>CAMRHE010000078.1:6000000-6600000 GCA_947044405.1 Leptodactylus fallax
ACAGATAAGAGATGCAATTCCAAGTGGGGAGTACCTAAAGAATATATGAGCAAAGTATGGTAATGGAATAATCACTAGAATTTCATCATTATACACAATGACCATACTGTTTGTGCATTGCTTGAGACTGCTATTTGGAGACTTTAATAGGTCATTTTTGATACTACATCTTACTACTATTGTAGTTCAATGTGATTAGTTTTTAGATTGCAATAATATTTTTTAATATATTATATTTTAGCTGTACAATATGAATTAATTTTACTGTACTTACTGTCTAACCTTGAGCTACCTCCTTTACTCTATTGGTAATATTTTCCTAGTAGCCTCCACAAGCTTTAACCTCATCTTGCTTGACTTTTTTCACACCAAATATGAAGACTCTCTAATGGAAAAATCAGCCATAAATACATATATTTACAGTTGCTAAGACTGGGGGCCACAGATGAGTTTTGTAGGACAACATACCATTGACTGCATGTTGGACTCAGGTATGAGACAACCCTTTATTTTGACCACAATCTGACATAATCTGACATAAATGCAGTCAGGCAGGATAATCTCCCAATATACAGTAATGACTCTTGTTGAGTATGTACCAAGGGCGTAGCTAGGGGTTCCAGCATAGGGGGGGCGAACACGTCCAAGTGGTCCCCCAAGGAATACCGATATGATCAATATAGTGGCAAGTACATGTCTGCAGACTATTTAGGTGAATACAGCACAGGAGACCTTTTGTGACTTACAGGTGATGTCTCTGACTGTAACCATTCATATTTTCTGTCTCTATCTGGGCCACCATGACCACTTCTTCCAGCTGTGACTTGTCTCTGTAAAGTTTGCAACACAGACATCTTTGGCTCCTTTTCCAATTATAAAAAAAAAAAAAAAAAAAAAATCTGTGGAGTTCTGACACCTGGGACCCCTGTTGATCAGCTGTTTGAAGGGGACCACAGCACTTGTGCAAGCACCATGGCCCCTTCTCTGTTTACATTATAATGTTTGTTTCATAGTGGCCATGTAATGTAACTACAGCCTCATCCCATATACTTCTATAGGACGAGGCTGTAGTTTAGCGATTCCCAACCAGGGTGCCGCAGCACCCACGGGTTGCATGGAGAGCCCCCAGGGGTGCCACGACAATCCGGTGGGGAAATGGCCGCATATCCCTTCTGCTTGATCACTCAAGCATCAGCTAGTGATGCCTGCTGAATACCTGATGCATCAATCTGCAGAGAAGAAGCAGGAGAATTTCAGAGCTCCGGGTACTGAGGATGGGTAAGTGTTATTTTTTTTTTTTATTTATTTATATATCACAACCACAGTGTGGGGCCATTACTTGCCTGGGGGCCACTAGGGGGACATTATGTTTTGTCTGGGTGCTACTAGGGGACATTATTATTTGCCTGGAGGGGCTACAGGAAGACATTATTATTATTTGCCTAGATGCCCTATTTGCCTATAATTTGCCTATAATGCCCTACTGGGGGCATTATTACTTGTCTGAGGGGCTACTGGGGGACATTATTACTTACCTGGGGGCTACTGGGGGATATTATTAATTGCCTTGGGGCCACTGGAGGATATTATTAATTATCTTGGGGCCACTGGAGGACATTATTACTTGCCTGGGGGACACTGTAGGACATTATTTCTTGTCTGAGGACCACTGGGGACATTATTACCTGCCTGGGGGGGTCACAGGAGACATTATTACTTGTCTGGTGGCCATTTTTGCTTGTCTGGGGGTCACTGGAGGACATTATTGCTTAACTGGGGCCACTGGAGAACATTATTGCTTGCCTGGGAGCCACTAGGGACATTATTAGTTGTCTGAGGGTCACAGGAGACATTACTACTTGCCTGGGGGCTACTGGAAAACATTTCTACTTGCCTGGGGGCCACTGGGGAGCATTATTAGGTTCTGGCACCAATGGGAACAATTATTTGGTGTCTGGGGCCACTGAAAGCATTATTATGTGTCTGAGGACCACTAGGGAGCATGTACTGGGTGGTGGGCCATTGGGGAGCATGATACTATGTGGGGCCACTTAGGGAGCTTGGTAATGGTAAAAGGTGAATTTTTGTATGCATTGAGTGGAAAGTATAGGATGGTGTAGCTTTGAGAATGCATGGATGCAGTTGTGATGCAGTTGCAATTGCGTCAAAACTGCAACAGAAAAATGCATGCAGTTTTGATGTGGTTTTTGGTGAGGTTTTCTAAATTTTCAAGTGAAACAAATTTATGTTCCAGCTGTGATTTCACAAACTGCGCTAGAAAAGGAAACATCAAAACTGTAGTTTTTTGTCTTTTGGTAAAAATTATTTGGTAGGGGTGCACTGTGCAAAATTTTTTTCCCAGGGGTGCCCCAAGACTGAAAAGGTTGGGAAACACTGCTGTGCTTATATCATACGGTCACTATAAAACGGTCAGCATGCAATATAAACAGAGAAGGGTTCACCGTGCCTACATGTACACCATGGCCCTTTCAAACAGCTGATCAGTAGGGATCCAAATGTCATAACTCTGATGATCGCTTATTGATAATCTATCCAGAGGATTGATCATCAATAAAAATGAGCTGGAAAACCCCTGTAATAAAGGCCAAGTGGTCCTTAATTTAATGCTGCTCAATTGCCCCCTTATATTATGCCCCCAGAGATAATTACTGACCCCAATGCCCCCTTATATTAATGACTCCTGTTATATTTATAAAACCCTCTAATGACCCCTTATATATATAATGCCCCCAACAACCACCTATTATAAATAATGCTCCTTATATAAATGATCTCCCCCTTTATATTTATAATGCCCCTTAATGACCCCTTTTATTCTTTATTCCCCCTTATATAAATGATCTCCTCCCATACTCATAATGCCCCCAATGACCCCATATATTTTCTATGCCCCTTATATAAACAATCTCCCCCCATAGTCATAATGCCCAATATATAAAAAAAAACTACCCTTAAATAAAAATAAAAGTTATACTCAGCTGCCTGCGATCCCTAGCTGCACAGAGCTGCCGTTGCCACTGCCTCTCCAATCAGCTTGACAAGGCGTGTAAGCACAGACGGGATGCCTGTGTCTTAGCGCAGGAGGTGCAATGCTATGATGTCTTGTCTGTGGTTCCGGCTCCTTATAAGCAAGCAGCCCCTTGGTATGCGGCTTACAGAATGACAGCGCAAGAAGACGAATGCTTCCTTCTCTACCATGTATTTAAACTGTATTGGCGTCCTCCAGACACCGATATAGTTGAAAGAATTGCATGTGTTTATGAAACCCTTCCCCCCCAAACTAGCTACGCCACTGATATGTACTGTAGTAACAGTAGAAATAAAAGTATAGAAGAAACCATTCAGATAAATGGGCAATTTTTACAGGTTGATACTGTATGACCAGGTACTGTTAATTTCTCCTTGTTAAATTCTGTATTTTACATTAGACACCATATTTCTAAATAACCTCAGTCAGCCCAAAACACATATCAAAGGTTACAGTTCATGAATTACTTAACTGTTTGATAGTTTAGAAGTTAGTTACTCAATAAACCACAAAGAAACAAATTCTGGCACCACACATCCATCTTACCACATAATCATGCTGACCAGCCTCATAATGATCTCATTGAGTATGTTGAAAAAATCAGCCATTAACTTAGCTTGGTCTCCCATCTTTCCCATGGAAATCCCAAATGCTATAAAGAAGCCAATGAGGCCTAAGCAGAATGGAATGAAGATCAGAGGTCAGAGGTACCACAACCAAAGAATATCATACATAACCATATTTTATTCTCAGTGCATTCATTAGATTCATTGCTTACATGTTAGTGCTGTAATCTTTTTGGATTCAGGTTTCAGTCAATCCCACATCAAACGATGTCTGATATGGCAGCTAAAACCCTTCCAAACATATTGGGTTGTGCTGCAATACCTAACCAGGGTCCATGGACAAAAGTGTCACTGTTTTTTAAAAAATTACAGACAATCTCTTTAACCCTTTTCCGCCACAGGCATTTCGATTTTTGTTTTTGACTCCCTGTTTTTCAAGAGCCATAACTTTTTTATTTTTCTATTCACAGAGCCATATGAGGGCTTAATGTTTACGGGACAAATTGTACATTGTAATGATACCATTTAATATTCCGTACACTATACGGGGAAGCTGTAAAAAAATTCGGAATGAGGTGGAATTGGAGAAAAACTGTGTTTATGCGGCATTCCTGGCTTCACTGTGCAGCCAAAATTAGCCCTTAAAAAAAATACAAAATTTTGCAAAAAAAAAAAAAAAATTCTTGGGAGTCACCATATTTTGACACCCGTAACTTTTTTTTATACATTCCCCATTTATGGAGATGCACAGGGCGTCTTTTTATGGGGCCAGATGTACTTTTTAGATATACCATTTTGGGGAATGTCTGATAGCTTTAATTTAATATTTTATAGGAGATGAAATGGTAAAAAAATGGCAATTTGGTCACTTAGATTTTTTTTTTCCCGCTACAGCATTCACATTATGGTAAAAATATTTGTATATGTTTGCTGACTGGGCGTTTTCAGACCTGGGGATGCATAATTTATTTATGTTCATTTTTGTTTATTTATCTTTATTTGAAATCATTATGACTGGACGTCTGTCGCGATCTTGCCATACAGGAGCCATACCAGTAGAAGAATCAGTAGAAGAACCGGAAGAGGCGGTGCAGGCTCTACTGGTAGGGCACTTTTTTTTTAACTTTAGGGGCCATAATTAAAGGGTTAGTACCCATGATAAGGCAGGCTCCGATCATGAGTATTTCTGCTAGGTCTCCGCTGTATAATATAGCAGAGACCCAGTGGCTATAGCGGCTGCTCAGCTCCTGAGCAGCAGATGTCGGGAAAGGGTTAATACTGTAGTGCTGTACAGCTTAAGATAGCTCCATTGAAAAAAATAAATATATAAAGACCATTCAAAACTTTTATATCAAGTATTCACCACCCCCTTTTGTGGGATAAGAAACCACACAATTAGACCCTAGATTGTATATCTCTTTGTGCAAAGTCAAAATAACTGTTCCAATATATATGAAGAACTCCACCTAGAGAGCACATTTGGAAACTTCCATTTATCTTGAACTTCTATTTACCTTGAAATGTACTGATAAAGTATGACTACCATGTGTCTTAAAATTACAATGTAATGCAACATTTTCATATAAAGGATAGCTATTGACAATTGTAGGCTGAGTTTACATTGTAAGAATCCATTGCTCTCATCCATCACAAGATGAGAGCAAAGAACAAAAATGGCAATAGAATGACTGATACAGACGGAGCCCCCGCCATCTGCATTCACTCCAGTGTAAAAAAACTTCTATCATTTTTGTTTTTAGTTTGAAATGAAAGAAAAAGTCATGTGAACTTATATGTCCTTAAACATCTGTACATTGGTATATTCCTTTTATAATCTACCTGCAGTTTCAGCTCTAAAATACCCACTAAGATATCCCCTGGTAGCATGCAAAACCAAAGCAGCATAAATTTGATAATGAGCCTCTTCAACAGTCACAAAAATGTTAGTACAAAACTTTCTGTTACCAAGAACATTCATCCCTCCTTTAAACTCCAGTTTCTTTTGCGTCACCATGGTAGGCCCAGACGTTTCTGCCACAGAAGAATTAGATTGAGATCCATTGACAGGTAGTCCAGTAGTATTAATTGGTCTTATTAGATCCAGTGGTGAAGGGGGTGCTGGGACTTTTTTGGAAACGGTTTGTATCTGGAAAACAAACAAAAATCAAACCATGATTATATGTAGCAGGGAACTGGAAACCTGGGGTTGTAGCTCTAGAGTAGGATTCAGCAACCTCCAGCACCTGTGCCGAGGTCAGCATTTCAAGCATATTTACATGACTCTCTCTAATGTTTTAAACACTGCTGCTCAAACATAACCCAGCTCTTTCATGGACCATGTAAACACAGTTGGAAGGGAGAAAGCACTAAAGGGGAAAGCATGGGGCATAGCGTCCTAGTGTCTAGGCTATGAGCTGGCCTTTTCAGAAGGCAGCAATTGCCTGTGCAATTCGTTTTTGTACCTAGAATTGTAAAAGTAAAGCACGATATGGCAGCTGAACAAGCTAAAGTAGGTGTTTATTCATTTCAACAAGGCTGGAAAGTGTTATATGGATTTAAGCAACAAAAAAGACCGGGCTATGTGAGGGATATCTTCTGATGAGGCTTACTGCAGATGATCTCTCTGGAAGTTCAGTTAAAAGTCGTATCCACCAGAGAAGAATAAGTTTTGCACAAAATAAGTCATGGACCACACTGAAATGGAAGTTTTACCAACCAGTTAGTTGGTTGCTGTTATGGTGTGCTTTATATAACTTTAACACTGACTGCTTCATATTTGACTTCATATTTTGACTAAAAAAAAATAAGTAGCACAATGCAAAAAATGTTGCTGACCCCTGCTCTAAAGGTTACAATAGTAGCAGTTGCAACTGGGAAATAGTGCCCAAAGACTCAAATTATAGATGGCTTACGGTTGGCGTTACAGATTTTGCACAGAAGCCCAAAAATTTCAAGTTCAGACTTTGAATGACACTATTGGTATTTTAGGAAAACAGATTTGGATTGATGGATTTACAAAGGTAAAGCATTAGCAACAAAAGCAAAGCACATGGTAGATGAGTTTCAATGCGATGTGGCATAATACAGTCTGAAAAATAGATTTGTTCATTGGCAGTTACGGTACATACTCACCAACATTTATGTTGGTAAAATAGGGATATTTAAGTTCCATCCCAAAATTACCCTGAGACCATCCCCAACAGTCCCAGGTCAGACTATCTACATTTGAGAACTGTCTTTGTAAACCATGATCCTTTTAAGGACAAGACATGCCCAAATTTTGATGAATTATTTTACAAAATTTTGGATGATTGGCAACCATGTAGTCAATTTCTAAAACTTAAAAAGCGCATTCTAAATGTGTAAATTTTTTAAGATGACTTGTTAGTAAGTAATATTTCTCATAAAATAACAATTCTGCATCATCTTTTCTAAAATTTCTAAGAAAACAGCTGATCACCACAAGGTTGGCTTCAGAAAACCATATCAATCAATGTACATAGTTTTGCATGGAAGTCATACACACAAACAGCACAATGTGTACTCAAGTCTATGTAGAAATTTGCTTCATCTCCTTATTTTAAATGAATCTGAGCATAAAAAGTATTGTGGCAGTGCACAGAATCTTTAAGAGTGCAAGAAATTTACAGCATAGAGCCTTCAATAATCAAGTAAAATGAAGGCAATGTGCAGTCTGCTTTTAGTTTTCATTAAAAGGATTAATGGGATTTTTAATGGTAAAATATTCTAAAAATGAATAATTATGAATGTAGCAGCATAAGTGATTAATATGTTTCTGAGATGATGAGACATTCATGTAAACACAGTGTAAATGTCATTGTTTCCACATAAAGTTTTCCATATATTTGAAACAAAACAACATGGTTTAAGTTCTTGTATTTAACCACTGCAACGAGTACTAACTGCCAATCTGCTTTTATTAAATCCACATGCAAGGATTTTACTCAGCCCTGCAGAACCATTAATTCTTACACTACATTTTTGAGCAGAGCATCATCTGCACATATTTCCCGAATTACTCCAAAGCCTTAACAGATTAATTCAACCCTAAAAGAAACATCATATATGAAAGATACAGGATTAGGATTGCCAAGCAGCTTCCACAAGAATGCATGGACACATATGTCACATGCTAAAAGGAAGTCTGTCAGCAGGAAAATAGGTAACAAACTAATGACAGTACCTTGTAGGGCTACATCTACTCTTTCCAAAGTTGCCTTTCTTATTCTGCATTGCAGCTCCATTTTCATGAAAATGAGCATTTTAATTTTATGCAAATTAGCTGAAAAGGGCTCTAGGAGCGTTTCTTCTGCTAGGACTTTGCTCTCTGCTCCAGATAATCGCCCTACAAGGTACTGTCATTAGTTTTATAATGACTTTCCTGCTGACTGACTGACTAACACAAGAGCGCATACCTTCCAACTGTACAGGGTTCGGTGGGATGGTCTGGGACAACGGGGGTATGGGCTAAAGACGGCTTATGATATGTAAATTTGCAGCAGTCACTGTGAATGCCATAAGTTTTTCCCTCTTTTGGTCCTCTGAAAGTTGGAAGGTATGAGAGTGTGTTTTTGTTAATGTTGATGAAATTCTTACACAAGTGAATGCATTTTGCACACCATCCACAATAATGTGCAAAATGCTGCAACAAGATTATTACAATGACCTTCTCCAATTGGCCTGTGCCATAGAAATTGTACACCATTAGGCCAGTACAATGGAAAATGGTGATGACTTAAGCTGGCCATCCACATCAGATTTTAATTTGCCAAAGTAACTGATTTCATTCACGACAGAAGACTTTACAGTCATGGCCAAAAGTTTTGAGAATGATACAAATATTAATTTTTACAAAGTCTACTGCTTCAGTTTTTCTAATGGCAATTTGCATATACTCCAGAACGTTATAAAGAGTGATCAGCTTAACAGCAATTACTTGCAGAGTCAATATTTGCCTAGAAAATGAACTTTATCCCCCAAAACACATTTCAACATCATTGCAGCCCTGCCTTAAAAGGACCACCTAACATCGTTTCAGTGATTGCTCCATTAACACAGCTGTGGGTGTTGATGAGGACAGGGCTGGAGATCAATCTGTCATGATTAAGTAAGAATGACACCACTGGACACTTTAAAAGGAGGCTGGTGCTTGCCATCATTGTTTCTCTTCTGTTAACCATGGTTATCTCTAAAGAAACACGTGCAGTCATCATTGCACTGCACAAAAATGGCCTAACTGGGAAGAGTATTGCAGCTAGAAAGATTGCACCTCGGTCAACAATCTATCGCATCATCAAGAACTTCAAGGAGAGAGGTTCCATTGGTGCCAAAAAGGCTCCAGGGCGACCAAGAAAGACCAGCAAGCGGTAGGACCGTCTCTTAAAAGTGTTTCAGCTGCAGGTTCGGGCTACCAGCAGTGCAGAGCTTGCTGAGGAATGGCAGCAGGCAGGTGTGAGTGCATCTGCACGCACTGTGAGGCGGAGACTCTTGGAGCAAGGCCTGGTCTCAAGGAGGGCAGCAAAGAAGCCACTTCTCTCCAGAAAAAACATCAGGGACAGACTGATATTCTGCAAAAGGTACAGGGAGTGGACTGCTGAGGACTGGGGTAAAGTCATTTTCTCTGATGAATCCCCTTTTCGATTGTTTGGAACATCTGGAAAACAGCTTATTCGGAGAAGAAGAGGTGAGCGCTACCACCAGTCTTGTCTCATGCCAACTGTAAAGCATCCTGAAACCATTCATGTGTGGGGTTGCTTCTCAGCCAAGGGAATCGGCTCTCTCACAGTCTTGCCTAAAAACACAGCCATGAATAAAGAATGGTACCAGAATGTCCTCCAAGAGCAACTTCTCCCAACCGTCCAAGAGCAGTTTGGCGCTCAACAATGCCTTTTCCAGCATGATGGAGCACCTTGCCATAAAGCAAAGGTGATAACTAAATGGCTCAGGGAACAAAACATAGAGATTTTGGGTCCATGGCCTGGAAACTCCCCAGATCTTAATCCCATTGAGAACTTGTGGTCAATCATCAAGAGACGGGTGGACAAACAAAAACCAACAAATTCAGACAAAATTAAAGCATTGATTCTGCAAGAATGGACTGCTATCAGTCAGGATTTGGTCCAGAAGTTGATTGAGAGCATGCCAGGGAGAATTGCAGAGGTCCTGAAGAAGAAGGGTCAACACTGCAAATATTGACTTGCTGCATTAACTCATTCTAACTGTCAATATAAGCTTCTGTTACTCATAATATGAATGCAATTCTATTTCTGTATGTGATAAAAATATCTGACAAACACACATAAAAACCAGAGGGCAGCAGATCATGTGAAAATATAATATTTGTGTCATTCTCAAAACTTTTGGCCATGACTGTAGTCTGCTAAATGCACATAGTTCCATGGTAGATATTATTAGTATTTTCAATATATCAATGTTTGGCATGATTGTCCGCTTTTTGCTGACCATCAGATGCATTTTCACTGTACTATTTTTTAATAACTTAACTGGCCCCCTGATTGAGCAGTTTAGTTGTTGTTGGTGAATGACCGGCCTTATGGTATCATATTCACTGATGCTGCAGTATTAATTGCTTGTGCAATGACAGTGGCATTGAATACACTGATTGCGACACTTGGCTACTCTAGTTGTAGAGGTAATGAAAATATAGTCCTCAAATGTGCTGGAAGTCTCCTCTGCAGCCTGAAAAAGGACTTTTACATTAGCTTGTCTTTACATATTGGAAGGAGACCTGATAAATGTTGATTTACACAGCTGCAAAATGGTATTCCTTACCACAACTGCTGTACGATTTGCCAACAGAGTATCTTCAGTGAGAAGTACTTCCAGCTACACTGTTGCAGTGAAAGGCTCAGGAGGTCATTCATCCATGCTGCCATAGTTTCAATGGATTTGTTTCAATGGATGTATGACCTCTCTGACCCCTCCTTAGGAACGTCTTATGACTGTATAACCTGTGTGCCACAATGTACTGTTTATTTAAAAATGCACCTACTGAAAAAAATTTTCTATAAAAAATGTGGAAAACGCTTGTGATTCCACAGCCAGAGTTAACATTTTTTCCTCAGCTCTTTTTTTAACATCTCATTCACTTTGCAGGTACTGTAAAGTGCAGCGTTTTTTCCACTGAATATCTGCAGCCAATAACTTGAATCTGACAAAAGTAATAATATATAAAAAATGTCATGTTGACAAGCCACAAAGTTTCTGGGAGTATGTCCTATGGACAGATGAGACAAAAATCTAATTTTTGGCAAGGCACATCAGCTTTATGTTCACAGAAGGAAAAATGAAGCATATCTTGAAAAGAACACTGTCCCTACTGTGAAACATGGAGGAGGCTCTGTTATGTTCTGGGGCTGCTTTGCTGCATCTGGTACAGGGTGTCTTGAATCTGTGCAGGGTACAATAAAATCTCAAGACTATCAAGGGATTCTAGAGAGAAATGTACTGCCCAGCGTCAGAAAGCTTGGTCTCAGTCGCAGGTCATAGGTCTTGCAACAGGATAATGACCCAAAACACACAGCTAAAAACACCCAAGAATGGCTAAGAGGAAAACATTGAACTATTCTGAAGTAGCCTTCTATGAGCCCTGACCTAAATCCTATTGAGCATCTTTGGAAGGAGCTGAAACATGCCGTCTGGAAAAGGCACACTTCAAACCCGAGACAACTGGAGCAATTTGCTCATGAGGAGTGGGCCAAAATACCTGTTGAGAGGTGCAGAAGTCTCATTGACAGTTACAGGAATCGTTTGATTGCAGTGATTGTCTCAAAAGGTTGTGCAACAAAATATTAAGTTAAGGGTACCATCATTTCTGTCCAGGCCTGTTTCATGAATTTTCTTTTTTTTTTAAATTCTGTTGAAGCATGGTTGAAAAGCAATGTCTGACTTTCATTTGTTCATTTTTATAGAATTTTTATAATTACTTTTGTCAGATTCAAGTTATTTCTGTGACCATTGTGGGTTTTTCTTTCATTAAACAAGGGGTACCAACAATTTTGTCCACGTGTGTAGAAGATGATGTGTCAGTTGGAGATTTAATTGCTGGTCACATGACACAGCTGTGGCCCAGAAAAGAGTGGATAACTCACAAACAGGGGTGGATTATATACACACGTGGACAAAATTGTTGGTACCCCTGGTTTAATGAAAGAAAAACCCACAATGGTCACAGAAATAACTTGAATCTGACAAATGTAATAATATATATAAATTCTATGAAAATGAACAAACGAAAGTCAGACATTGCTTTTCAACCATGCTTCAACAGATTTTTAAAAAAAAGAAAACTCATGAAACAGGCCTGGATAGAAATGATGGTACCCTTAACTTAATATTTTATTGCACAACCTTTTGAGGCAGTCACTGCAATCAAACGATTCCTGTAACTGTCAATGAGACTTCTGCACCTCTCAACAGGTATTTTGGCCCACTCCTCATGAGCAAACTGCTCCAGTTGTCTCGGGTTTGAAGGGTGCCTTTTCCAGACGGCATGTTTCAGCTCCTTCCACAGATGCTCAATAGGATTTAGGTCAGGGCTCATAGAATGTCACTTCAGAACATGACCTGCGACTGAGACCAAGCTTTCTGACACTGGGCAGCACATTTCTCTATAGAATCCCTTGATAGTCTTGAGATTTCATTGTAGCCTGCACAGATTCAATACACCCTGTGCCAGATGCAGCAAAGCAGCCCCAGAACATAACAGAGCCTCCTCCATGTTTCACAGTAGGGACAGTGTTCTTTTCAAGATATGCTTCATTTTTCCATCTGTGAACATAGAGCTGATGTGCCTTGCCAAAAATTTCTATTTTTGTCTCATTTGTCCATAGGACATTCTCCCAGAAGCTTTGTGGCTTGTCAACAAGTAGTTTGGCAAATTACTTTTGTCAGATTCAAGTTATTTCTGTGACCATTGTGGGTTTTTCTTTCATTAAACGAGGGGTACCAACAATTTTGTCCACGTGTGTATGTGTGAAATGGGTGGTTGCCCGGGACCCAAGGCTGTAAAGGGGGTCCAAGGACAAGCAACTGCATTTGCTCCCATTATAATCCAATCCCGTAATCAACTGTATCTGCATCTGCTGATACAGTTGTTTACTGTGATGAAGCATCGGAGCCTACTGGAAGTGTGTATTTGTCAGGCGAACTGAGGTCGAGGTTTCATTCATTCAGCCCAAACATATCCAAACCGGAACTGCTATTATTATACTCTGGGGTCTCTTCAGAGTAACCATATCAGTGTAACTCAGCTTCCCTGGGTTCAGGCACATGGGTCTCTGCCCTCTTTGTTTAGTCATTCCTATGTATGTGCCACTATGGCACATTACACTGTGTGGAGGGGCTACTGTGGGACATTGTACTGTGTGGAGGGGCCACTATGAGATATTATACTGTGTGGTGGGACCACTATGGGAGATTATACCGAGTGGGGTCACTATGGGACATTATTCTGTATGGAGGCCACTATGTGACATTATACTGTGTGAAAGGGCCACTATGAGACATTATACTGTGTGGAGGCCACTATGGGACATTATACTGTGTGGAGGGGCTACTATGAGACATTATACTGCGTGGAGGGACCACTATGGGACAATATATTGAGTGGGGGTCACTTTGGGACATTATACTGTATGGAGAGGCCACTATGGGACATTATACTCGGAGGAGGGGCCACTATGGGATATTATACTGTGTTTACATGTCACTATGTGACATTATACTGTGCTGAGAAGCCACTATGGGATATTATACAGTGTGTAGGGGTCACTATGTGACTTTATACTGTGTGGAGGGGCCACCATGGTACATAATACTACATGGAGGGCTGCTATGGGACATTATTCTACCACAGAGATCTTTGACGTGAATGGTGGGGGCCACACTTTCCGAACAGCCCAGGGTCCATGGTACCCTTAATCTGGCCCTGCTCACATATATCACCAGTAAGATGATTACCTTCATTACAATTTACACTACAATTTATCTTACTGTAGCCAAAATATCCCTGCAAACCTTGACCCTAAAAGAGGTTTGATACTTAAAGGATTATTTAAAATATTGTTATGTCTAACCTTTTTAACAGTTCATCTATTTTTTTAAGCTTACTACTTTGTACAGCCAAATAAACTGTTTTTCACAAGAAAATAAAAGAAAATAATATCACACCCTACTGACTTAATGTTACATTACCTAACTAACATTTGAAAAGGATCATACATGTCAAATGAAATCCAGCTGTTGTCTGTTTGCATACATTCTGTCATCTGTCATGGCTCAGTTTTTTGTTGAGGGGAAAAAAGCCGTGTCTATAGGATTTTTTTTTTTTACATTGTAGAAGACAAATATGGATCCATTTGTCTATCTCTGCATAGACAACCTGAGAGCATTGCAGTAGTAGTTCAGTATTTTAGATATCGAATGTATGGATTATATGAGAAATCATTATAACACAGAGTAAGGGAAATCATACAACCATACCCAAAGGTAAAACCAGACCGTTTCATATGTGCTGAAACAGTGTGAGGAAAATGCATCTGAAATATTTAATCATACCTGCTGAAAACATGCCTGAACTAAGTTCTCAGGAAATAGGTTACGGATGAGGTCCAGAAATGCATCAATACTGGACACTTCTTCATTTTTAGTTGTTATGCTGACTTGCTTTTTCAGTTTGGGATTGCCAGGATGAATGGATAGAACAAGTATGACTCCAAGCAGAGCAGCTAGAATGGTAGTAGACATATAATAGACCATGGCACGTGTGCCCATTCTCCCACTGGACTTTGCATCTAGGCCAGCCAAACCTGTTGACAGAAAGTAGAATATAAATCATTAATCTCAAGATCATCATAAGATTCTTTAAACAATAAGGCCTCATGCACATGAGCGTACTTTTGATCTGCAATTGCAGATCCAAAATTGCTGATCAAAGTACAGACACATGCATTTCTATGGGCCCAGACACACAGCCATAGTTTTTGCGGCTATGTGTCTGGGCCACATTGAAGAGCTGTAAATTATGGAGCAGGTCCTATACCTGTCCGTAATTTCGGCTCTGTCAATTTATTTGATTGTATGGGTCAGTGAAAACCATAGATGACACAGGGATACCAATCCATGTATCATCCGTGTCGTTTTCACTGACCTGGAGACTGAGCACGGTCGTGTGAAGGAGGCCTAACTCAGTAATTTTCATCCCAGAACACAGAAACCTTTATTTTAGTAATGTAAATATGTTTTCTAGAATGATGATGTTGATGACCTTTAGCAGCTTTAAGCAGATCCATGGGGTCCATTAACCTATCAATCAGCAGTTTGCAATCAGCATTTAAACAAGCACTGTGACCTCTTTATTACATACCAAGCACAGCGCCATGCATTAAATTGTGGCTGTGCCTGGTATTGCAGCTGGTGTACACTTAATGGCCACTTCACCTTAAACAATTAGAGCTTCACTATACAGAAACCAGACTCGAGACCTAAGAATATAGAAAAAAATCAAGTGACAAGTTTTCTGTGCATCAGTTTCAGATTAGATCAGTCTCTACATAAGACGGGGCCAGTACTTCCATCCTTATGGGGTTTTCTCACGTAATGGTGTTGAGGGTATACCAAGATCCTGTAGACGTAAATTAAAGGGGTCAGAGGAAGATGTCTACAGTCATTCTGACGAAAAAGCAAGTACAGTCAAGCAAACTGCAGCTGAATACAACACTGGTGCACCTAATATATCCAAATACACAGCTTGTCATTTCTGAACACAGATGGGCTATAACAGCACATGACCTATTCAAAGGAATGCAAAAATGGTGTCACTGAGCTATGGAAAAACATTCCTCAGTCAATTTAATCCAGATCTGTTGTACCATGCTGAGGGTCAGAAGTGTGGAGGTAGAGTACTGGTGTTTGGTGGAGTGCTTTCTTGGCATACCCTGGTTCTTCTGATACCTGTGGGTGATATCCGTGTATACCATGATCATTTGTTGCAGTTCTGAAGGCTAAAAGAGGTCTAACATTCTGTTAGATGGGTGGTGGTCTCTAATGAAGTGTTCATTCAGTGTAGATTTCTATTATTGACTCCTTGCCACCTAAGCAGTGGTGCAATCTGACCCTCATAATATATAGTTATGTATATTGTTTATTAAGTATGCATTAAAAGCAAATGGTTAGCATAAACAGTCAATGCAACATCAATTTTGACCCACATTAGGTTTGGCTAGATATTAGTTGACATAGGGTTATTATTTTTTGCTTGCATGCACAAATATAGGCAAGTGTATGGTGCTTTTGCACCTAGTCTAAAGCCCTATACATGGCTCTCAGTGCAAATAAATGTTCCATAGATGTGAGTCCCATCTCTGCTTGGTTATTCTCTGAGAACCCATAGAAATGAATGGAGGGAGCTGCACATGCATGGAGTACTCTCTACCCACTGCAGCCATGAAAATGCAGGCACCTCAGCTCTTGAACAACATGGGTTTCAGAAATGGGATCTGCATCTATAGGACGTACTGTATAGCATATTCTGTGGATAAGTGAAAAAGATTATGAATCCTGGTCTCCTCCTTATCATGTCGATATAAGAAATCAAACAACAGTTAAAGGGAATTTCTCATCAGTTTTTTATTTATTGAAACCAGACAGTGAATTATATCACATTTTTTATTCTGTTTAATTTTTTTATTCTGATTTCTGTACAGATTATGGGGGCTGCCATCATGACTGAGCTTTTAGTGATATGCTTTGCAGCTATTCCATGAACATAGCCAACAATATATTGGAGCTGACTATCTGAAATTTATGAGAGAGTTTTATAAACATGCTTTGTACAGGGAGGGGGAGTAAATAAATTGCAACATAATCTATCCTCAGTAGTAGATGCAAAGATGGGTCAGTGGTGTTATCTATAGAAGTGTTATCTACTATTCTAATCCTGTCTTTGATGTCAAAGAGGCAATGAATCATAGTAAGTCTATCTTTTTGTGGCACATTCACCTTCAAGGATGTAATATGCTTTAACATACTTTTTATCCATTGTATTTAAAAAGTTAAGTCATGCTCTGCTAAAATCTGCAATGTAGTTCTCCTAATAAATTGAAACCAAAATGCCATGCTCAATCTATTGCCCCAAGGAAAGTGGTGGAGCCCATATTGACCTTTTCAACACAAGTGCTACTGTGCAGTATGCATATTTTTGCAATGAATGTCAGTGTGAAATCTACACACCTTCATGGCAGGGGCCTAACCATCAGAACCAGGTCCCATGGCCAGCAGGAGATGGCCAGGGCCCCGCAGCACCATGATAGCGATCGGGGGGAAAATGCTCAGCTAGGGCCCCCCTGTGCAATTTCTCCTCGAAACCAGCAGCTGTGTTCCATCCGTACATTTTAGCAGCATTTACATTTTCCTTTCATTATTTATCTGGGCCCAGACTGCTATGAAGACTTGTTCACATGTCACACACAAGATTCCCATCATTCCCATCACCTATCGGTGTCTGCCACATACTAATCATGCTCCCTTTTGTGCCGCAACTAACAGTACAGAATCCTTCCTTCACTATATGTTGCTGACCAAGTGTTAATTTTTGCCAGTAAAGGGTTAATTTTCTCCTTTCTGAGCGTGCAAAGCTGTATACCATAAATCTTCTCACTCCAACTCACCAGAGGGCAATGGGTCATATATGTATGACCCACAGAGTGGCAGCCATCAAAGGAAATCAGTAGATCAAACAAATTTGAGAGTGACCTGTGGGCCCCCCTGACTTCTGGGCCCAGCCATGATCACAGTAAATCCTATAGTTACACCAGTGGTCATCGCTGCAGCCAGTGAATAGTTAAGCAATGGAGATTATGGAGAGATGAGTAAACTTTTTGCTATTAAGATGCTCCTATTTACCTTTAGCTATTTCTTGGGTTTGGACTCTATTTCCTGGGTGTGGACTCTATTCCTAAGTAATATAATATTCTCCTATTAGCTGATTTTGATGAGTTCTGCATTTGAAACCCTGCTTGCCCTTATACCGGTAGTTACTGAATCAGGACACATACACAGAAGTGCTCCTGGATCTGGTTCTGTCTGGCCTGAGTCCCTGTGGATTCTGCCTCAATCCACCAAGATCCAAGTTTGATTTCAAGTTTGTTTCCTGCAGTTTTAAATTTGTTTCAATTCTGATTCTGACGTACAGTATGTTCTTGGCATTTGTAGTTATGCTTCTGACTTGATTCCTGGATTTCGCTGACTATACTTTTGCCTTTACAGTTGGGTATTGTATAGGGCTTTCACTACTGATGATCCTACAAGACCATACCTGGCTGTTGTGCTCCAGTGCTGCCCATATGACTATCCAGTTTGTTACTGTGGCCAATATGCCCCAATTCTGCGTATGTGTTTATGCTTCCGTATTGTGACTATCTACCAGTGCTTTGACCACTTCCCAGTGATGTGTCACCTTCCAGTGATGTCACCTAGCTTGCTCTTGGATGCAACTTCTGTAATTCCTTGGCTATGTCTTTGGTTTGCTCCTAGCTTTGCTAAGATTACACAGCTTTTCAGTTACTGGACTTACTGGTTGACTCATTGTATGTTGCTGTTTATATGCTCCTGGCTCCTGCTCTGTCATTGCTGCTAGTTGCAACTTAAATAACTGAAAATTTCAGAAAATGTTAGCTATACCTTGAAACCTGTTAGCTTGATTTCTGTACCCACTGTTATAAATAAAGTAAAATTACAGATGCATTACACAAAAGCCACTTAACAGTTTTATAACTTACTTATTGACTTGTATTTGTCTGTCCATCCATGAAAATGGTAAAAAAAAAATTCCTATTTTTAAAAAAAAACAAAACCCCCCCCCCAAAAAAAAATTCAGATGTTTAATGGACATTAGGAAAACATTTGTTACATGTCCATTTTACTTTGTCTCTTTCCACCTGCACCCACAGTAATACTTAACTTCACTTATTTTGCATTCACTATAGAAAAACATTTGAATGGCAAAATTCTTTCTGCTTTCAGCTGTCACTAGTTAGAGATCAGGCCAAATGTATATAGCCCTAATTGAAATAAATAGTAAATCAGCATGCGACAAAAATATTTGTAATTCATAGACTGCTTGTAGGTGGGTATCTGGGTAGAGGAGCGCCAGCCCACTAAGTTTGCCCTTGGAAGTAAATACAGTTGATGGACTTTCCTAGAAAAAACATGCTCTTACCAGAAATCAGGCTGGAGATAATTAATGGTAAAATTAACATTTTTAACATCCGCATGAGAATATCCCCTGGAAAGGAGATAAGGATGAGAATATTTCCATCTAAAGGAGGAAGCAATCGAAGGAGACAGCCAAAGAGAGAACCAAAGATCACACCTAAGAATAAAGAGGAATAAATATTGTATTAATGACAGCTGTAGAAATTGAAGATATGCTAGCTTTTAAACATCTTAAACATGGACATATAAACCATAAGAATAAGGCTTGTTTCAGCGGCATGAATTTCGGCAAGCTCTTTTCAAATGAAAGGGACAGATGCAAAAAATTTGTAGCAATTCTGCAATGTGTGAACTTACCACCAGTTACAACTTCAGTCGTATTTAAAACATTTTACAGGAAAAAAAACTGGAAGAAATATAGAATTAGGTCCTAATGTACATCTGCAGCCTTATTATGTAGACCATATAGTCAGTGGAAGCCATTTCTCCGTTTCTAATAATTGGAAAAATGTCAGAAATTGTAGTACATTTTTTATATATCTGAGCTAAGACGCAATATAATAAATGGCATATGCTCAGTTTCTAAGAACATAATAATGGCTAATAATAATGTTAAGAATATCACTTTCTTATTTGTAGCAGAGAAAACATCACAGAATAAAATGAAATATATGGAAAAAAGACATTGGTGTTAAAATAGCAAGAAGTGATGGAAGCAAGGAGTAGATTAATTTGACTTTATTTATGTAAGAATAATAAATGACTAATGTTTCAATGTCACAATTTGTGTATCATCATCTTTGTATCAGATAGAAGCAACTGGAAGAACATTACATACTAGCATACCAGCGGAATATAGGGACAGGCAAAGTCAAACTTGAAATCATGAAATAGTATGCCTGTGTTAACTCATAAAAAGTGAAAGTGCTTAAAGGAATATTCTGACCTTGAAAAGAAAGGCATATCACTAGGATATACTTAACTTTGTGATCAGTGGTTAGACTTCCACCTAACCTAAGGACAAAGGGACTGACACCAATATGGTTTTTGACTTGCACAAGTTGTACATTTTAAGACATGATTCTTGAGAACATATATGATAGCATTTCATTAATAGGATCTTTTTAAAATAGGGAAGTGAGCAAAAAAAAAAAAAAGGAATTATAGCCATTTTTTAATATTTTGTTTTACAGTATTGACCATTAATTTAAAGAAGAACTCCCGATTTTCCTTCCCTTCACTAAGTTGGTATGGGACAAGTTGCAAGTGGTGGTTTAATCATTTTGCTTACTGGCAGCTCTAGTTAGGAATTATGAGCCCCATTCTTGCTTATTCTATCACATGACTCCCCCCACTGTGACTTGCTGAATCCTGAGACCAGAAGTCAGACTTTCTATTCATTTCTAGCCACATCTTGGCTGTTAAATTAATTAAATACATCACCTCTTGCATCATTATCCGTGCATTATCAGTAGGGGGAGGAAACCATATCAGATTATTCCCCTATGATTTTGCTTTACTAACTAAAAATAAATGCTGAAACAGTTTCAGATTTTATTTTTGGATTGTAGATATTTTGATAGTGATTTCTGTACATGATTAATATGGGTGCACCTAGCCGTTCTGCTGCTTGGGGTTGAAAAGGGAAATTGCGCCCCCATAATCAACCCTTCCTTCAAGAAAAGACAAGTTATATATATATAGAAAATATATATAGCATTTAAATGTATTGTAGCAAAATAGCAATTCCTTAAAGGGGTTCTGCCATCAAAGCAAGATATGACCTATCCACAATGTTTGATTCTGCAGCAGTAACATCATGTCAATAACACATGACAGCTACAGTAGATCACTGGCTTCAGTATCATATGTTCTGTGACACGTGAGCAAGAGGCTGCTGAACTTCATTTTGGTTGTAAGCTGAAATGGAGAAACACTGCAGCTGCTAGCTAGGGATGTTTAAAGGGGTATTCCCATCTCAAGGATCCTATCTATACTGCTAGCTTATGTAAATTCAGGCGTTTTCCTAAATACATTGCTTTAGCAACGCTGCTTCATTTGCCTGCTATGTAAGGCTACATTCACATGAAAGAGATGCAAAACGGGCGTGAAAAACGCCAATTTTTCACAGCCTTCTTGCACACGATGGACACCCTTTTTCACATATCCCCATAAATTTAGTTTATGGAGGGATCTGTGAAAACTGACAAAAATAGATCATGGCCTATATTTTGATGGACCGTCAAAATAACGTTCATGTGAATGGCCCAATTCACTGACAATGAAATTACTGCTGCCTTCTGATGTCCGCAAAAAGAATAAACATCACATGGCCATAATTCACTGTCGTCTGAATGTAGCCTTAGAGTATTCCTCCATTGTTTACACATCGTTTCCTTGGTGCCCAGCCTATATCTGATAAGACAAGATGGAAGATGAGTCACTAGTCTCATTCGCTGTTTATTTTCTGTTGTGCAGACAATCTGAGTTCTGCGGTCAGGACAATCAGTTCAGCTAATTGCAGTTTGCTGATAAAGGCTCGGACAGAATGTATTATCTACGTAAACACAAGGATATAAATATGACACAAATACATATATGCATTTTAAACACATTTATGCACATAATGCACACACAAGTATACATATTACATACAGTTACATTTACTAGTTATCCATTTGCAGTAAACCATTTGGTGCAGTAGAGAAGTGAAGAGAATGCAGGAGATGCATGTAGGGGAAAAGATGGGGTTTGTTTTTAATAAAGCAATTTTTTTTTAAAGGACCATGTAAGACTTCACCACCACAGCCAAGCAATACAGGTACCTACCCTCCCTTCCTTCTCTAGTCCCAACTGTTGTGCTAGATTGAATTACAGCAGAGGTAGCTCTGTTGTTCATATGTTACACAAGAGTGAACAGGAATTTGGGGAAGGCAAGGTTAAGGAACAGGGGAAGTTTTTAAAGGCAGGATCTAGTAGATTAGGAGAAAGGAGCTTTCAGCTGCAGTGCTGTCCCCTCTAATGGTCTGCAAAGTGCTGTCTGAGGCCACAGGCTCAACCAGCTTTATGGTAGATGGGCCCTGATGATTAAGGGACTGGCCATCCTGCTTATACCTCTGAGCTCTGTTGACAAGAATCAAGTAATATGATTTACAACAACCGCTTGGACATAAGAAACTGTTGTCTACAATGAGGGAATCTGGACCCTCAGGAAGGTTGTCTCATGGAAATATTGACATCCATTGTCACTTTCCTAAGGTGATTTTCACAGGAAATATTCTTCCTTATCAGTATTGAGGCGGAGTTTGGTGGTCCAATGACTGTGATTGGAAGTCACTGAGGCCAATGTCTCACAGGTCTCAAGGAAGGATTTCCCTTTGAACTGTTGACAGTGACAAAAATACCATTGATTTTATATTTCACATGAGAAATAACTTGCTGTGTATACACACCATCTCTTTCTTGATGGCCACCTGGTGTTTTCTGAAATTGTTCCTCATTTATTATGGTTAAAAGCTATGGACTTAATATTCTGAGAAAAAGTCAGGAAGAGTGTTAGCAGGAATTTAGCACAATTTTTGCTTTAAAACATGTAGATTTTGAAGGTGTTTTGCCCAGCCTGCACAGAAATGCTGCTGCTTATCTTTCGGATATAGGCTTAGACATACGTAACTTGAATCTGCAAAGCGACAGTTGAAATTTCTTTAAGGCTAAGGCCCCAAAAAGCAGGCCATAGCCAAAAAATGCTTCAAGAAAGACAGCAGGGGGAATACATTGCTTTTTTTTTCCGCAGCGTTTTTCACAAAAAGTCTGCAGAGTTTTGCTTTGGACTTTCTGCCTCTATAGAAAACACCAGTGTTTCCAGCGTTTTTGAAATCGCAGTATTTTCATTGCAGATTTTTTTCTGCGATGTGTGGATGGGATTAGCCAGAATCCCATCCACTTTGCAGGTAATGTAAAATGCAGCGGTTTTTGCCACAGCGTTTCTGCAATGGCCAAAAGGCTGCGTTTTTGCAACGTGGGGCCCTGGTTTAAGGGCAGTTTTGTCTGTTTGGGGGTTAGTCACTCATTTGAAGTGAGTAGACAGATGTCATGATGTATATTGTCTTGAGTTTATGGCTAAACTGTAATTCTGGTTTAAAGTTATTTGTTGCTTATACCTATAATAAAGGCCGCGGGCAAGTTAATTTTAACCACCATCTAAGTGTGGAGTCATAATTTGTGGAATTAATGCTAAATTCTTTGGTTAACAGAATGTCATATAATGCCATATACTTATTGACTTTTATGGGCAGTGTTGCCTCTGTGACCAGTGTGAAAAAATTTACTCATCATATACACAATGCCGATAGCTTGCAGCTCAGAAGTGCCCTGGAGAAATATGACAAATATTTCAAATAATTCAAGATATGAGGCAGGTGGAAAGGCAAATAACCTTGGGGGCAAACATATTTCAAGACTTAACATTGTAGATTATGCAAACTAGAAAATATCTTATATAATTACAATTCCTGTCAAACTTTTCTCTAAATGTTCCCACAGTGCATAATTTTTTTTTTTTTTTTTTTTTTAAAGACCTTTTGATGAAAATATAAATTTCTAACTGCTGAATAAAAAGGGGCCAAGGGATTTCCATTGTTATTTTAGGTCTTTTAAAAAAAAAATGTATATAGCTGAAGAAATAGACACTCATTTCAACAAGCTTTGTATAAATGAAAAGTACAGGTGATTATAAGAAACGTAATATATTGTATCAGAGAGAAATGCTCTGCCTCTCCCTTTGATAAACTGAGTTTCACTCTAAAAATTCTGCTGTATCTGTCTCAAGACAGACTGCAGGTCGCATGACACTGAATAGAAATGTTTATAGAAGTCTATGGAGAGAGAAGGATGGAGGCATGAACAGGAAATGCAAGAGATAAAAGAAGAAAGGATTTGTCTAATGCTGGAGCTAAACAGTGGCTTTCTATTACAACCAAAGGACTTTATTCATATTAAAACAAACCAACAACAAACATTTGTAATGTGATTTTCTCACAATAGACTCAAAGTACAGTCCTGTAGTTAAATATACAGTATTTTAAAATATTCTATTTACAGCAAGGGTATTATTTTCTCTCAAATGCCAAACTGAAAAAATGATTTTTGAATCTTGATTTAAAGTTGTTCAATTGGTCTGGATATTGAATTCTAGAGAGTTGGGCTGCATTGCAGAAAGCTCTGGCTCCTAATCATTTAAGGTGGATCCCGGGAATGGACAGTTTATTTGTGCCTGCTGATCTGAGAGGTTGGCAAGGATTATGGGGATTCAGAAGTTCTTTCAAGTAGTCAGGGCCTACCGTATTTATGGATTTGAAGGTCATCAAGTAAACTTTAAAAGTTATTCTCCATTTTACAAGCAGCCAGTGCAGTGAGCAGAGGGTGGGGGTTATAGGTGCATGTTGGGGTTGTTTGGTTATTAATTTTGCTGCTGCATTTTTGACTAGCTAAAGGCGATGAATTTCCTTATCTGGAAGACCTACGTATAGGGCATTAAACTAATCAAGATGTGAGGTTATGAAGGCATGGACTAGCATGGAGAGATGTCCTGTTGGAATAAGGTGTTTGATTTTTGCAATGTTCCTCAGGTGGAAGTACGAAGATTTGATAATTGAAGATAACTGGTTCCTGAGAGACAGTTCCCTATCAATAACTACACCCAAGTTTTGCACATAGTGTGAGCTTTGAAGTGTTGTGTTTCCTGGGGATAAAGGTGGTGAATGTACAAGTTGCCATTTTGCCATTAAGGGTTGACCTCCAGCCATGAGAACTTCCAGTTTGTCCGGGTTCAGCTTTAGCCAGCTGGTATTTATCCATTCTTGTAGTTCAGCTAGGCATGAATTTATGACTGACTGATAGTTCCTGAGGTATAGGGTCAGTGAGATTTTTCCTTCAATAATTGATGTTTCTGCCAATGACGTTCAAGTTCTTTGATGGAGTGGTCAAACCAGGATGTGTGAGGTTTTGGGGTAAAGATTTTGGTGCACCAGGAAGTAATAGCATCAAAATCAGAAGACACAGATTTGTTGTATTGCCGCACAAATGCGCTTTTTCTCCAATTCCACCCCATTCTGAATTTTTTTCCAGCTTCCCAGTACATTGTACAGAATAGAAATAGTACCATTATAAAGAACAATTTGTCTTGCAAACATTAAGGCTCTGTGAACAGAAAAATAAAAAAGTTATTGGATTTGGAAGGCGGGGAGTCAAAAACGAAAATCAAAAAATGCCAGCAGTTGGAAGGAGGTTAAAGGGATTTTCCCATCTCCCTCTCTCAGCAGTTTGACTGCTGTCACTTCTTGTCACTTCTACTTCTACCTTCTGCTCAATCCAGTCCTGGCTTTGGCTGAAAAAACCTCAGCAAAATCAACAACAAAAAAAGCTGCATTTCCTCAACATTGGGCCTTAGCCTTATACCTGCAGAAGCACTTTGTATTCTTGAATTTTCTTTCCATGGCTGACTGATTTGAGAGCAGACGAAAATGGTTTTCTTTTATCAACCCCTTTGCAGCCTCTTCTAGTCTATTCAAGAAACCCATAGAATTTTAAAAAATGTATTTTACTTGGATGTAGATTAGATGCAGCCCTTGGATGACACACTGAGAGTATGATACAAACTGGGTTGTCCTTGAAGTAACTTGAATTCAGGTAAAGACACTAACAAGAACTAAAAATGTAGTTCTTGTTGTAATGTAGTGCATGTCAATACATCACTACATATGTCCTGCATGGTCCTGGGGCTGTTTCTGAGGGAGAGACAGACAGTTAAACAGCACTTTCTCCTCTACTTACTGTGTCTTGTATATGGCAGTTAGTCTCCACCAACCAGCTCAGGGAGAAATGTAAATTACAGAAATGGCATGTTGGACTGCTAAACACTGTAGAATTGAAATCATATAATGAACAGAAATAGCGTTACTGCTCAAGTACATATACATAACAGTTTAACCTGAAAAGTTAAATGAAACGACAAGCATGCTGTAAGGGTGCATGCATACGGTGCCCTTGGTTGAATGCGTTTATTGTTAATTGCTGGGATGTACCTGTACTTTCTTATTTAAACCAATGACAAATGCAGTTAAGCCTTCAATTAGTGGTAAAGGAATGAATCTGCTAACTGGCGAGCTGCATCTCACTATTGCTTTTAATTACTGCATAGTGCACGTAGCCAGGAACACCATATAGCACCAACTTTACAATTGTGGTAAGTGATTCTGACAAGTGGTCCAACAAATGAATTTAGAAATAAAAGAAAAGTAAAATAACACTGAGCATGATGTTGGGTTTCCTGGTTCAGGTTTTGTTCTGGCTTTATGTTGTTTTTTAACTTAAAACTAGAGATGGACAACCTCTGAAGATTTGTTTTGGTCCGAACTTGCTTGGACAGAATCAGAAGTGATATTATTATTATTATAGGGCAGGGGTAGGCATCCATTTTTGTTCGGCGGGCCGATTTTAATTAAAAAATCAAAGATGAGGTACTCGGAGTGCTAGTCAATAATTGTAAGTCTGACGACCCCTAAACTAAAGTCATATACCCCAAACCATAACACAGAAGTGCTGCCACCAGATGCTTTAGGACGCATGCGTTTACTGCATACTGTCTCTTCAGACCCCAGAGTATAATAAGCGGAGGGCCAAGAGAGGTTACAAACATAAAAAACAATGTTACTCACCTTCCCTGCACTACGTGGCCGCTCTGTTCTCTTCGGGCGCTTCGGCCTGTAGTCAGCAACCGCTGATTGGGTCTCAGGGGACACGTCACGTCATTATGCCTAATGACGCCAGATGTGACCCCTGAGGCCCTGTCAGCAGTCTCTTATTTCAGGCAGAAGCGCCTGCAGAGCACAGAGCCACTGTGGAGCGCAGGGAAGGTGAGTAACATTGTTTTTTATGTTTCATCACCTCCCCGGGGGCTCCACTTAATATACTCTGGGCTCTGAAGAGACTCCACAGTATAATAATAGCTGTATCGTTTTGGCTGTGTTTGGTCCGATCAAAACTGCTGGGTGAGGACTCGGGTTGCATGTGCCAGGGAGATAAGCCTCGCGTACCACTCTTGGCACGCGTGCCGGGGATTGCCCACCCCTGCTCTGGGGTCTCCTCAGACCCCAGAGTATAGCAGGTGGAAGCCTGCTGGTCCTCCTTGCAGCATCCGGTGCTCTCCCTGGCTCCTCTGCTGGTTTCTTCTGGCCTCCTGTGATTGGGCCTAAGCAGTCACATGGGGCGAGTTGCACGTCATGACGTCGATGCGCCCCATGTGACCACTGAGACATATAACATTATTTTATTATAATTATTTCACTTCTGGTTCATGGGTGATGAACCCCCAAAGTTTCGAGTTCAAGTCAATCCCGAAGCAATTCGGGTCGAATCTGGTTCAATCTGAACCGATTCGCTCATCTCTAAATCTCGGATCATAAAGGAAAGAAAGTATATAGGATATCTGCTCCTACTCCTCTTTTATTCAAACCACTAATGGTTTTGGGACAAAAACAATAAGTAAAAAAAGTAAAAACATTTACAAGTATTAAAAAATAAATAAATAACCCTCAATAAAATGCCCATTTTCCCTTATATACTATAAAAACACAAAACATAGTATAAAACAACACACATTTGGTATTGCCGCGTCTGTAACAAACTGTAAAATACAACTAAACCATTAGTTAATCCACTCGCTAAACGTTCTCGCCTCACAAGAAATTGAATAAAAAGTGATCAAAAAGTCATATATAGCCCAAAATGGTATGAATAAAAATCAATTGTTACACCTCTCTAGATAGAGATGCAAATAGATTTTTTTCCACAAAAACTATATAAAGTAGGTACTGCCATAATTGTACCGACCCATAGAATAAAGGTAAGACATTATTTATGTTGTAAGGCAAAGGGAAAAATATTTAACTATTATAAAACAATGCCAGAATTGATGTTTTGGTTTTTTTTTAATCCTTCCCAGAAAGAGTTAATACAATTTTGCCAATAAGTTATAAACACCCCAAAATGGTTTAATTACAAAATGCATGTCTACTGGCTACCTCACAAAAAAAAAAAAAAATTATAGCTGGTACAATGTGACAACTAAAATCCCAAAAATCACTGTGGCAAAAGGAAATATATAAGCTATGCAAGCATATATCAGGGTACACCACAGATTTAGAGACTACAAAGGAATAAACACCAAAAGTGACACCCAGAATAAACCATAACAGCTGCTGGGAAAATAGGCACAGCTTACATTTTCACTTTTCACCAACCGCTGTGCATTTACGTCTGGGAAAACTCTGTGCTCACTCTGCCCCTTGATAAATTCTTTGAGGGTTGCAGTTTTCAAAATGTGATCACTTCCTAGGAGATTACACCTTATTGGCATTATCCTTAGGGGCTCTGCAAATGTAACATGGTGTCCAAACACCAAAGACCGCAAAAGGCTTCAAAGGCCATATAATGCTCCTTCACATCTGCACCCTGCTGTGTTCCCAAACAGCAGTTTATGCCCACATACCCAGGATAACGAATGTAATGTCATATGTGGGTATATACTGCTGTTTGGGCACACAGTCGGGCACAGAAGTGAAGGAGCGCTATTTAGTTTTAGGAGCACAGACTTAGACGGTTTGGTTTTTGGACGCCATGCCAATTTTACAGAGCCCCTGAAATGCCAGTAAAGTGGAATCCTCTGACATGTGACCCCATTTTGGAAACCACATCCCTGAAGGAATTTATCCAGTGGTGCACTGAACATTTTTAACCCCCAAGTGTTGCGTTAATTTTTTTTTTCCAGAAATGAATGCGCAGCTGATGGTGAAAAGTGAAAATTGCAATTTTTCCAGAAATACGTTATTTTAGTGTGCAATATGTTATGCCCAGCTGTGTAAGAGACAAACACTCCAAAGGCTGTTGTGCCTGGGATAACCGCTTAATAGTTTTTGGTGTGTGTCGCTGCTGATACAAGCTGCGCGCAACATAACGGGCACTAAAATGGCATATCTCTTAAAAGATTGCAATTTTCACTTTTGTCTATTAGCTGCATTTTCATTTCTGGAAACTAAATTAATATAACACTCAAGGGTTAAAAATGCTTGCTACCCCACTTGATAAATCCTTTGTGGATTGTAGTTTCCAAAATGGGTTTACGTGTTTTTGGATTCCACTTTACTGGCAATTGAGACTGGCAAAAATGTCATGACGTCCAAAAACTAAACTGTGCTCCAGAAACCAAATAGTGCTCCTTCCCTTTTGTGTCCGGCTGTGTGCCCAAACAGTAGTGAAGAAGCGCTTTGTGGCTTCTGGAGTGCAGATTTAGATTGTTTAATTTTTGGACACAATGTCACATTTGCAGAGACTCTAAAGTGGCCCCTGCAAAATAGGGTCAGTTCTTGGTGACCAAAAACCAGTAATAATAATAATAATAATAATTCATTTTATTTATATATCGCCAACATATTCCGCAGCACTGTACAATTTGTAGGGTTCAAGTATAGACAAAAAAGATACATTACAAAGAAATAGTCAATTCACACAATGGGACTGAGGGCCCTGCTCGCAAGAGCTTACAATCTATGAGGTAGCAGGGGCGGCAACAGACGTAGCATTGCTTGTACAATGGTCAGACAATTTTGTAATAGAGGTTACTGTCATTACACATATATAAAGCTGTATGAGCTGTCACCAGCTGTGTCCTTTAACGTGCAGATGGTGCCTGGACATATAAAGTTAGTCTGATACGGCATCATATCCTGTGAGGTAATGCGGGAGCGTGAACAGAGGGTACGTTTTAGGGATTCTAACTACGGAAGGGTTTACATTAGGAGTTGTGATAGGCCTGTCTGAAAAGATATGTCTTTAGTTTACGCTTGAAGCTGTAGAAATTGGGGGTTAATCTGATAGTCCGGGATAGAGCATTCCAGAGAAGTGGCGCAACTCGTCAGAAGTCTTGTATACGAGCGTGGGAGGTTCTGATAATAGAGGATGTTAGTCTTAGGTCATTGAGTGAACAGAGAGCACGGGTTGGGTGGTAGACAGAGATGAGGGAGGAAATGTAGGGAGGTGCAGCGTTATGGAGAGCCTTGTGGATGAGGATGATAAGTTTATATTAATAATAATAATAATAATAATACATTTTATTTATATAGCGTCAACATATTCCGCAGCACTGTACAATTTGTAGGGTTCAAGTACAGACAAAAAAGATACATTACAAAGAATTAGTCAATTCACACACTATATGTATATTTGTATATTGTATTCTGTATTGAATAGGTAGCCAATGTAGTGACCGGCACAGACTGGAGACATCGCTGTAGCGTCTAGACTCATAGATGAGCCTGGCTGCCCCATTCAGAATAGATTGTAGAGGGGAGAGTTTAGTAAGGGGAAGACCGATTACTAAAGAGCTACAGTAATCAAGGCGAGAGTGAATCAGGGCAACAATAAGTGTCTTTAGTGTATCTCTGGTAAGGAAAGGGCGTATTCTGGAGATGTTTTTGAGGTGGAGATTACACGAGCGTGCGAGTGATTATATATGGGAGGTGAAGGAAAGGTCTGAGTCAAACATAACCCCAAGGTAGCGGACATACTGACTAGGAGTTATGGTAAGGCCAGAGACTGCAATGGAGATATCAGGGACAGATCTATTAGATGGTGGAAACAGCAGTAGTTCAGTCTTTGAGAGATTCATTTTCAGAGCAAAGACATGATATTTGAGACAGCAGAGAGACAGTCACTGATGTTCTGTATTAGTACAGTGGTGATGTCACGGGATGACGTATATAATTGGGTGTCATCAGCATAAAGATGTTACCGGAAGCCAAATCTGGTGATGGCTTGTCCAATGGGGGCCGTGAAGAGGGAGAAGAGCAGGGGACCTAGGACCAAGTCCTGAGGAACCCCAACGGCAAGGGGAAGAGGGGAAGAAACAGAGCCCGCAAATGATAAACAGAAAGTGCGGTCTGAGAGATAAGAGGAGAACCAGGAGAGCGCGGTGTCCGTGAGGCCAACATAGCGGGGCATAGTGAGGAGGAGTTGATGCTGCTGAGAGATCTAGAAGAGATCAGGAGATCGTTGGAGACTTTTGTGAGGGCCGTTTCAGTAGAATGCAGAGTGCGGAAGCCAGATTGTAAGGGGTCAAGAAGAGAGTTAGCATAAAGATAGCGGATCAAATGAGAATAGACCAAGCGTTCCAAGATTTTGGAGATGAAGGGGAGGTTAGAAACAGATCAATAGTTAGCAGCACAGGACGGGTCAAGGGAGGATTTCTTCAATAGTGGGGTTATGACAGCATGTTTTAAAGAGGATGGGAAAATTTCAGAAGAGAGAGAGTGCCAAAAACCAGTGCCTGAATATATGTATACTCCAAACAAATTGGGCACTGAAATGGCATATTCCTTTTAAAGAAAAAAAAAATATTTAAATTTTCACTTTGCATATTCATTTTTGGGAATCACTCTTGGGCTCAAAATGATAATACCCCTTGAGAAATTCCTTGAGGGGTGTAGTTTCTAAAATGGTGTCATATTTTGGGGATTAATTATTTATTTTATTGTAGGGCCTCTGCAAATGCGCGCCAATACACTGTAAATGTTCAATTAGCCCTCAAATGTGCATGTTTCTCTTTCACTTCTGAGCCCTGTCGTATTTCCAGGCAAAATACAGGTGCATCTCAATAAATTAGAATATCTCTGAAACATTTATTTCTTTCAGTAATTGAATGAAAAAAGTGACCTCCTATATTTTCTAGATTCTTTACACACAGAGTGTTCTATTTCAAGTGTTTTATTTCTTTAAATGTTGATTATGGATTACAGGTAATGAAAACCAAAATCTAAGAAAATATGAATATTGTAAAAAAGTTCAGTATTGTAAATTCAGTGTGTCACCTGCCAAGGTTTCCTAAGCCTTTAAATGGTCCCTCAGTCTGGTTCAGTAGGACACACAATCATGGAAGACGCTGATTATGTATTGTATTACTGCATTACTGAAATGAATGAACGTTTCAAAGATATTCTAATTTATTGAGCTGCACCTGTATTAGTGCCGTATGAAGGATGTTTCCAAAATCAGGAAACAGAGCATAATAACTGGAGAACTGACCTTTCACAGTGCCACAAGCTGAGCATGACATATCAGGCACTGAAATAACATATAACTGAGAAAATTTCAATTTTCATTTTACATCATCTAATGCTCATTTCTTTTTGGAAACCATCTCTTGGGTCAAAAATCTCATTATACCCCTTGATAAAGTCTGTGAGAGATGTAGTTTCCAAAATGGGGTCACTTTTAGGGGATTTCCATTGTACTGGTACTTTAAGGGCTCTGCAAATGTGGCATGGCACCTGAAAACAATTCCAGCAAAATCTGCCCTTCAAATGCCAAATAACACTCTTTCTGTTCTGAGCCTCGCCATGTACCCATACAGCAGTTTGCCACCACATATGGGTATCACCATGTGCAGAAGAAATTGTGTAATGAACTATAATATGCTTTTTTTTTCCTTTAACATCTTGTGAAAATGAAAAATTTGAAGCTAAACTGACGTTTTATTGGAAAAAAAAATAATTTGAAATTTTCACGTTAATAAATTTTCAATGTTAATAAAATCTGTGGAACAGCTGCAGAGTAAAAATGCTCACTATACCCCTTGATAAACTCAGTGAAGAATGTAGTTTTCAAAATGGAGTCACTTCAAAATGAACTAACTATATTTCCCATCAGTGGCATAACGATCGCGGTGGCAGGGGGTGCGACCGTGACCGGACCTGGTGGGGTATTGAGCCCGTGGCCAGCTAGAGATGGCCGGGGCCCCGGACCACTATGATAGCGGTCGGGGCAAGCCTGGTTCCCCGACCGCTATACATATTGTTATTGGAAACGGGCCCTGGTATATTGCCAGGCCCCTTTCCAATAGATGGCAGCCCAGGGGAGGTGACTGAAAATAATAAATACATATACTCACCTCACCTGGGCACAGTGTTCTCTCCGGTGCTCTTCCCAGAGTATAATAATAGCACCAAAGTGCAGGGGGACTGTTGGGAGCATATAATACTGTGTTGGAGCCACTGTGGAGCATATAATACTGGGTGGGAGCCACTGTCTAGCATATACTACTGTGTGGGGGCCACTGTGGGGAGCATGTAATACTGGGTGGGGGCCACTGTGGGAAGCATATAATACTGGATGGGGACCACTGTGGGAGGCATATACTGGGTGAGGACCACTGTGGGGAGCATATAATACAGGGTGGGGCCACTGTGTGGAGCATATTATACTGTGAGGGGCCACTGTGGGGAGCATATTATACTGTGTGTACTGCCACTGTGGAGCATATTATACTGTGTGGGGCCACGTAACAGTCACTATCAAGAATTTGCTGTAGGGATGGGGTAGGGGGCCCTGGACAAAAGTTTGCACCAGGGCCCTCAAGACTTTAGTTACGCATCTGTATCCCATGATGCAGCTGCTCTCCTCCCCAGTGAAATCACAGTTAATAAATTACTCTGAGATCACATGATGCTGTGTTTTGTTTGGAAACTCACTCCCCCCTCCCCTCCTGTGAGCAGTAATCACAGAGAGGGAGAGCAGGTAGATGCATTAGGGGAAATGTAGTTTTTTCACAGATTCACTGCATGTAAATAACAATAATACAAGAAATCTGAAGCAAAACAAAGCCAAGAAAAGTGTTTACAAGGTAACAGTGAGTATTTAGCATTGCTGTGGATGTACTTGCAGATAATTTTTGGAAGCTGGATAACCCCTTTAGACTAAGGCCCCACATTGCGGAAACGCAGCCTATTTTTTTTTTTTTTTTGCAGATTTTGCTGTGGTTTTTTGAGCCAAAGCCAAGAATGACTACAAGAGGAATGGGAAATTTTTTTAGGAAGAACTTATACTTCTACCCAGTGGCGAACCTAGCCTCTTTGCTGCCTGAAGCAGACAATCGAAAGATGCCCCCCCCCCAAAAAATAAATAAATAAAATTGCGTTTACATGCTGTTAGCGTCACATACTGTTATTGTCGTACAATAAACATACACAAACTTATGAAACAGTAGTAGTATTTGGCCTCACTTACCGATGCCCACGGCTGCTCACAGCGGCATCTGCTTCCCCTTCTGAGTCCGATAGCAGAAGGGGAAGCGGAGGCGGCCACAGCAGGAGCGGGAATCGGTAAATAAATAAGCCATTACCTGCCGGGGTTACTCCAGTAGGTAAAGGCCTATTTCAGTTTTTTATTTTTTACAAAAGTTTAAAATATCCAATAAATTTCCACTTCACGATTGTGTCCCACTTGTTGTTGATTCTTCACCCAAAAATGTAAATTTTATATCCTTATGTTTGAAGCCTGAAATGTGGCAAAAGGTTAAAAAGTTCAAGGGGGCTGAATACTTTCGCAAGGCACTGTAGGTCTGCACAGGATTAGTAGATACAAAACAGTAGGATATTTTGAATTTAAAATTATTTGCTTCAGCATTTTATTATACATATATAACAAATAAAAACACATGTCTCTTATCCTCCTGATTTATTCAGGTGTTTGCTTAAAGCATGTATTAACCTCCTCTAATGGATGATTTAATATACTTTTTGTACTTCACTTGAGCATTATTATGCGTACATAATTAATGGAGTAACTACTGTACAGATGGCAAAATACAAACTAAAAACTTGCACAAAAAATTTGCAAGCACGCCATAAATTCTGGTACCCAAAGTATAATAAAATAAAGGTATTGTAACGTCTCTGCCTGTTTGGGTCTCTGCGCCAGCCTCCACTCGCACACTGTGGCGCAGGAGGTGTGTTCATTTTGATTCCTTGTTTAAGGTTCTTGTTGCTCAATCTGAACACTGTCCTAGTACTTCTTCTCTGTAATTGAATTTCAGCCACACCCGTCTCCTGCACCTTTGTTTCTCTTTGTTCCTCTAACAGTTAATCTTAGCTTTGCCTGTGTGATTGACTGTCAATCAAGTCTGGACAGATTCTGGATTTCCTATATACAGGTCATCAGTCCACACAGGTTTGCTGGCTATTGTGATTCTGTCCTGAGACTTTGTCCCTGCTAGCTACTCATTCTGCTATTATTGTATTCTGACTTCTGACCTTTGGCTTCCCTTGTGACTACTCTTTGGGATTTCCATTTGGTACTGCTTTGTCTCTCTGGTCTTGACCCTTGGCTTGCTGACTCCTCTTCTGTGTTGTTTGTCTTGTCTTGTTCCGTGTTTCACTTATTCAGAGAAGGTATCGTCACCAAGTTGTCCCTGTCATTAGGACAATCGTGGCAATTAGGTAGGGACAGGGGCTGGGTCGAGTTAGGGCTCACTATCTCTGTCTTTCCCTTCTTCCCTTGTTTCAACAGCAGCACTGGGGAATTGCTCAACTGGCAATTCCCTTACAGGTATAAATATTAGCCAAGGCAGGGTAGGATTTATATGCATACAAGTTCAGAATATATGTCATTATTTGTCTTTAAAACCATTAAAGCAAGGGGTCTAGCTGTAGGGAGTACTGAAGTAGTAGTAACCCTTGGCGACTGAGGTATGTCACATGGTATGTGAGGGACTGTTACAGATTCAGCACTGGGACCCAGGGGTTGCAAGTTAAAAGTGCTATTACACAATCCAATGGGTTTTTTTTTGGGTTTTTTTTATTTATCAAAAGCCCAGCACCTTCCTAACATCAGAAAATAGAATGTGTGTTGTAAGCTTCTGGCTTTGTTCTCTATATATCGGCTGTGGAGAATAGCTGAATGGAAGAGATCTAGGGGTGTCGGAACCACATCAATCTGATATTGATGACGTATCCTAAGGGTAGGTCATCAATATAATTTGCCCAGATATCTCTTTAAGTTCTAGCAGTAACCAAGTAGTTAGAAAAAAAAGTTGATAAATAATTTAATACATTGCGGTATCTCCTGAACACAGTAAGAGCGCAATGACAGACCCTAACCCACTGACCTGTGTTGGAGGATGTTATGTCCCAGTATATTATTACTGACTGCAGCATAGGAGAGCCATACAGCAGTGACACAGTGTCTTCTCTCTGCAAGCTCACCATGTGTATTGAAGAAAGGTAAAGACTGTGATTGCATAGTAAAGGCAGGATGAACTGTGTAAACTCAAACAGATTGGAGAACTATTAGAGCATGTGTTCCGTAGGTAAACAGACTGTGGAAATAGGCTATTTAGAGGGTGAGAAGTCATGAATACTAATTTCTAAAAGAAAGGGTATATTTGCAAAGAGAATTGATTTTAGGTACAGTATAAAACACACTGAGCGTAAATGTGATCTTTGATTCAAACTGTTTCATGGTCTGTTGAACTACAATATACTGGAATTCAGTTAAATACCACAAATAGCTCATGAAGCATTACACTGCTTCTGGGAAATGAAAAAGCAGCCTTTCTTTTGACATCTCCTACAGTACATTTCTTCATCTGGAGAAAAAAAAAGTTTAATCTCAAGAGCCGACAAGGCTTCTTCACTGTAAGGACTGTGAATCTATGGAATAGCCTAATCCAGGACTTGGTCACAGCAGTCACAGATGACAGCTTCAAAAAAGGATTACAAACCTTTTTAGAGCAAAATAGCATTGATGGTTATTGAAATGTATAGACTGTCATGACGTTTCCCATCCCCTGGTTAAACTTGATGGAAATATGTCTTTTTTCAACCATACTAACTATGTAACTATGTAGTGACTAAGTAAATAATACTGAAATGACCATCTGTAAAACATATACCAAAGCATGCTTACCAGCTATTGTTAAAATTAAGAGGAGATTTCGTCTAAGCCAGCTACAGTGCTTTGTCCAGCATGGTTTGGGAAATTCTTCCAGACTCATATGATGTCCATCAGAAATGGGAACTTCAATGTGATTCGTCATCCTAGGTTAAACAACCAACTGCAACAGCCAGGTTACAACCTGAAAGAAGAGTGGCAGCGAATTAAAGGCATGGTACAATACAATTTTATTGTTAATAAGATACAAATTAGTTATCACTAGTAGAGATGGGCGAATGTCTCAAGATTTGTTTTGTTTCGGGTTTGGGTGGTTTGGGATCAAGGTTCATTTCAGGTTGAACAAGTTTGATGTGAACTAAACCTTAGATTGGCTTAAAACGTAATGTAGAACACTCTTAGGGCTCCTAGGAACTTATCTATGCAATTTCTAGCTCTCTAAGGCACACACAGCCAAAGTTAAGTCAAAGTGAAAGTATATGTATGTATGTACTGTATGTCTATAGAAAAACGGATGGTGGATACAAACATGAACTTTAACCATACAATGTGCTGACACTCACTTTTATGCTTTTTAACATTTAAAGTTTTTTTTGGGAAAAAGTGTTTGCCAATGGTTTTTAGACACACGTATCGTTTATATTGCGAAAAGCAGTGGTTTTATAGAACAATTTTGATGACTTGTAAGTGCTACAGGCTTATTGTTATTTGGGAGACAAATTTGTGGCTGGCTGTGAGACAAGTTGAAAAGTGATGAAGAATTAACTTTTCAAAACAAAAAAAGCCACCAAAAATTATCCCGTGATCTAAGCAGATGTGAAATCAAATTAGGTTTTGTTTTATTTTATATACACTGTGGAACCAACATTGTGATATAAGGGAATGTGATGGTGGACCAGGCCGCAGGACATGTCTGCTTGAGTGGTGGTAAGCACTAGACAGTTGTGACAACATGTGTGGCAGTGCAGCAGGACATAATATGATGGACCAGGACTCAGGACATGTCTGCCTGAGTAGTGGTAGTGTTAGTAGCTTCCAAAAAGTGATCATTGTGTCTTTGATTTGCTGCATGCATTAATATACTACTGCTCAAAAAGATCCGGAGCGTGCAACTCTTTCACTCAAAGTGTGCTTTACCTTCCAAACAAATAGTACAGTGAGTGAGTGACAATTGGCATAATTTCAAAATTTGGGGTGTACTATCAGTATACCTACTCCTTAGCTTGCCAGCTGAAAAAGCTGGACTATCTTCCAAAAGTGATTATTGTGTCTGTGGTTTGCTATATGCACTAATCATATGCCGCTGCTCAAACAGATGCTCCAGGATGTGCAAAAATGCCATTCAATGTGCGCTTCACCTTACAACCGTGAAATAAATGGCTTTCCCTGGTGAAGTTGATGGTGGGAAACGGTCTAGGTTTTAGGAACTGAAAAAGGCGAATGGGCCCTGCCTGGTGTTAAAACTGTGCCTGCCCTGCACCTGTGCGGTGATGTCAGCACTAGAAAGCACCATCCTTTCTGCATTTCTACTGTGAGAAGAAGAAAGGCGCTGGGAGACTTCTTCTTCTGTTACCGGGTCAAATAATGAGAGTTCACAAAGAGGAGCAAGGGGGGGAAGGGGACTGATATCGCTTGGAGAATGGGTTATTTCCCGACGGATGATGTCGATTTTGTCTTTAAAGTACGTGGCCATGTCTTGGGCACTGAGGTCTGTGACAGGTGCCCGCACCTTTGGCGTGAGTAGGGAGTGAAAGGTGTCAAAGAGTCGTTTAAGGTCATTGGAGAAAGAAGAGATGAGAGAGGTGAAGTAAGCTTGTTTGGCAAGGTGAAGGGCAGAGTTATAGGCTTTGAGCATAAACTTGAAATGAAGAAAATCTGCAGATGTGAGATTTTTGCCATAGCCGTTCGGCACATCTTGAGCAGAAGAAAACGTGTTTGAGGAGTGTGCCTAGGTTGCCGTTGTCTGTGTTGGGATTTTCGGATGGTCAAGGGTGCTACTTTATCCAGGGTGGTTTTGAGAGTGTCATTGTTGTGTTTGTTGGCCAGTTCAGAACAGGAGAGAGAAGAGATGAGCGACAGTGATGACTGTAGGGTGTCTGAGAGGTGCTGTGTGTTTACAGCCCATAGATTTCTGCATGTGCGGTAGGTCCGTGTGTTTTGTGAAGGACAGGAAGCTTTAATGTTAAATAATAATAATAATAATAATAATAGTCCTTTAATAGTCCCACAGTGGGGAAATTCAGTGTGTTACAGCAGCAAAGATAAGATAAGCAGATACAAATACAAATACAAATACAACATGTACAGGAATGTTCCAAGGTGAGAGGCATTACATTAATAGCAGACAGACAGATAGGACGTAGCAGAGGGGGGGGGGGGGGGATTTAACAGGCAGAGAGAAGTTTAAAGTAAAGAAGGTTATGGTCAGAAATTGGTAGGTGAGCGTTAGAAAAGTCAGAGAAAGAACAGAGCCGTAAGAAGACCAGATCTAGGATATTACCATCTTTGTGTGTGGGAGAAGAAGTAAGCTGAGAGAGACCAAGAGAGGCGGTTAGTGATAGAAGGCGAGAGGCAGATGGAGAGACAGGGGTGTTAATGGGAATGTTAAATTCAACCATAATGAGGGAAGGAATTTAACAGGATAGGAAGCTTGGAAGCCATGAAGAAAAGTGATCTAAGAACTGGTAGGATGAGCCAGGGGGACGGTAGATGACAGCTACTTGCAAGGAGAAAGGGTGGAAGAGTCTGATAGTGTGGACCTCGAAAGAGGAGAAAGAGAGTGATGGTACTGGCAGAATGACCTGAAAAATGCATTGTGGTGATAGGACACCAACCCCTCCACCTTGCCTACTGTCAAGTCTAGGGGTGTGTGAAAATTGGAGGCCATCGTAACAGAGAGCAGCAGGGGAAGCGGTGTCAGACTGTTTAATCCAGGTTTCAGTGAAGATGTGGAGTGGACGTGAACTGCCTACAAAGACAATCATGGGGAGAAGGAATGGAACAGTCTTGCTCTCTTAGTGCCACTGCTAATTCGACTTTGTCAAATATGCTGATGCAATTTCATGTAAATACGAGAGACCTAGTTCCTACATGTGTGCCTGCACGTCCATGGCTAATTATCTGTTATGGGGGTTGCATGTCAGGTGTAACTATTGCATCTATGACTCATCATGGCAATGAGATTCCTGCATGCCATCACAATTCCTTACAGATTTCCCCTAGTGCCCCTACCAGCACTACCACCACATCAAAAAAACACTGGCAGTTCTCATCCGACTCATCAAAAGAGGAAGTCTTGGGCTATGAGGAATAGCTCTATTAGCAAATGCGACATGACCACTAGAGAATGGAATCTGTGTCAGTGAAGTTAAAGGAGAAGACATGCTTGACAGTACAGAAAGACAGCATGGTAAATTACATGTTGAGTAGGAACACACAGAACCGTCTCTATTTGTGGTTCACTGCTTTCAAAAAAGTCTTTATACTCAGACAAGACTGTGGCTACAGACGGGGCAGTGAAGACCGGACTTAGTGTTGCTGTTGCCATCCACATTCTTATTGTTAGTTGTAATTGCACAAGTATTTCATTTTGCCTGTCCCGTCCTGTTTTTTTCCAGCCATTTACTGCACACTGCTTATGGCAACAATTCTGACACTGTTTATTTTTTTGTTGATTTTTTTTCACAAAAAATATAAAAAAAAAAAATAAACGCAAAGCACTAAAAGGTTTACCTCCTGGTCGGTGAGTATTAAACTAGATTAGGGGTCCCCAACCACCGGTCCGCGGACCGGGCCATTGGGGGTCTTTTGCCAGTCCGTGGGGCGGCGGGCTGGCCTGGGTAAATGCGGCTTCCAGCACATTATGCCGGGAGCCGCGGCTCCTACCATAGCTAATGGTGGGGACCAGGTCTACAGCACTGTACACCGAGGTCCCGCCAGAACGGCCCTAGTCTACAGCGCTGTTTAGAGTATAACCCAGCCCCCATATGACCATAACCCAACCCCTAAACCACCCGTCCCGCTCCCACTTCCTGCCCCGCCCCCCTGCCGAGTCGTGGCGGGGTAAAGGTTGGGGACCGTTGGACTAGATCACTAGAACTGTGTCAGTCAGCTTATGTTTAATAACGATATATTTTTTTTTTCAGATTAGCACAGGCTAATGTACAATGCTAATGCATTGCAATGCATTGCAAAATACCGGCATTTGTATAACAGGCTGCATAGAGTACCCTGTCATACAAATTAATGCCAGACAAGCCTGGGATCCTTCAATAGCAACGAAATCTGAGGCCGGCGAACCTCCCCAAAGCTGACCGAGGCGCCGGGGGGTATTATGTCCGTGATCAGTGCGGACACTGATTGTGGGCATTAGTGCCGGGTCTTTGCTGTATAATATATCATTAGCGCCTGGTCTTTGCTTAGCGGCCACCATATTTAAATACCTGACATCCATTGTAATAGTATGGCGGATGTCGGGAATGGGTTAATATCCACAGTACAGTGCTGAGTGATTAAACTTCAGCCACAGCAAGGTGGAGCTCAGTGCATAGGAATAAATATAGCCTACCATTGAACTCAATAAAAGCTATAAAAAAATCTCCTTACACTATGTTCCCCTTAATTGCAGCTGCATGAAAATACAGTAAATTAGTGTCAGGAAGCAGGAAAAAGAAGATCAGGATCCCATGTCAGAAGGGGTTATGTGTCATTAGGGAGAGACGGTACCGGGACTTATTAGACTATGCATGTCCTGCTAAGAATTCTGGGTAAGGAATATGCAAATAAGACTTTATTGGAAAAAAAAAAAGGAACTTGCCCCTAGCCCCACCTTTTGTAAGGTAGCTCCCTATAAATTAATGCATGGTTTTGAAAGAAATTTAAGGAATAATCTGGGAATAGCCAAATCTGAATAATTCCTCCACAAGGAAGTAGGCTCCATCAACAGACAGCTTTTTGAGGTTTCTTCCTCTCTTCAGTGAAGAGCAGGGTTCTGGTACTGAATAGCCAGCCAGAAAGGCGAGTATGCAGAGTTTGTTATTTAAGCCTCTGCAGAAATCAAAAAATGAGTCTGAACACCCTTTTAATCATTCCAAAAATATTACAAGCCTCTGTCTTTATGTATGGAGGAAAGGAGACTCAGACTGAGCTTGAATAAACAACTATAGAATGCCGTATCCCATGAGACATTGGGTTTATAATTTATATAGCTATTGGTGATGTATAATTAATCTAAGGAAGTTGTCCAACTATAAGACAAAGTTATGTTTTGTGGGTCAGTTAGGTCTTAGAAAGGCTAAACATGACATTTCTTACTTTGATCTAAGTAACTATATATCTAGTGATATAACTACATCTACTGCATGCAAACAAAATCTGTGCTAGCAATCATTTCTCTTACAACCTGTAGTGTACTGTGAACACTCTAGAGGTCTAATAAGGGACTGTGGGACAGAGAAACTGACATGTAATACAGAGTTCATAAAATACATTTACAGTATACTAAATTAAGAATACTAAAACTATGTTTTATTTATGTAGCACCAACACTATTCGATACCATTTTACAAACCAAACTTAGGGTGCATTCACAACCATTTCAGTTCGATTTTATTTGAAGGACACAAAAACGGAGCATACCACAATGTCTGTCAAGAAAAAACCCAGAACTGTTCCATTTTTATTTTTACATTGGCTTTATATAAGTGGAGGGTGCACAGACTTTATCTCTTTTAAAAGTAAACAAACAAGAATGAGGAAAGTTTCTGTCTCGCTTTTTACATTACAGTGAATGATGACAGACGCAGACCCAATGTGCTCTGTTTGAGTCAGGTCTCAAAAAGGTGGAGTTAGAGGGTGCAAACAAATTTGCACAAAAAGTCATTTATCTAGACTTTTTGGGGTGATCCATAGGAGGTTAAAACTGTACTGTTTTATGGGATTACAATGCTTGGAGTTATACCAAAGTATACATTGTCCAAAGGAAAGGAAGAACCTACTATAGTAATGGCAAGGGTCAATTAACAGAAGAGTGGAATAGCTATTTCCTGACCCTGGGGATTAGACGTATTTTGGTAGAGATCTGTTGAGTATTTTGTTAAGTAACTTTATGCAGGTTGAAGTCAGTCTTCCCACTGTTATTTTCTGAGGAATCCCTGACTCAAATCCAACAAGATAGCAACAATAAGATTTTTACAGAAATCATTTACATATTTATATAATAATATCACATCCATTTCGTGTCCTCTTCTCTTGGGCAAACCATGGTTTTCTTGCATCAGATAATGACATTTATTTGGCCTGATAGTTGTAGTAGTTTATCTGAGCTTGAAATTAAATGTCACAGGACACAGCTTGAAATGACAATTTTTTTCCAATTAAATCAACATTTTCACTTAAGAAATATGTTTTCATGGATGGAAAAATACAAAAGTTATGGCTTTCAGAACATGGTGACCCAAAAACAAATGCTTTTTTAGATTGAGTTTTTTAGATTCCAAGTAGTAAGACTTTAAAAAACCTGTACATATTTGGTATTGCCATCATTGCACTAACCCCCAGAATAAATTCAGAATGTTATTTTTGCCATATGATGAACAGCGCAACATTTATAGTGCAAAACTCAATGGCAGAATTGCTGTTTTTTCCCATTCTCTCCCAAAAAGAGTTAAAAAAAAGTTTATCATTAAATTTTTGCATAGTTGAAATGGTTGTAGGATAATAGTTGTAAAAATAAAACTAATCCTGCAAAAAATAAGCCCACATATGTCTATGTCAACATAAAAATAAAACAGTTACAACTCTTGCAATATGACAATGAAAAAATGAAAAATAATGCTTCACCCTAAAGGCCAAAATAGGCCGTGTCCTTAAGGGGTTAAGATATTCAAGTTATTCTTTTTCATATTGAAATTAATAGAGTTTCCATCGTTCAAGTGAATAAACTTAATAAACAACGTAGAACACTCCTATGGAGACTCCAACGCCAGTGAGAATCTAGCCTTCCTTAAAAGATTCTTCGTCACTTATCACAAAAGTAAAAGGACTCCACTGGTCCAAAGATTACATCTGGGCTACCCTATAGCCTCTACATTAGCAGTATGTATAGCGGTTTGGGAACCAGGCTTTCCCCGACCGCTATCATGGGGCCCCAGCACTTGCCTGGGTACGCCGGATGCTGATGCCAGCCCAGTCGGCACCTCCCGATCTCGCTACGGGGGGGTGCCGAGGGGGACATGTAGCATGGCGGAAACCCTTGGATGCCGTGGTCATGTTTGACCGCGGCATCCAAGGGGTTAAAAACCCCTGACCGGAGCTGTGTGATTCATTACCACAGAGTGTGAGGAAATCCGGATTCGATGCGAATCGAATATTTCCTGAAATTCGGATCGAATTCCACTTTGCCAGCTTCGATTTGCTCATATCTAGTTATACCTATTATACAGAAAGAATTTATATTCTCTAGTTTTCATTTTATTTTACAACATAATGTGTTTTCCTTTGAGGGCACTATATACAGACAATGCAATGGTACCGCCATGGGTACAAAATAACCTGTTGAATTTCAAGAGCAACCACTATAAAAAAGATGGAAGCTCAACGTCCCTTTCAGCCAATTTAAGCGGCTGAGAAGGAATTGCACTCTGGATTCAGACTATAAATTCCAGAGTAATGTCTTAATGCTTTCATTAAAAGAACTACCCTAAAATTGGTACAATCTGTATTTCAATAGGCAAGTGCCTTATCCCAGAGAGAATGTCTAGCACCTAAAGCATCAACAGACACAAATGAAAAATGGCAACACAACTTTTTAACTACATATAGTCAGGAACATGATATTCTTTTAAATGATACTATTCTGTGAGACTGTCTTCCACCTGCGCTTAATATTACATTTAGGCGAGCAAGAACTATTAAAAACATTTTAGCGCCAAGTAAACTTTGCCCAGCTCACTCTAGTACCGAAAATCCCTCTATATCTACCACCAATAAGGGAATTTACAAATGTGGTAAATCAACATGTAGATGCTGCTTATCTATATGCCATGAGACCAAATATTTTCAAAGTTGAAACACAGGTACATTTGACTGTGGCCTGTACATGTGGCCTACAGTATGCCAGCTGAACCACACTTCACTTTCGGGTTCATCTAAACAATCATAGCTCTAAAGTGAGTAAGGGCTATGTTAAGCATAGTGTTTCGATACATGCTCTCTCAACTTATAATTGTGACTTTTCAGCATTTAAAATAGTGTCTATCGAATGGATCTCAGAAACATTATATAATGGATATGACAAACTACAGAAACACGAAATGTATTGGATTTATAAAATGAACTCATTGTCACCATTAGGCTTAAACAAAGACACTGAGATTATTACCTAGAACCCATTCGGTTTCATTTTTGGAGTAATTGTTTGCCTTCATTTGTATTTTATATTGTATTTTATATGTATTTTATATACACTGTATCACAGAAAATTCAATGGCCAGCAACATGATTAGGGGTAATGTTAACGCTCCATTAAATGTCAACCCAGGAGGAAGTGCGGTGCCGCCTTCAAAACACTAAAATAGATAAATCACCAGATCCAGATGGCATACACCCCCGAGTTCTGAGGGAATTATGCACAGTGATAGACAGACCCTTATATCTAATATTTAAGGATTCAGTAATGACTGGGTCTGTTCCACTTGATTGGCGCATAGCAAATGTGGTGCCAATTTTCAAAAAGGGGTCTAAAAGTGAGCCTGGAAACTACAGGCCAGTAAGCTTGACTTCTGTGGTGGGTAAGATATTTGAGAGCTTTCTAAGAGATGCTATCCTGGAGTACCTCAATGTAAATAATCTTATCACACCCAATCAGCATGGTTTTATGAGGAATCAGTCCTGTCAGACTAATCTGATCAGCTTCTATGAAGAGGTAAGTTCAAGACTAGACATGGGTAATGCAGTGGACGGGGTATATCTGGACTTTTCAAAGGCTTTCGATACTGTACCACATAAAAGGTTGGTATGCAAAATGAGAATGTTGCGACTGGGGGAAAACATATGCATTTGGGTTCGCAACTGGCTCACTGATAGGAAACAGAGGGTACTTATTAATGGTAAATATTCAGACTGGGTAACAGTCACCAGTGGGGTGCCACAGGGGTCAGTATTGGGCCCTCTCCTGTTTAATATCTTTATTAATGACCTGGTAGACGGTTTGCAAAGCAGGGTGTCCATATTTGCAGATGATACTAAACTTTGTAAGGTAATCAAAAATGAGGAGGATAATAGAATATTACAAGGGGATCTAAGGAAGCTGGAAGCATGGGCCGAGACTTGGCAAATGAAGTTTAATACTGACAAATGTAAGGTTATGCATTTTGGACGACGAAATAAAATGTATGCTTATGTACTTAATAGTAAACTACTGGGTAAAACTGCCAATGAAAAAGACTTGGGGATTGTGGTGGACAATAAGCTTACCTTTAGTGACCAGTGCCAGGCAGCGGCTGCCAAGGCAAATAAAAATAATTGGATGCATCGAAAGAGGAATAGATTCTCATGACAAGAACATAGTTATGCCTCTATACAAATCACTGGTACGGCCACACTTAGACTATTGTGCACAATTCTGGACCCCAGTATACAAGAAAGACAAAATCGAACTAGAAAGAGTGCAAAGAAGGGCAACCAAAATTATTAGGGGAATGGGTGGATTGGAGTACAACAATAGATTAACAAACAGGGTTATTCAGTTTAGAGAAAAGACATCTACGGGGAGATCTAATAACAATGTACAAATACATGAAGGGACAGCACAAAGAACTTTCTAACGATCTTTTTACTCCTAGGCCAGTGACAGTGACAAGGGGTCATCCTCTACGACTGGAGGAGAGAAAGTTTCACCAGCAACATAGAAGAGGATTCTTTACAATAAGAACAACAAGGCTATGGAACTCTCTGCCCCAGGAAGTGGTGATGGTGGATTCATTGAACAAGTTCAAAGAGGACCTGGATGCCTTTCTCGAACAGAATAACATTATGGGTTATGGGTTTTAGAATTTAAGGGCACGTTGATCCAGGGTTTTATACTGATTGCAAGATTGGATTCGGGAAGGAATTTTTTCCCATGAAATGGGGCAATTGGCATAAGCCTCATGGTTTTTTTTGCCTTCCTCTGGATCAACACTGTAGGGGACTGTAGGGTTATAGGTTGGACTTGATGGACTGATGTCTTCATCCAACCTCATCTACTATGTAACTATGTAAGTTTCTACACATTGTATTATTTGACCTGTTTTTATCTTGTATTTATTACTATTCTCTATTTCAATAATATCCGGTTACATGGTTTGAACTCTCTCTCTCTCTATATCTCTCTCTCTCTATATATATATAGATTATGATTTGCAAACGGTAAATATGAATATTGATTTAAATATTTGATATTTTAGATTTATATTTTTCTTCTCTCTCTGTATATATATATACATATATATATATATATATATATATATATATATATATATACAGTACAGACCAAAAGTTTGGACACACCTTCTCATTCCAAGAGTTTTCTGTATTTTCATGACTATAAAAATTGTAGATTCACACTGAAGGCATCAAAACTATGAATTAACACATGTGGAATTATATACTTAACAAAAAAGTGTGAAACAACTGAAAATATGTCTTATATTCTAGGTTCTTCAAAGTATCCACCTTTTGCTTTGATTACTGCTTTGCACACTCTTGGTAGTCACCTGAAATGGTTTTCACTTCACAAGTGTGCCCTGTCAGGTTTAATAAGTGGGATTTCTTGCCTTATAAATGGTGTTGGGACCATCAGTTGTGTTGTTCAGAAGTCAGGTGGATACACAGCTGATAGTCCTACTGAATGGAGTGTTAGAATTTGTATTATGGCAAGAAAAAAGCAGCTAAGTAAAGAAAAACGAGTGGCCATCATTACTTTAAGAAATGGAGGTCAGTCAGTCTGAAAAATTGGGAAAACTTTGAAAGTGTCCCCAAGTGCAGTGGCCAAAACCATCAAGCGCTACAAAGAAACTGGCTCACATGAGGACCGCCCCAGGAAAGGAAGACCAAGAGTCACCTCTGCTGCGGAGGATAAGTTCATCCGAGTCACTAGCCTCAGAAATCGCAGGTTAACAGCAGCTCAGATTAGAGACCAGGTCAATGCCACACAGAGTTCTAGCAGCTCTACAACAACTGTTAAGAGGAGACTGTGTGCAGCAGGCCTTCATGGTAAAATAGCTGCTAGGAAACCACTGCTAAGGACAGGCAACAAGCAGAAGAGACTTGTTTGGGCTAAAGAACTCAAGGAATGGACATTAGACCTGTGGAAATCTGTGCTTTGGTCTGATGAGTCCAAATTTGAGATCTTTGGTTCCAACCACCGTGCCTTTGTGCGACGCAGAAAAGGTGAACGAATGGACTCTACATGCCTGGTTCCCACCGTGAAGCATGGAGGAGGAGGTGTTATGGTGTGGGGGTGCTTTGCTGGTGACACTGTTGGGGATTTATTCAAAATTGAAGGAATACTGAACCAGCATGGTTACCACAGCATCTTGCAGCAGCATGCTATTCCATCCGGTTTGCGTTTAGTTGGACCATCATTTATTTTTCAACAGGACAATGACCCCAAACACACCTCCAGACTGTGTAAGGGCTATTTGACCAAGAAGGAGAGTGATGGGGTGCTACACCAGATGACCTGGCCTCCACAGTCACCAGACCTGAACCCAATCGAGATGGTTTGGGTGAGCTGGACCGCAGAGTGAAGGCAAAAGGGCCAACAAGTACTAAGCATCTCTGGGAACTCCTTCAAGACTGTTGGAAGACCATTTCAGGTGACTACCTCTTGAAGCTCATCAAGAGAATGCCAAGAGTGTGCAAAGCAGTAATCAAAGCAAAAGGTGGCTACTTTGAAGAACCTAGAATATAAGACATATTTTCAGTTGTTTCACACTTTTTTGTTAAGTATATAATTCCACATGTGTTAATTCATAGTTTTGGTGCCTTTAGTGTGAATCTACAATTTTTATAGTCATGAAAATACAGAAAACTCTTGGAATGAGAAGGTGTGTCCAAACTTTTGGTCTGTACTGTATATTCCTCTTTAAAGGGAATGTGTCACAAAAAATATTACTGAAAATGACTGTTTAATTTTTGGTGTTTTTCAAATGTGAGGAAATGCTGAAAATTATAAAATAACCAGAGAAAGTACAGGGCGTAACCGGGTATAAAGAATCTCGCAGAAGTCAGGAAGATCACATGGCAGCTGCCACCTCTTATCAAGAGTTATGTCTAAAAACTTTTTAATATGTGGGAATAAAAACATAAGATGCGGTGGAGTATGATTTATGTAAGTGGTTGAAAAGTAAAATGAGACCGTTACCCATAGCAACCAATTCGATATCAGCTCTCATAGTGTCCAAGGCCCCTTTGAAAATGAAAATACTAAAGGTATTGTGCATGACCTGTTATTGGCAGATAAAGAGGTAAAAGTGTGGATCAAAAGGATTCCACTGCAGTCAGGAAGGTAACTTGGTAGCTGCCGCCCCTCTACAAGAGTTATGACTGAAAATTTTAATAAGTGCCCAAAAAGCATAAGATTTAATGGGTAATGATTTATGTAAAGTGATCACTCAATGGAGGCTTTACTGGGACTTTAGTTATCACAATACTGTGATAATGGCTGATAACAGAGAGTGAAGGCTGCAATCCTGTAGTAAGGTGTATGTCAGTGAAGCTAAGAATGAAGGACCTGTGAGCTTCTATTGGTTAATATGGGTCATGTGATATGATATGGAGAACGGTCCTTGAGATGGAAGCCAGTGATGCTTTATTTGCATTTGTGAATGCCAAGAATGGTAGGTCCTAAAGAGCTGAAACCTGGTCTAAAATCTTGAGAAGCCCTGTCCTGTGAATAGGGAATAAGTTTTTGTAATAGCACAATCCCTTTGTGTTGACATCATCAAAGTCTTTAGCAACTAAATATGAAGAGGATAGGAGATAAATCTCTTATGGGTCGTGTATATTAACACAGTACACTGATGCTCTGTCTAGTGGCCAACAGTGGGAAATATTACAAATTATATTATTGTTTTCAATATTTCCTTAGATATAAAAAATAAATAAAAATGCCAAAAAATCTCAAATTAATTAACAGTAAGTTAGATTAATAAATATAACTTTTTGGGGACACATTACCTTTAAAATCAGCAATCTAGTTGTCACTGGGTAATTCCAGTCTTCAGCACAACTAAGAATTGGGGTCTAAGAATGAAAATAGCACTTCTCCCATGTTACAAATAAAAGAGTTTAAACTTTTTTCAAGGAAGAGTAGAAAATGTTGTAGCGTCGACATGTGACAAATTTATAGACTAGATAACGATTTCTTAATTCAAGGATGTGGATATCTTTTAAAAGGGTTTGTCCAGTACAAACCCAATGATGTCATCCAGAGGCGTAGCTAGGGGTTCAGCACAGGGGGGAGCGAACATGTCCAAGTGTGCCCCCTACTTGGACATGTTCGTATACCGATACTATCAGTATACGGTGAGCATATAGTGGTATATAGCAGCTCTACACGGCTCTGCAGACAATTTAGGTGAATACAGGGCAGTAGCATTTAGTGACTTACCGGTGACGTCTCTGACCAATCCTTCACATTTCCCATCTCTTTCATCTGGACGGCCATGACCACTTCTTCCAGTCTCTGTAAAGTTTGCAACACAGACATCTTTGGCTCCTCACTTTTCCAGGCACCTGACCCATATTGTCCTCACCCGCACAAAGCCCCCATCCTGCTGCTACCCCAATTATAAAATATATAATATAACCCCCTATAATGAATAATGCCCCCAAGTGTATCTTTAAGTTAATAACTTCCCTGTGCACCCCTTTAAATAGTGCCCCTTATTAATAATGCCCCAGGTATTTCCTAATTAAAAAGGAAAAAAAAGGGAAAAAAAAATTATTGGGGTTCCAATACCCCGGACCTCCAGGATCAGCTGTTTGAATGAACCATGGTACCTGTGTAAGCGCCGTGACCCCTTCTCTGTTTATATAGTGTCATTCTTTTCATAGCGGCCATGTAATGTAACTACAGCCTCGTCCTATACACGTCTATGTGACAAGGATGGAATTACATCACAAGGACACTATAAACAGACAGCGTGTGATATAAACAGGCACCATAGCCCCTTCATACAGCTGATCAGTGGGGAATCACTTATCTCTTATTGATGTTTTATTCTGAGGATAGACCATCAATAAAAATGAGCTGGAAAACTCCTTAAAGAGGACCTTTCACGTCCTCATGTATATGCAGTTTTACATACCGCTAGAAAGCCGACAGCACGCTGAATTCAGCGCACTGCCGGCTTTCCTGGTATGTGCCCTGGGGCTGGAGATATTGGCGGTCTTAGTTTCATGGTTTACTGTCAGAAAGGCGTTCCTGACAGTCTAGCTACACTGTGAGGAACACCCTCCCTGACAGTTCTCGTTCCTAGACTTGTACTGAGGGGGCGTTCCTCACAGCTCAGCGTCATCGCCGGGCAGTAAGGAACGCCCCCTCTGACAGTACAGCGCTATGGGTGAGTACAGAGAGGGGGCGTTCCTTATAGCCCAGCGATGACGCTGAGCTGTAAGGAACGCCCCCCTGAGTACAAGTCTATGAACGAGAACTGTCAGGGAGGGCGTTCCTCACAGCGCAGCTAGACTGTCAGGAACGCCCTTCTGACAGTAAACCGTGAAACTAAGACCCCCGATATATCCAGCCCCGGGGCACATACCAGGAAAGCCGGCAGTGCGCTGAATTCAGTGTGCTATCGGCTTTCTAGCGGTATGTAAAACAGCATATACATGAGGACGTGAAAGGTCCTCTTTAAGGCTAAGGCCCCACGTGGTGTCCTGCAGCAAAAAAGATTTTTTCCTGCAGCACTTTGCACAGAAAGTTCGCAGAGGTTTCCTCTGCAGACTTTCTGCTTCAATTATATCTACAGGAAAACCGCCAGCATTTCTGTAGGTATAATTGACATGCTGCGATTTCCAAAACTGCGTCTGTTTTGGAAATCGCAGCGTATCCGCTGCGCATATTTTACTGCAAAGTGGGGATGGGGGCCACATGTGGCGAAAACCCACAGAAAAAAAAACCCGGCATTTTACATCTATCAAATCCCATCCACACATTGCGGAAAAATACGTGCAGCAGATGCACTGCGATTTCCAAATCCGTTGCGGTTTTGTAAATTGAAGCATTTCAATTATACCTAAAGCAACACTGGCGGTTTCCATATAGGTGTATTGAAATCATAAAGTCCACAGGGGAAACCTCTGCGGACCTTCTGTGAAAAGTGCTGCGAGAAAAACCACAATGTTACCGCTGCGGTTTTTCCTGCAGCGCTTTTTTTTCTGCAGCCCACTATGTGGGGCCTTAGTCTTATTAAAACACAAGTGCCACCTTAATTAAATTAATTGACCCTCATATTATTCACCCTGACATAAATACTGCACCTCTAATGGCTCCTTATATTAATGACCACCCCCTTATGTTCATAATGCCTCCTAATATAAATGATGCCACCTAATGGCCCCTTATATAAATAACCTCCCCCTTGTATTAATAATACCTCCTAATAACCCTTATATAAATGACCCCCCCTATCGTCATAATGCCCCCTAATGAATCCTCCCTTATAGTTATATTTCCCCCTCCTAACCACCCCTTATACTATTAATATACCCACAACTAAGCTAAAAAAACATAAACAAAAGTCATACTCACCTGCGATGATGATGAATGGAGCCGCCGGCACTTCCTCCCTGTAGACGCACAGGACGTCTGTGTCTGAGCGCGGGAAGCGCGTTGCTGTGACGTCATCGCGCCGCCCGTGCTGAGAAGCAGACATCGTCTGTGGTCTTGGCGTCTTGTAAACCGCAAGCCCACAAGCCTGTATTGGCTTGCGGTTTACAATACCGTTAAGTTGCAGGTTACGTTTTAACTAGATCGGTGTCTACAGACACCGATCTAGTTAGAAATAAAGGATATATTAATGGCAGCCCCGGGATGGGCCCCCAAAATTCAGTGGGCCCGGGGCAGCCGCCCCCCCCCCCCCCCCCCCCCCCCCCCCGCTAGCTACGCCTCTGATGTCATCCCATTCCATCAAAATGTCAAAACAACAATAGCAGTTGTGTGAACCTGGACTAAACCCAGTTACTTTCAGTTTATGTATTAAAGAAATAAATATCAGATTGTAATACTACATAAATAATTTCCCAAATAATTTACCAAATTCTTTATGTCTGAAGTGCTTCAAATTCTGTTCTCCAATATTAATTCCGGAACAGAAACTAGGGGTCTATGAAGACAATTATTTGACTAAACTGGTTTAAGAAGGTTTAGATTTTGTCTTAACAAGCATTTCATTAGGACATATAAAGTGCTCATAAAAAGGTCATAAAGTGGATCCTGATTGGGAGTCAGAACAACGAAGAGATTTTGCTGATATGGAGTCATATTGTCCATGTAGGATTGTTCTTCATTTAATAGAACATAATACTACATTCATTTTGCAGATGCTACTGCTGAGGAAATGTATAGCCAGCAGGGCCAGCTTCAGTTGTGAAATGGGTTGCCAAAATAAGACACGTCCTTTAAGATCATTGACACTGCATATCTGGCTAACTATCTTTTTAACGGCGAAGAGCCTCTTGTTTGTGATATAAATAAATGTCTATCTCCGCTTATCATTTTATTAAATAGATGGACTTTAATACTGTATGGGAAATCAGGGGTCAAAGTTCTTTTCAAGAGTACTGATGACATGAGGAAGTTACATAGGAATCTCCAATGATGTCTGTTGAAGGAAGTGGCCATGAGCCTTAAACTTTTTCCCATTTGGAGGAGACGCTTATAAATATGTTTATATAAAGCTTAAAAAGGGATTTTCCAATGAAACGTGTCTATGACATGTATATGTCATGTAAATATAAGGCTCTGGCAGCTGAGATTGCAGGCAACCCTGAACATGAGAGGGCCTTTGCTTCAGTGTATATGTGAAAGTGATCATGTTCCTACCACCTCTACATTGAAACTAGGCAATAGAATACCCTTGTCAAACAGTTCATTAGGTACTTTGTTGTGTGCTTATAAGGTGTTGGAAGCTCTCCCCTTCCACAGGTTTAGCCTTAAGGCCTCCTTCACATGACCATACTTTTGATCCGCAATTGCAGACACTGACACTGCATTTCTATGGGTCCAGACACACAACCGCACTTTTTGCAGCCATGTGTCCGTGTCATATCCATGTCTTATTTTTGTCTGCCTTTGCGACACAGACATGTGTAGGGGATCATACAAGTCTTTTTGCAGACCTGTGTTTACAGATGACATAATGACATGACATGTTTTCTGCGCATTGTGGATCAGTATTTGCAGACAGTAAAAACCACTACGTTGTGTGCAGGAGGCCTGAACAAGTGTGAGATGATGTAAGTTCCCAGTCAGGATAGGCTGTTGTGTGCATGCATTTCCTATGATTTTTAGTAGTTCTGTGGTTACATTAGTAGTGTTCACTGGATATTTACTGGGAGCTCTTGGGCAGTGGCATAACTAGGATTGGCTGGGCCCCAAGGTGAACATTTGACATGACCCTCCTCCCCACACAAACTGCATTCCCCACATTCCTGCACACACTATTATGCCCATAGTGGCCCCTACACACACTATTATGCGACATAGTGGCCCCTGCACAAACTATTATGCCCCATAGTGGCCCCTACACACACTATTATGCCCCATAGTGGCCCATGCACGCACTATTATGCACCATAGTAGCCCCTGCACACACTATTATGTCCCATAGTGGCCCCTTCACACAGTATTATGCCCCATAGTGGCCCCTGCACACACTATTATGCCCTATAGTGGCCCCTGCACACACTATTATGCGCCATAGTGGCTCTGCACACACTATTATGCCTTATAGTGGCTCCTTCACACAGTATTATGCCCCATTGTGGACCACCCATGAAATATTATTATACTCTGGGGTCTTTTCAGACCCCAGCGTATAATGATCGGAGACCCAGGGGTGAATACAAACATAAAAAACAATGTTACTTACCTCTCCCTGGCTCCGGCACACTTTCGGCCCTCTTCAATGTTGGGCCAGACGTCACGTGAGCCAGGCCGGCGTCGCGATGCATAATGACGCCGGCCTGGCCCACGTGACAGCCTATTAAAAAAAAAAAAAAAAAAAAAAAAAAACATCAAGGGCCTGCCGGTCCCCTAATGTCCCGGGCCCTGTGGCAGGTACTACTGCTGCTAACCCAGTATTTACGCCACTGCTCTTGGGCTGTTTAAGCCCGGTGGGCTTTTGACCCAGGGTGCTTGTGGTCCTTCCTCCTCTCCCTCCCTCCTGTTTCCCTTTGGATTGGACAAGAGGGAAGGAAAGGGAGGGCTGTAGTATAGGTATGTACGCTGGTTGCTGGGCGGTTTCCTTCCTTTCAGACGCTGCTCAGCAATCTGCAGCATGGCAGGAAAGCCATTGAACCCACCTGTCATGGAGGACTCGCAGATCCTGGCCTTACTTCTAATTCCCGCCACCAAAGCTCCTGGCCTGCGGTATTCCAGGGTCTCACCTTCTGTGTCGGGAATGCACGGAGCAAGGCTCTGGTGTGTGTCACTTCCGGCCGCCAAGCCAGGACTTCACGCTCAGTGGCTGCCTCAGCCCAGAACCAGCTACTGCAGCCTGGACCAGTTTAGCTAGCGCCCACTATGTCATGACATGGCAAGGTGTGGCGTGAATGGTTGGCTTGCTGTTCCCCTGCTAAGTCATTAACTACCGATTGTTGCTGTAATCTCATGTTTCAATATCTGGCCTTTTTGAAAAATGCAGGCGTGTCATCGTCAGTGGTGAGTAAGTGTTTTTCCGGGGTTGCTTTTGGCCTTAAGCTACTGGGCCTGCCGGATGTCAATAAGGATTTTGCATTTCAGTTAGAGGGTTGGAAAAAGTCTTGTACAAAGCGTGACACCCAGCGTCCTATTTCCTTCTTGGTACTGCATCAGTTGCTTTCCGTGGCACTGGATGTTTTTTTCTTTTCCTTTTGAGGCAGCACTCTTACAATGTTCTTGCCTTTTTCTGTGAATTGAGGGTGGGCAAACTTCTATCCCTTTCTCAACGCTCTGCATCGGGCCTAATGGCCAACAACGTATTTGGCTTGACACGCTGAAGTTTGGTGTTTGCACTATGCCTCCATTCGGCCAGACCATAATTGTTTTTTTGGTCCACCTGGATGGCACCATTTTCACTCGGTTTCCAATTGAGACCTTGTTTAAATGCTGTTTGTCCATGGTAGGGGTCTCCCCGTCATAGTTTTGCATTCATGCGACTGCTGAGACCAATCAGCGGCTTCAGAGGAAAGGGATCCGGGACATGACAGCCGGCGAGCAGTTTCACTTTGAGAAGTCACTGGAGCAGCAGGACCACACCGGGGACAGTTGAGTATGATATTTTTTTTTTTTTTTTCACCTTCCCCGGCCCATTTTAAAAATATTTCTCTATCTAAATATTCACTATCTTGGAAGGTAAATATGTGAGTGTATATTCATTGTTATTTGGTATCTGTGAAACCTCCTTTATATAACATTGTGGTTTGTCTGGGCACTGATGGGAATTGCTATTTTCCCAGGGGGGTGTCTTGGGGAAAATTTTTTTTTGATCAGTGTCATGAGAAAATAAACAACAATAATAATTACCTTAACTGATGCCCCGCCTGTCCATTTTAAGGTACCTGACTCCCTGCTGCTCTCTGCTTCCTGGGGCTGTTTGGAATGTAGGAAATGCCTCTCAGGCTAAGGCCCCATGTAGAGGTTTCCTTTGCGGACTTTCTGCTTCCATTATACCAATAGGGAAACCACTGGCATTTCCGTAGGTATAATTGACATGCAATGGTTTTGGAAATCGCAACGTGTCTGCTGTGCTTATTTTTTCACAATGTGTGGTTGGGATTTGCTAGAATCCCATCGACCTTGCAGGGACTGTAAAACGCCGCATTTTTTTCCGCTGCATTTTATTCCGCAGCCAAACCGTGGTGTTTGTGACTCGTGAGGCCCCGGTCTCATTCATTTTCTAAGAAGGATCACTTTTGGGCATTAACAGTCAGAATAGAGCAGTATGAACATGTGTGAAGAGCAGTTGAGACCTGGGCATCATTGCATGGGACTAGTGGCGGATCTGCAAGGGTGAGTGGCACTGTTATTTATTTTCTTATGCCAGGCTGATAAGTAATGAAAAATGTTCCCTCTGGATGACCTGTTTAATCTTATATTAGTGAGTATGGCTTTTTTTTCATGGATATGAAACAGTTCCTAACTTACTGTAAAACAAAAAAAAACCAGTCAAAACTAAAAATATAAATATTAATATAAAACTTTCTATTTATATGAAATATTGCCCTAATGAGCAAAATTCTAAAAGATCTGCGAACTGTAAACTTATACTTATGTATACTGTTAATTAAGGCTGAGGCCCCACGTTGCAGAAATGCAGTTTTTTTTTGTTGCAGATTTTGCTGCGAGGAATGGCTACAAAAGGAATGGGAAATATATAGGAAGCCCTTGTACTTCTACCTCTTTCACAATACACTCCTGGCTTTGACTCAAAAAATCCTCAGCAAAATCTGCAACCAAAAAAGCTGCGTTTCTGCAACGTGGGTCCTCAGCCTGAGGCTAAGGCCCTATGTAGCAGGCCGCAGCGAAAAAGTGATGCGGGAAAAACTGCAGTGGAAACGCATCACAGTTTTTCCCGCAGCACTTTTGCTTCAAATATACTTATAGGTAAACCGCCAGCATATTCATAGGTATAATTGAAATGCTGCGACTTCCAAAACCGCAACGGTTTTGGAATATGCGCAACGCTGCGCATATTTTTCTGCAGTGTGTGGATGGGATTTGCTAGAATCCCATCCACTTTGCAGTGACTGCCACGCCACGTGGGGCCCCGGCCTAAAGGAGTTTTCTGGGCATATCCATATTAGATCTGATTAGTTATATTATAGGTCATATTAGTTTGTCAAATTGCTGACACCGCCACCTGTCAGCTGACTGAAGGCATTTTGATAAGTGTCATGTCTGCTTCATTGTTTACTAGATGCACCAATGTGGTCCCTTAGGCGGAAAATGAAGAGAAGAGAAATTCCTCTTCATTTTCCGCCACCGTATTCAGCTGCGGGATTTCCACAACGCATTCCGTTGTGGCTTTCCTCTGCTGATTAAGCCCAGAAGATTGAGCAAGATGCTGAAAACAATGGAAGGCAGATTCGGGGCAGAATCTGCCACAGATTCGGGGGCGGAATCCTCTCCCAAATCTGTGGCAGATTCCTCCATGTGAACGTATCCTCAGAGTTACTAGGGTTACTACCATATTAGGCACAGCTGTTACCACTTGTATGCTGCTTTGTCTAGTGAACAATAAAGGGAAAGCTGTGCTCTTCAGAGTGATGCAATCTCTTGAGTCAGCTGCGGCTGTTCCTAGCACTGCAGTTACAATCAGCTTTGTCCCATTAAAGCAACTGAGCCCCTTCATTCAGCTGATGGAAAAGTCATGAGCAGTGGCATAACTAAAGTCTTGTGGGCCCTGGTGCAAACTTTGACCGGAGCCCCTCACCCCCTTCTTACAGCGTATTCTTGATTGCAACGGTTATGGGTGCTGCAGCAGTATTTCAGGTACTTAAAAAGGATACAACTATAGCACCCACAACTGCGGTTATCAAGAATTTTGTGAGTGAGCAGCGCAGCACCCAGCATGTAAACAATACTGGGAGCTGCTTGCTCTGGGAAACAACTGATCTGAGGGTCCTAACTGTCCAAGAGATCTAAGAGATCAGTGGGGGTCCAACACCCCATACCCCTGCTGATCCACTGTTTCAAGAGACCGCAGTTCTTTAGCAAGCTCTGTGATCCCTTCCCTATTTACATTGCACAGTATCTGTTTTATAGTGATTGTGCAATGTAATTACAGCCTGTAGAAACATCACACAGCTGCTATAAAACAGATGGCGTGCAATGTAAATAGTGAAGGGGTCCCCCCGCAGTATAATATGCTCCCCAGAGCCCCCAACCCCACAGTATAATGCTCCACAGTGGCCCCACATAGTATAAAACCCTCCCAAAAAATCCCACAGAATAAGCTCAAGGCTCTTTAGAAGTTCCCCAAATATGTTCTAGCTACTCCTTAATAACTTTCACTAAAGTCAGCACTGAATAGTGTACATGTTCATCTCATACTGCTACTGAGTCAACATTGTAGTATATATTGTTCCAGTCCTATGTCAGAAATTAGCAGAGAAGCCAGAAGACTTGAAAAATTCACTGAAATAATGTGGCAATAATAAAATGTAACCTTTAGTGATATACTTTAATAATGATGGCTCTCCCAACAATAAAGCAAATAAAAGCTGTAAAAATATTCCCTTTCATCTTACAACTATAGGATCTATCTGTGCACTGTCCCTAAAAGAGCGCAAAAAAGAGGCAATAACGTATTGAAGGTAGGCTGCTCAAGAAGGAAGGTAATCTTGATCCAGACCCTATACCTACAGCCGTAAAAAGGTTGTACTGTTAAGAACACTTAGCCTCTATCCACAGGATATGGGTAAGTGTCTGACTACTGGGTCCTCCCAGCAATCAGGAGACAGAGGGACCAAAAGGCCCTCTAAAGCCTTCTTGTGAATATAGCGCCAGTACACTTGCATGATCGGAGCTCCAGTCACTTCTATGGGGCTGTGGGCGTTGCTAGAGATTATGGTCCCAGGAGCCCTATAGCAAGAAAAGAGCCCTGATCATGCACCAGTCATTTTCAGTCCCCCCATTCTCCTGATTCCTGGAGGACCTGGTGGTATCTGCCCATTAAAAAGCTATCTGTATATGATTCCCACAATGATAATTCAGGTATATGAGGAGCTAGATTCTGATATAGGATCAGTGAAAATTGCTGTGTTTATGGGGGAGAAACAATAATGTCACAAATTAACTCCCTATCCGCAAGGGGACCAGAAAGACAGAGATCCCGTCAGCTAAAAACGCAGTTATCGGTGGACCCCATAGACTATAATGGGATTCCACCTTGCAGGACTTCTCTTTCTGCCAATTTTAGGCGGAATCTGTTGCGGAGACACACAGAAAAGATAATGCAAGTATGTATTAAGGGGCATTCACACTACTGTTATTTATTAATTATTTATTTTGCTTACTTGTATAGAGCCATCATATTCCACAGCGCTTTACAGACATTGCCAATCACTGTCCCATATAGGGTTCACAATCTACATTCCCTATTAGTATGTGTTTGGAGCGTGGGAGGAAATCGGAGTACCCGGAGGAAACCTGCTGGATGTCCGTTCTGATAGTGTTGATTAAAAAAACACAAAAAAAAGAATGCCTATGATAACAGAAATTAACGGCACTAACTGATATTAATGTATCTGTTTTTTATTACTGATCCATGTAATGGATAATTAGAAAAAAACAAAAAACGACACATTAGCATCAGTTAGTGTATGTTATTGTCCGTTTTTATATTGTCAGTTTTTTTGCTTTTTTTTTTTTGTTATGATTTTTGAGCATGCACAGAAAAAAACGAACAGTAATAATGGACAGTATAACAAACAACCGTCCATTACCGTCTGTTAGTCATAGACATTATGTGCTTAACGTCTGTCATAAGTCCGTTATTTTGAATGGGCACAAAAGTCCTGAACCTTGTGTTATCATGTCCGCTAAAGTAACAGACGTGACGGATTTGGAGAAAATGGACACTATTGGACAACAGATCAAAACCCATTGAAATCAATGGGATATTTAATGGATTTATGACGGATCTGTTAGTATCCATTGTTACATTTTGTAACGGATGCTAGCAACGGACACTACTAACGGTAGTGTGAACACCCCCCTAACTGCTGAATCATTGGGATGTGCTCAGGCCAATAATATAATGCCCATTCAGCTGTTGTTCATTAATTGAGACAAAATGCAGGCAATAGAACAACTGTAGTGACATACAGTGGGGAAAAAAGTATTTAGTCAGCCACCAATTGTGCAAGTTCTCCCACTTAAAAAGATGAGAGAGGCCTCTAATTGACATCACAGGTAGACCTCAACTATGAGAGACAAAATGAGAAAACAAATCCAGAAAATCACATTGTTTGATTTTTTAAGAATTTATTTGCAAATTATGGTGGAAAATAAGTATTTGGTCACCTACAAACAAGCAAGATTTCTGGCTCTCACAGACCTGTAACTTCTTCTTTAAGAGGCTCCTCTGTCCTCCACTCATTACCTGTAGTAATGGCACCTGTTTGACATTGTTATCAGTATAAAAGACACCTGTCCACAACCTCAAAACAGTCACACTCCAAGCTCCACTATGGTGAAGACCAAAGAGCTGTGGAAGGACACCAGAAACAAAACTATAGACCTGCACCAGGCTGGGAAGACTGAATCTGCAATAGGCAAGCAGCTTGGTCCCAGAACCACACGGTGGGACCTAGTGAATGACCTGCAGAAAGCTGGGACTAACGTAACAAAGGCTACCGTCAGTAACACACTACGCCGCCAGGGACTCAGATCCTGCAGTGCCAGACGTGTCCCCCTGCTTAAGCCAGTACATATCCGGGCCTGTCTGAAGTTTGCTAGAGAGCATTTGGATGTTCCAGAAGAGTATTGGGAGAATGTCATATGGTCAGATGAAACCAAAGTAGAACTGTTTGGTAGAAATACCACTCGTCGTGTTTGGAGACGAGTGAATGCTGAGTTGCATCCAAAGAACACCATACCTACTGTGAAGCATGGGGGTGCCAACATCATGCTTTAGGGCTGTTCCTCTGCAAAGGGACCAGGACGACTGATCCGTGTACATGAAAGAATGAATAGGGCCATGTATCGTGAGATTTTGAGTGCAAACCTGCTTCCATCAGCAAGGGCATTGAAGATGAAACGTGGCTGGGTCTTTCAGCATGACAATGATCCCAAGCACACCGCCAGGGCAATGAAGGAGTGGCTTCGTAAGAAGCATTTCAAGGTCCTGGAGTGGCCTAACCAGTCTCCAGATCTCAACCCCATAGAAAACCTTTAGAGGGAGTTGAAAGTCCGTGTTGCCCAGCGACAGCCCCAAAACATCACTGCTCTAGGGGAGATCTGCATGGAGGAATGGGCCAAGCAACAGTGTGTGCCAACCTTGTGAAGACTTACAGAAAAAGTTTGACCTCTGTCATTGCCAACAAAGGATATATAACAAAGTATTGAGATGAACTTTTGTTATTGACCAAATACTTATTTTCCACCATAATTTGCAAATAAATTCTTTAAAAATAAGACAATGTGATTTTCTGGATTTGTTTTCTCATTTTGTCTCTCATAGTTGAGGTCTACCTATGATGTCAATTACAGGCCGGCCTCATCTTTTTAAGTGGGAGAACTTGCACAATTGGTGGCTGACTAAATACTTTTTCCCCCACTGTATATAGAAACCCTAGCACTGCTGCATATAGATATAGCAGTATGCAAAGTTGACTACTAATATACCAAATCCCTATTATCTGGTATAATTTGTAATCTGCATTTACAAGTCTCACATGAAAATAGGAATATAATGTTGTACCGCGTTAGCCATAGAAAGTAGTGGAAGAGTGAAGAAATCAGGCGATACCTTTTAGAGGCTAACTGAGTATATTTGATAGTAAGCTTTCGAGAGTACTAGCTCTCTTCTTCAGACATGGTGCAATACCAATGACTCATGAGGTGTCCTGTACCACCAACCATAGGTTACACATCCCTAAATTCAGCAGTATTCCATCAAATAATTCAGGACATCACAGAACACATGTAGAAAAAGTAGAAGAACTTTCCAAAATATTTATGCAAGGGGACACATCCTTTCTCAAAATACTTAACCCCTTCCCGCTGTGGGCATTTTTTGATTTTCATTTTTGACTACCTTCCAAACGCCATAACTTTTTAGTTTTTCCATTCACAGAGCCATGTGGGAGCTTAATTTTTACAGGACAAATTGTACTTCATAGTAGTACCATTTAATATTCCATGTGATATACTGGGAATCTGAAAAAAAAAAAAGACATTCAGAATGGGGTGGAATTGGAGGAAAACTGCGCTTTTGTAACTTTCTTAAGGGCTTCATTTTTACAGCTTATGAATATAGCGATAACAAATTCGTATAGTTTTTTTTAAGTTTTAATCCCTTGGAAAAAAATCCAAAACTCTGCAAAAAAATTATTGAAGTCACCATATTCTGGCGCACATCTTTTTTATGGAACGAGATGTACTTTATATTTATACCAGTTTTGGGAATGTCTATTGCTTTGATCGCTTTTTATCCAAATTTTTATGGGAGTCGAAATAGCGAAAAGCCTGTGTTTTGGCTCTTATGATTTTTTTTTCACATTCACCGCTACATTTACCGTATGGGAAAAAAAATATTTTTATGTTTGTAGACACAGGGAAACCTAATGTATATGTGTTTTATTTAAGTCCCTTTTTTGTATTGTAAAATCAAGCCACTTCTATTGTAGGCTCCATAGAGCAGCCTGTAATAGAAGTGCATGCCAGACAATCTTGGGAGCCTTCAATAGGCTCCTGGCTGTCATGGCAATGGATCACCAATGGGAAAATGACACCTCAGTCAGATTTGATGTGGCGGGAGGTTAATGCCCACGATCAGTGCAAGCACTGATTGTGGGCATTGCTGCCAAGTCTCTGTTGTATAATACAGTGGAGAGCTGGTGGCTATGCCGGGCGCTCAGCTCCTCAGCGGCGTCATATTTAAATACCCAACCTCTGTTGTACTATAATAGCAGATGTCGGGAAAGGGTTAAAGTGATTCTGTCACCAGGTTTTAACCCCCTTCAAAAAGGCAGGTGATAAGAAAACAAGCATAAAAGAAGCATTTGCTGATAATTATGAGCCTTGTATAACTGGGAAAATTATGCATTAGGGTAGCTGCAAACAACCAAGTTTCACCCGTGAAACTCGGTCCATGTGTTAGCCAGATTTACCAGCTTGAACTTCATGCTGGGAGCGGGACTCCTATGCTAGGAGTCCCTGCGTCCCAGCGATATGCTGTCCTGTACTGTAATTGATACGGGACAATATTTCGCTGGGAGGCAGGAACTCCTACCATCAAAGATAACTAGGATGTTAGGAGTCCCGCTCCCAGCATGAAGTTCAAGCCGGTAAATCTGGCTAACACACGGACTGAGTTTCACGGGTGAAACACGGTCGTGAGCTGCTACCCTTAATCACTCACTTGCTGAGACCCTAAGTATGTGATGGGCACAGAAGTTTCCAGTCTTTCTTATCAACTCCTCCCCTCTATTTTTAAGGCTAAGTCCCCACGTTGTAGAAACGCAGTGTTTTTTTTGTAGCATAATTTGTACATCATTCCACAAAGGTTGTTTTTTTTTTTTTTTTTTCAGTTTGTGAGATCGCTACTTTAAGTGACGGTTTTATAATGCTTTTTCTTCAGAACAAGCTATTAGCTAGAGCTGTCATTTAAGGACAGAGGGAAGATGCTGCAGGAGGAAGATGCACAACACTTCCCTACCCACTGGACACTTGGCATATTGGCCACTTAGCAATAAAACTTAAATTTCCCAGTTGTGCAAGCAGTATGAGCAGCAATAAAAGTATCTTTACAATTATGTTACTTTTGTCACCTACCTAGTGGTGTTTGGGCATCTCGGAGAAGGAAGTGAAAAATTGGTAAAATATTTGCTTAAGAGTGTCCCTCCAGTTCCACAATACTGTTATTTTGTCAGTCTGCCATTGGGTATAGATTAGTGTGTGCTGGGCACCACAGCTGCTGAGGCAACCATGTGATGCTTACAGAATATTGTGCATAAATCCTTTTAATTAAGTAATTCATTGTCTCAGCAACTGTAGCGGCCAATATACACTCCTCATGTCAGATGGAATCTGAAAATTGAATTGGAAGGTCATTTTAAACCAGGTTAAGTGTTCAAATATGGCATCACATCTTTGAAACATGGTGCACCATCAATAGTATTTTATAATTTATTACTGGCTTAGAGCGCAGAGTCCTCACATCACTATGAAAACAATAAGCATTAATATCATACAAGCAGAACATACAACTGTGGTGGAGCCCTAAAACAAGGGGTTCATCTCCAGAACAGAACTACGCTGTTATGAATCATGCAGGTGACAAGACGGACAAGATGAGGAGTGGGAAACAAACACCAAGCCCTTCTTTCCTGGGTTGCAAAGTCAGCACCATAATGGGGGACTCATTTTGATATATGCCCCTCTCTACACTATGCTAAATCAATAACTATGCTGCAAATGTTCAATGTTGTACAAAACTATATACAAAATGCCAATACATTGGGGAGTGGGAGCGGCACCTGATAATGCTGGTAAGGTTATGTCAGGGATTAATTTTTCTTGCAAAGATTATTTAATGTCTAAAACCAATTGAAAATGCGACTATTTTATGGATTAAATGTTATCCAGCTGTGGCCAGATGCTGCATTCAGGCCATAAATTGATACTTAAAGAACAGATTATTGCTTATTTGTAATCCCTTGAATAGTCTTACTCAAATAATCAAAGACAGACTGGAACTTTGTTCCTGAGGATTTGGCAGCGAGATTTTCCTACATACATTATTCTTGGAATTGTTCCAGATTTATCTGTGTCTTTCACCCTCCCTGTGCCCTCCTGTATGTGCCAGCTGTCCTGTTCTTTTTACACACTGTGCAAGCCCATAGTAAGCAGTGATTTATAGAGAGGAAGGGTACGGCATTACTGGGACTTTCACTGCTTGGTAACATGTTTAATGTGTTAAACTCAGACCAAGTGATACAAGTAGTATGTGCCCATAATGAAGATAGGGAAGTGGCTTTAGAAACAATATTACAGATAGCAAAGTTTAACCTCTATCAGATAACTTGCTGCAGCATGATTACTCATAACAAAAGCCATTGAAAAGTTAAATGGTCACTGACATTTCACACAACTTGTGCTCAATTCATAGAATACCCCATTCTGAACACAATTGCAGATTACTTTCATTAAAAAGTCAATGTTCCCAGGAAGACTCTGCATGATTTGCATGTTCCATCGAAAACTTAGGTACCCTTTAAGATTTGATGCAACTGTTTATTTTGTACTCCAGTTGCTGCAAAAGTACAACCTCCACATGTCCTTCTTGACAGCCTCAGCCTTGGAGCTCTGCCCCAGCACACAGTTTAACTTCTTCCCGCCGCAGGCATTTTTCAATTTTTGATTTTCGTTTTTTGACTCCTTGTCTTCCAAACCCCATTACTTTTTCATTTTTCCATTCACAGAGCCATATGAGGGCTTAATGTTTGCGGGACTTTTTGTTCTTCATAATGGTACCATGTATTATTCTGTGCAATGCACTGGGAAACTGGAAAAAAAATTCAGAATGGGAGAAAAAGTGCATTTGTGCGATTTGTTAGCTTTATTCCATGTTTTGGTACAATTCTGGGGATACCACATTTAAACAGTTTTATTTACATTTTAACCCCTTAAAAAAAATTCGCCATACCTCTTCTTTTCCTCCAGTTCTACTGTGCTCTTTCTCTCTGTATTTCTTCTCATGGCCTCCGTACAGATTACCACTTTTAATATCTATGGTCTCAATGCTCCACAGAAGCGTGCTTGTCTGCTTCTTCTCATCAAGAAACTACAGACGAAGATTCTCTTCCTCCATGGAATGCGCTTCAAGACTGGGCGAGTTCCTAAACTCCCGTCAAATTACTTCAATCAACGGCTCCACAATTGCAGCACTTTCTCCTCCTCCAGAGGAGTGTCTACAGTTATACACCACTCTCTTCCTTTTCATTGTAAGCAACAATACAGAGATGAGGAGTGAAGAGTGTTGTTTCTCAAGGGCTCCATTGCTTCTGTAACCTATACTCTGGCAAATCTCTATGCCCCTACCACCAACCAAATATCCTGGCTTATTAAGACACTAGACAATCTCAGCCTCTTCGCAGAGGGGGTCGTGGTTCTTGGAGGAGATCTCAATGTGGCGTTTAATCCACTATTGGACACGTCCTCTGGTAGGTCTTACTTGTCACAGATAGCACTCCGGAAACATCACACAAGACTACAAGAGCTACAACTGGCTGATGTATGGCGAACGCTTTCCCCTCTACTAAAGACATCACTTTCTATTCTAATCTGAGACAATTCTTTCAGAGGTTGGACTATATCTTGGTCTTGAGATCCTTGCTCCCATCTGTTGCAAAATTGTCTATTGGGTCAATTACCATCTCCGGCCATGCACCTGTCACAACCTAGGTCTCATTGGCCCCTCTGTCGCTGCCAGAGTTTACGTGGAGACTTAACGAGGCTGCACTAGATAATGATGACCTGCGTTTGGAGGTCTCAAAACACCTCCATGAATATTTCAATTTGAATACTACTACTGATATAAGTCCTGCGATTGTACGGGAGACACATAAAGTTTACATTAGAGGAGTTCTCATAGGTCTCTGCACTCGACTGAAGAAGCTAAAGTGGATGCTTTATTGAATCAAATCTCCCAGATAGAGCTCCTTTGTAAGAGATCATTGGTGGAGATGACGCTGTCCCAACTACAAGCCCTTAGAGAAGAATTGAGAGGCTTGTTAAATGCAAGAGCGGTTAAACATTTTCTCTATTACCAGCATAAACTCTATTCCCATGGCAATAAGGGGGGAGATGATGTCCTCTCTCATAAAGAAGTCCAGAGCTCACACAAACATTGCAGCCATCAAGTCTCCTGACGGATTTCTACATTCTTCGACTCCCAAAATAGCTGAGTCTTTCCAAGCATTTTATTCCTCATTGTACAACCTTGAAGACACCACAAAGACATCATCGGTTGCCACCTTTGAGGAACGCGTCCAATCCTTTTTAGAACCGCTCCACTTATCCCAGCTTACCACGCAACAAGCGAATACATTTCTGGATCCCATCACAGATGATGAGCTGAAGAAAACAATTTTAAGTTTCCCACCGGACAAAAGCCTAGGGCCTGATGGCTTTCCAATAAAATATTATAAGACTTTTCTGACAACCTTAGTACCTTATTTGCGACAATCACTTAATGCCCTTCTTTCGGGAACAGTTCTCTCAAAACAAGCTCAGGAGGCGTTTGTGACACTTATAGCCAAGGAGGGAAAAGACCCCACTCTCTGTAGCAGTTATAGGCCGAAGTTCTGGGCGAAGTTCTGGACACGAAGGTCTGGGCGAAACTACTAGCTCTTCGACTGCAACCCTTCCTCCCCATGCTCATTCATGAGGAACAGGCAGGCTTTGTAAAATCTAGGGAAGGTAGAGATAATTCTGCAAAACTTATCCATGCCACTGCCTATGCGGAAGCTGCTAACATTCCACTTGCTCTGCTTGGGGTAGATGCCGAAAAGATGTTTGATAGCGTTAATTGGAGATTTTTAGTTGCGACTGCAGAAATTCAGCCTACCACAACCATTTATTGTGGCCATTACGACGCTATACTTACACCCTCACGCCAGTCTAAAAATTAATGGCACCCTTTCCTTGGCATTCGCCATCTCCAACAGTACCCGCCAAAGCTGCCCATTGTCTCCAGCCCTATTTATCTTATCATTAGAACCCTTGCTCCAGGCAGTTCGCCAGGAGCAAGGGTTAAAATATACTGGGTCTTAAGCTGGGCAAAACTGTCATTCATTCCACTGCATTTGCCAATGACATCCTCTTTGTCGTAGCAAAACCACACTGTGATCTCCATAGACTACAAGACCTGATGGACTTATGTGGCACGATTTCCAATTACAAAGTAAACATGAGCAAATCCGAGATTTTCACAGTCCCGTGTGCAGGCCGACAGTCCGAGCCGCATCAGATAGGACATGTCCTATTCCTGTCCTATTTTGCATGACTCCTATTCATTTAATGAAAGGAGCTGCGGAAGGACGGCCCGTGCACGGGCGGCACACGGGGACATCTCTGTGTCCCCCATGTGCAGCCCATGCTTTTAAATCACAGCAGGCCGGTTGCAACACGGTCGTCTGCAATCGGCCTTATTCTGGAGATGCCATAAAGACAAGGGTTCACTTCTCCACATATAGTGGACCTGCCCTGTCATTTTTATGTTCTGGAAAGAAATTGAAAGTGAATTGCATAGAATAGGTTTCTCATCATTCAACATCACTGCAGACATGCTGGTCTTCGCTAGGCCTATCTCGCGACTCCCCAAGACCTCACAGCACCTCATCTATCAACTATTGGCTGCCACAAAAGCCATTATCCCTCCTTTGTTTCTTCAACAGTCCCCGCTGTCCATTGAGCAATGGAAGAACAAAGTAAACCAGATCTCCAGAGCTTACTAGCTGGATACAACATTCTCACTCCCGCTAACTGGCAGTTTGGAACCCCTGGCTTGGGGCTAGATGATGGTCTGTTGGCTATGGCTGTGCTGGTCTCTACCTCTAGTCTCTCTCTTTTTACTCCTTTTTCTGCTCTCGCCATCTATCTTTTGTTTTCTCCTTTCCCCTCTCACTTTTACCTGTACCATGCCAACACTCTAACACAGCATTGGCAGGGAGGTCTGTCCCGTATTCACTGTGTATTGCCAGTTTGTACAGATATAATAGTTGGTCCTTCTACACTTTCTATCAGGTTTAATTGGCACTCTCATTGGCAACGGCCAACAGGAACAAAGGAGGTAAATGGCAGCAAAGATGCAATAATGGCACCCAGCCAAAATACAGGGTATGGAGCTCAAATCTCCATGCACTGTATAGAACGTGGACAGAATAAGCCCCGAGCACCTGATCCGTGTGGTTATTTGCACCAATCAAATATTTATAAAATAAAAAAAAACTGGACAACCCCTTTATTGTTTGTATTACTGCCCAGTAAGTTTTATATGGTGACTGCATAGTTTTTCCCATGCATCTTTCTACTGTTGCAAAACATCTGCAAGTTTGTGTGTTCTCCCCGTGTTTGTGTGGGTTTCCTCCCACACTACAAAGACATACTGAGAGAGAATATAGATTGTGAGCCCTACATGGGAAAGTGACTGTCAATGTGGCTATTGACTGAGGTATCCAAGAAATTAAATGGCCCCAAATCTTTATCACCAATCATGGTTGTTGCGGCAGTGTGTCACCTGCTACTGATGATGCCAAATCCGTGCTGTGTACTATTTAGCATTTCTAGTTACCGGGGCAGAATATGGTTAACAGGACAGAATGTGGTCATCTCTCCTAACATGTCATGTTTTTGTAAATATCCCCTATGCAATTACAATGCTTGAGCAAATTTTCTTAGGAATCTGTGTTGTCCTGTTCTTGTTATTCCTTCTGGAAATCTAAGAGTAAATTGAAAATATGTGAAAGAACCATGGGTCCCTACAGACATTGTCTAATCTTTAATGATGGTGCCAAACAACACCCTATTAACAAATGGAACGGTAATGTCTAGTTGTAAAAGTAGTCATACATTTCTGATATGAATAACAGCACTATACAGAGTTTTAACTCCTTTCCAACATCCACCAGAATAATATAGCGAATGTTAGGGATTTAAACATGGCACCCACGCAGGGTCTAAGCAGACACCATAGCAGCCAGGTCTGTGCTATTTTGCACAGCAGGGACTTGGCAGCAATGCCTGAAATTAGGGCCAAAGAAAAAGTAAACAAACCCCAGATGCCTGTTGCCACATTTGGTCATGGCATCTGAGGGTTTTTTTACTTTCACTTTCAGTTTTGGGGGGATGGATGGCAAGATTGTGGGAGCCGTTTGGTTCTTGCGCTAGACAGGATCCTTCAAAGGCTACCAGGCCTACCATAATATGAAATATCTCTCTGCCTGTTATATCCCCCCCCCCCTCTGCTACGTCCTATCTGTCTGTCTGCTATTAATGTAATGCCTCTCACCTTGGAACGTTCCGGTACATGTTGTATTTGTATTTGTATCTGCTTATCTTATCTTATCTTTGCTGCTGTAACACACTGAATTTCCCCACTGTGGGACTATTAAAGGACTATTATTATTATTATTATTATTATAGGAATATTACTATTGTGCCCTACCTCAATAGCAATACAGCATTTTTACCACAGTAGTATTGTAGTCTACGATATAAGCGATCCAAAAATATCTGAATAAAAAATAATCACAGTCATATGAACCCCATGGTAACAATAATATCTTCAGCTCATCCATCAAAAAAGAGCACTTATATAGCTCTGTAGATGCTAAAATGAAAAACATATAGGGGCCAGAATATGAAAAAAAAGTTTTTCGTTTTTTAGGGTATTGAAACATGGCAAAAATGTATAAATTTAGTATCACTGTGATCATAAAGACCGGCAGAATATACATAATGTATCATTTTTACCGCATGGTCAGCAGTGTAAAAAAAAAAAAAAACCTGTAAGAAATGGGCCAATGGCATTTTTTTCCATTTCCACTCCATTCAGACTGCACAGACAAAAAGTTGCCATTATGAAGTATAATTTGTCCTACAAAAAATAAGTCCTCATATGACTGTGAACAAAAAATAAAAATGTTCTATCTCTCCATTCATTTGAGCAAGCCATAAATAAATACACCTTTCATTGTCTGATAGTACAGAGGAAAGGGAATGTTTGGTTAGTGATGTCTATAAAGTTCATACTGTATGTCATTGTTATGTATATTGCAGTTTATACAATTACAGGTTGTAAACTGTGGGAATTTCACCTGCAAAAATGTGTTTGTAAAATCCTGTGGATAATTTATCTTGTAATAAAGATTGTACAATATGGAAGATATTTATTTTTTATTCAAGCCATTGTAATTTACAGGATGTGTGTAAATGATGCACTATTAGTTACTTGGAGCTTACATTAATGTGTCTATGCTACTAACAAAATGTATTCACCACAATATCCTATAAGCTGAATAGTAACTAAACATGAGTAGAACAACAGTTTTCTGCTATATATATATATATACACTGATGAGCCTTGACATTAAAGGGAGTCTGTCAGCGGTAAAATCAGTATCAAACCAATGACAGTATCTTGCAGGGCTGCTTCTACACTTTCCACAGATGGCTTTCGTATTCTACATTGCAGCTCCATTTTCATGAAAATCAGTATTTTATTCTTATGCTAATTAGTTGAAAAGAGCTTTTGGGGCATTTCTTCTCATTCTGGTGTTTCACTCTCTGCTCTAGTTAATAACCCCTAACTGCCGCCCAGCTTGAGTGACGTCTTCCACTTTGTCACACTTTGTTTATGGTTACGGTCAGTTATCTAGAGCAGAGAGTGAAGCCCTTGCAGGAAAAGACACGTCTCTAAAGCCCTTTTCAGTTAACTTGCATAAAAATAAAACCTAGATTTTTATTAAAATGGAGCTGCAATGCAGAATAAAAAAGCCATCTATGGAAAAGTGAAGAAGACACCTGTGGTCCAGGATCAGCCAAGGGGGATTAATCGTAGAAATGAATTCCATTTGTGGCTGATTGATATCACAACCTTTTGTCCCCAGACTCTTGCAGACTTAATGTCTGCAGTAACACACACAGCCTTTCTTTACATACAAGTGTGAAATTTGTTAACTCAGCAGGGGAGATCCTGGAGTGATGTGTATTTTAACACTTCCAGAAGACGTGATGACTCCGGCTGAACTGAAAGGAAATATGGTATTATGATGATATTTTCTGAGGGGAGCATTCTACAGTCACACCGATAAATTCCTCGGGTGCGCAAGATTTGAACGGACACCTCAAGTCCAAACACGGTACTGTTGGGAGCAGGGAAAAGGTCCAGACACTGAACTTCCTACCCAAGGGGATCTTGGGGGTCATTCCTGGTGTCTATGCGATGGGAACACCGCCACGAACCCCATCATACCCCTCGCCTGATACTATGGTCATCCGGTGAGGAGTTATGGTTGTAGATATTTTTCTGGTCTTAGGATTTAGGGCTGGGCCTCTTCTCCTGGTGAGATCACACAGGGAGGAGCCCAGAATAGGTATATGCTCTCAGACCAGGGAGAGAGGTGACCTGCTTATCCTGGGAGAGATATGAGGACACATTTCGTGTTACTGACTTAAGGAAGTGCCCTGGGGCTTAACAGCTGAAGCCTCAGCGAACCAGACTGCAAACTCGTCTTGGTATTCTTTTTCTCTTTTAATCCCATTTTATTTTTCTGTAATGTATGCCTTGTTTTTACCTTTATTTGCTTGACCATCCTCTGATGTGTATTCTGTATATGTTAGCAGCTAGTACCAACCCACTCGGGTTAATACAGTCATATGAAAAAGTTTGGGCACCCCTATTAATCTTAATCATTTTTAGTTCTAAATATTTGGGTGTTTGCAACAGCCATTTCAATTTGATATATCTAGTAACTGATGGACACAGTAATATTTCAGGATTGAAATGAGGTTTATTGTACTAACAGAAAATGTGCAATATGCATTAAACCAAAATTTGACCGGTGCAAAAGTATGGGCACCTCAACAGAAAAGTGACATTAATATTTAGTAGATCCTCCTTTTGCAAAAATAACAGCCTCTATTCGCTTCCTGTAGCTTTTAATCAGTTCCTGGATCCTGGATGAAGGTATTTTTGACCATTCCTCTTTACAAAACAATTCCAGTTCAGTTAAGTTTGATGGTCGCCGAGCATGGACAGCCCGCTTCAAATTATCCCACAGATGTTCAATGATATTCAGGTCTGGGGACTGGGATGGCCATTCCAGAACATTGTAATTGTTCCTCTGCATGAATGCCTGAGTAGATTTGGAGCTGTGTTTTGGATCATTGTCTTGCTGAAATATCCATCCCCGGCGTAACTTCAAATTCGTCACTGATTCTTGTACATTATTCTCAAGAATCTGCTGATACTGAATTGAATCCATGCGACCCTCAACTTTAACAAGATTCCCGGTGCCGGCATTGGCCACACAGCCCCAAAGCATGATGGAACCTCCACCAAATTTTACAGTGGGTAGCAAGTGTTTTTCTTGGAATGCTGTGTTTTTTTGACGCCATGCATAACGCCTTTTTGTATGACCAAACAACTCAATCTTTGTTTCATCAGTCCACAGGACCTTCTTCCAAAATGAAGCTGGCTTGTCCAAATGTGCTTTTGCATACCTCAGGCGACTCTGTTTGTGGCGTGCTTTCAGAAACGGCTTCTTTCGCATCACTCTCCCATACAGCTTCTCCTTGTGCAAAGTGTGCTGTATTGTTGACCGATGCACAGTGACACCATCTGCAGCAAGATGATGCTGCAGCTCTTTGGAGGTGGTCTGTGGATTGTCCTTGACTGTTCTCACCATTCTTCTTCTCTACCTTTCTGATATTTTTCTTGGCCTGCCACTTCTGGGCTTAACAAGAACTGTCCCTGTGGTCTTCCATTTCCTTACTATGTTCCTCACAGTGGAAACTGACAGGTTAAATCTCTGAGACAACTTTTTGTATCCTTCCCCTGAACAACTATGTTGAACAATCTTTGTTTTCAGATCATTTGAGAGTTGTTTTGAGGAACCCATGATGCCACTCTTCAGAGGAGATTCAAATAGGAGAACAACTTGCAATTGGCCACCTTAAATACCTTTTCTCATAATTGGATACACCTGGCTATGAAGTTCAAAGCTCAGCGAGGTTACAAAACCAATTTTGTGCTTCAGTAAGTCAGTAAAAAGTAGTTAGGAGTATTCAAATCAATAAAATGATAAGGGTACCCAAATTTTTGCACCGGTCAAATTTTGGTTTAATGCATATTGCACATTTTCTGTTAGTACAATAAACCTCATTTCAATCCTGAAATATTACTGTGTCCATCAGTTATTAGATATATCAAATTGAAATGGCTGTTGCAAACACCCAAATATTTAGAACTAAAAATGATTAAGATTAATAGGGGTGCCCAAACTTTTTCATGACTGTAAATATATAAACTTTATAAAGCTCGTTTCATGTTATCCTATGAACCCAGGCACTCAAGGGTAGTGAGTGGAAGGTAAGAGGGGTGATCGCAGGTAGGCCAAGCGGTTTGGCAAAGTGGTATCCTTCACAACACCCTACAAGTTACTGTCATTAGTTTCATACTGATTTTCCTGCTGACAAACTCCCTTTAAAACTTAAAACCAAAACCTAATATTGTGCAATGTACATCTTATACCTCCAATCACCTGTGACCCATGGAACCATGGACTTCCCAAAACATGTGTCCTGGCACCAAGGTATTACCATAGTAAGTTGCAAGATGGGGCCTCCATGGATCCAACGTGTTTTGGAGATCAAGTGGATACATTGAACTCTTTGCCATTTGATTCAAACCATTCCTGAACAGTTTTTTTGCAGTGTGACAGGGGATACTTTATTTGGTTTGCAATATTTAGGTAGATGGTATGGGTAACATCCACAGAGTTGCTTAATTATCACAGTACCATCCATTTTTCATGACTGAAGTACATCTGTTTCTTTTTTTAATATTGCAAAATTCCTTTGCAGATTGTTTATCATCAATTATAATGTGTAGGGTTGCCTCTATGAAAGTAATGCACTTGGCTTTGACTAGCAAACACATGGGAAACACAGTAGTTGTGTACACAATCTTAGCCATAGAAGCGTGTAACTCTTACAATGGCTTTATAGTAGAAACCACCATTTGCCCTAACTTATGAAACTGTATTACTATACAGCAGGGGTAGGCAACCTTTTTTGTTCGGCGTGCCGATTTTAATTAAAAAATCGAAGCTGAGGTACTTGGAGTGCCGGTCAATAATTATAAGTCTGACGACCCCTAAACTAAAGTCATATACCACAAACCATAACACAGAAGTACTGCCACCAGATGCTTTAGGACGCATGCGTTTACTGCTATTTCCTGGGACTCTCCTGTACTTTCCGATTAGAAGCAATGAAAGTCCATGTGCATCCCCCAATTAGTGGTAAATGTGTCCAGGAGCACCGTATGGCAGCATTCTTATGGTGAAAACACACTATGTATCTGGATGCAGATATAGTCTTAGGCCACTGGAACTTTTACTTCAATGTAAAACTGCGTTCACATGGTGCATTTTTGCACAAAAAAAAAAATGCCTGTGTTTTCTGTGCAAAAACACATCCTTAATGCATAAAACACACCGTTATACAGAATAATGTCCCATAGCGGCCCCTGCACAAGGTATTATATCCCATAACAGCCTCTGCACACCGTATTATGTCATATAGTGGCCCCAGCGCACGATATTAGGTCCCATAGCAGCCTCTGCACACGGTATTAGGTCCCATAGCGGTCCCTGCACACGGTATTAGGTCCCATAGTGGTCCCTGCACACAGTATTATGCCCCATAGCGGTCCCTGCACACGGTATTAGGTCCCATAGCGGTCTCCACACACAGTATTAGGTCCCATAGTGGTCCCCGCACACAGTATTAGGTCCCATAGCGGTCCCCGCACACGGTATTAGGTCCCATAGCGGTCCCCGCACACGGTATTAGGTCCCATAGCGGTCCCCGCACACGGTATTAGGTCCCATAGCGGTCCCCGCACACGGTATTAGGTCCCATAGCGGTCCCCGCACACGGTATTAGGTCCCATAGCGGTCCCCGCACACGGTATTAGGTCCCATAGCGGTCCCTGCCCACGGTATTAGGTCCCATAGCGGTCCCCGCACACGGTATTAGGTCCCATAGCGGTCCCCGCACACGGTATTAGGTCCCATAGCGGTCCCCGCACACGGTATTAGGTCCCATAGCGGTCCCCGCACACGGTATTAGGTCCCATAGCGGTCCCTGCCCACGGTATGAGGTCCCATAGCGGTTCCCGCACACGGTATCAGGTCCCATAGCGGTCCCCGCACACGGTATCAGGTCCCATAGCGGTCCCCGCACACGGTATCAGGTCCCATAGCGGTCCCCGCACACGGTATCATGTCCTATAGCGGTCCCCGCACACGGTATTAGGTCCCATAGCGGTCCCCACACACGGTATTAGGTCCCACACGGTCCCCGCACACGGTATCAGGTCCCATAGCGGTCCCCACACATGGTATCATGTCCTATAGCGGTCCCTGCACACGGCATTAGGTCCCATAGAGGTCCCTGCACACGGTATCATGTCCTATAGCGGTCCCCGCACACGGTATTAGGTCCTATAGTGGTCCCTGCACACGGTATTAGGTCCCATAGCGGTCCCCACACATGGTATCATGTCCTATAGCGGTCCCCGCACACGGTATTATGTCCCATAGCGGTCCCCACATACGGTATCATGTCCTATAGCGGTCCCCGCACACGGTATTAGGTCCCATAGCTCTCAGACTTCCGAGTACAGTAAGTGCAGGACCAAGAGAGGGGACAAACATAAAAAAACAATGAACTCACCATTCCACGCTCCGTAGCCGCTCTGTTCTCTTCGGCGCTTCTGCCGCTGATTGGGTCTCTGGGGTCACGTCGCGTAATGACGTATGCGTAATGACGCCAGACGTGACCCCTGTCAGCTGTCAGAAGTGCCGGCAGATCGCACAGCTGCCGCGTAGCGCAGGGAACAAGGTGAGTATCATTGTTTTTTATGTTTCTTCACTTCTCCCAAGTCTCCGCTTATTATACTGGGGGTCTGAAGAGACCCCACAGTATAATAATAGCAGCTTCGTTTCGGCCGTGTTTGGTCCGATCGAAGCTGCTGGATGAGGACTCGGGCTGCCGTGCCAGGGGAATAAGCCTCGCGTGCCACTCTTGGCACGCGTGCCAGGGGTTGCCGACCCCTGCTATACAGGTATATGTTTCTTATTGACCATGATTATATAAAATGTACATTGTGCGACATTCAGTTGCAGTATAGTGGGCTAATGTAGAACTGCATATAGTGGTCAAAAACATACAAAAATCTTTCGGCATACTGTTTATATGTCCAAAAGAACTTTATGGGCACATTAGACATATACACTGAATGAATGGGGCTGATTTTCCTCACAGCCTCCACACATGTCTGAAAAACTGCTTTCTTTGTGCAAAGGACTGGAAATCAAACTTCTTATGTACATGTGTCACCTTCTGGCTGCGTGTGTGATTATAGATGGGATACTATTATAAAACAAGCTGATTTCTTGACTGTGTTCATAGATTGCTCTTTTCCTGTCATGCCTGCATTTATTTGCCCTATATTTGCAGTTCAGTGTTCCTGGATCTCCTATATGATGGTCACATGGGCTTTTTTCAGCAGAATTAAATGTAAACAAACCAAACTAGTAATAATGCAAAGGGGAGGGGAACAGACTGCTCTTCATTGTACATGCCTATACAGTCATAGAACAGATTGCCCACCAAAATCCTGCAGATATTTCAACTTTTCACAAAAACTCAGGTATCGTTTAAATGAGATGACAGATATGCTTTAAAGACATCTTCCCTCTCACAATTGAAGCTCCCTTATATGTAAATTATACATGTGAATCCGGAGTGTAGAATAAATAATTTTCAGTGTAAACAGTATATAAAGAAACAAGGAAAAAGATCAAGTGAAAAGAAAAGGATGTCAAGAATCGTTGCACAGTCAAGCAGACTGCAGTCAAATACAATGTTGGTAATGTTGGTACAATTGCTATGTAAAACTAAAAGGCAAGACTCCAGTGGGCAAAAGAGCACAAAAACTGGATCACTGAGCAGTGGAAAAATGTTGCCTGGTCAGATAAATCTAGATTTCTGTTGCACCATGTTGATGAGAGGGTCAGAATTTGGCAAAAGCATGAGTTGATGAACCCATTCTGTCAAGTGTCACCATTTCAGGCTGGTGGAGTAAAGCTGTTAAATAGAATGTTTTCTTGGCATACCTTGTGTTCTCTGATGCCTGTGGTTGATACAGTACCTGTGTATGTCAATACAAATTGCTAAAGTTTTTAAAGTGTAATTACAATTTTATTTTTACTTGTTTGCTATTGTGTCGGGGGTGTTTGGTGAACATTTTTGTAATATACTTAAATAACCTATCTAAGTTCCTTTTAATAAAAAGCGGAATTTAAATTCTCCCTAGCAAACTTCTAACTGAGCTGTTGCCATGGAAAATCCGTACACATTTGTATTTCCAGTATGTAGAGCTGAAGCAATGGGGGGTTGGTCAAATGGCTGTATCTCAGGTTTTATACCAACTAGAAAAATGTTTCTGGTAGATTCTCACATTTCATATGCTACCAAGATTGCAGTTATAAGCTACATATAAAAATCACATTCCCGACTTTGTTTTAACTAGTAATAACTCGTGTTGTTTTTTTTAGCTAGTACTGCTAGTAGCATATGGAAGTTGAGAATCTACCAGAAACCTGTTTCTAGGCTGTATAGCACTGGAAATACAGCCACAGGAAGTGACTATCCCCCTTTGGCAAGTGCTACAGCTAGCTCTACATACTGCATTGAGTACAGGTGTATGGGACAGATGCTCTCTGGCAATACCTAGAGAATTGCTAGTGGGAACTTTACAGCCTGTTTTCTATTAAAAGGACGTTAGATTGTTTAATTAAGTATAATACAAAAATGTTCACCAAACACCTTCTGAAACAATAGCGAGTCCATTAATATGAATGCACCCATAAATACATAGTTATTTTTTGCTTAGCTGTATAGCACCATCATATTCCACAGCACTTTACAGACATTGTCAGTCACTGTCCCATATAGGGCTCACAATTTACATTTCCCTATCAGTATGTTTTTTTTGCTTGGAGTGTGGGAGGAAACCCATGCAAACTCACGAAGAACATACAAACTCCTTGCATATGTTGCCTTTGGCAGGATTCAAACCCAGGACTCCCGTGCTGCAAGGCTGCAGTGCTAACCGCTGAGCCACCATGTTGCCCGTAATACATAGAAAAAAAATTGTAGCTCATGCTTCGATAGACTGAATAACCCACATGTAAAGAATGAACCGGAGATTAGGTTGCAAACGCAATCTATAAACATGTTCAGCACTGCAGAGAGATTCGATACAAATTCTGTATTATTTATGTCAGTTCATAACAGTACAGCAAAGCATAGTATAGCAAATGGAGTATGGTATGTTAGAATTGTTTATTTATTTGGTTAATCCCAAATGCATAAACAATTTCCACTAGAGCCCTCTCTGTTGGCACGCACGCTGTTACCCCATCCAGGCTTCCTGATCGCTCACTAATGGGGAATCCGGTACAGGGTTCCCTATTAGTGAGCGAACGCTTCTTTCAGCTGTATGTGCAAATGCACATACAGCTAAAAACTGTCAATGTAGGCTGCGGGTCCATGAGACTGCCACTTACACTGACAGCAGACTGTGACCTCTGCCCTGACATAGGCGTGATGACGTAATTCATCAGCACCTGCAGTGATAGACGAAGGAGGATGTTACTTATCTGCTCTTCGTGAGAGTGCTGGTAAGTAGCATATTATACTGTGTGGGGGCCCACTGTAGAGCATATACTACTGTTTAGGGGCCCAAAGTAGAGCATATAATACTGTGTGTGGGCCACTGTGGAGCATATACTACTTTGTGGGGGCCCAAAGTGGAGCATATAATACTGTGTGTGATCCCACTGTGGAGAAGTATAATACTGTGCGGGGGCCCACTGTGGAGAATATAATACTGTGTGGGGGCCACTGTGTAGCATATAATACTGTGTGTGGGCCCTCTGTGGAGTGTATAATACTGTGTGGGGGCCTAGTGTGGAGCATATAATACTGTGCGGGAGCCCACTGTGGAGCATATAATATTGTGTGGAGATCCACTGTGCAGCATATAATACTGTGTGGGGTCTCACTCAGCATAGTATACTGTGTGGGGGCCACTGTGGATCACATTGTACCATCTGTAGGCCATTGTGGAGCACATTGTCCCGTCTGGGGTCCAGTGTGGAGCACATTGTACCATCTGGGGGCCTCTGGGGAGCACATTATACCGAATGGGGGGCCCTTCACTATTTATGTCACACAGTATTTGTTTTATAGCAGACATGTGATATTATTACAGGCCATAATAACATTGCACGGTCACTATAAAACCTGTGTGATGTAAATAGTGAACATTAATTATTCAAAAGTACCAAATGCAAATGTCTACCTTTCAGTACAAAGGTATTTTGTATCATTGATAGCTCTGTAAAGCCCCATTCACACAACCGTTATTTTGCGGGTCCGTAACTGTCTGCAATTGTGGATCTGCACAGTATTAAGGTTAAATTGCCGTGTTGGTATTTTGCGATAAATTAGTGGGTTTTGGGTTGCAGTTTGGGCACTCGGTCTCTAAAAGGTTCGCCATCACTGCTATAGATCCATAGTGTGGGTCCAGGCACCACACAGGGGCACAAGGACCTCCTACAGTGCTTCAATATGAACCACAGGTATTTTGTGGGGCGGGGGGAAGGGTGTGTGTACACATTATTCCCCCCCACATAGCCGCGGGCATCCCCCAGGGGGGCCCCCAACACTTTGGGGGGAAAAAAAAAAAATGTGTTAAATAAAATTTTTTTGGGTGGTGAAAAAAAAAGAAAAAAAAAAAAAAAAAAAAAAAAAAAACTTATTTTTTTTCCTTTCCTACTCATTTGCGTGATGTTATCAAAAAAAAACCCCCCCTTCTTTTTTTTATTAATTTAATAATATATATTTATAGAATAAAAAAGATAATATATTATTTTTTTTTATTTTATTTTTTTTTTATTTTATATAAAAAAAAAAAAAATCAAAACACATATATTTATAAATAAAAAAAAAAAAAAAAAAAGGGGGGGGTACAAGGTCTCAGGTGTGAATGGGGAGCCGCACTCTCTCATACTGGTCACTTTGTCATGGCACCTCATGGCAAAGAATTCTCTGAGGATTTGAAAAAAAGAATTGTTGTGCTACATAAAGATGGCCTAGGATATAAGAAGATTGCCAACACCCTGAAACTGAACTGCAGCACGTGATCAAGACCTTACAGTGCTTTAACAAGACAGGTTCAACTTTGAACAGGCCTCTCCATGGTCGACCAAAGAAGCTGAGTGTCTGTGCTCATTGTCATATCCAGAGGCTGTCATTGCAAAATAGACGTATGAGTGCTACCAGCATTGCTGCCGAGGTTAAAGGGGTGGGTGGTCAGTCTGTCAGTGCTTAGACCATACGCCGCACGCTGCATCAAATTGGTCTGCATGGTCATTATCCCAGAAGGAAACCTCTTCTAAATATGATTCACAAGAAAGCCTGCAAACAGTTTGCTGAAGACAAGCAGACTAAGGACATGGATTACTGGAACCATGTCCTGTGGTCTGATGAGACCAAGATAAACTTATTTGGTTCAGATGGTATCAATTGTGTATGGCGGCAACCAGGTGAAGAGTACAAATACAAATGTGTCTTGTCTACAGTCATGGCCAAAAGTTTTGAGAATGATATAAATATTAATTTTTACAAAGTCTACTGCTTCAGTTTTTCTAATGGCAATTTGCATATACTCCAGAATGTTATAAAGAGTGATCAGCTTAACAGCAATTACTTGCAAAGTCAATATTTGCCTAGAAAATGAACTTTATCCCCCAAAACACATTTCAACATCATTGCAGCCCTGCCTTAAAAGGACCACCTAACATTGTTTCAGTGATTGCTCCATTAACACAGGTGTGGGTGTTGATGAGGACAGGGCTGGAGATCAATCTGTCATGATTAAGTAAGAATGACACCACTGGACACTTTAAAAGGAGGCTGTTGCTTGCCATCATTGTTTCTCTTCTGTTAACCATGGTTATCTCTAAAGAAACACGTGCAGTCATCATTGCACTGCACAAAAAATGGCCTGACTGGGAAGAGTATTGCAGCTAGAAAGATTGCACCTCAGTCAACAATCTATCGCATCATCAAGAACTTCAAGGAGAGAGGTTCCATTGGTGCCAAAAAGGCTCCAGGGCGCCCAAGAAAGACCAGCAAGCGGCAGGACCGTCTCTTAAAAGTGTTTCAGCTGCGGGATCGGGCTACCAGCAGTGCAGAGCTTGCTGAGGAATGGCAGCAGGCAGGTGTGAGTGCATCTGCACGCACTGTGAGGCGGAGACTCTTGGAGCAAGGCCTGGTCTCAAGGAGGGCAACAAAGAAGCCACTTCTCTCCAGAAAAAACATCAGGGACAGACTGATATTCTGCAAAAGGTACAGGGAGTGGACTGCTGAGGACTGGGGTAAAGTCATTTTCTCTGATGAATCCCCTTTTCGATTGTTTGGAACATCTGGAAAACAGCTTATTCGGAGAAGAAGAGGTGAGCGCTACCACCAGTCTTGTCTCATGCCAACTGTAAAGCATCCTGAAACCATTCATGTGTGGGGTTGCTTCTCAGCCAAGGGAATCGGCTCTCTCACAGTCTTGCCTAAAAACACAGCCATGAATAAAGAATGGTACCAGAATGTCCTCCAAGAGCAACTTCTCCCAACCGTCCAAGAGCAGTTTGGCGCTCAACAATGCCTTTTCCAGCATGATGGAGCACCTTGCCATAAAGCAAAGGTGATAACTAAATGGCTCAGGGAACAAAACATAGAGATTTTGGGTCCATGGCCTGGAAACTCCCAGATCTTAATCCCATTGAGAACTTGTGGTCAATCATCAAGAGACGGGTGGACAAACAAAAACCAACAAATTCAGACAAAATTAAAGCATTGATTCTGCAAGAATGGACTGCTATCAGTCAGGATTTGGTCCAGAAGTTGATTGAGAGCATGCCAGGGAGAATTGCAGAGGTCCTGAAGAAGAAGGGGTCAACACTGCAAATATTGACTTGCTGCATTAACTCATTCTACCTGTCAATATAAGCTTCTGTTACTCATAATATGAATGCAATTATATTTCTGTATGTGATAAAAACATCTGACAAACACACATAAAAACCAGAGGGCAGCAGATCATGTGAAAATATAATATTTGTGTCATTCTCAAAACTTTTGGCCATGACTGTACAGTCAAGCATGGTGGTGGGAGTGTCATGGTTTGGGGCTGTCGGCTGTGGGGAACTACAGCTCATTGAGGGAATGATGAATGCCAACATGTCATGTACTGTGACATACTAAGCAGAGCATTATCCCCTCCCTCCAGAAACTGGGCCGCAGGGCAGTATTCCAATATGATAATGACCCCAAAAAAACACATCTCCAAGACGACCACTGCCTTGCTAAAGAAACTGAGGGTAAAGGTGCTGGACTGGCCAAACATGTCTCCAGACCTAAACCCTATTGAGCATCTGTGGGGCATCCTCACACAGAAGGTGGAGGAACGCAAGTTCTCTTGCATCCACCAGTGGAGGAGCATGGAAGAGAGATTCCAGTGGCAACCTGCCATGCTCTAGTGAACTCCATGCCCAAGAGGATTAAGTCAGTGCTGGAAAAAAAATGCTGGCCACACAAAATATTGACACTTGGGGTATAATTTGTCCATTTTCACTTAGGGGTGTACTCACTTTTGTTGCCAGGGGAGCTTTAGACATTAATGGCTGTGTGTTGAGTGATTTTGAGGACACACGCACAATTTACCCTGTTAGGGAATACTGGTACAATCTGTACACAGACTACTGTAGATTGTATCACAAAGTACCCCTTCTTCCCCTCTGTCCTTGGCTGTCCTTGTTGTCCCCCTACCCTTCAGACACCTATCTGGCCAATCTATGGAGAGGGAGCAAACGCCTTGGACTGACCAAAGGGCTTGTAGATTGAGAAAATAATGCAAATGATGTGAACTGAGAACTTCTCTTGAAAATAAGAGAGAAGAGGGTATATATTCAGATCACAGGACTAAGAGCAGTTCCAGGCAATTATCATTCCCAAAAACTTAAACTGGCACTCACCACCTTTAAGCCCTGAAATGTGTCTGACCTTCCACAGATATTTCTATAAAGTGGCATTAAATATCATTTTTGTCAAATAATTAGTAAGCTGGAGTAAAAACTGAAGGTGTTAATGATAGATATAGCATGTGGCAGAGGCGCACTGGAGTTATTAAAAAGGGCCATGTTGTCTGAGTATGGCTCAATGTAGTCTAAAGCCCATACAAGTACCCATGTACCTGGCGGATGCGTCAAACAAGAGGTTCTATCACCAGTGGAAAAAGGAGGTACCCCTGCCTTGTGCCACTATGGAGGGACAAGGAGGGGAAATAATATACCACTCATCAGGATGCAGACTCATGGCAATTTATACAGAACAGAGATCCCTGTATGACCATGTAGAACCTATTAGCTAATAATTTAGTTCAAACCTTATAATCTATGATGTAAGATAGAAATATACGACCAGTACTTCTCTCATATCTTAGATTATTAACTAGCAAGTGCACACATTAACTACCTCTATAAAGCCATTTGAGTGAATACAATAATGGAAACATTTTGTGACTTACAAGTGACATCTCTGACTGTAATTGTAAACATTTCTTATCTCATCCCTCTGGGCCAGACCACCATGACCACTTCTTCCAGCCATAACTTGTCTCTGTAAAGTTTTCAACAGACATCTTTGGCTCCTTACTTGTCCAGACATCCGATCCACATTTTCCTTAGCTACACAAAGTCTTCATCCTGCTGCTAGCCCAATTTTTAAAATATATAATATAATAATATCCTGGAAATTAATGATACATCCTTTGTGCATCTTTAAATAAGTGATACCACCTGTGTGCTCCCTAATAATGCAACCTTAAATCAATAAAGCCTAAGTGCCATCTTAAATGCTACCCAACATCCCAAAGATTAATAGTACTCCAAAATGCCACCTTATATTATGCCCCCATGCAAAAATATTGCCCCCTAATGCCCTGTTATGTTAATAAAGCCCACTAATGAACCCTTTTATATTAATATTGCCCCACTTCTGGCCTAAGGCCTAAAATGCACTGCCACTGCAAGATGTCTGCGTCCACGCGCTGGAGGCACAATCCTAGGGACATTAGGGGGCAATATTTATGTAAGGGATCAAGGGCATAATTAATACAAAGGGTACGAAGGGATATTAGGGGGTATTATTAATCTTTGCAGAATTAGGCAGTTTTAATTTAATGTGGTACTCGTGCATTATGGATTTAAGGGGCATTATTAGGAGCACATGGGGGCACACAGGGGGAATCATTTATTTAAAGATGTGCACAGGGGATATACAGTGCCTTGCGAAAGTATTCGGCCCCCTTGAACTTTTCAACCTTTTGCCACATTTCAGGCTTCAAACATAAAGATATAAAATTTAAATTTTTTGGAGAAGAATCAACAAGTGGGACACAATTGTGAAGTGGAACGAAATTTATTGGTTATTTTAAACTTTTGTAAAAAATAAAAAACTGAAAAGTGGGGCGTGCAATATTATTCGGCCCCTTTACTTTCAGTGCAGCAAACTCACTCCAGAAGTTCAGTGAGGATCTCTGAATGATCCAATGTTGTCCTAAATGACTGATGATGATAAGTATAATCCACCTGTGTGTAATCAAGTCTCCATATAAATGCACCTGCTCTGTGATAGTCTCAGGGTTCTGTTTAAAGCACAGAGAGCATCATGAAGACCAAGGAACACACCAGGCAGGTCCGTGATACTGTTGTGGAGAAGTTTAAAGCTGGATTTGGATACAAAAAGATTTCCCAAACTTTAAACATCCCAGGGAGCACTGTGCAAGCGATCATATTGAAATGGAAGGAGTATCAGACCACTGCAAATCTACCAAGACCCGGCCGTCCCTCTAAACTTTCATCTCAAACAAGGAGAAGACTGATCAGAGATGCAGCCAAGAGGCCCATGATCACTCTGGATGAACTGCAGAGATCTACAGCTGAGGTGGGAGAGTCTGTCCATAGGACAACAATCAGTCGTACACTGCACAAATCTGGCCTTTATGGAAGAGTGGCAAGAAGAAGCCATTTCTAAAAGATATCCATAAAAAGTCTCATTTAAAGTTTGCCACAAGCCACCTGGGAGACACACCAAACATGTGGAAGAAGGTGCTCTGGTCAGATGAAACCAAAATCTAATTTTTTGGCCACAATGCAAAACTATATGTTTGGCGTAAAAGCAACACAACTCATCAACCTGAACACACCATCCCCACTGTCAAATATGGTGGTGGCAGCATCATGGTTTGGGCCTGCTTTTCTTCAGCAGGGACAGGGAAGATGGTTAAAATTGATGGGAAGATGGATGGAGCCAAATACAGGACCATTCTGGAAGAAAACCTGTTGGAGTCTGCAAAAGACCTGAGACTGGGATGGAGATTTATCTTCCAACAAGACAATGATCCCAAACATGAAGCAAAATCTACAATGGAATGGTTCACAAATAAACGTATCCAGGTGTTAGAATGGCCAAGTCAAAGTCCAGGCCTGAATCCAATCGAGAATCTGTGGAAAGAGCTGAAAACTGCTGTTCACAAACGCTCTCCATCCAACCTCACTGAGCTCGAGCTGTTTTCCAAGGAAGAATGGGCAAGAATTTCAGTCTCTCGATGTGCAAAACTGATAGAGACATACCGCAAGCGACTTGCAGCTGTAATCGCAGCAAAAGGTGGCGCTACAAAGTATTAACTTAAGGGGGCCAAATAATTTGGCACGTCCCATTTTTCAGTTTTTTATTTTTTACAAAAGTTTAAAATAACCAATAAATTTTGTTCCACTTCACAATTGTGTCCCACTTGTTGTTGATTCTTCACCAAAAAATTAAAATTTTATATCTTTATGTTTGAAGCCTGAAATGTGGCAAAAGGTTGAAAAGTTCAAGGGGGCCGAATACTTTCGCAAGGCACTGTAATTCATTTGCATTTTTTATATTACATATTTTACAATTGGGAGTAGCAGCAGGATCAGGACCTTGTGTAGGGGAGAAAAATGTGGGACCTAGACAAGTGAGAAGCCAAAGATGTTTGTGCTGAAAACTTTACAAGAAGTCATTACTGGAAGAAGTGGTCACTGCAGTCCAGATGGAAGAGACGAGAAATGTGACCAAGTACAGACAGAGACATCACCTATATAAAATTTTTGTGCGCTGTATTCGCTCAAATGGTCTGCAGAGCCCTGTGTAGAGCAGGTATTTACCACAATAAGATGTCATTGTGTCCACCTACACTGGGAGACACGGGTGTCTTAGCTGTGGTCACAGCACCTTGTAAGTTGCTGGCCTGAAGTAGCTTGAGGTCTACAAATTACAGAATAATACTATCTGTAGAATAGGCCAGTGACTTCTGTCGGTAGCCATCTTCCCCTGCGCTGCTATTCAAAGAGTCATGCCTTCAAGAGTGAGGAATGAGAGAATGAATCACACTACAGACAAATTGGCGAATGCTACATATGTACAGTGGGGAAAAAAAGTATTTAGTCAGCCACCAATTGTGCAAGTTCTCCCACTTAAAAAGATGAGAGTCCTGTAATTGACATCATAGGTAGACCTCAACTATGAAAGACAAAATGAGAAAACAAATCCAGAAAATCACATTGTCTGATTTTTAAATAATTTATTTGCGAATTGTGGTGGAAAATAAGTATTTGGTCAATAACAAAAGTTCATCTCAATACTTTGTTATATATCCTTTGTTGGCAATTGAGGTCAAACGTTTTCTGTAAGTCTTCACAAGGCTGGCACACACTGTTGCTGGCATGTTGGTCCATTCCTCCATGCAGATCTCCTCTAGAGCAGTGATGTTTTGGGGCTGTCGCTGTGCAACACGGACTTTCAACTCCCCTCCAAATGTTTTCTATGGGGCTAAGATCTGGAGACTGGCTAGGCCACTCCAGGACCTTGAAATGCTTCTTATGAAGCTACTCCTTCGTTGTTGCCCTGGCGGTGTGTTTAGGATCATTGTCATGCTTAAAGACCCAGCCACATTTCATCTTCAATGCCCTTGCTTATAGAAGGAGGTTTGCACTCAAAATCTCATGATACATGGCCCCATTCATTCTTTCATGTACACGGATCAGTCGTCCTGGTCCCTTTGCAGAGAAACAGCCCCAAAGCATGATGTTGCCACCCCCATGCTTCACAGTAGGTATGTTGTTCTTTGGATGCAACTGAGCATTCACTCTCCTCCAAACACTATGAGTTGTGTTTCTACCAAACAGTTCTACTTTGGTTTCATCTGACCATATGACATTCTCCCAATACTCTTCTGGAACATCCAAATGCTCTCTAGCAAACTTCAGACGGGCCCGGATATGTACTGGCTTAAGCAGGGGGACACGTCTGGCACTGCAGGATCTGAGTCCCTGGCGGCGTAGTGTGTTACTGACGGTAGCCTTTGTTATGTGAGTCCCAGCCTTCTGCAGGTCATTCACTAGGTCCCCCCGTGTGATTCTGGGATTTTTGCTCACCGTTCTTGTGATCATTTTGACCCCACGGGGTGAGATCTTGCATGGAGCCCCTGATCGAGGGAGATTATCAGTGGTCTTGTATGCCTTCCATTTTCTAATTATTGCTCCCACAGTTGATTTCTTCACACCAAGCTGCTTGCCTATTGCAGATTCAGTCTTCCCAGCCTGGTGCAGGTCTACAATTTTGTTTCTGGTGTCCTTCCACAGCTCTTTGGTCTTCACCATAGTGGAGTTTGGAGTGTGACTGTTTGAGGTTGTGGACAGATGTCTTTTATACTGATAACAATGTCAAACAGGTGCCATTACTACAGGTAATGAGTGGAGGACAGAGGAGCCTCTTAAAGAAGAAGTTATAGGTCTGTGAGAGCCAGAAATCTTGCTTGTTTGTAGGTGACCAAATACTTATTTTCCACCATAATTTGCAAATAAATTCTTAAAAAATCAGACAATGTGATTTTCTAGATATGTTTTCTCATTTTGTCTCTCATAGTTGAGGTCTACCTATGATGTCAATTACAGGCCTCTGTCATCTTTTTAAGTGGGAGAACTTGCACAATTGGTGGCTGACTAAATACTTTTTCCCCCACTCTATGCTATCAGTGTCTCACAGACTAGGGTTTTTGTACAGTTATGACCTTCTACTATTAAAACCATAAACTGATCTCATATTCAGTCATTACGTTGGATCAGTCAGCCGAAACGGTGGTATTTTATGCATACCTCCCATGTCCCTTCACAATTTTAGAATTACAAGACTATGATCAGAAATTCACAACTGTCTATAATAATAACCTCTGAACAAATGGCAGGGAAGCCAAATATGTAATCCAATCTAGACAGTGTGCCTTTTGAACACTATGGCACATAAACTCTAACCCCTTGGTTGCACACCCTCCACAGTTCAAGCCAACCCACTTTCCCAATAAGAGAGGCTAGTCGAGAGGATGTGGTGCATCAATCAATCTGTGGGTCCATGAGAAGATTAAAGTCACTCGTAAACAACAAAAAGGTCTCTGGTGGGAAGCCTCAAAGAGACTGAGGGCTGGTTATATATGCCCATAACCAGAAATGGGCAACTGTCAATGTGCATGCACAAACAGTTATCTATCATCATTGTCCAATTTGGTTTGATCAGCTTCCAACTGAAGTCCACAATGAATGAAAAGGGAACCCCTCCCCCAAAATATTAGGTATGGCATGAGTGTTTTGCCCATGGGACACAGGGTTAGTTTGAGACCTGCATCGTCTTAGGGTCAAGTGGGTCTCTTGAATAAAGGTCACCTGGGGTTGGTATTGTCTCAGTAATCAGTAATTCCTTATTTCTTTACCTTTTGTACCTAGGCCCCCACACATTCCATATTAAAATCTGTAAATTTGCCATGGTAGTAAAATATAACAATAATGGTCAGAGAGACTTATTGACAAATATAAAGTATAGCAGGCTTCCCCCTCTTCTGGATAGGAGAATAGGTCAGAAGGCCCTGTCTGCTATCAAGCTATGCACACATTATGATCAGACACTTACACTGATGAGCAAAGGGGTAACAATGTTTTGAACTTTTGACTTTCAGGCTCCATATCTCACCAACCACTACAGCTTGGAATGTGAGGCTACCATCATTTTATAGACCATCATCTTGGCTATCTCATACATAAATTTGACTTGCAACTATTTAGCATATGATTACTTATGCAGATTCTTGTCATGTAACTGCATTGTTACTGTTTTGCTCCTGGTGGTGGAAAAATCTTTTTCTTCTTGTATACCACAAATTACCACCTGTTCTCACATTCCCTAATAGCTCAGTGTGTTATTAGGTAGATACCCAAGCAAGAGGTCACTGGTTTAAGTTGAGGTTCAGCCATGAAGAAAATTTCCCATGAAAAGAAAAACAGCATCATCTAGCCCATCGATAGTGGTCTCTCGGCCAACAAAATTGCCAAACTGTATCATGTGAGTGCTATGACAGTTGGAAGAATATGACTTGAAGTCCGTCCATCTATTCAAAAACCAAGAGGTGGACATCCAGGTAAAATATCACAGTCAACATGTCAGCTCATTGCAAGGTCTATCAGTTCTGGCACGACAAACAAGGCAGTGGAGGTGGCTCATATGCTTCATAATAGTGAGATCACAGGCGTCCATGCAAGAACCGTGCGACACATGTTAGTCAAGTCACCTGAAAAAAAGGTGAAGAAGCTTCAACTTCAATATTTTCATAAGAAGCATAGGCTCGAGTTTTCAATAAAGTACAAAAAAGGGGCAGTAGAGGATTGGAAATAGGTGATTCGTTGCAATGCGACAAAAGTCAATAGACTGGGCTCTGATGGGTGCAAATGGGTCTGGAAGAAACATGGGAAAAGGGGTCTAACGGATCGAGAAATTGAAGGAACTCTCAAGTTTGGTAGAGGAAGCCTGATGATATGGAGTTGTTCAACTGCCAAAGGCATTGGATACTTGATCAGGATTGATGGTGGCCTCAATGCTGAGCTACATGTGAGTATCCTAAAAGAAGAGTTATTTGGCACACTCAAGTACTATGGGTATGAAAAGGACAAGATAGTGTTCCAGCAGGAAAACAACTTGAAGCATACGTCGAGATTAGCAAAGAAATGGTTCAATGACAATGAAGTAGAGGTGCTGGATTGGCCCCCGCAGTCCCCAGACCTCAACCCAATCGAACACTTGTGGGTAGAGTTGAAAAAAAGGTGTATTTGTACCCAAGTGAATCAACCAGTATGCAACAACTTTGGGAACATGTAGAAAAGACTGAAATCTGGGATAAGATTTCAGTTGAGACATGTTTGAATGTAATTGAGAGCATGTCCAGAAGAATTCAGGCAGTGTTGAAAGCCAAAAGTGGATTTACAAAATAATATAAATTAAAATTTAGATTTTTAGGAGCAAAACAGTAACAATGCAATTACATGCAACACTGCATGGAACTTACTGAGTAAAGTTTCATCATAAAATCCATTGTATTAATAAATACATTATAAAAAGACATTGAAAATGTGAGAAAAAAGAAACAGAACACAGTCACAATAAAACAACATCCTGAATGGTAAGTAGCAACGTAAAGGGAAAATGTCTGAAAAGATCTCAATCATGAAAATATGTGCACAGCAAATCCATATATATAATGTTATGATAACAGAGCGTAACCGAATGGAATACTACAATAAATGCACCTATAAATAATAACATAGACAAGGTGCACTAAGTTACATGCATATCAGTTAACCTGCAGTAATGCTACATATAAATAAATATGCCAAAGTGCAATTTAATGTAATATCACAGTATCACAAAAGTTGAACAGTATACTACTGACCAGCAAGATGAACGCGTCCAAGAAGCCCTCTTACCCCCGCTCTAACGGTGCTATAAAAATCTATAGTCTATTGCGCTAGTTGGCTTCAGTTGGGACCAGGAATGCTGTGGGTGCCCAGCAACCTTTGGATGTCATGAAATGAGATGGGTGTATATTAGAGCATAATATTCAACAGGGCCCCCCATTTCATCATGTGAAAAGCTATTCAATATTTGTAAACACCTTTAACCACAGCTAAGCATTAACACATTTATTAAATACTTGTTATTTTATTATATTCTGGTGTGATTATATTCATTCTTTGCAGTGAAGGAGGGGGTAGGTCCCCAAGGGTATGGACTGTCTGCGCTCTTGGGAAGGAAGATCTTAGGTCACTCTTGTAAATAAAGGTCTCTTTATTAGGGTACGGAAGGCACAACGCGTTTCGGGGAAGGACTCCCCTTTTTCAAGTGCAAATATAGATAAAAACCACTGGACTGGTGCTTGATTAAGAAAGAGATAGCTAGAAGCGTAGATGAGGCTTCTTTAAATACCCCAAATCCAGCCCTGACCGTCAGGCCTCAGCCAACCAGACTGGTCAGTACATCCCACAGCAGACTCTTCTGAGGTGATCAACAGGATGGAAGCTTAACCCCTGCAGTCCCTTATTGGGGAGAGATCTGAAGAGGGGTATATAAATTTGCCCATACACATGAGAAGAAAATCACTAAGTACATGACTGTATGGTCCCCGACAGTACTTTTGGTGTACTATTGTAATGCTAAAGGTAGCATTACAAATATATACAAACATTTTCAGATATAGTAGAATCCATACACTCAATAAATGATCTTTAATGTCCAACAGGCTATGAAATACATGTAAACTTCAGATAACAACTAACTAGAGGTCAACAAATCAGACAGAATCATATCTTTCAGCCAACTATTATTTATATGGACCTAAGGCTATACAGTAGGTGACAATACTTTGTAAAGCAAATAAGTCATGAAAAATATTTTATATGTATTTCCACGTCTTATATTCCATGGGATTACAGAATACATTTAATTATTGCATAGACACATTTAAACCCTACAAACATTGACTTGGTATGCAAATAATATTTGGCATTATTATTTAGCATATTGTTTGGTAACCTATGATTTATCTGTCCCTACACCCAGAAAAATGAATAAGGTTATGAAGTTAGTCCAACAGTTCTTGTGGTATTAAATTCCCAGCAAGAAACATAATTGGCTATTCCCATCTCAGCAAATCATGGCCCGTAAATCCAAAAGAAGTGAATGGGAAACATTGTAGCACAGCTGAGCTACATAGCTTCAGAGTTACGGAGCACCTCAGTTTACTATTCTGTTTTTGTAGCTCCCATTCACCTCTATGAGAGTTATGGAACCAATGTAGAGCAGCACCGATTGCCTGTTTCCATAAGTCCTGCCCTGGTGGTTGCCACTTGTGGCCAGCTATTCCTGTTTTGGCCATGATTTGCTGAGATAGGAAAAACCTATTAAAGCTGAAGTTTCAGATTTAGAATAGATTTCCATTGGTCTAAAATAATCGTAACACTCTCTTCCAATTGTGTCATCAGGATTATTATGATGTCTCTGGCTCTTTGGGTGCTGGGTTTGTAAAATTACTATGACACATAGTGCCATGTGTGGCACAACAGTGCACAAGAGATCCAGAACTGATGTGTGAAAACAGTATGAATCCATATTATCAGACAGTGCTAGACATTCCTACATTCCACCCCATAAAAGATCACTAGACACATTTACTTACAATAGCAAAACTACTTATGTTCTCACCACTGATGCATAATGGATTCATTTCTAAAAACTATGTTTGACAAAATCAATAAGATCTATAGAAGAGAGGAAATAACTTCTGGATGGATTACACCCACAAGCAATTAAACTCTGGAAGCAATGGAAACATGTTAAGGTTAAGGCCCCACGTTACAGAAATGGATCGTTTTTTGTTGCAGATTTTGCTGCACTTTTTTGAGCCAAAGTACGGAGTAGCTTGAAAAGGAATGGAAAATATAAAGGAAGCTCTTAGGCATTTCCCTTCTGTTAAAACCACTCCTGACTTTGGCTCAAAAAAACGCAGCAAAATCTTCAACAAATAACATTTCCACAACGTCAGTAGTTTACTCTTGATACCCTCTATATTTCTTTTGGAAATGTAGCCCACTTACATCCCAACTGTATACAGAATACTCCTCGAGTTCGGCCCCTCAAGATAGCTGATGATGTTAGGAGTTGCAATAATTCCAATGCATTTCCCCGGTTTTCTTCTCAATGCTTGATAGATTACTTGTATATTAGGATGTGCCTAGGTTCTGTTCTTACTGTTTAATGATACATTTGTCTTTCAATGGCATGAACATATAAAAAGTGCTGTATGATTATTATCACAATAGGTAACATCCTTCTTGGACTTACTGACGTTGATAGCTACTTGGACCATATCTGGACTTTATACTATTTGACTGTTAGAAAAAACTATTAGAATAGTTTTTACATTTATATTTTTCTCAATAAAAAGATGCCAAAAAGAAATTCCAGATGGGGTAAAAATCTCTTCTGATAGGTGTGTTTGTGAATAGTATGATAAGTTGTGGTATCATGTGGTTCTTTACATACCTATAGAGGTCATAGATTAATATAATGTTCAATCTAGCTGTATCAGTTTTGATCTCAGTGGTTCTTGTGCAATTTACACAATATAATTTAGAACATACAGCATACAAAACCGACTGAATTAGCCAGTCTGACCTATAAAATATACTTAAACTGTAGTTATTCACACACTAAATAGCAGTATATTCTATAGAGCTCCTAAAGTAAATACATAGTTGAACCTTGCAATTCTGCTTGACCCATTTATCTACTGCAGATAAACATCCAAATTCCTAACCAAGAATACAAAAAGTATTATTTTTATGTATGCTTGTTTAACATAATAAGACAACTACATGTTTACTTGTTACCCTTATTTTACTGGAACCAAAGAAAAGGTAAAGAAGAAGGACCTTTCAAGGACTATTAATTGTTGTGGTCAACATTATCTTTATTTTATTTGTACTGCAAAATAATTACTTTTAATAGGATTTTCCTTATTAAAGGACCCTATTTTATATTTCCAGTAATTTATGTATTGATATAACAACCCTTGTAATGGCAATTAAATGGTTTTAGTTCAAATTAGAACAATGCAGCAGATTCACAAGCAATAAAGCACATTAGAAAGGAATCTGTAAAGACATCTAGCTAATGAATCCAAGTAGGAACCAAAGTAGATTAAAGTGATATTAACTCTACAGGATGTAATATCCCAAAGTAGAAAGAATTGTACGAGCTTTGGTGAATCACACAAGAACAAATATAAAATAACAAGTTTCATACCTTGGATGGAGGGTCCAGTCTTACCAACGATGGCTATCGTCCGGCGGAAAATAGAAAGCCAAAGCTAAGACCTGATGAAGCAGATGCAGGATAGAAACCCAGTCTAGAGAATAATTAAGACAGAGAAATACACATCTGGAGGAGAATTAGATGCTCCAGCATCTCGTTCTTCAATGGCTTGAAGGGCAGCAGGGGAGGCAGATAACTGGTGAATAAATCTTTCTGAGAGGAATCCCGTTAGAGGATTAAAATGCTTCAAGTAGTAATACTGGACTATGTTACAGCAAACAATTTGCTGACCTCATTATTACTGCTCCTACTGTAGATTTATCTAACACTTAAGTTTAGAATATAGAAATTCCATGGTAATATGTTGTAAGGATGTGCACATTTGATATTCTGTCTAGAGGGGTAGATTAATACATCATTTACTAATAGGATGCATCAAAACACAATAAAGGCACACAAGAAATATTTTACAAATCTTGCTTAGATTCACTGAAACACATACATGTCATTAATTCCCTTGAATATAACAATGGGGCACATAGCATGTTCTGTATTTAAAAATAGGTTTTTCTTTTTTATAGTAATTATGTCTTCCCCTTTATTCCTATCACAGATGATATTTTTGGATGCTATCTATGTATCAGTATAATAATCTGTAATCTGCAAGTGTAATAGTCTTATGGACACAAGATACACGTTTGTGTGTTGTAATATTTTTTTAACCTCTTAAAAACTATGTACTCCTTCCGGGTTATTATTTTTATTAGTTAATATTACCTATCATGAGCTAAAAAACATTTTCCTATTAAAATTAAAAATTTTGCTCAGCTTATCTTCTGAAGTCTTCTTTTTTCTCATATAATGTAAGGTTATCTGTCCCCTTTTAGAGAAAAGATGTCTTATGGCTCATTCTGTAGCTCTTATTTCTGTGCTTTTAAGACCTTAGGTCAATTGAGACAGGTTTGAAGTCTGGGTAATATGCTCCATGTGATGGCCGTATTTCGTGGACCATCTGCAGCTTAGAAGAACTGAACTCATTGCATCAGTCTATTAAGCCCTGACTCTGGCAAGACCTAATAGGCTTATGCATATGGCAGATTGGTGGTCATTGTTAGGACCCTGACTGCTATGGTAGCCCATCAACCCCCCCGCACTTGTGTCATGGAGGCACCAACATCGTTACAGAGGGATCTCCCTCTTTCTCTGTCAAACTTAGCTCTAACACTTAGGTGTTGCAGTCCTACTGACTGCGCCATTGAAGGGGTTTAATGCCCATGATCGGAGTTATCTTCAATAATTTTTTACTCATATATATTTTCCAGACAATGTTACATTATAATCCATAGGAATAACTTGCAGCAGGGCCAGCTCTAGGCTTTTGTGGGCCCTTGGGTGACAGAGCCTCAGTAGGCCCCTTTTGGAGCAAAAAAAAAAAAAACAACCGAAATTGGGTGTTTTTTGCAGAGGCAGACCTACTGGAATGGACTGTAATACAGTCCTTTCCATGCATGTAGATAGAACCTGTTCAGATGTTGGAAAGTAAAGAGGAATTTGAGGTGGACATCTGCACCAGATTCCTCTTTATTTTCTTTTTAATGTCCCATAGTGGCACCTTCACACAGTATAATGTCCAACATTGGCCTCTGCACACAGTATAATGTTCTATAGCGGCCCCTCAACACAGTATAATGTCCCATACTGACCCCTCCACACAGTATAATGTTACATAGCGGCCCCTCCACACAGTATTATGTACCATACTGGCCCTTGAACACAGTATTATGTCCCATAAAAGAAACAGTGTTACTCATCTCTCCTGGGCTCTCTGCTCAGCCTTCGGCCATCTTCAGTGACATCACAGACATGGGTTAGGCCGGCCTAACCCATGTGACGTCTGTGATATCACTAAAGAGACCCGAAGACAGCAGAAAGTTGCGCCGGAGCCCAGGAGAGGTAAGTAATACTATTTTTTATGTTTTCTCACCTCTCTGGGGCCTCTGATCTTTATACTCTGATGTCTAAAGAGAACCCCGAGTATAATTATAGCAGCTTCAGTTCGGACGTATGCGGTCCGAACAGAACCGCCAGATGAACCTCGTGAGACAAATCTCATGGGGTTCACCCAACAAATGCTCTTGCTGTGTTCCCTACTTACTGATCCCCATTCCTGCTCACAGCTGCCTTCACTTCCATTTTAGCCTTCCAGGGGTCTCCATGCTGTCAGCGATGTGATATGGGACACACGGGGCCCCCTGGAGGGCTGAAGTGGAAGCGAAGGTGGGGATCAGTAAGTAAATAGGGACCATTACCTGCTGGAGTTATTCAAGCAGGTAACAGCCTATTAAAAAAAAAAAAAAAACAGCAGTAGCCGCAATCGGCCAAGTGGGCCCCCTCAGGAGCTTGGGGCCCAGGCATTTGCCTGGGTAAGCCAGGTGCTGATACTGACCCTGTCCTGCAGTCAGTCCTTGCCACACAAGTAGTGGAGAACTAGCCAATAACTATAATTTATAAGCCGTATACACCACTAAAGAAAGCTACCCACCATGGATTATTGCAGCAATGGCCTTGATTTGGGTTGTAACACTAGCACAAAACCTTTGGTGTACTGACAATGAGTTTATTCCAGGTATATTCCACTTCATGCTCTTTAGAATCTAATAGAATGCATCCCATTTTAATTTATACACTTTAGTCCACAAATACCTGGAATGTTTGTCCCGTTATGAAGTATCTGTGTGTGTAACATAACAGAAATAGTGGAACTCTCATTCTTGATGCAAAAAAAAAAAAAAATGGAGAAGTTTATAGGACTCACATGGGCCAGTGTGAATGAGTCTTAGAACAGGCCTGCAGAACATCAGCACTATATCAATGGATGAACAGTACTAGGCAAAAGTCTAACATCAACTTCAGCTGAATACATGTGGACAGGTTCAGCTTACAGTCACCATTTTGGATGTTTTTATGTTTGGCACAAATATTCAAAAACCTACTTTATGTCTCAACTGCCACAAGCAAATGCAAAAATAAAGTAAAAAGTGCGGAGATGAACATATAGTTTTCTTCCATCTTTTGGAAAGTCTTTTTGCCTTTGCATCACTTCATATTTCCTATTTGGTGTTTAGTGCTGAGGGCAGCGTACTGTTTTAGGAGTCTCCTCTCTGCAATAAGTTACTGGATAGAAACACAGTTTGAGTGGAAAGATTGCATCTGCATGGGTGGAGTACATGTACTAAATACTTTTCAATACAATATAACATAGGCTTGAGAAAATGGTGCCTTGTATATACAGCCACAATGTTCCAGAAAGTCCAACTGTAAGTCATCAGTAAGTTTAAAATATTGGTGGTCTTAAAAAATAACCTAAAGAGACATAGAAAACACAGGTTAACATGGTAAATACAACCAAGCTGTATATACACAGTGGGGTAGATTTACTAACATTTATGTGCCAAATCTTTTACAGTGGCACCCAAGTTTTTAGAAAATATTCAAAAGTGTCTATCAAGGCACTAACATTTGTTATTGTGGTGCAAAGCAATAAAACATTTGTCTACGTACATTTACACCAAATTACTGTGAAACTTACTATTCTGGCATAATAGTAAAACTTCCTGATTGCTCTAGAATTATATGGCCTCACAGAATGATAAGACACATACAAAATACATAGGCATGTCTGGATTGGTAAACCACCTTTGCTATTAGGTGACTAGAACATAGTCAGGACTACAATGTTAGCATAGAAGAGAAAGAGTATTTGGCTGAAAGGTCAAAGGATTGGAGGGTTAAACAAAGATCAGGTTTTTGCTCGTCTTATTTTTAATCTTTATTATAGGACCCCTTTTCTTTTGCGTATACATCTGATAATTACAAATATGCAATGTTTTGAACCTTTGACTTTCAGGCTCCATATCTCACCATCCACTGCAGCTTAGAACATGAGACTACCATCATTTTATAGACATTCATCTTGGCTATCTCATACATAAATTTGACTTACTATTTAGCATATGATTAGATTCTTGTCTTGTAACTGCATTGTTACTGTTTTGCTCCTAGTGGTGGAAAAATCTTTTTCTTCTTGTATACTACAAATTACAACCTGTTCACACATTCCCTAATAATGTGTGTTATTAGGTTGATTCCAAAGCAAAAGGTCACTGGTTCAAATCGAGGAACAGCCATAATAATAATAATAATAATAACAATAATAATATATTTTATTTATATAGTGCCAACATATTCTGCAGCACTTTACAATTTGAAGATTTCCCAAGAAAAGAGAAACAGCATCATTCAGCTGATCGATAGCGGTCTCTGTGCCAAGAAAATTGCCAAACTGCACCATGTGAGTGCCACGACAGTTGGAAGAACATGAAATTAAGTCCATCCATCCATTCAAAAGCCAAGAAGTGGACTTTCAGGCAAAATATCAAAGTCAACAAGTTGGCTCATCACAAGGTTTATCAGTTCTGGCGCGACAAACATGGCAGTGGAGGTGTCTCATATGCTTCATAATAGGCAGTTCACAGACAGCCATGAAAGTATTGTGCAACATGCGTTACACAAGTCTGGAATAGTGGCCCAAAAAAGGTGAAGAAGCCCCGACTCCAATATCGTCATAAGAAGCATAGGCTCGAATTTGCAAAAAAGTATGAAAAGTGGATAGTAGATTGGGAACAGGTGATTTGGAGCAATGAGACAAAAGTCAATAGCCTGGACTCTGATGGGTGCATATGGGTCTGGAAGAAACAAGGGAAAAGGTGGCTAACGGATAAAGAAATTGAAGGAACTGTCAAGTTTGGTGGAGGAAGCCTGATGATATGGGGTTGTTTCACAGCCAAAGGCGTTGGATACTTGACCAGGATCGATGGTGGTATCAATGCTGTGCTAGATGTGAATATCCTACAAGACGAGTTACTTTGTACACTCGAGTACTATGGGTGTGTGCAGCAGAAAAATATTTGCTGCACACACAGATGAAAGTTGCATTCAAAAGGGTAGTCATTTATTGATACAAAAGTTCATGGCAAAAAGTTGGGTGCTACAAGAGCAGTGATATATGACAAAAAGTAAATACTTTACAAGAATTGCAACGTCATGCTTAGGTAATGCACCGTAATATAGAAATAAAGATCAAAAAATTCTGCAACGTTTCGGTCATACGACCTTTGGCCGGCTAGATCTATAACAAACATATATAAAGTACATTTAGGGACAATACAATGGCATGGGATACCAATCTAACACAAGGATAAATGCAAAATACATTGTAATGGCATGGAAAACCGTATTTACGGAGCAGATTGTCATAGTACAGAGAAATCTTGTAGCAGACATGAATAGAGAAGAATTAAAAAAGTAAAAATTAAGGAGCTATTAAGGAGTAGTTACATTTGTACATTACTACTGTTACAATCAGCCCTTTGAGGGCAACCAGGAAGAACATAATGTATTGTTAAAACCTAAGACATTGGCATGTTACATACTATCCTCATCCTTTTCTGAATATATCAAAAATTAAGCAATATACAAATACCGATTACCCCTGCAAATGGTATTATGCTCCATAGTGGCCCCTGCACACGGTATTATGCTTCATAGTGGCCCCTGCACATGGTTTTATGTCCCATAGTGACCCCCCACCCATGAACTATTATTATACTCTGGGGTCTTTTCAGACCCCAGAGTATAATGATCGGAGACCCAGGGGAGAATACAAACATAAAACCAGTGTTACTTACCTGGACTCCGGTGCTCTCCCTGCGTTCGGCCTTCTTCAATGTCGCACAGACCGGCGTCGCGACATAATGACGTTGGCCCGGCTCACGTGACGCCTGCGACGTCACCAAAGAAGGCCGGAGCCTGCTGGGAGTAACATCGGATCGCCGGAGAGGTGAGTAACTCTGGTTTTTATGTTTATCACCTCCCCCTGGGTCTCCGATTATTATACTCCGGGGTCTGAAAAGACTCCGGAGTATAATAATAGTAGTATTTGATGGGGTTCACCGGCCGCGGCCTCACTTACCATCCCTGCTCCTGCACACAGCCGCTTCTGCGTCCCATAGCAGAAGGGGAAGCGAGGGCGGCCACAACCAGCAGCGGGGATCGTTAAGTAAATAGGCCGTTACGTGCCGGGGATACTCCTGCAGGCAACGGCCTATTTATATATATATATAAAAAAAAACCTTATTTCACCTACCTCCGATGCCTTGATGCAGCCGCCGCCTCCTCCTCTTCTTGTCCGCGACGTCTGCGTGTCAGCGTAGGAGGCGCGATGACGTCATTGTATCGCCGCCTGCGCTGACATGCAGAGGTCTCGTAAACCAGGACAGGTATCGCGCAGCTTTGTTTTGTTTTTTTTTGTTTTTTTAAGCGGCCTGTCCTGGGCTGGTTTACATTACATAGACAATAAAAAATGCCGCGCCCCTGCGGGCCAGATAAGTGTCGGGCCGGATAACAGAAGGCAGCGGGCCAGATTCGGCCCGCGGGCCTTGTTTTTGACACCTGTGCTCTAGAAGGAGAATAAAAGGAAGAGTTAATATGCTAAGAAGCCTCTGTGACCCTGAGATAAACCCTGTGACCTGCCTATTTGCTAAAAATGGCAACTGTAATTTACAAGAGCTTCTACAGGAGGAAAGAGAGGTCGGGATCAAATCTGGCTCCATTAGAAGAAAAACACAAAACTCTTGACAAATAACATAGAAAATTAAACAAATGTTATTTATAAAATAAACATTCAAAAACAATGCATAATATTTTCATATTTAAATTCCCCATATCCCCTTAAATTAATATAAACTAAATATTAATTTAGACACTGGCCATAAAGGCCCCTGGAACATCATGAACCCCACATATATTAATAAGGTCGACAGCAGCAAAACGGTAAGGGATTATTAAAGAAGCTTTCCTGGATTTGTATTTTTCTGTCCTATCCATAGGATAGACCATAAATATCTGATCGGTAGAGAATTTGACAGCTGGACCCTGCTAGGATAAGCTGTTCTGGGCTGTATCTGATTCCTGTACTACACAGTGGATGGAGCCAGAAGCAGATGGCTATATATACTGCATTGTGGCTGAGCAGCAGTAATTTTGCATTTAGGACTGTTGTGTAATTTTCACAATTCTGAAAGGCCAACCACTCCTGTGGAAATTTGATCACCATTGTTGTTCACCACATCTCTATCATTTGGGATTGACCACACTGCAATCTGAGTCCCAGTGCTTTATAAAATAGTCAATTTCTAGACAACTTATTCTGTGAATTTCTCCCCTAATTTCTTATTACCAGGCTAAGTAGTAATACAAAATTGTATAATTCATTTATTCATTTAGGGTTCAAGTACAGACAAAAAAGATACATTACAAAGAAATAGTCAATTCACACAATGGGACGGAGGGCCCTGCTCGCAAGAGCTTACAATCTATGAGATATATAATTGTGTATAATTTAAAAAACATTCTGAATCACTTGCTTAGGTGGGCTCTCAGTCCCACACTGTATGCATTGTAGCACCTAGTGCGCCTTAGCAAAGGTGGAAGTGTGGAGAAGTTCTGAGGTCAACCTCCCTTTCTGTTTACACTATAGTTTTGTCTGGGTAAGTAGCAAGAATAGAAGAAACAAGTGAAAATAAGCAGGAGAAAAAGAGGCAGCCACTTCATCTGAGCACAAGAGACAACCTACGCACAAGCAAGACCTTGCAGAGAGCTGACTGGCTGATTCACATAACAGTGTATGTTTTTATTTAGCAGGAACCTGTCACCGAATTACAACTGTCTGCACATAGTAACCAATCACAGCACAGCTTTCATTTCTTATAGTGCTTTGGAACCTGCCGTTATTGGTTGCTATAGGGGACAAAGTGTCTTTATTCTTTGACTGTGCTCCCTTATGTCATAAGAATGCAATTTTTGCTAAGCTATGTTTTTTTGTCCTGATGTCTTAATAGAAATTGTCTTTATTCTTTAATGTATTGCATTCTGATAGTGTCACAATGGCCTTCATCTTCAGTTTTCATTATGATGGTGTCACAATAGCATTCCAACCTGCATTCTATTGCATTGATGTTGTAATGTTGTAGATGCATTTGTCTTTATTGCTAGGCTACTTTATATTATAATGATGTCAATACAATAATGTTTATGTTTATTGTGATACTAGGTTTATACTAGCACCGGGCTCTCCATCGAGTCCCCTGACAAACTCGAACGATGTAGAGCTGGACCACTACAACAGCAATTACACACGGAGACCGGTGGACCCCATTGACTGTAATGGAGTCTGCTTTTTTTAAACTGAAAGCGGAGGATAAAAAAGTCCTCCGTGCCAGATTTTTTTTCTCTGCTGCTTTTCGGCTTTTTCTGCGGCGGAGTCTCCAGTGGAGACTCTGATGCAGATGTAAACCCAGCCCTAGACTGTGATTCATTATGTTGATGTCACAATAGTTATCACATTTATTCTTATTCTTTTCAATGGGGTCAACATAGTGAGGCAGATATAATAACAATGAAAAATGTGTCAGAATTCTGCCACAATTTGCACCAATAATATGGCGTATATGCCTTACAGCACATTTAACTGTTTTAAATACTTTCTGCGCACTGCTGAACAAGGCAGTATATCTTCGCACAAAGAGGCGTGAGTTCAGATGTGCCAACATTGTGGTTCATTTTTGTCAATTACTGAGGGTGACAATTTTCAGGAGAAGCAGTCAGCAGTGAAGGGTGAAGGGGTCTCCAGCATCTCTGGGAACTGTGTGGAAAAGTCAACAGTGGTGGGGAAAGGGAGGAAGATGGGAAGAGGTCTTTCTCCTTTCTACCACTGACATGTATCACAGAACAGCTGCATTTGGCAAATGAGAGAGGTCTTCATATTAAGAGAGCAAATATGCAGAGCTGCTGCATCAAATTTTCTTACAGCTACCCTGCAGCTCTATCCTCCTCATTTCAGGGGTGTCCTGGGGTTGAAATTCATTCCTCCACTACTTCACACAACCCTGGTCTGCAGTATTTAGACTGGGGAAAGAGAAGAGAGTTGGGGAGAGAGGGAATATTTCAGCTGCAGATTTTGCTCTGTCCTCTTCAGCAAGTCATCAAAGAGCAGGTCAGGAGTCTTGGGACAATACAAAAACAAAAACATTGTTAGTATAATCTTGTGCCCATCCTCTTTTCCCTGTTCAATAGTTAGGACAATTAGAACCTGTCAAGACTCCATTAACTACTCTCCTTAGATATGGCAGTATAGCATGGCAGAAACAATGTTGGGAAAGTGAACATATACTCTTTTGGTACAAATATGTGTGTGTGTGTGTGTGTGTATATATATATTTATTTGGGTGTCTGTTATATAGATATATATAAATATATATATACAGAGAGAGAAAGAGAGAGAGAGTGCATGTGTTTATGTACATATATATATATATATATATATATATATATATATATATATATATATACACACACACTTGGACAAAATTGTTGGATTGTTGGTACCCCTCGTTTAGTGAAAGAAAAACCCACAATGGTCACAGAAATAACTTGAATCTGACAAAACTGGAATTTGCCAAACTACATGTTGACAAGCCACAAAGCTTCTGGGAGAATGTCCTATGGACAGATGAGACAAAAATCGAAAATTTTGGCAAGGCACATCAGCTCTATGTTCACAGATGGAAAAATGAAGCATATCTTGAAAAGAACAGTAGGGTCATACTGTGAAACATGGAGGAGGCCTCAAAAGGTTGTGCAACAAAATATTAAGTTAAAATATTAAATATTAAGTTAAATATAAGTAAATATATATTAAATAATATATTAAATATAAGTTAAATATTAAATATTAAGTTAAGGGTACCATCATTTCTGTCCAGGCCTGTTTCATGAGTTTTCTTTTTTTTTAAATTCTGTTGAAGCATGGTTGAAAAGCAATGTCTGACTTTCATTTGTTCATTTTCATAGAATTCTTATATATTATAATTTTTGTCAGATTCAAGTTATTTCTGTGACCATTGTAAGTTTTTCTTTCATTAAACGATGGGTACCAACAATTTTGTCCACGTGTGTATATGAGTATGGACACAAATGCAGGGTTTTATGCAGTTTTTGAAGCCAAAACCAGATGTGGATATACTGTAATCAACGGTATTGGCAAATTTGTTCCAGTATCTTACTCATAAGCTGTGTTCAATAGTGATGAAGTCACAGTTTTGTTATTATGCTTATGTTGGGTTTTTTTTGGCCTGGTTGTATAGTGGTTTACTTAATTGTTCCGATAACTTAAAAGGGGTTTACCACCTTTTGAAGTTATCCCATTTTGATAGGATATGGGATAACTCATGATTGGTCAAAGCAGTCAAACTCCCATCGATCATGTTATCCCCAATCCTATCAATAGGGGATCATTTCAAAAATTATCTCTGGCGAAACCATAGAGAATGAGTAGAGCAACATAGCGCATACTTGACCTCCGGTCCATCTCAACAGAGGAATCAAACCCCATTCTTGGGATTGGTGGGGGTCTACCGATTATGATGTTAACCCATATCTCAGTGATAGGGGATAACGTCAAAATTGGAGCTGGTGTCATGGTCTGGATGTTATTTTAATGATAAGAAATTAAAGAAGGATGTTATGGCTTCCTCGCTATTTGTTTTTCCACAATATTGTTCTCCAGGATCTTGCTGTGAACCAAAGTCTGTGTGAGGATCTTAAATTACTATTCGTGAGCAGACTATTTTATTGTTGTTAAACTTCAAAATTTAGTACAACTCCTTTAACAGTGTTTGTGTCTATTTCTATACTGTGAGGTCTTCTAATGGGCACAGACTCTGACACAATAATGGGCTCCAAAGGTAAAAGAGAAGACAACCCCTTTGGAGCTGCTGTTGAAGCCAAATATTTGTCACAACAATATATTTCACAGACTTGACCTCACTGATAATATATATTGTGTATGATACGAATAAAATCTGTGATACAATTGAATGTGTGAAAAAGAAAATAAAGAAAAAAACTATTACTGCCAAGGGATCGGCTTCTTATTATGCCTCACCTGTTGCGTGATCAGCATCCTGTGATCTTATGGGTCCCATTAGGAATTTTGTACAGATTTTGAGTTAGATTCTACCTAATAATCAGTACCAAAAACCATCCTGAATATGTCTTCCATTGGGACATCGCTTAGTCGGAAACAAATGTAGCTAGCTGAAAGGGGTTTGGCTTAGGAGGAGACAAAGTGTAACAAAGTTGTGTATAGTAGGTGTGTGATGGCCCTTTGATCTATACCCCTCTTTGGGAATGTTTGTCCATGTATATTGCTGATGATTCAGGCTCCTAAGAGTCTATTATGCCACATTGTTTGAAAGAGATGCTCCTCCTGTGTCCTGTTAAGCCATATGTGCATACGTCGTTTACCTATGCTGATCAACCCACTTCAACTCATGTTTCCTGCTGTGTACTGTTCCTGTGTTCTTTGATCTGTATTGTTTTGTAAGTATGCGGATCACTCTACTTCAGTTCCTGTTGTCTGCTTCCCTCCTGGTCCCAAATGGCAGTGGTCTGGTTGCCCGGGAACAAAGGATGCCAGAGGAAGAGAAGTGGGGGGAGGCTACACTACAGCCTATATAAGCCTGCATCTGGAGGACTTTGGGGTCACTCAGCAAGGAGGCAGCTAAGGGATAGCTGGGGTGTCCCTTCTGTACAAGAAGACCCTCTACACCTTTTCAAGAACCATGTAGCTCTTATTCTGGGAGAGATGTGAGGACACATGTCGTGTTCTTGACTTAAGGAAGTGCCCTGGGGCTAAACAGCAGAAGCCTCAGTGAACCAGACTGCAAACCCATCTTGGTATTAATCTTTTTCTTTTAATCCCATTTTATTTTTCTGTACTGTATTTCTTGTTTTTAACTGTATTTGCTTGACATCCACTGATGTATATTCTGTATAAATAATAATAATAATAATAATAGTCCTTTAATAGTCCCACAATGGGGAAATTCAGTGTGTTACAGCAGCAAAGATAAGCAGATACAAATACAAATACAACATGTACAGGAATGTTCCAAGGTGAGAGGCATTACATTAATAGCAGACAGACAGATAGGACGTAGCAGAGGGGGGGGGGATTTAACAGGCAGAGAGATATTTCAGTTCTCTGTGTGTAATGATCTCCGCTTAGGTCGGTGTTGGTTGTACAGCCTAACCGCGGTGGGGAGGAAAGACTTCCGATAGCGCTCCTTCTCACACCTAGGGTGGAGCAGTCGGTCACTGACAGTACTGCTCAGAGCGATCACAGTCTCATGCATGGGATGGGACTTCTTCTTCTGCATGGAGCTCACCACGGACAGTATCCTTCTGTCACCCACCACCTGCACTGGGTCCAGTGGGCTCCCCAGGACAGAGCTGGCCCTTCTAATCAGCTTGTCAAGTTTATTTCTGTCCCTGGTTGATATACTGCTCCCCCAGCAGGCCACTCCAAAGAAGATGGCTGATGCCACTACCGAGTTGAAGAAAGTTCTAAGAAGTGCCCCCCGGATTCCAAAGGCTCTCAGTTTCCTAAGCAGGTAGAGCCTGCTGTGGCCCTTCCTGTACAGGGTCTCCATATGATCTGCCCAGTCCAGCTTATTATTAAGGAGCAAACCCAGGTACTTATAGGTGTTCACAATCTCGATGCCCGTCCCCAGGATGTCCACTGGATTTGGAGGGCATCTGCCTTTGCGGAAGTCCACCACCATCTCCTTGGTCTTCCCCGCATTAATCTTCAGGTGGTTCCGGTGGCACCAGTCCACAAAATCCTGGTTCAGTTCTCTGTACTCCCTGTCATCATCATCTGTGATGAGACCCACTATTGCAGAGTCGTCAGAATACTTCTGTAGGTAGCAGCTGGATGAGTTGCACCTAAAATCTGCAGTTTACAGTGTGAAGAGGAAAGGGGCGAGAACCGTACCCTGAGGTGCCCCCGTATTACAGATCACGGTACCTGACACACAGTCTCGGGCTCTCACGTATTGAGGTCGATTTGTGAGGTAGTCTAGGATCCAGTTGGAGAGGTGGTGGTCCACTCCAGCAAGGCCCAGCTTGTCCCTCAATAACCTGGGCTGTATGGTGTTAAAAGCACTGGAGAAGTCAAAGAACATTATTCTCACTGTGTTCCCTGGTTTCTCCAGGTGAGACAGAGCCCTGTGCAGAAGATGGATGATGGCATCATCTACCCCAATGCCCGGCCGATAAGCAAACTGGAGGGGGTCCATAGCGGGGCTCACTAGAGGGCGGAGATGTGTGAGAACCAATCTCTCCAAGATCTTCATCAGGTGGGATGTCAGTGCTACAGGTCTGTAGTCGTTGAGGTCCATAGGGTGGGGTTTCTTTGGAACTGGTACCACACAAGAAGATTTCTATAATTCAGGGACTATTTCCTGCCTCAGGCTCATATTATACATATATGTAATTATACCACACAGCTGGTCCCCGCAAGTCTTAATTAGCCTTGCACTGATGTCATCTGGCCCTGCGGCTTTCCTCGCCTTGATCTTTTTCATCTCCTTCCTCACCTGGGCCCGTGTGAAGGTCAGACTGTGGCCAGATAAAGACGGATTTCTGGATTTACTGGTCTGTTGGGAAGTGGCCGCATGGGGAGAAGTCATTGTGGTGGGGGAAGCTGAAGGACATACTGGGGTGGGAGGAGCTGGTGTGTGATCAAATCTGTTGAAGAATAGGTTTAGTTCATTAAGCCAATTAACATCTGCCTCAATCTGGCAGACAGACTGTTTATGACCCGAAATTGACTTAAGCCCCTCCCAGACCCCCCTTATGTCTTTTCTTTCCATTTGCTTTTCCATTTTTTCTTTATAACTGGCTTTTCCCTGCCTGATTTGATGCCTCAGCTCCTTTTGTACTTCCCCCAACCCCTCCTTATCTCTTGTCCTGAATGCCATCTTTTTCTCCTTAAGTAGTGTTTTTATATCAGAGTTAATCCATGGTTTGTTATTGGAGAAGCACCTCACCACTTTTGTGGGTACTGTGTTGTCCACACAAAAATTAATGGCTAGTACCAACCCACTTAGGTTAATAAATATAGAAAACGTATTCGTTTCATGTTATGCTACGAACCTGGGTACTCAAGGTGGTGAGTGGAAGGTAAGAGGGGTGACTGCAGGTAGGCCAAGTGGCTTGGAAAAGCAGTATCCTTCACAAGGTGGTATGAAGTAGGCTAGCCAAATCTATCATACAGTATTAGTCAGTGTCATAAATCTGGTGCATTTTAGACTGTCTAGACTAATTTTACAATTTCTAACTCTTAGAAAGTATTAATAAATCTTACCCACTGTATGCAGTCAAAAAGTTATATAACTGTCATGTCAAAAAGATGACCAGGATGAGGAGATTATAAATATATATTCAATCTAAACTAATCCACCAAGTATGTGACCCACCAGTGATTACAGTGTTATAGATTTCTAATGAAGGATTACAAATGATGCAAGGACGAAATTTTGCACACAAATGCATGCATTTGCCAAAAATTGTGCCTTTTTGTTTAATGAATGTGCCCCAGAGTACTTAGCTTTTAAGGCACATTCATTAAAAGCAAATTCATTACTGGGCACATTCATCAAGAACAGTGTTTTATACACCATTCTTAATGTGTGCTCTGCTGGCGTCAGATGTGCCCTAACTATTAAGAGTCACGGGCCTTTTAATAATGCCGATTTGCTTGCCAAAAACAGAAATCTACAACAGCAAGGAGCTGGATTACATTTCAGACATTACATATTGCAGTTTTTTGTAAGTAATCATAACTGTGTTAAGCAGTTAAGCAACTGCCCCTCAACATCTAGTCCCACTTATACTATGCCCACCTAATTAGAAAGTGGCATGAGCAGCAAAACATGACTATAACTATGCAATTTTTGATGTAAATATGGCATGTCCCCAAAATCCTGCCTTTTTTTGCAGTGTGGTTAGTGTGAAAACAGCAAGAAAATGTGGAATAATATGTTTAAATTAAAATTAAAGGGGTTTTCCTATCTCTGGGTTACAGTGACCGTCTTGTCTCCTCTCCCCTCCACTTCCTAGTTTCAGTGACAAGTTGGTTGGCAGGCAGGCTTGGTCTGCGTGATATACACCTCAGGCCGTGCTTATTTTAAAACTGCTATCTCTGGAATTACATACAAAGATAAAAATGATCAAAAACTGTTCTAGCCTTTTTGGGGCTCACTTTGAAAAGTTAACAGAAGGCTCTATTAGCCCCCAATCACAGTGAACAGTATAGAACAGAGGTGATCAGGAAAGTCACCAGTCCAGCCAGTGTTGCAACATAGCAGAGGTGGTCTGAAATCCAGGCAACAAGCTGTAAACATTGTGGAGACATATTTAGTTGTATGTAACAAATGTAGCAAGATAGATAAAGCAATGTAATGGGTAAAACCCTTAATTTAGCTTTATCTACAAGTTTAACCCTTTCCCTGCCAACCACATATTTATATGTCCTCCCAGGTTGGCACTTCTGTAGCCGAGGACGTATCTAATACGTCCTAACTACTAATACCGATATCTCAGGATTGGCTAGGACTATGAAGATGATTTTGGATTCATTTTAACGATGAAAATCTCATCTTTAAAATGATACTCAAAATCTTATGATAGCCCTTACAGATCCTGAGCGATTCACTGTTGAAAACTCTATTCAGCATTGAGATCCCATTGCAGATCTCAATTCCTGACAGCGTTTTTAACAGCGATTCGCTCCGAATCTGTAAGGGTTATCATGAAGATTGAAAGATGATATTCTCATCTTTAAAATGAATCCAAAATCATCTTCATAGCCCTAACCAATCCTGAGACATAGGGCTCTAAAGTGTCCCCTCCCCTCCTGCCTCAGGCAGCATGTAGGAAGAAGGAGGGGGGAGGAGAGGAGCTGCAGACTGCACAGATGATGATAAATCATCATCATCATCTGTGCATTACCTGTATGTGACCCCATGGGGGCGGGTAGCATGGACTTCTGTCCATGTTATCCCCTTTCCTATCAGAGAGTATACTGTACTTTTGCCCTCTGATTGTCACATAGAAGGGTAATGTAATGCCCCTCTGAGCATAATCACAGGGGTATTTTATGTAATACCCCACTGAACATAACATAGCCAGGAAGTTTATTGGCGCTGTGACCCAGATGTTTACCATCGTTCAGATCGCAGCGCCAAAAGAGTTGCACCAAACACTTACACAACACATACACAAAGTCATCAATAAAGTTTACATTTAACCCTGTCTATACCTGATCTTTCTAGAGTAAAATACGCCGACCGCCTCTCTAGCGATATCCGTTACACGCTAAAATAATAGCAATAACGATTATCACTAGAAATGAACATATAAATTGCTACAATTTTTATAGGGGGATAGAAAATTATATTCTGTAAGCTCCTATTTAATTTGCATGCACAAAATTGGTTGGCACATTTCTGCGATTTTGGTGTCTCTTTAACACCTGCACCTGTAAATATATATATATGTGTGGTATGTATGAATTCCTCACATCTTGCAGTTTTTTGGAAAGTACATTTTGTATACAGAAAGGGATTGTTTGAGCATGCACTTTAGTGGCAAATTTGAAATTTTGTGCAATTTTTGCTTGTAATCTCTGTTTGCTGCAAAGTTGCATGAAGGTGGTTGTATATATGAAATATTAAGTTGTGTTTTTATAAATGGTATGCTGTGCAATCTCAAAAAAGTTAGATTTTGGTATCACAGTCACAGTTTGCTCGGTGCAGTATAGATTTTTAACATATTAGTAAATAACAGCAAAATATTGCTTGTCTTCTGTGTCAGTGTTTCATGAGAGACGAGCTCTTGTGGTAGTGGAGGTTTGCGGTATTAAGTGTGTACACCTCAACTGAAAGGGGGGGGGAGAAGAGAAAACAGGGGGGAAAAAACCCATGAGAGTTCTCCCACTAAAGTGAGAAGGCCGAATGACCAAGGTGGACCCAACTATGAGAGAAAAAGAGAGAAAACAAATCCAGAAAATCACATTGTCTGATTTTTAAAGAATTTATTTTCATATTATGGTGGAAAATAAGTATTTGCTCAATAACAAAAGTTCATCTCAATACTTTGTTATATATCCTTTGTTGGCAATGACAGAGGTCAAACGTTTTCTGTAAGTCTTCACAAGGTTGACACACACTGTTGCTGGTATGTTGGCACATTCCTCCATGCAGATCTCCTCTAGAGAAGTGATGTTTTGGGGCTGTCGCTGGGCAACACGGACTTTCAACTCCCTCCAAAGGTTTTCTATGGGGTTGAGATCTGGAGACTGGCTAGGCCACTCCAGGACCTTGAAATGCTTCTTACGAAGCCACTCCTTCGTTGCCCTGGCGGTGTGCTTGGGACCATTGTCATGCTGAAAGACCCAGCCACGTTTCATCTTCAATGCCCTTGCTGGTGGAAGGAGGTTTGCGCTCAAAATCTCACGATATATGGCCCCATTCATTCTTTCATGTACACGGATTAGTCGTCCTGGTCCCTTTGCAGAGAAACAGCCCCAAATCATGATGTTGCCACCCCCATGCTTCACAGTAGGTATGGTGTTCTTTGGATGCAACTCAGCATTCACTCTCCTCCAAACACGACGAGTTGTGTTTCTACCAAACAGTTCTACTTTGGTTTCATCTGACCATATGACATTCTCCCAATACTCTTCTGGAACATCCAAATGCTCTCTAGCAAACTTCAGTCGGGCCCGGATATGTACTGGCTTAAGCAGGGGGACACGTCTGGCACTGCAGGATCTGAGTCCCTGGCGGAGTAGTGTGTTACTGATGGTAGCCTTATTGCTCCCATACTTGATTTCTTCACACTAAGCTGCTTGCCTATTGCAGATTCAGTCTTCCCAGCCTGGTGCAGGTCTACAATTTTGTTTCTGGTGTCCTTCCACAGCTCTTTGCTCTCATCCATAGTGGAGTTTGGAGTGTGACAGGTTGTGGACAGGTGTCTTTTATACTAATAATTTCAAACAGGTGCCATTACTACAGGTAATGAGTGGAGGACAGAGGGGCCTCTTAAAGAAGTTACAGGTCTGTGAGAGCCAGAAATCTTGCTTGTTTGTAGGTGACCAAATACTTATTTTCCACCATAATTTGCAAATAAATTCTTAAAAAAAAATCAGACAAATATTTTTTAGATATGTTTTCTCATTTTGTCTCTCATAGTTGAGGTCTACCTATGATGTCAATTACAGGCCTCTCTCATCTTTTTAAGTGGGAGAACTTGCACAATTGGTGGCTGACTAAATACTTTTTTTCCCCACTGTAAGTTTTAGGTGAAAATATATGTTTTAGAGCATTTTTTTAAACATTTATTTGTGTATGTCACAAAGTTACATGAAGGTGGATGTGACTATTGATAACCCACTAAGACACATATAATCTTCAGGTTGTTTACTTTCAAGCAATATATAGGGTTTAGGGGTTTACTTGCTTTCACGGTGTTTAATCCTTACATTTTATAGGATGATACTTTTTTAAAATTTCCAGCTTCAAAGCAAATTTTTGTTCTTCCCAGTTCTGGTGATTTTAGGAAGACATGTGCATGCAGGTGTAGGCCTAAGTGATGTTGAACTCTTGTTTTTAGAATGTTTGGTGCATATAACTTTTTGTTTGGTTTCCACTTTTAGCAAATAATATACATTTATTTGCATTTTTTTTTATTATAAAACATAAACTTTAAATCAAAATTGCATGAAGGTGCCTGCTCATATACAGTACCATGTGGCATTTTGACAATGCTGCAGGTGTCTACTTAAGAAAATATATAGGTTTGTGGGGTTAGCATGATTTTTTATGTAGCAATTCAGGTTTTATTTGTCCATCTCAAAACTGTGAAAATTGCTCTGGCTACCGGAGGTACAAAATTTCCGGAGACCTCTGGCAGTGAAACGGTTAAAGGGAGGCTGTCACCAGAACAGTCCTTATTAATCTAAAAGAACAGTCATATACCTGGGATTCACATGAATAAAATGCTTTTCTATGTCAATCATAACAGGGAGGGAGGGACTGTGTGCTGGAAAGCATAGTTCTTTAGTGTGATGAGAGCAATGGGGACACTCTTGTTGCACCAGCTCATTAGCATATAATAAAAGGAATTTTATTTATATAGCATCAACATATTACACAGCACTTTAGAAAACAGAGGGTAAATGAACAGACAATGTCAGACCTTACAGTGTAACAAAATAATTACCATATTAAATAATAGGAGTGAAGGCCCTGCTCACAAGAGTTTATAATCTATGAGAAAATAGGGAGACACAAGGTAAGAGGGCTTGTTTAGTAACGGGCCAGCCATTTTTTAATAAATCTGAAGAGGTATGAGCCGTCACCAGCTGGTATCTGTTCATATACAGATTCTAAGTGCATGGAGTGCAGGGTGACCTCTGGATGAAGGTGTCAGGGTCTAATTAAGAGAGCAGAAAAAAATCTTAGGATAAGAAAAGTTAGCCTAGTGTGAGGAAATGCCTAAAAAGCTGTATTTTTAGGGCACTTTAAAGCTGTCATAAATGAGCATTAATCTGACTGTCTGGGATAGAGCATTCCAGAGCACCGATGCAGCTCAAGAAAAGTCTTGGAAGATGGGAGTGGGATATTCAGATAACGGGATACTAAATCTAATTCTAAGGTCATTGGCAGAATGGACAGAGGGCGGATAGGGTGGTAGACATAGACAAGTGAACATATATAGGGATGTGCAGCGCTATGGAGAGATTTGTGGCTGAGTGTAATGAGTTTAACTTGCATTCTGAGTATATGAGGAAAAACAATAATATTTCAGCAATGAATGCACTGATCAGGAAGCAGACAAAAAGTGTTTTATTCACAAGAACCCTAGATATCTGACTGTGCTTATAGTTCAATAGGGAACTGTTCCTTGCTAGGCATTTTTCAAAAGTATCTAGGTAAGGGGACATAATTCTGTCGAGTCCTAAAGTGTGCTACATTTCTTATTGGCATGTACCAGTTTATTGGCTCAAAGTCGGCAGAAACTAGATGGAAATCTATTGTGCAACTCTAATCACAGTCTAACCCACTCCAACACAAGTTGGTTGGAACAAGCTGCTGAACAGCTATTTTCACACTGACCTGTAACAGTGTGTGTTAACACCTTCAGGTTTTCTGATGCAGTTTTTGAAGCCAGAATGTGGATCATAAAGGGAGTGGAAGTATACAAGACAAGAACTACCTCTTTTTTTCATTCCACTCCTTGTTTTGGATTCTTAAAACCTGAATGGGTAAATGCACCTCTAGGTTCAGGCCACATTTTGTGAAAAAGCTGCATTTATTGTTGAAGATTTTGCTGTATTTTTTTGAGCCAAAGAGTGTATTCAGATAGAATGGGAAATATGAAGGAAAAGTTATACTTCTCCTTTCTGGTACATCATAAGAATGAAAATGATGGGGAAGCTTTGCAGGGGAGACAACATTAAACCAGAAATGTGGCTGTATTTTTTTCAGGATAGTGGAGGTTTCCGGCATTCTCAGCCCCACTATTCAGAAAGTGATGGTATATTTTAGCCAAATGCCATCACTTTCTGAGATGGGAATATCCTCTTTGAACTCCAGGGCTCCAGAATGGCAAGTAGCTACCACAGATTTGCAGTAGAACTGCATAAGGTCTTTCGTGGTATGTGTATGCCATAAGTACCCATTTATTTCAAAGGGTTTATTCACACAACCAGGTTTTTACAACAGAAGCATGTCCTTTTTTTCACAGATGTATCAGATCAATGAAAGTCTATGGGTCTGTGAAAACTAAGAGACTAAGAGACATACAAAGTATAGAAAATGAAACCTCCCCAAAAAACAAACGATCTGCTTTTCACAAATGAAAACTACAAGTTTATGCAACGACTGTGTTACTAAAGTGACAGTGTAACCCTAGAGTAATTTGATTTGTAGACAGTATTCTAAGATAGTTTGGAGGAAAAATTACCTTGCAGAATTCTACTTCATGTTTTGAGATTTTTCCATATTACCTGTTAAAATCAGAGGACCTCCATCAGTACATTCTTCTAGAATTAACCAACATGCAGATGTACAATCAGTGATCAATAACGGCAACAAAATAAAAACCTAACGTTATGAGAACCTGGGCCACTATACATGGCCAAGTTCAGGCTGGGAAAAACAGTCCATGTATCAGATGGATTTACAAGCCAAAACATGGATTAGCTGAACTAAACTAGGGATGCTGTGTTCAGTTTAGCTGAGCCATGTGAAACAACGCTAAGGGATGCGGTGTGTAGAATGTTTAAGGTTATTTGTGTTGCCATTTGTTTGATCTTACTGGACACTTTTAACTTATGTGTTCTAGCAAAGGGATTTTCCAGGCAAGTATGAGGAGCACCCTGCTGATGTCTACAGCTCTTCACAACCTGTGCTATATTGTTCCATTTATATTCAGCGTTTTGAATATACTAGCTAAAAAATTACTTCTCAGTAGGGTCCAGTGACCAGGTGTTGTACTAGGGCACTGCTGGGCAACTGATGGCACAGGCGTGACATGTGGCACTTGACTCCCCTCTTCCATCTGTATATTGTGGAGTACACAGATTCATATATACATTGCTTTCATGCATACTACTCTGCTTGATCGTGAGTCACCAAGAACAAGGATTTTATGCCCTCCCTTTGTAACCACACATGCATTGTCATCCTCTATTATAATTAAATGTAGTATGGAAACATTGTTGTTTATATGCATGTGTAGTTTTCGGATGGAGCAAAGGGAGTCCACCATTATGTGGTAGATTCACCAATTCTATACTAGTGAATGGTGATCATCTTTAACCCACTTTGGTGCTAGAGATGAAGTGCTTTTGACATGAATTGATATATGCCAGTCTCACCAGTACTTTTTTGGGATGTTGTTTCACCTGTGGATAGTACTACTGAGCAATGGTCAGTAGAAATGTCACTTAGGCATAAAAAGATTAATTAGGGAGTCTGAAAGACTAAAAATAATCTCAACTGGAAAGTCTGCAATGTACATGGAAGAACTAGAGCCCTCCTCACATTCACGGCTGGCATGTCAATTCTGTATTCCTTTTGTTTGATTCAACCCTGCACTCTATGGAAGAGTTTGACAAAATAATTCCTTGCATCATAATATATTAAATGGGTTCTCTAGGAATATGGATCTTATCTAGTCTATCTTTAATATAGGTCATAAATATCTGTTTGGTGAGGGCCACTAAGCCAAATGGCACCTGACCACTACACAGGGCATGGAATCAATTGCTTCCAGACTTGTGTTGTGTATAGTATGGGCAACACAAGCAGCTCTGCACAGCGGATGTAAGGGAATTGCCAGTTGAGCAATCCCCCATTGCTGCTGCAGAAACCTGAGAGGAATGAATGACAGAGACAGTGTATCCTAAACTCACCCAGCTCCTGTGCCTGCCTATTTGCCACACTGTCCTAATGACAGGAGCAACTGGGCGGCAAACCCTTCCTAGAAATAAGTGACAACACAGAACGCAGACAGGACAAACAACAACAAAGGGAGGTCAGCTAGCCAAGGGGTCGGTAACAGTCGAGCAATGCAGTACCAAAACGAAATCCAAGAGAATAGTCAAAGTCAAAGCCAGAGGTCAGAAATAAGAAAACAATAATAACAAAAGAGGAGCTAGCAGGGAAAAAGTCACAAGACAGAATCTCAATAGCAGCGACCATGTGAGGGCTGATGACCTGTTTATAGCAAGTCCAGGACCTGTTCCTGACTTGACTGGTAGACAGGCTGTCAATCACACAGGCAAGGCTAAGATTAACTATTGAGGAGCCGAAAGAAACAAGGTGCAGGAGACGGGTGTGGCTGAAATTCAATTACATAGTCTAGGACAGTGTTCAGACTGAGCAACAAGAATCTTAAGCAAGGAATGAAACTGAACACGCTTACTGCACTGCAGTGTGCGGGTGGCGCAGAGATCCGAACAGGCAGAGTCGTTACAGCAGGTCAGCGACTAATCAGATATTTATGGTGTATCCTAAGTGTAGGCCATAAAATCCATATTTCTGGACAACCCCTTTAATATGAATTACAGTACTGTGACAAAGTCAGACAGCAGCCTTTCTTTGATTAAATTTCCAGTGTATATGGCCATTAAGAATGAGCTTTTTATTCTTCAGCAAAGGAAAAAAGGAAAAAAAAATTCCATTCCTTTTAGATATCTCCTTCCAGTTTCTGTAGTAATGGAGTCCAGAAGGTTATCTAAGGATAGGTAAACAGTATATTACAGGAAAACATGAATTTTCTAATAATTATTTTCTCTGCAATCAAGATTTATTACATCAAAAACTGCCAACCAACTGCAGAATCTTCTACTTTATCCTCAAACTTGCACTGACCCCCTCCATGCTTGCCTGGGGAGATGCCTACAGTTACTTGCCAATAACTCAAAATTGTACCACTTGTATCACTTCATAAACTCTTCTTCCACATCTCAGATACTTACAGTTTTTTTTATTTTGTGTATATTCTTTTTCCAGTAATGGCTTTTCACGGCTATACATCCTTTGAATTGAGTTGTCTTACGATAGATTTACACTAGTATCACCTGTCAAGTGGACCGCTAAAATAGCGGTTACATATGGAGCCCAGCAGGTCATATATGGTTGTTGTAAAGCTGGCACATTACTGTAGATTTTACACTGCCATCCCCCATATGAAACAAATGTTAGTCAATCGTTCATATAAACAATTGTTACAAACACACAAATAACAAAAAATGTTTCGACAAACGTTCCTTATATAAAACGAAGGTTCATTAGACAAACGTTCACACTAATCCACGGGGTTTCTGACCATCCAATAATTTGAAAAAACATTCCCAAAATACAAAAAACGCTCACAGGTCTGTCAGTCAATCCCATACACAAACGATTAGAGCCGATAGGCAGCTCAAAAAATTTAACTGATTTTGGCTGTGAACAACCGCAGTTGACGGTCAGCTGTATGGAATAAATGTTGGTAGATTTATGTAAGCCGAACGTTCAAAATTTGCCACTTAGCAGTCTAATGTGTATGGGCAGCCTAAGTCTTTTTTTTTCTATATCTTTTATGAATGTTCTAAATTCCAGATTTGAAAACTTTCTTTACGGCACTTGTAGGAGCAAATTCTTGTGAGGACAATCTGGGAAGATGAAAAATGAAAGTGCCAGTAGATGCCCAATGTAAACAGTGCAGAAATGAAACATTGATCCATCTTATACTTACTGTAGTGTTGGAGAATTTTGTTACTTTTTATGATAAATATGTTTTCTGCTTTCTTACATTAAAAAATATCTTATGGCAATTTTGATGGAAAGGCAACGTAAAGGGTCGTATCTGACTTTAGTAAGGTATGGTGTATACAGTAATTAGATATGGAGTGTGCTTACTAAAGCAATGAAGAAGACAAAAAGTATGCTGCAGATGGGGATTATCACCAGATGACTACGTGTTCCATTTGACTGTTTTACATGGTCACCACCAAGATGATCTGATGAACTATCTGGAAAAAAAAGAAAATAAGTTAGTTTGCAGTAAAAGAGCAAAAATAACCCAGAAAGTAACTGAATTGAAATCATTTTCCTGAATTTACTACAAAGTGTTTACATTTTCTGTTGCTTGTGTAAAAGTTTCTTATTAAATCCACTTACTGCAGGTCAAGATCAGGGTAAATACATGTTTAAAAGCGCTGTATAAACAGTCTATTTACATCTATCTATCTATCTATCTATCATGAAGCCTGATGAAATGAGGTTCATGAAATGTGTTGCACTTTTATAATTATTTATACATTTTTATTTAATAAATTGTTCATTTACCCAAGAGCACCCTGTTCAGCCTTCTACCTTTGGTTTGGATTATCCAAATGAATCAGTGAATGACCATGCAATACATGGCTATACTAAGTATATATAATAAGTCCTCATAAATGATAGACCAGGGGTAGGCAACCTTTTTTGTTCGGCGTGCCGATTTTAATTAAAAAATCGAAGCTGAGGTACTTGGAGTGCCGGTCAATAATTATAAGTCTGACGACCCCTAAACTAAAGTCATATACCACAAACCATAACACAGAAGTACTGCCACCAGATGCTTTAGGACGCATGCGTTTACTGCTATTTCCTGGGACTCTCCTGTACTTTCCGATTAGAAGCAATGAAAGTCCATGTGCATCCCCCAATTAGTGGTAAATGTGTCCAGGAGCACCGTATGGCAGCATTCTTATGGTGAAAACACACTATGTATCTGGATGCAGATATAGTCTTAGGCCACTGGAACTTTTACTTCAATGTAAAACTGCGTTCACATGGTGCATTTTTGCACAAAAAAAAAAAATGCCTGTGTTTTCTGTGCAAAAACACATCCTTAATGCATAAAACACACCGTTATACAGAATAATGTCCCATAGCGGCCCCTGCACAAGGTATTATATCCCATAACAGCCTCTGCACACCGTATTATGTCATATAGTGGCCCCAGCGCACGATATTAGGTCCCATAGCAGCCTCTGCACACGGTATTAGGTCCCATAGCGGTCCCTGCACACGGTATTAGGTCCCATAGTGGTCCCTGCACACAGTATTATGCCCCATAGCGGTCCCTGCACACGGTATTAGGTCCCATAGCGGTCCCCACACACAGTATTAGGTCCCATAGCGGTCCCCGCACACAGTATTAGGTCCCATAGCGGTCCCCGCACATGGTATTAGGTCCCATAGCGGTCCCCGCACACGGTATTAGGTCCCATAGGGGGCCCCGCACACGGAGGCCCAGGGTCCCCGCACACGGTATTAGGTCCCATAGCGGTCCCCGCACACGGTATTAGGTCCCATAGCGGTCCCCGCACACGGTATTAGGTCCCATAGCGGTCCCCGCACACGGTATTAGGTCCCATAGCGGTCCCAGCACACGGTATTAGGGTCCCATAGCGGTCCCCGCCCACGGTATTAGGTCCCATAGCGGTCCCCGCACACGGTATTAGGTCCCATAGCGGTCCCCGCACACGGTATTAGGTCCCATAGCGGTCCCCGCACACGGTATTAGGTCCCATAGCGGTCCCCGCACACGGTATTAGGTCCCATAGCGGTCCCCGCACACGGTATTAGGTCCCATAGCGATCCCCGCACACGGTATTAGGTCCCATAGCGGTCCCCGCACACGGTATTAGGTCCCATAGCGGTCCCTGCCCACGGTATTAGGTCCCATAGCGGTCCCCGCACACGGTATTAGGTCCCATAGCGGTCCCCGCACACGGTATTAGGGTCCCATAGCGGTCCCCGCACACAGTATTAGGTCCCATAGCGGTCCCCGCACACGGTATTAGGTCCCATAGCGGTCCCTGCCCACGGTATTAGGTCCCATATCGGTCCCCGCACACGGTATCAGGTCCCATAGCGGTCCCCGCACACGGTATCAGGTCCCATAGCGGCCCCCGCACACGGTATCATGTCCTATAGCGGTCCCCGCACACGGTATTAGGTCCCATAGCGGTCACCACACACGGTATCATGTCCTATAGCGGTAGACGTGTCCTATGACGCCAGACGTGACCCCTGTCAGCTGTCAGAAGTGCCGGCAGATCGCACAGCCGCCGCGTAGCGCAGGGAAAAAAGGTGAGTATCATTGTTTTTTATGTTTCTTCACTTCTCCCAAGTCTCCGCTTATTATACTGGGGGTCTGAAGAGACCCCACAGTATAATAATAGCAGCTTCGTTTCGGCCGTGTTTGGTCCGATCGAAGCTGCTGGGTGAGGACTCGGGCTGCCGTGCCAGGGGAATAAGCCTCGCGTGCCACTCTTGGCACGCGTGCCAGGGGTTGCCGACCCCTGTGATAGACATATAATTGCTAAAAATGACCTGCTAACAGAAGAAGCAGGGAAAACCCCTCTCTGTTGCCCATATTTTGTAATAGGACTTATGGACAGAGGTGAGGGTCATAAGACAACCCCCTTCTACTACAAAGAGGAACACAGCGGATTGACTTTTTAAAACACTTGTGCTGATCAATGACTATACCTTTCACACTATTAAAGAGATTTTTAAGTTTTGACTTAAGTTTTTATGAGAAGTAGTTTTATTTTTGTACTTTTTTTTTAGCATACATAGAGGCCAATTCATGCATATTATATGTTAATCTTAATGACGACTGCCATAGCAATTCATCAGATTTATGACGAGGTCCAGCAACTCATAGCAACATAATTACTGAACAGATCTCCAAGTGCATAGTGCATAAATGTCACCAATGCTCTGCTGACTCAATAACTGCAAACTACCAAACCTCTTCTGGCATTAAAGGGGTTATGTGGAAAAAAAGAAGCTTACCAGTGCATTCCATGCACTGGATAAGTTTTATTGCTAATATATATGCAGGTCCCTGGTCACCCCCATTTTTAGTTTTCCAGATCACAGTGTGGGGCCGGAAGTCTCATTCTTCTGACTCTCTGCTGACACTTCAACTCTTGATCGACCGCGCTCTACAAGAAGCAGGAGTAGAGTGGAGTCGGCAATGTCACAGAGAGCCAGCACAGACCAAGCACAGAAACTTCCAACATCCTGCTGCAATCTGCAAACTAATGGGGTGATGGGAGAACATAATATATACATATGAAAAAGTTTGGGCACCCCTTTAACCTTAACCATTTTTGTCCTAAATATTTGGGGGTTGGCCCCCTTCATTAATCAAAACAATTTTTTACAAATCCCCCTTTTTTTCCCCCCCTTTTTCCCCCCCCCCCACTGTATCAGCAAGTAAGCTTATCCAGTGCAGGGAATGAACTGGTAAGCTTTTTACATCTCCACATAAGCCCTTAAACATCAGCACAAAAACTGTGCACTGGGTGCTACATAGCATGGGTTTCCATGTCCAAGCAGATGCATACAAGTCTTATATCATCAAATACAAGAGCTGGATGGAGTAGAGTACAGCACACTTCCACTGGACTCTGGAGGAGTGGGAACATGTTCTGTGGAGTGATGAATCACTTCTCTATCAAGCAGTCTGATGGATTAGTCTGGGTATAGTAGGTGCCAGGAGAATGTTACCTGCCTGACTACATTGTGCTAACTGTAAAGTTTGGTGGTGGAGGGATTTTGCTATCGGGCTGTTTTTCAGGGGTTGGCTTAGTTCCAGTGAAGGGAAATCTTAATGCTTCAGTATACCAAGATATTTTGCACAATTGTACACTTCCAACTCTGTGGGAACTTTATTTGGGAAAGATCTTTTTCTGTTTCAACATGACTGTGCCAAGTGCACAAAGCAAGGCCAATAAAGGCATGTGCACATTTCAGAATGTAAGCATTTAAAAAAAATAAATAAATATTGAATAGTTCTTAAAAAGCTTTCTTATCTCTTTAAAATGTCTACTATATTCACATATAACGCCTGTCACGGTGGCTCATTGGTTATCACTGCAGCCTTGCAGCGCTGGAGTCCTGGGTTCGAATCCTGCCGAGGACAATATCTGCAAGGAGTTTATATGTTCTCCCTGTGTTTGCGTGGGTTTCCTCCCACACGCCAAAGCCATACTGATATAGAAAAGTAGTTTGTGAGCCCTATATGGGAAAATGACTGACAATGTCTGTAAAGCGCTGTGGAATATGGTGGCGCTATATAAGTAAGCATAATATGTACTTTTTGCTTAGCAAATGTATGTTGGCAACAAGTATAGATGGCGGAATATGTGAGATTCCAGAAATGTACACAAAATCAATATTATAGCATGTTTACAATGAATGTTTCTCCCACATTCAGTCCTATATATTATCAGCAGTACATCCCTTTTTACACAGGGCGATAAACTGCCGATATTCCTTTTATGTTGCATAAAAGACAGCTGATTGTGAATATACTCACAGAGTATGGAACATACCATTAAGATTTACTGTGGGTGTGACATGTTTTTTACTTAACACATCGGCAGTGGAGTCTTGTTGACTTTTGTTATCTCTTGTTGCAACTGTACTTGTCATTCTACTGGCATTCTCAAGAGCTAGAAATAAAATGACTCATTTTACCATACATTAGAATTTGGTATGCATAAGACATATACAACCCCATTCCAGTTTTAATAAATTTTTATATGACTTAAAAGATAAAAACAAGACACCTTATGTGATTACTTTAGATGATATCCTAGGACCTGATACAAATGATCCAGGTGCACCTGTTATGTTGCCCTCTGGTCATTATTATTGGTCTTGAACCAGTAATGTAACCCAAATGTAGGATCCTACTTAACTCCTGAAATTCAGAGATTGATGTTTCCAATATATCAGAAAACCCAGAGAACAAAAAACTTAACATGCAGGCGTTCCTAGTATACTATTTCACAAGAAGGTATGGCAACCAACAGGAAATTATGCCCATGGACAGGCACCACACCCAATTCCATCTATTGACTGCTCCCTCCAACCTCATGGCTTGAAGCAGCGACTGCATTCCCGAAATTGCCACTAAATTGTATCTGCTAAACCTACTGAGACATCAGGGCAGATTTACTAATCCTTTCTACGGTTATGTTCACATCCACGTTATATCATCTGTTGCTTATCAGTTGTTTTTTTGTTCCATTGAAAGAGCAGCAAAACTGATAAGACTCGATCCTTTCCAACACCCCTTCAGTGGATGTTTAAAATGATTAGTTGTGGTCCATTTGCATCCTATCCATGAACTGGAGGCAGAGACTAAAGTATGATGCTGAAAAAATAAACATCTTGCTCTAGCCACAGAATCAGCCACTGAACCCACAACACAAGCCACTGCGCTGGTTAGGCCCATTCCCCTTAGCCTAATCAGTGAGGTAAAACCATGGTGGAAAGACGGAGAGTCAGAAACTGAAGAGGAATTTGAGGTGGAAGTCTGCGTGAAATTCCTTTTCCACTTCAGCCATGTGAACATACTGTTAGACTAGGCAGTCTAAAACTGTGTTAGATTTGATGGATGATAAATCTGGTGCATCTTTACACTGTCTAGTCTCAGATCTGACCACCTATTACTTGGCTAAATTTGTGCTGGAATGTTACATCAAAATTTTGCTGCAATTTTGCCACACATTGTTGCACTTTAAGCCATGATTCCTTACCAAACAAGCCAAGTCCCCTTCCTGAAAATCCATGACCCCTTGTTAGGGCAGCTGAATAAAGCGTCTACAACATGCAAGTAAAATGTGGTGCAGCATGTCATGAGTTTTTTTATTGCAAAGTAAAGGGAGTCTGTCAGGTTCAAAATACCTTCCAAACCATTAAAGGGAGTCTATCAGCTCCCCCAGCCACTGTTATAGTATGGTATATATATGATATGAATACAATTCCAACCATACCTTTGAAATGCTGATGAGCCACCAGGAAGTCTGCAAAAACCTGTTTTAAGACATATGCAAATTAGCTTCACGGAGCACAGGGGGTGTTGCATTCAGTCCCTGTGCACAGCCATGTCATCAATAAATGTGATTTGGTGTAGCCGGTAGAATGTATGGTGTATAGGAAATAGTGAGTTCTGTTTGAAGTGCTGCTGAGAGTTCATCGGGCTGGGTGAAGGTATCTGTGGTAACTGCAGAACTGAATCTTCTGGAGTGGTATCCACATAGGAACCAAGAAGATCGGCCCTTTAAGGGATGGTAGCTGTCGGGTAAGTGCAGTGTGACTGGAAACTAGTGTCATGTACAGGGGCATACTACACATGCAGGGGATTTCACTGACATCATTGAAATCCTGCGCATGTGCAGTGCACTCCTGTTGTACTGTACTACAGGACCATACTGCGTATGCGCAGGATTTCAGTGCGGCTCTCAGTGACAGCAGGGATGATGATGCTGCTCTTCCACTGCTCAGGGGGGGCCGTATTTATTGATGATGAGGCCTGGATGGGTGTATTTATTGATGATGCAGCTGTGCTCGGGGACTGAAGGCAACGCCCCCTGTGCTCTGTAAAGCTAATTTGCATATCTCTTAAAACATGTTTTTACAGGCATCCCGGTGGCTCAGCATTTGAAAGGTACAGGTGCATCTCAATAATTTAGAATATTTTTGAAACGTTCATTCATTTCAGTAATTCAATTCATAATCAGCATCTTCCATGATTGTGTGTCCTACTGAACCAGACTGAGGGACCATTTAAAGGCTTAGGAAACCTTGGCAGGTGACACTGAATTTACAATACTGAACTTTTTTTACAATATTCTAATTTTCTTAGATTTGGGTTTTCATTACCAGTAATCCATAATCAACATTTACCGAAATAGAACACTTGAAATAGAACACTGTGTGTGTAAAGAATCTAGAAAATATAGGAGGTCACTTTTTAAATTTAATTACTGAAAGAAATAAACGTTTCAAAGATATTCTAATTTATTGAGATGCACCTGTATGGTTGGAATCGGATTCATATCATGTTCATTACCATACCAGTGGTTTACAGTGGCTGGGGGAGCTGATAGACTCCTTGATGAAAAAATCCAGAGATAATCACCTTTTGTATGGATACACAACTCAGCCTGCAAGTGCTTCAGGGCTGGGTCTCCTGTGGTTCTCCTCTGGAATCGGTGACCAATGACTCTTCATAAGCTGTGATTGATATATTCAGTCTGTCTCTGCATCACAGTTGTCTGAAGGCAAATCTGGTAAATCAGGCCCTCAGTGCACTTGTAGGATGATTTGCAGATCTATAAAAAAATTTAATCTCTCTGCATTGCTTTATTGGTTTCTGGTCACAAAGGTATGTTTCTGCTCCTATTAACGGCCTCTACATAGCACTATTATTGGATTGAGAGGCTTTTTGGGCATGACTGACTTCCTTTAAAGAATAACTTAACTTCAAGCAATTTTGTAATATACTTTATTGACAAATATAGCCTCCTTTCTGTGAAATTCTGCATTTCTTTACTCTTTCGGTTCAGTCTTAACAGGAAGAGTACTGCAGCCCTTCTCTTAGCCCTTGAATAGGAGTTGTGCTGTAGTACTCCATCATGACTGCTGTACAGTAGACCGATTCTTCTGATTCTGTCGCCTCTATAGGTTCTGGCACTGGAGGCTACCTGAAACAGCTGACCGGAGATGGATCCCCGATATCAGAACCCCATTGATTACTTATTCTGAGGGTAGGTCATCAGCATCAAAAATGCTCCTAGCCAAGCACACCCTTTTAAACTTTGGATGCAACTGTTGGAGTCCAGTGACTCTCTAATACTCTCCAAAGTAATTGTATAGAATAATGACTTCATACGGTATGTTAAGAAACACTGCCAGTAATTTTATCCTGCTTGCAAATCACTGTGGATGTTTAAAATGCACCTGGAAAAAATGAGACAATTATTAAGCCATGCTGCAGAATAATTGTTATAGGCTTGCTGATCACTTACCTGCTGCACATTTCACATGCAAGCAATGTGTAAAGCTGCTTTCAATATTAGGTTTCAAGGCAGCAAGAGATGCACTTAGGTTTTCTAAAACAGTGGAAATGCTAACACTTTCATTGAGGCATGTTGATGGAATCTGAAAAATGAAGAACGCCACAAACCGATTTCAAAACAGGTACGGCAACCAGGCTACAAAATGGGAGACGGATTCAAGACTAAAGTCAGCTGATGATGTTCACTGCCATTTACGTTACATTTTTGTTAACAGTTCTTAAGTACAGTATTATATGCATGAGTTAACCAGTCAGAGCGATCTACTGGGCACCCTAAAAGAGGCTTGAAAATGCAACTTTTATAGTAACAGATCCCAAAGAAACATGAGTAAATAAATTGGATAATTTACCACTAAATTGACAGTTCACAAAAACAAGTGTACACTAGGCTTGTGGTTTAGACTGGTTGCCAATCCAAAATCATTAATCTGAAGGACATAAAACCATGTAATTTTATATGGCTTTGTTTCTGAATGAATAGAGGTATACCTTATATACAAGCATTAAAAAGAGTGCATTTTCAGAAAATGGCATATAAATAAAATCAAATTTTTATTTTAAAACATATTTATCAATCATTTTTAGTGGGGTTTTTTTTTATTTGAGACTATTCACATAAACAAATCTTAAATATTCCAGTTTTCACACTGGCCACTCAAGAAGTCACAATAGGTACAGGTGCATCTCAATAAATTAGAATATCTTTGAATCGTTCATTCATTTCAGTAATTCAGTAATTCAATTCATAATCAGCGTCTTCCATGATTGTGTGTCCTGCTGAACCAGACTGAGGGACCATTTAAAGGCTTAGGAAACCTTGGCAGGTGACACACTGAATTTACAATACTGAACTTTTTCACAATATTCTAATTTTCTTAGATTTGGGTTTTCATTACCTGTAATCCATAATCAACATTTAAAGAAATAAAACATTTGAAATAGAACACTCTGTGTGTAAAGAATCTAGAAAATATAGGAGATCATTTATTTAATGTAATTACTGAAAGAAATAAACGTTTCAAAGATATTCTAATTTATTGAGATGCACCTGTACCTATTGTGACTTCTTGAGTGGCCAGTTTTCTGCATAGATTGGGACTGAATGAGTGGAGTTATCTTATCATTAGAGGATTGGGGATGTTAAAGGTGTTACAAGAATTTTTATACTCATGACCTATCCTAAGGATTGCTTACATCAGATCAATATCAGATCATTGGGGGTTTGACACTCCATAATCAGCAGCCACAAGTGCCAGAAGCACACAGTGAGTGGAAATGGAAGAAGACAGCTCAGGTCCATTGTATAGCAGTTGAGCTGGAGTCCTGCAGCTGTAATATAAGCATCTTAGCTTCCTCGTCTACACCCTACCTGAGTGATGACAGTGCCTCCAGATGACAATTCCTCATTAGTTAGTAGAGTCTTCATGCTAAAAACTGCCCAAGTTTCTCTCCCACTTAGGGATATAAGGACTTGACCTAGGGATGTGTAAAATATAGTATTGTATGTAGACCTTAATGGGAGCTGAAGCTAAGGCCAGCACCCCAAGGAAAAGACAAATAAGATACCTTGCTCTAAGTGGCGTGGAAGGTCCTTGATGTAGAAAGATTCACATGCATGAGGATCCCTTATGAAAGCTGAAGTTGAGGCCTTCACTGAGGGATACTATAAAAGGACTTGAGGATCCCCATGGGAAATAGACACTGAGTTTGTAGCCAGGACCTCTGAATACTGGTTGTATTTAGAGCCTTGCCTGTGGATACTGACTGAAGAGGGGAGCTGCTGAAGCCCACACTTCTAAGGGATCTGGATAGAGATCCCAAATTGGAGCTGATGCTGAGGGATTAAAGAAGATTGCAATTATGGACTAGTAGGTGAAGGGAGTTGAAGTTGAGGCCAACATCTCCAAGGGACACTTTGCTGCTCCATGCAAATTGAGTTATTCTGATGACTAGATTATTTTTGCTACCTTTGCATGTATCCTGCCCTACTTGCCAGTACCATATTCTGTGGACCGTTTCCTATTCATGTATAATTTCACACAATAGCCCCTGCTGGTGCTGCTGTCTGAACCCGTGTCACACAGTCAGTACAATTTCTTCATACATGTGCATGAAGCCTGACCGTAATAAAGTAAAAGACATGCAAGATAATGGTGTCAGATTACCCATAGTGATCCCTATAGATATAGATACATACCTTAAATAAACATTTATCAAGGAAGTGAATTTCAGTTTGTAAATCAGCAATAAGTTTGTCCAACTGAGATCCTTGACGTCTTCCTATATTTGCCAGCATGTAATTGCTTCTAAACAGCATCAACAAGTGGAAGCAATTTTGGTCCTGAAAAAAAAAAAAAAGAGAACATTTAATTTTTATAACTACAAGAATAAGAAGATCCGCAAGATCAGCACCATAAATTGGTGCATATTGCACTGTGTTTCAACCAAGTACGGTAGGTTTTTGGAACATGTGTCCTATTCATCTAAATGAGATTTGCAGAAATCCCATTCACATCTAGAGTATGGAACTAACTTTCAGTAGCAGAAATTTTTGCAACTGCTATTTTGTGTGGGTGAAGAATTTGCTAGATTGCTCAGAAATAGAAAAATAGAGAGTTAAAAAGTAGTCTAAAACCCCATGCACATGACCGAGTGTGCATGTGATGCAGGGCCAAGTTTGCACAGGAATACCCTTGGATGACACTTGGAGTGATATCAGAGTGTCATCCAAGTGCATTACGTGATGCATTCACATCTATGGGGGCTTCTGATCCATTCCATTCCAATGACAAAGAAGCAGGATAGGACCTGCTCTGTAATATGTGTAATTGGAAAAGACTGGATCGGAAGCCCCCATAGACGTGAATGCATCTCAGAATGCACTCTGATGTCACTCTGAGTGTCAACCAACTGCATTCCGCTGCAAACTCAGCCCCACATTAGAAGCACACACTGTTGTAAAGACTAAATACTGTAATGATGTGGAATTTGTGGAAACAAATGGCTGACACTGAGCTACAAATGTCTTAAAAAAAAAAAAAAAAAGTGCGTAGACTCACCTCCACTGAACCTATGTAGTCGTTGTCCATTGGTGCCTTGGTCCCTGCTGCGCTCCTGTTCCTTGACTCTGCAGAAAATGGCTGGGTATACCAGCTCAGCCAATCACTGAATGCCACAGTAACCTGCCACAGTCAGTAACTGGCTGAAAGGGTTTTCTCAGCTGTTTCCAGATGGGAGAAGAAAGGGAGTGCAGTGGGGATACAGACATAATGCAATGGAAGAGGGTAATATAAGCTCTCATTTGGAGCATTATGATAGCTATTCATATGGCACTGGAAAACCCACTTAAGGCTAAGTCCTCACATGCGAAGCGGAACCCCATTGCATTTTTCTCTGCAGCATTTTTCACTCAAAGTCCACAGAGTTTTCCTCTGCGGACTTTCTGTCCCTATTATACCTATACGGAAAACGCCAGCATTTAGCATGTTTAATTGACATTCTGCGATTTGGAATCAATAGATGATGTATATGAATAATCAAAGGTTAACAGATGATTTAAAATCTCTCTATGGGAAGTGCATAGGAGTTTCCATTGGGAGATATTTCTTTTTAACTATTTTTATTAAAGGTTTTCAAAAGCCACACGACAAAACAAAATATCAAACAGTACAGTGTCCACGTTCAAGGCCCACCAGACTCTAGTACTACAGCTCTCCAGGATAGATCCAGGCACCTCCACACTCTCCCAGGATCTGCCCTGAACTGAACAACCTGCTGCCTCTTATGGGCCATTGATGAGCCCAGCCATCACACCTGTGCTGCGGCCTACTCCCCAACAGCACTGCACCTCATATTCACCAGACATAGGTGAGAAACCTGGGGGAGATATATCGTGACTCCAGCACCCCGCCTGTCACCTTCTCACAATAGGTATACTAGAATGGAGAACTCTTCAGTACAGCTAGCTATCTGGACACCCTGGGGCAGATGCGACTCTGTTTAATTGACACCTCATCCCATACCCTTTTTTCATTCAAGGTTGGTAAGCATTTAGCCTATTATTGTTGTATAATCGTACATATATTTTTAATATACATATTTGACACTTGAAAACACACATATCCATGGGTTGTGTCTGGTATTGAAGATCATCTCCACTAAAGCAAATAGCACTGAATTGCAATGTCACAAACACCCTGTGGACAGGCATGGCACAGTTTCTGTTTGAAAGCAATGCTCCAATCCTACCTACCCCTGAAACCAGATAGACCAGTCAACCGTTTTGATATTAGTCTCAACTGTTTAAATGAAGCAATTCCAGTTCACCATGTCTATGCGTCTGTTATAGCTATATGTGTGAACAGATTAGGTTTGCTGAAATTGAAAAAAATGTTTGCATATGTTGAAAGGAACACAGAAATAATTTAAAGGTACAATACCTCTTTCTCTTTGGAAATGACTTTTGGCATTATCACTTGATAGTGGAGTGGCATGTTTCCTTCCTTAAGAAAGCAAATACAAAATAATTTATACTACTGTATATACAATCACAGCATATTGTTACATTAATATTTTCTATTTTGTGCAGCATATAAAAATACATTGCTGAAATAATAGAAATTAAAATTTAGGTTAGTAGTGGAAAAAAGCACTTGTAGTATTCTTCCTATCAAATTTGATGACATTTACAATGTAAACACCGATTCAAATGTGAACGGTTCCTAATATAAGCCTCTAAATATTCTCAGATCAAAAACAAGGGACGGTGTATACTTACAGCATTGTAGCCAATTTTTATAATGAACTATCAATAAAAGCAGTATACAGTATGTGCATAAATAGATAGCTCAAGCCAATGGTCTAACTGACCATAATAGGCCATATAATCTAGGCCTTGCTCAGTTCAAAAAGATCTAGTTAAAAAGATTTACACAACACAGCAGAACACATTTAATAGCGACAATAAGCAGAAGTCCTACAAATAATTCACCAGTTCATTTATTTTCTTCATATAATCGTCTGATATGGGGTCGTTCGTAAAGTTACAGCTGATGCTGAGTCCCGAGGAAATCACCAACAAGAAAAACACAATAACCTAAATGAAAAAGGAGAATTAAAGATGACACTACTATTCACATCTATATCATAAAAGTACAAAAACAATTCTATGTATAGTGTGGCATGTTGTGGATTGGGTGGACGGATGACTGTGTGCATGTAGCCTTACTACAAATATAAAAAACGGCTGTTGGAAGAACAAAAGTTCCCATTTTTAAATGCCGCTTTCTATCGGTATGTCACATATTTTTCATCCATTTCCTCATCTTTATATTTTTTTTTTTAACCCAACCTACTGATGTGTTTTTAACAGGCATCACTCAAATGCAAATCTGTTTTGACGCACGTTAAAATGAAAATGGACAAAAATAGAACATGTTCTATTTTTTTAATGGACTTTATTCACAGTCCATTAAAGGGAACCTGTTACATGGAAAATGCTGTCCAGTCTGCAAACATCAAAGGTAAAGAGCAGGAGATGCTGAGCAGATTGATATATAGCTTGTGGGAATAGATTCAGGATCATTTATCCATTGAAATCTCCATTTAAAGTCAAGGAGGTGGTCGTATTAATGATTGACAACTATCTCTGTTTGCAAAGTCATTTAAAGGAAGCTGTCAACCACTGATAGAACTGCCCTCTTGACGTCTCAACATATAAAAAGCAGATATTTCAAAGCATAAATAAACAGGTTATACTGAATCTATTCCCACAAACATACAGTACATCATTCTGCCCAGCTCCTCGTATGCTATAGCATGCTGCCTACAGCTTGGACTGCAGTTTTCATGTGACAGGTTTCTGTCATTATTGCCAGTCTTTGGTCCGGATCAACCACAAAGGAATGATACTGATGTACACCCTGCAGTCATCCGACGCTACCTACAGTGGGGAAAAAAAGTATTTAGTCAGCCTCCAATTGTGCAAGTTCTCCCACTTAAAAAGATGAGGCAGGCCTGTAATTGTCATCATTGGTAGACCTCAACTATGAGAGACAAAATGAGAAAACAAATCCAGAAAATCACATTGTCTGATTTTTTAAGAATTTATTTGCAAATTATGGTGGAAAATAAGTATTTGGTCAATAACAAATGTTAATCTCAGTGCTTTGTTATATATCCTTTGTTGGCAATGACAGAGGTCAAATGTTTTCTGTAAGTCTTCACAAGGTTGGCACACACTGTTGCTGGTATGTTGGCCCATTCCTCCATGCAGATCTCCTCTAGAGCAGGGATGTTTTGGGGCTGTCGCTGGGCAACACGAACTTTCAACTCCCTCCAAAGGTATTCTATGGGGTTGAGATCTGGAGACTGGCTAGGCTACTCCAGGACCTTGAAATGCTTCTTACGAAGCCACTCCTTCATTGCCCTGGCGGTGTGCTTGGGATCATTGTCATGCTGAAAGACCCAGCCTCGTTTCATCTTCAATGCCCTTGCTGATGGAAGGAGGTTTGCACTCAAAATCTCACGATACATGGCTCCACTCATTCTTTCATGTACATGGATCAGTCGTCCTGGTCCCTTTACAGAGAAACAGCCCCAAAGAATGATGTTGCCACCCCCATGCTTCACAGTAGGTATGGTGTTCTTTGGATGCAACTCAGCATTCACTCTCCTCCAAACACGATGAGTTGTGTTTCGACCAAACAGTTCTACTTTGGTTTCATCTGACCATATGACATTCTCCCAATACTCTTCTGGAACATCCAAATGCTCTCTAGCAAACTTCAGTCGGGCCCGGATATGTACTGGCTTAACGAAGGGGACACGTCTGGCACTGCAGGATCTGAGTCCCTGGCGGCGTAGTGTGTTACTGACGGTAGCCTTTGTTATGTTAGTCCCAGCTTTCTGCAGGTCATTCACTAGGTCCCCCCGTGTGGTTCTGGGATTTTTGCTCACCGTTCTTGTGATTATTTTGACCCCACGAAGTGAGATCTTGTGTGGAGCCCCTGATCGAGAGAGATTATCAGTGGTCTTGTATGTCTTCCATTTTCTAATTATTGCTCCCACAGTTGATTTCTTCACACCAAGCTGCTTGCCTATTGCAGATTCAGTCTTCCCAGCCTGGTGCAGGTCTACAATTTTGTTTCTGGTGTCCTTCCACAGCTCTTTGGTCTTCACCATAGTGGAGTTTGGAGTGTGACTGTTTGAGGTTGTGGACAGGTGTCTTTTATACTGATAACAATGTCAAACAGGTGCCATTACTACAGGTAATGAGTGGAGGACAGAGGAGCCTCTTAAAGAAGAAGTTACAGGTCTGTGAGAGCCAGAAATCTTGCTTGTTTGTAGGTGACCAAATACTTAATTTTCCACCATAATTTGCAAATAAATCCTTAAAAAATCAGACAATGTGATTTTCTAGATATGTTTTCTCATTTTGTCTCTCATAGATGAGGTCTACCTATGATGTCAATTACAGGCCGCCCTCATCTTTTTAAGTGGGAGAACTTGCACAATTGGTGGCTGACTAAATACTTTTTTCCCCCACTGTATGCTTGTTCATCATGTGCCATCCGAGTGAGGGCAGCAATACAAAACAGTAACAATGCAGTTACATGACAAGAATCTGCATAACTAATCGTATACTAAATAGTTGTAAGTCAAATTTATGTATGAGATAGCCAAGATGATTGTCTATAAATTGATGGTAGTCTCACATTCGAAGCTGTAGTGGATGGTGAGATATGGAGCCTGAAAATCAAACGTTCAAAACATTGTTACCGTTTTGCTCGTCAGTGTATATTAATGGCCCAATTTAGTCCATATTGGAACTAATGACAGAACAATTGCTAGCTGGAGGTTTTTAAATAGTCATTTGAGGGAATCAAGTCTGAAAATCAGAGGTTGAAATACTGGAAAACTACAAAGGGAGTATTGTAAGCTTAATGGAAGGTAGTGGTCTTAATGTAAACAAGGGGTTTGGGGTTTAAAGAGCGCTGGGCTGACTTCACGTTTGAGTACAATCTTTATGTTGATTATGGACTGCAGCTAGGTTCAAGAGAAGATTCCTGAGGCTCAGGCCCCACTTTGCGGAAACACAGCTTTTTTTTCGTTGCAGATTTTGCTGTGTTTTTTGAGCCAAACCCAGGAGTGAATTGAGCAGAAGGTAGAAGTGTATAGACATGGCCGTAAGGGTTGGCACCCCTGAAATTTTTCCAGAAAATGAAGTATTTCTCCCAGAAAATTACTGTAGTTACATGTTTTGTTATACATATGTTTATTTCCTTTGTGTATATTGGAACAACCCAAAAACCTGAGAAAAAAAAGACAAAAATTATATAATTTCATGCAAAATGGGCCATACAAAATTGCTGGCACCCTCAACTTAATATTTAGTTGCACACCCTTTGGAAAAAATAACTGAAATCAATCGCTTCCTATAACCATCCACAAGCTTCTTACATTTCTCAACTAGAATTGTGGACTATTCTTCTTTTGCAAACTGCTGCAGGTCTCTCATATTTGAAGGGTGCCTTCTCCCAACAGCAATTTTAAGATCTCTCCACAGGTGTTCAATGGGATTTAGATCCGGATTCATTGCTGGCCAATTCAGAATTCTCCAGCACTTTGTTTCCACACATTTCTGGGTGCTTTTTGAAGTATATTTGAGGTAATTCCTGCTGGAAGACCCACGACCTAGGACGCAAATCCAGCTTTCTGACACTGGGCCCTACATTGCGACCCAAAATCTTTGGTAATCTTCAGATTTCATGATGCCTTGCACACAGTCAAGGCACCCAGTGCCAGAGGCAGCAAAACATCCCCAAAACATCTTTGAACCTCCACCATATTTGACTGTTGGTACTGTGTTCTTTTCTTTGTAAGCCTCATTCTATTTTTGGTAAACAGTAAAATGATGTGCTTTACCAGAAAGCTATATCTTGGTCTCATCTGATGTTTTCCCAGAAGAATTTTGGCTTACTCACATACATTTTGCCAAACTGCAGTCTAGCTTTTTTATGTCTTTTTGTCAGCAGTGGGATCCTACTGGGTCTCCTGTCATAGCGTTTCATTTCATTCAAATGTCGATGAATAATTTGCACTCACACTGATGCACCCTGAGCCTGTAGAACAGCTTGAATTTCTTTGGAAATTGATTGGGGTTGCTTATCCACCATCTGGACTACCCTGCGTTGCAACTTTTCATCAATTTTTCTCTTCTGTCCAGGTCCAGGGAGATTAGCTACAGTGCCATTGGTTGTAATCTTCTTGATTATGTTGCGCACTGTGGACAAAGTAATATTAAGATTAGAGATGAGCAAATCGAAGTTGACAAAGTGGAATTCGATCCAAATTTCAGGAAATATTCGATTTGCGTCAAATCCAGATTTCCTCACACTTCGTGGTAACGAATCACATTTTGTTCAAAATGGCTGCTGTACATGTAAGGACATATGGTAAGGAACTCTGGGAACGCGGGATCACCCACAATGCCATGCATACAGCCAATCAGCAGCCAGCCCTGTGATGTCACAGCCCTTTAACCCTTCGCAAGTGCCCACGGCATATCTGACCACTGCATCCAAGGTGTTAAAACCCCTGATTGGTTATGGAGCAGGGAGTTACATGTAACTGACAGCTAACACCCTGCTTCAAAACTGATCAGGGGTTTTAACACCTTGGATGCAGCGGTCAAACATGACCGTGGCATCGAAGGGGTTCCGCCATTTTTGCTGCCGACCCGCCCACCCCGGCTCTCTGCAGACAGGAAATAGCTGTTTATTCGCCGCAATTTAATTCGGATCAAATCGAATCGGAGAATTCGCCGAAGTTGCCAAATCGAATTTTTGAAAACTTCGCTCATCTCTTATTAAGATCTCTGCAAATTCCAAGAACAGAGCAGCACCAAAAAATAACTTGACTCGGCTGGTGGGTACAAATCCTAAACATCCGGCATATGATCCCAAGTAAGTAATGCAAAAAATGGACAGCACTCCAGAGTTATAAATCAAATGGGTGAATATTTATTCCAATGCAACGTTTCGGTCCTAAGGCTACAGGACCTTTCTCAAGCATTGAGATCTCTGGAGATGGACTTGTAACATTTAGATACTTTCAAATCCTCAAACAGTTCTCTACTCCTCTTTCTGTTCTCCATGTTTAGTGTGGCACACACAGACATACAATGCAAAGATTGAGTCAACTTCTCTCCCTTTTTATCTAGTTTCAGGTGTGATTTTTATATTGCCCACACCTGTTACTTGCCACAGGTGACTTTGAACAAGATTGAAACAAAGTCATTTACCACAATTTTGAAAAGGTGCCAACAATTTTGTCTAGCTCATTTTTGGATTTTTGTGTGAAATTATGTCCAATTTGTCTTTTTTTTCAGTATTTTTGTTTTGTTCCAATATACACAAAGGAAAGAAATGCGTATAACAAAACATGTGTAATTGCAATAATTTTCTGGGAGAAATACTTCATTTTCTGGAAAAATTTCAGGGGTGCCAACACTTACGGCCATGACTATATACTTCTACCTTCTCCTCAATCCACTGCTGGGTTTGGCTAAAAAAAAACACAGCAAAATCTGCAACAAAAAAAGCTGCATTTGGTAGCCAAATACAACCGGGGAAAGAAAATTTTCTGCTCAATATAGATCATACAAGTAGTTCTTTCTTTGTTCTTTATCTTTACAACTAACATGAAAATACTCTTCTTTGAAAGTCTTATAATCTAGAATGTATGATGGATTATAATCCATCACCTAAAATGTCCACTTGGTCAGATTAAATGAATTCTCATCTTTATTATATCATGAAGAAATAAAATCTCACCTTTCCCCTTGAATCATGACAATTAATCATCTCCTCATTGCTGAATTAAGAAGCTGCGGTGAAAATAAAGGCACTGATGTCCTGCATGAAGAAAGACAAATAACCAATTAATAAAAATGTAAACAATCATCTTCATAAGAAACCATCTTAGGCTAAGGTCATACAGGACACTTCTGCTGCAGCATGCCCTCAGCAGATATCCCGCCTGCAAGTGGCAAAAAACATCTAAAATCAGCTGTTTTCATTGCAATTTTCAGCTGCAAGCCCTGACTGAAATCAAGGTCTGAACACAGAGCAATAATTGACATGCTGCGTATTCAAAACCTGCATCACAATACACTTTACTCTTCATGTTTTCTCTACAGTATGTGGATGAAACTTGTTTGATGTTTACTACTGTACACCGCAGCAGGTTAGACACCACCAAGTCCAATATGGCAAATTCACCCCCTGTGTCTCCCCACTAAGTCATATTTAAGCAATGAAAATAGATCCTTCACAAAATTAGATAATAGGGAGCATTACATAGTGTAGAGAACTCTCATCAGACACTCTAGTGACACGATAGACCATCGATATTAGAAAGGTTAACTAACTGATCAGCTTGACATATTTTCGATTGGCACTTACTGGCACCAATTTTCGATTGGTTATGGGCAGAAAATCTACCAGTATAAAAGGACCCTTAGACTCAAATCTTTTAGTTGTCTGACAATAATAGCTTACACAAAGACCACAATAGAAAACAACCTAAACATTTAGCCAACAGTTGTAAATGTCTAGATGCATTGGCTACTTGGCTGGGATTTGTCTAGCTCAGATCTAAAGCCACATAGCCAAATAAGATCTTGACAATACAACTGGCTCACATAGATGGCCCAGTAGGTTGTCATAGACTACAAATCATCAAATTACGCACGTATCTACAACTGCCTGATCAGGTCACAGTATTGCTTACAACAGCAATAACTTGGCTCTTGTAAAGTTCTGAATATACAAGGGCCAAGTTTATTCTATGGCACATTTTATCTTCACACCCACTTAAAGTACTGAACATATTCCATAAGGGCTCATGCACACGACAAGTCCCTGCCAGGTTGGGTATTTGGAAGGAGGGGACACCTTTCTATACGTTGCCTCAGGCAGCAGAGAGTCTAGGTTCACCCTTGAGTATGATGTCCATTAAAACAACAGCTGTCACATAGCTGTTTTTACTGTTGTGTAAATGAGGACTTTGATATTGCTCTGAGATTATTGTTCAAACATACACATACTATTTATTCCAGGCAAAGGTTATTCAAATCATTAGCAGATAACGATAACCTACAGGTGCATCTCAATAAATTAGAATATCTTTGAAACATTAATTTTTTTCAGTAATTAAATTAAAAAAGTGACCTCCTATATTTTCTAGATTCTTTACACACAGAGTGTTCTATTTCAAGTGTTTTATTTCTGTAAATGTTGATTATGAAAACCTAGCTAATGAAACCCAAATCTAAGAAAATTAGAATATTGTGAAAAAGTTCAGTATTGTAAATTCAGTGTGTCACCTGCCAAGGTTTCCTAAGCCTTTAAATGGTCCCTCAGTCTGGTTCAGTAGGACACACAATCATGGAATCAGCTGATTATGAACTGAATTACTGAAATGAATGAACGTTTCAAAGATATTCTAATTTATTGAGATGCACCTGTACCATAGACTGGATTTCTACCCAGAAGTCCCTTTTAGGCTGAAGCCCAACGTTGTGAAAATACAGCTTTTTTTGCTGCTACGGAAACCCTGAGACAAAAACCGCTGCGTTTTACAGTACCTGCAAAGTGAATGGGATTCTGGCTAATCCCATCCACACATTGCAGAAAAAAATCTTCAGCGGAAAAGCTGCGTTTTCAAAAACACTCACATTTTTGAAAATTGCAGCATACCAATTATACCCTCAGAAATGCTGGCGTTTTCCGTATACATATAATTTGGGCAGAAAGTCCACAGAGGAAAACATTGCGAAAATGCAATGACAAACACAGCGGAAAATAGCGCGATGTGTTAATTTTATAGTGTATGTCGCAATGGTTATGGCAATACCAAATATGTCTATGTTACTTCCTATGTTTTTAAGAAAATGTATTTTCAGTTTTTATTACATGAGTATTTTATCATTTACTTTTCTAATATAAAGTATTAGTCATTTCTGAAATATATACTGTATATATTTATAAATAACTACATAAATGAATTACATTTTGTTAAAAAAAAAATTACTAAAACTTATAGATTGCAAGCAGAACCCTTTATCTATTCTAATTATTTTTTCATTAGATGTGATCCAAGTTTTGAACCTCTTTCACACCTAATTATGATATATGCCATGCTGCCACACTACTGCTTTGTGTCACTGTCTGCATTACCCTCAAAGGGAACTTTTTATCTTGACAAACTTCAACACTATGCTTACTATTAAAGTTTAGTAATAGAAAATCCTCTGACTTAGGATAGACCTTAAATATCTAAATCCTGGCCAACTCCAGGGAGGGGTCTTATTTATGCCTCCTCAAATGCTAATGGGACCAACCCAAGAAACTTCTGAAACTGCAAAAGCTTCCCAGGTTGACATGGTAACATTAAAAATAAAGCAGCTGTATTGAGAATCCTGACAGAACTAAGAGACTTTGGTTTATCACTCTGACGGATCGCTATATGCCTTAATCAATATTTCTAGATTGTAAAACCCCAATTTCAATAGAGGTGACATTATGCAGTGACTTACCTCACAGCACATTCCCTGTATTCCTCTTTGCTGTGAATTCTGCTCTGTTAGTTCAGTATGTGATGAATGATTAACAGTCTCGGGTTTTGGAACAATAAGTGGTCAGCCGTAGTCCGCCTCCACAGGGACCCCCACAATCCTAACGGCCTCGTGCACCTGCCGCCGGTGTTCTCGCTTGGGAACTCCTACGGGCTCATCTGTTACCCGGATATGCCGCGCTGCTGCCGCAAGTGTGGTAAGGAAGGGCACGAAGGAAGAGCCTGTAAGGAGAACGCTTGCAGGAACTGCCGTGTGGTGGGACACAAGACGAAGGATTGCCCCACACAGAAGACCTGTAATCTGTGTGGGGAGGCGGACCCACGCCTACAAGGGGTGCCCGAAGAGATCCTGGGCGAAGGTGGCAGCGGATTTCGCGGCCAGTGCGCCCGCCGCACCGGCCAAGAAGAAGCCAGCGACCAAGCCCAAAGAGACGCAGAAGCCCCGGAATCCTCAGATGCCGAAGCAGAACAAGGGAAAGCAGCAGCAGCAGCAGAAGCAGAAGCCGCAGCCGCCGCAGCAGCCCAAGAAAGGTCCTGAGCAGGGTAAGCGGATGACTCCCCCCCCCTCTCTGTGTTCCCCCCACTGAGGTTATCCCACTCCTCCCCCCCATTACCTCAGTGGCCACCCCTGCCCCCCCTCACCATTCCCCCCAGGTCTCCCTCCCCCCAGCAGCACTAACACCTCCCCCTCCAGCTGCTGAGGGCCCCTCTCTGGAGGAATTCCCCCCCCCCCTCCCCTCTCCCGCTTGTCTTGTTACAGAACCGAGGAAAAGGAAAAAAAGCGAAGGCCCCGACGAAGAGGACGAGGTGGCCAAAAAGATCGCAGTGGAGCCCGCCGAGGACGCCATCCCGGTGGACGAAGAACTTCAGCAGTACGTGGATACCCTGTTGGCCGAACCCCCAGCGTCAATCATCAATGAGATCCTCGGCGGTGAGGCGGTGGAGATGGTGGAGGCTTTCGATACCCACGCCCTGCAGGCGATTGACGACTCCTTGGAGCAACTCTTGCCTGCGGACAAGAAGGAAGAGGAACCCCCCGACGGGAGCGGTAACTAGAAAACCTGTCTTGAAGGTTTAATCTTTTCTTTTTTCTCTCACTATGGCTAGGATCTCTATCTTTACCATAAATGTGCGGAGCATCAAGGAGAGGAGTAGACGTCAGACAGCTTTGTCGTTTGTGGAGAACATTGCTAATGCGAATGTCGTGATGATGCAGGAGTGCGGCCTCCCCTCTCTTCGGTCCTACGGACACCTCTGCAGGGAGTGGAGCCACGGTCCGTCTTACTGGTCGGGTGGTGGCGACTGCAGGTCCGCAGGTATTGCCGTTCTCATCAGGGGGAACGCCTTCACGCTTGAAACCTACCGGGAGCTCGTCTGTGGCCGGCTAATGGTCATAGATGGTTCTTGGGCGGGGGAGCCTATTAGGCTCATCAACGTGTACGCTTCCCCCATGAAGAACGAGCGACTGGAGCTTTTCCAGATCCTGCGCACTCAGCTCGCTACCACCAGGGCGGTTTTTCTGGCTGGGGACTTCAACTGTCCTGTGGAGGGTGACGGAAGGAGTTCTTCTGCGTCAGCGAAGCTCGATGTAACATCCAAACTGCTGATCGAGATGGTGACCGAGGCCTCTCTCAGGGACGCGGTGGGCTCTATGGGGCCGGCATCAGCCAACTATACCTGGTGTCGGTCCGATGGCTCAGTGCGTTCCAGGATTGACTTCGTGTTCACCTCTCGGTCAGTAGCACAGGTAAGCCACTCTATGATCCCTTGCTTCTTCTCTGACCACAGGAGTTTTCTCTATGAGGGTACCGTGGGCAACGGTTTTCCACCCGGCCCCGGTTCCTGGAAACTGAATTGCTCCTTGCTGGAAAATGAGGAGTTGTTGGAGGAGATTAGAGATGTCTACGTGTGTCTTCGTAACGACAAATTTTCCTTTAGCAGGTTGTCGGATTGGTGGGAATATGTTAAAGTCAATATCCGTTGTTTCTTCCAGGCGAGAGGCCGCCAGCAGGCGGCCCAGCGCAAGGGGGACCTGAGGGAGATGCAGCGCGAGCTGCGTTCCCTTCAGGACCTCGAGCGCTGTGGCTGGGACGTCAGGGATATGCTAGAGGACGCCAAGAAGGGTCTCAAGAGGCACTTTGAGGAGGAATCGCGGCAGATCATCTTCCGTTCCAAGGTGGAGCATCTGGAGAAGGGTGAGAAATGTAACTCTTTCTTTTTCAGAAAAGTCCACTCAGGCCACACGCCTGTCACAGAGATGAGGGATGGAGACGGCAACATGAGAAGGGGGAAGAAGGAAGTGATGGGCGTCGTCCGCGACTACTACCGCGACCTCTACTCCCCGAAACCCACCGACGAAGATGCAGCGGAAGAGTTCCTGTCAGGTATCACTAATCCTCTTGATCCTGCAGGTGCTGAGGCTCTGAACGCCCCTCTGACGGTGGCTGAAGTCCTCGCTGCCGCTAAATCCTTTAGGGTTGGAAGGACTCCGGGTAGCGACGGTCTCCCCGGCGGCTGGGGGACCTGATCTGCTCGGATCTGAAAGATCTCTATGAGGAGATGGTGGCGGAGGGGACGATGCCGCCGTCGTTGCGGGAAGGCTTGATCACGATCTTGTACAAGCAGAAGGGGGAAAGATGCGACCTGAAGAATTGGCGTCCCATCTCGCTCCTCAACGTGGACTACAAAATCCTGGCCAAGGTGATGTCGACGAGGCTGAAGGCAGTCATCGGCAGCGTCATCCACCCGGACCAAACCTGCGCCATTCCTGGTCGGAGGATAGCGGATAGCTTAGCCCTGGTGAGAGACACATTGCACTATATCGGAGACCGCCGTGCACACGCGGCCCTGATCAGTCTGGATCAGGAGAAGGCCTTCGATCGTGTCTCTCACGATTTCATGGCGAAAGCTCTCCGCCAACTTGGTATAGGTGAGTGGTTTTGTCGTATGGTTAACCTGATGTATCTTGACATCCACAGCTCGGTGATGGTGAACGGCTGGAAGACTGACCCCTTTCCGGTTCGCTCCGGGGTCAGACAAGGCTGCCCTCTCTCTCCTCTCCTTTTTGTTTGTGTTATAGAACTGTTCGCAGAATCTTTCCGGCAGAATCGAGGGATCAGAGGGATCATCGCACCGGGCTCAGGAAATCTGGAAGTCAAGTGTTCGCTCTACATGGATGATGTGACCGTCTTCTGCGCTGACCAGTCGTCGGAATCAACGCTCGTCCAGACCTGCGAACGCTTCGGCCAAGCCTCTGGGGCTAAAGTGAACTGTGGAAAGTCAGAGGCCATGCTCTTCGGAGAATGGCACCTGGCCTCCCCTGCTTTCTTTCCTTTCACAGTGCAACCGGACTTCATCAAGATCTTGGGAGTCTGGTTCGGAAAGGAAGGCGCCGCCCTGAAGTCTTGGGACGAAAGACTCAAGAAGATCAATCAGCGAATCGGGCTTTGGAGCCTACGTCAGCTCACCATCGAGGGAAAGGCGCTCGTCCTGAGGAATGAGATCCTGCCTGTGCTCCAATACACCGCACAGGCTTGGCCCCCACTGGCAACGGTGGCGCGGGCCATCACCAGGACCATCTTCTACTTCGTGTGGGGCTCCAAAATGGACCGGGTGAAGCGGAGCATCATGTACAAGGACCGGCTCAAGGGAGGTAAGAATGTCCCTGATATTCCAACCCTTCTAAGATCGGCTTTTGTTTGTGATTGTGTTCGCAGAACCCTGAGTACAGTCAGCGGATCTGCGGGGAAGGCCATGTCTCGTTTGTTCCTGCTCCCCCTCTGGCGAGGGCTCGGCTGGGAGAAGTGGGACAGCTCCGTCCCTTACAACTGGACCGTCCCGTGGTTCTACAAGGATGTGCCCAAGTTCGTGAGGGAGTTCCAGCTGGAGGGTCTTAAACCGGATCTGTGGAAGCCAAAGACCATCCACAAGCTCATCCGAGCTAGGGATGGCATGGAGGAGGTTCCAGGACTCACAGCGGATGCCACGAAGGTCGTTTGGGAGAACGTCTCTTCACGTCTGCTGACCAACGGGCACAAGGATTTGTCGTGGATGGCTATCGGAGGGGGGCTGCCCCTCAGGTCGTTCATGCATGCCCGCAACTTGAGCAAGACGAGGTACTGCCCACGGTGCCCCTACAAGGAGGAAACATCTTTGCACGTCTTTTGGGAGTGTCCTTTTTCTCAAGGCCTGTTGGATGAGCTGGAAGATGACTTTGAGGACTGTGTATCCTGGAGGGGCCTGACATACCACGCGGTATTGTATGGGCTCTTCCAGGGGACTCACAGAGAGAGTGACATTCTGGAGGCCTGGCGACTTGTGAACTGTTTCAAGGACGCTATCTGGTTCGCCAGAAAAGGACTTACTTTGCGAAGAGAGGACATCACTTACCAGGATTGTTGCAGGCTGATCCACAGCTTGCAGCGGGACTATGCCATTCTGGATAGCCTGGCCGGTGAAGAGGAGGGAGAAGAGGACTGAGTCTTCGGCGACGTCTGTTTTTTCCCTTACCCCCGTCCTCCCTTCATGTCTGTTGTGTTACTCAAATAAAGCTTCGGGCCTGTGATTACCCCCTCCCCTTTCCCTCTTTCCTCTTCCCCATCCCATCACATGTTTTGATGCTTTTGCTGTTTAACTATTTTGTTTAGCGCTAGGGTAGGAAGTAGTGGTAGTATAGGGAGTATATTATTTCCTGTATTTTACCTGTCCCCCCCTAAATGTGTTAGTTATTGCCAGGGTAGGAAGTAGTGGTAGTATAGGAAGTATATTATTTCTTGTATTTACCTGTCCTCCCCTCATGTGTGTTGTGGTCATTCAATAAAGCTTCGGGCCTGTGACCTCCCCTCCCCTTTGTCCCTCTGTTTTGTCACTTGACTGTGTTTATTGCATTGACCAAAAGTATGTCAGTTAGGTTTGTAGTGCAGCATGTAGTGTTAGGATGTATTTCCTGCCGCCGTATGCCGTGCCGCATCCCTTAAGGATGAATGATATAGTCTGAATTGTGGTATTGTAATACAGTTATGCGCTGCGTCGCAGTACCTTTGTCATTTTTGTTTGAGACTTGATTGCAAATAAAAGCTTTTGTTCAATCAAAAATGTGATGAATGATTATTCATTAAACAATAATTATCAGTTACAAGCACAAACATCTGTGAAATGACAGGCAAGCAAATTACAAAGGCCAAGCTAAGACAGAAAAGTTTGGGGATTTCCAACTATTAAATTAGGATACTGAAGCAAATGGCACAGGAGGCAGTGACAGTAATGTGAAACCAGAAGTCATAATACAATAACATCTATACATTAGCAACAGGCTCTACTATAATGTATGTATCTCTATATAACAGCCAGTGGCTCTACTCGAAAATATGGGCTTGAAGTGCAGACTCTCAGCTTTAATTTGAGGGTATTAACATCCTAATTGAGGGAAGGGTTTAGGAATTACAACTCTGTAATATGTAGCTGCCTCTTTTTCAAGGGACCAGAGATAATTGTATAATTATCTCAAAATCTTAATTGACTGCACAAGCTATTCCTTGGTTAATTCATCATCAATTAAGCAGGTAAAAGGTCTGGAGTTGATTCCAGGTGTAGCATTTGCATTTTGAAGCTGTTGCTGTGAACCCACAACATGTAGTTAAAGGATCTCTTAATGAAAGTGAAACAGACTATCATTAGGCTGAAAAAAAAAGAAGAAATCCATCAGTGAAATTTTAGGAGTGACCAACTCAAGACTCTGGTGCATTTTGAGAAAAAAAAAAAAAGAGCATTGGTGAGCTTGGGAAATCGTCCACGGAAGACAACAGTGGTGGATGATCGTATAATCTTTTTCATGTTGAAGAAAAACCCCTTCACAACATCCACCCAAGTGAGGAACTCTGTCCAAGAAGTAGGTGTATCAGTATCTAAGTCTACCATAAAGTGAAGACTTCATGAGAGCAAAGACAGAGGGTTCACCACAAGGTGCAAACCATTTATCAGTCTCAAAAATAGGAAGGCCAGACTAGAATTTGCAAATATACATTTAAAGAAGCCAGTTCTGTTCCATTCTTTGGACAGATGAAACTCCAGATCAACTTGTACCAGAATGATGGGAAGAAGAAAATATGGAGAAGGCTTGGAGCAGCTTATGATCCAAAGCACACTTTATCTTCTGTAAAACATGTTGAAGGCAGTGTGAGGGCATGGACATGCATGGATTCCAATGGCACTGCATCACTACTGTTTATTGGTGATGTGACTGAAGCAACCGGATGAATTCTGAAGTGTACAGGGTGTGGGGAAGGTAGCTCAGTGGCAGCAATAGTGCAGACCCAACCAGTCAGAGACAGGGACACAAAATCTGTAGCAAACAGGTTTATTTAGAAAAAACAGCAAAATAAATAAACCTTTATTTCAGGCACAAAAGGAGCAAAATAAAATACAGCCTAAACTTCAGGCAAAAAAAAAAATGTGAAACAAAATCCTGCTTGTCTGAGCACTAACTAGACAATAAGTACAAACTGTACGGGTGGCTTACTACTAGCCACACGAATCAACACAAAGAGCGCAATACAATCTTACCAGACTCACAGTGTCAGGGCAGACCCAGGCACTTCCTCTCGCTCCCAGGATCTGCCCTGAAGTGCAGGCTCTGCAGCCCTTTATGGCCCAGTAACAAGCCCAGGACCCATACCTAGGCTGAAGCCTATTCAAGAGGCGCACTGGACCACACGTATGTCTGAAATCTGGAGGAGATATGCCCTGACTCCAGCACTCTGCCTGTAACCTTCTCACAAGTGATATACTTTCTGCTCATATTCAATCAAATGCTGACTCAGATTGAGCATGCCTTTCACTTGCTTAAGACAAAACTTAAGGCAGAAAGATTTACAAACAAGCAACAACAGAAGACAGCTGCAGTAAAGGCCTGGCAAAGCATCACAAAGGAGGAAACCAAGAGCTTGGTGATGTCCATGGGATCCAGACTTCAGGCAGTCATTGTCTGCAAAGGATTCTCTACAAAGTATTAAAAATGTAAATTTTATTTATGGTAATGGTTATTTGTCCAATTACTTTAGAGCCCCTGAAGTAAGGAGGTTTTGTAGAAAAATGGTTTCAGTTCCTAAACGTTTCACAGGATATTTTTGTTCAATCCTTTGCATTAAACCTAAAAGTATACACTTCAATTGCATCTCAGTTGTTTCATTTCAAATCCAATATGGTGGCATGCAGAGCCCAAATCATGAAGATTGTGTCCAAATATTTCTGGACCTTACTGTATATACCCCCAAAATCAGCTAGTGGTGGTAGTCCAACATACATATACCTCTAACAACAGCCAGTGGCTCTGGTCCAACATACAAATGTGTATACATCACACAGTAGCTCTATACACCTGGTACTTGTAGAAGCTCTAGTCTAACATATGCAATTCTTTGTAATAGCCACAGGCTCTAAACTAACATACATACCACTATACAGCAGTCAGTGACTGTAGTTTAACATATATATGGTATCTTTTTACACCACCCAGTCAATTTAGGCTTTTATATGTAACTTTATACACCCCCCTTTATCTGTACTCATACCTTTTATACGCCAACAAATAACTGTAGTCTTACATATGTAACTGTATACACCAGCCAGTGGCTATTGTCTAACACATGCTTGCAAAATTATAGATATCATTTTCAGGGTCAGTGGCATGTATAGTATGCTGACATTTTTGAAGTCAAAACTGATTGTGTGTCATGTCCCCTGTTTACATGCTACACAATCTGTTTACAGGTCAAACAATCTCAACAAAACAGTACAGCATGCTTTACTGTTTTGTTTGCCTATGCTGCAACTCTCCATATTTTACATTGGACTGTTGCACACACTCTCCATATTCACAGGCAAATTTCTTCATGGCCTCTAACCCTGCCCATGTATCCTTTGGCCCCAACCAGTTCCTTTGTGTCCTCACACAGTAATAGTTCCCTTACTTGTGTAATGCAAAGTATAATACTACTTCATCCTCCCCCCACACAGTATAATGCTCTGTTACTGACACAACAAAGGATAATTCTCCATAGTGACCCCCACAAAGTATAATGACCTCCACATAGTGCAGTTCTCCCATCTTGGGACACATAGTATAATGCCTCCTTAGTGTCTCCCAGGCAGTATAATGACCCCTTAGTTGCCCAAACAGTATAATGCCCTTTTATATAATGCCTATTATTATAATAATAATACTGATACTCACCTCTCTCCATTCTTCTGAAGCAGGTCTCCTCTAATCTGTGCTGTCAGTATTTTTTCCAATTGTATTAATGTCACACCTGGCAGACATATTTGCTTGCCAATGTCGGGAATATTGATATTTAGATATCCTGCTTATTACTACATAGTAGTTTGGTAGAGAGTCTCTTTAGAGGGAATTATACCACCCTTCACATAGATGTTATATTTGGAAAGTACCGTTGTAAGCAATGGGTTTTTAATGCTGTGGCTGTACACTCAGCTTCCATAAAGTTGTTTAAAGTTGCAGTTTGCCTTTTTATGTATTTATTGATTATGAATATCGGTAGATGTTTGGCGCAAACACCTATAGATTATTTCATCTCCATTCTTCGTCATACTTTTTACAGTATATATACTCCTAATTACTGTTTCTGCCTCTATATACTTCACTCTGTATCTGTAAAGAATGAAGGTTCAGAATATAGATGCATTTGGATTCAAGAGCAGTATATAGATGTATATAGGCAGTAGTCATATATAGAATACTCTGAATTAATTTTAGGGGTCTTATAAAGGGCATGCTTTGCACTAAAATAGGACCTATGCAAAGCGGTGGGAAATATGCCCATAATAATTGAGTTGCCCATGGTTTGAGAACCAACCCATCAGCTGACCCAGATTTTTGCTTAACTCCACAATATCATTCAATCTTCAAGAAACAGTCCCTGCAGTCCATGCTTCATTCAATAAAAACTGTTAGGCCACAAACATACTTACATACAGAGGTAAAGTATAAGCAGTACAGTGACTTTAAGGCTGCTTTGCTCCACATGATATCCAAGCTTGCTAACTCTCAAGCTGTCCTCTACTTTTACAAGCAGTCCTGCTCTCAAACTGTCCTTGAAGCCAGACCATTCACTAAGAGTACAGAAATGTACCCTTAAAGGGGTTGTCCAGGCAAAAAATGGACAATAAATTAAATTTTTAAATAGGCCGGGGGAGGTGCAAAAAATAAAAAAAATAAAAAATCATACTCACCTTTCCCCAGTGCTCCAGCGCCTCACTGCGCGATTCCTGTCTGCTCGGTCGAGTGTTTACTTGTGGCGGTAGTCCCAGCCACACATGACCGCTGAGGCCAATCAGCGGCTTCAATGAAGGGCACTACCTGTGACATCCCGGGTCTCTTCCTGAGGCCGCTGATTGGCCTCAGTGGGTGACCGCTGAGGGCAATCGGTGGCCAAAGCGGAAGGGATCCGGGACGTCACAAACGGCAAGCAGTTTCACTTTGAGAAGACGCTGGAGCAGCAGGACTGGACCGCGCTGGGAGGACAACAGCGCACCGGGGACAGGTGAGTATGATTTTCTTTTTTACTTCACCTCCCACTGTCCTAAAAAAAAAAAATAATTTGCCTGGACAAGCTCTTTAAAGAGAACTTTCATGTCCTCATGAATATGCGGTATTATATATCTCTAGAAAGTGTGATGAATTCAGCGCACTGTCGGCTTTCCCGTGATGTGCCCCGGGGCTGGAGTTATCGGTGCCATTAATTTCAGCACCGATATCTCCCCAATGTCAGAAGGGTGTTCCTAATAAAGGGATTCGAACATTGTAGCGGGGAATAAAAATAAAAAGACATTTTTTGCCGTTTCGCCTCCCATAAAAATTTGAATAAAAAGCGATCAAAACATCAGACATTCCCCAAAATGGTATAAATCTGATTGCAAAATAAAATACGTCCATTTCATTCTTGTACACAGACATATAAAAAAATTGCGGGTGTCAGAATATAGCATCTCCAAGAATTTTTACTTTGTTTAAATAAAATTTTGGACTTTTTATAAGGGAGTTAAAATGTAAAGTAAAACATATAAATTTAGTATCCCTGGAATTGTACTGACCTGTAGAATACAGCTGACATGTCATTTTTTGTGAAAAATGATCGCGTGAAAACAATGCCGTAAGAAAGACGCACAAATGCAGTTTTTCTCCAATTCCACCCCATTCTGAAATTTTTACAACTTCCCAGTACATTGTATAGAATAGTAAATGGTACTATTACAAAGTACAATTTGTCCCACAAACATTAAGACTGAATATGGCTCTGTGAACAGAAAATTTTAAAAGTTATGGGGTTTGGAAGGTGGGGAGTCAAAAACGAAAATCGAAAAATGCCTGTCATGGAGTTAATGCTGAGTGAATGCCATTCAACAAAATGCAAATAATAATGATAGAACTTAAGTTTTTTTCACACAGATTCTGCAAAAACACTAACACAACATTATATGTACCCCAAAATGGTGCTAAATAAAAATACAACTTGTCACGCAAAGAATAAGCCCTCAAATAGCTATGTCGACAGAAAAAAGTTATGAATTTTGTAAGGTGGGGAAGGTAAATATGAAAAAAGTCAGAGAATTAACGTCCAAACTACCTTGTGTCCAGTGACATAACTACCCTGTTTCTCCAAAAATAAGCCCTACCCCGAAAATAAGCCATAGCTTGATTTTTCAGGGTTTTTGGAGTAGGCTTGAAATAAAAGCCCTACTCCAAAAATAAGCCCCAGTTACAGTCAGGGCCTCCAGCGCTAGGTTATATCAGGTGACATCACAGAGAATAGACATACCGTAGCTCCCAACCATCCTGGACAAGTGCCCTGCTAGGGCCAAGGCAGGGCAAAAAGCATTCACCTGCTCCCAAGTCTCGCCTCCTTCCTCCCAAGTCCGCCTTCTGAGTACCACCTCCTGGGTCCTACCTCCTGGGCTGCTACTATGCTGTGGGCTTGGCTACCTATTTGACCAGATGTCAGGTGCCACCCCTGCTCCCTCCTACAGCACCTCTCCCTTAGCGTAAAGGAGAGGAGATAGAGAGGGCACAGTGCCACTGCCACACAAAGTATTTAGAGAGAGAGTGTCAGTAAGTTTGTTTAAGATCCACTGACCCTGCACCATCAATTGTGAATGTAAGTTAGGGTTTCTAACTCTAATCATTTAGATTTACCTGCTTCCAGTCGACACCAGCAATTGCGTAGTTGGGCAAGGTAGGTGTTAAACCAGTGTTCACACTGTGCATGTAACCTTATGTAGACACAGCTTTGACGCAGTGTGCCACAATGAGCATAGCATAAGCATGCCTCCCAACCGTCCCGGATGCAGCGGGACAGTCCCAGGTTTCGTGTCCTCTCCCGCTGTCCTGGTCGGAGGGAAGTATGTCCCGGTCTCAACTGATCTGCGTCCGGAGGACGCAGATGAGTTGAATACAATGGTGAAGCAGGAGCCATCCACAGACAACTCCTGTTTCCCCACTCTGTCCCCTGTGTGCTTAGGCCCCGGGAGCTGTAGGTGCGATGTGATGACATCACGCTCATTGCGTTTGCAGCTCTCTGAACACTCCAAGAGAAGAGACTGCTGAGAGAGCAGCAGGGGATCGAGGAGAGATGAGTATCAGTGTTTTTTATGTTTGATTGTTACCAGGAGGAAGACATTAAACTGAGTGGGCCAAATGAGGGGAGCATTAAACTGAGGGGCCAGATGAGGGGGACATTAAACTGGAGGGCCAGATGAGGGGGACATTAAAATGAGGGGCAGATGAGGGGGACATTAAACTGGGGGGCCAGATGAGGTGAACAATAAACTGTGGGGGCAGATGGAGGGGAACATTAAACTGCAGCAGCAGATGAGGGGGACAATAAACTGTGGGGACAGATGGAAGGGAACATTAAACTATGGGGGCAGATGAAGAGGGACATTAAACTGGGTGAAGATGCAACAATTGTAAGGCTGATGACCCCTATACTAAAGTCATATACCACAAACCATAACACAGAAGTGCTGCCATGAGATGCTTCTGGACACATGCATTTACTGCTAATTCCCAGGACGCATCTGTACTTTCCCACTAGAAGCAATAAAAGTACATGCACAGTCCCATAATTAGTGGTAAATGTACAGTATGCGTCCAGGAGCACAGTGTGGCAGCACCCTTAGGGCGGTGACTAGTGTTGAGCGAACCCGATCTACAAAGTTCAGGTCCGTGCTGAACTTCATGGGTTTGGGTACCCGAACACAAACTTCAGCTCTAAAGTTCGTGTTCAGGTTCGGCTCATCCCTAAAGCTGGTTGATTGACTTCTGAGCAGCCAATCAACCAGCTTTAGTTTCAATCAGTTTTATTAGAATTTTAAAGAATGTATAACAACACATACAAGAAAATAATTGCATATAACCGGGTCGAGAGATATAGGTTACGATGGCTGCATAATGATCAATGGAACAGCAAGTAAAGAAATGTCCGCTATTACCTAGAAGAAACAAAGTCCCTTGACCAATATAAAAGAATTAAAGCAAATGCACGGCAACCTAGGGTAATAAAAACGTTAGAAATAGTAATATTGGTGTGATACTACAGAGGCAAGTGATAGGCTGAAAAAGATAAGGACAGTTTTACAGCAGTTGGTTGTGGGCTTTTAATGTCCATGGGAGCCAGTTCTTTTGAAACATGCTGTCGCCAAAGACTCCATGGGCAAGGATCTTTTCGAATTGGTAAGTCTGCACCACTATATTCACCAAATCCCTCCTGGACGGAATAGTAGGTGATTTCCAGTTTCGTAGGAGAGCCAGTGATGCTGAGAGTAATGTATGGCCTATCATCACTCTATGAGCTGTCGGGATGGAATCAATCTGCAGGAACAATAAGGCTAAGGCTGGGGAGAGAGGAATAGAGTATCCAACCAAGGACGATATCCATCGGAAGACGTCTTGCCAGTATGGCCGCACATGAGGACATGTCCACAGTATGTGAAGTAGAGATCCTTTCTCACCACATCCCCTCCAGCAGGAACTCGGGGTCTGCGGGTACATTCTATGAAGTCGCTCCGGAGTATAGTACCAGTGAAGGAGAATTTTGGTAGTAGTTTCATAATGGGTTACGCATCTGAAGGTCTTCTTAGTAAATGCCAACGCTTTCTGCCATTGCTTGGTTGAAAATGTTTGATGGAGTTGAGCTTCCCAACTAAGCAGCGGAGTGGATTTAATCAAATGATCTTTAGAGCCCATGGTGTTGTAGATTGAGCTGAGGATTTTAGTAGAAGGGTTAGGATTCTTGAGGAGATCCAATAGAGATTTATTGTAAGTCACTTGTTTGTTGTGCTTGGAGGAGAGAAAATGTTTAACTCTCAGGTAAGAAAAAAGGCATTGAGAGGGTAGTGAGAAGGTAGATTGAAGGAATTGAAATGAGACTATCGAGTCCGCATTCTAGAACTGGGAGACAGAGGTAACACCGCATGCTCTCCATTGAGACAGGTCCAAGTCCAGGATCGCTTGTTCCAGGAATTCAATCGGAGCCCGCTTGATATTAAATATCTGCTTCTTTCCTGTCGCGTGGTGGGTATGGTGCCATATATCCGTGAGGTGCTGTAGAATTGGGGACTGGAGAGAAGGTGTCACCTCAGTCCAAAGGGAATAGAGGAGCCAAGATTGGAGGTTATGCTGTGGTATCATATGGGACAATATGTATCCAGGATTTGTAAGGGTTGTTATGCCACCAGTCCTTCAAAGTAGAAAGATGAGAGGCCAAGTAGTAGTCGAAAATATTTGGTACTCCCAAGCCTCCTGCGCCCCGCTTCCTGTATAGGATACAGTGGCTTGGATCTTTTGAAGGAATACGAGAGGAGGTGCTACAGGGATGGTTCTAAATAAGTATAGGAGTTTTTGGAAGCAGCATCATTTGGAATGCAGAGATTCTACCCAGCCATGACAGGTTGTGTTTCGTGTAAGCCTGAAATTCCTTTTCTAAACCAAATAATCGAGGTATGTAGTTGGCTCTGGACACCTGGGAAATTGAGGGAGTGATCTTGATCCCTAGATAATCCAACTCCGTTGATCTCCAGTCATAAGGGAAGTTCTTCTGGAGAAGCTCCAGAAGTGGAGTGGAGATGTTTAGAGGAAGTATTTGTGTTTTTGTCTCGTTAATTTTGTAGAAGGAAAGGACTCCATATTGTTTAAGAATTGCGATGGCCGCTGGTAAAGACGTTTCTGGATGAGTTAGAGATAGTATGATGTCATCAGCATATAGGGAGATGAGATGAGAGGAGTTGGCCACTCTCACTCCCTGCACTCTCTCGTTTTGCCGCAGGGTCTGTGCCAGGGGTTCAATGGTGAGTATGAATATCAGTGGGGAAAGAGGGCATCCCTGTCTTGTTCCATTTCTAATATTGAAGCTGTCCGATAACGTATTGTTAGTGAACACTCTAGCTGATGGAGAAGAATAGAGATTCGAAATAATGTTTAGAATAGGGCCAGAGAATCTCAATTTCTGCAGGACAGAGAAAGCAAATGTCCAATTGATCCTGTCAAACGCTTTCTCCTTGTCTAAGGCAACCATGAGTGACGGAATCTTCTTTCGCTCCAATAGTTCCACCAGATGAAGAACACGTCTAGTGTTGTCTGGAGCTTGATGACCTTTCACAAAGCCTACTTGATCCATGCTAACTAGTTCTGGAAGGATAGGAGCTAAACGAGATGCCAGTATCTTTGCATATAACTTAAGGTCCAAATTCAACAACGAAATTGGTCGGAAGTTTTGTGGGACGTCGGCTGTTTTGCCAGGTTTGGGAAGAGTGACAATTAGTGCTGTTAAAGATTCGTGTGGAAGCGGTGCACCCGACATGGCGTGGTTAAAAAAGTCCAGAAGAGATGGCGCAAGCGTTTGTTGAAATTGCTGTAGGTATTCATTAGAAAAGCCGTCCGGTCCTGTGGATTTCCCCTTAGGTAGGGTCTGTATGTTTTTCAACACCTCTGGAAGAGTGATAGGTGTGTTTAAGACTAGGAGATGATCATCTGTAAGACCTGGTAACGTAATGTCGTTTAAGAAGTTGGCCACCAAGGTGAAATGATCTGATGGGAGAGGAGTATGTTCCTGTAAATTGTAGTCTCACGTAGTAATCCTTAAAAGAGTTGGCAATGTCTCTAGGGTCTGTTAAGTGTATTCCGGTAGAAGGATGTTTGATGTATGGTATCCTTGATTTAGTTGCTCTGGTGCGTAGCATTCTTGCCATTAATCTGCCAGCTTTGTTGCTTTGGGAGTAAAAACGGGCTTTAGATTTTTTCAATGCTTTCTCATAGTCTTGTAAAAGGAGAAGACGTAATTGTTGTCTGGCCTGATAGAGTTGTTCAGAAGTAACCGGGTTAGGTTTAGCTTTGTTCACAGCTTCCAGGGTACGGATTTTTAACATTGCCGCTGCAACCTTTTCCTGACGTTCTTGCTTGTTTCTATGTGCAATTTTTATAAGGGTACCACAAATATACGCTTTATGAGCATTCCAAAGAGTATAGGGGTTATCTGTAGAGGAGGCGTTAGTTTGGAAGTAATCTTGGAGGTCTTTCTCTATGATTGGATGGTATGTAGGATAGCTCATGAGGTACGTGTTATTTCTCCACAATCTAGTGACAGAGGATGAAATTTTTTCTTCTATTGTGAGAGTGATGGCTGTGTGATCAGACCAGGTAATCAATTCAATTGTAGATTGTTTCGAACTCATAAGGATGTGGAAATCTGCCAGGAACATATCAATGCGGGAGTATGAGTTGTGAACTGCTGAACAGTAGGTATAGTCCTTCTCATCCACGTGTTGTGCCCGCCAGATGTCATAGAGGTTTTTGTTTAACTGGAATTGGTATAGGCAGGAGGAGTTGTCTCTGTTAATATTAGTCGAATCCATAGATGGGTCCATGATACTATTGAAGTCTCCACAGATGATTAGCGCACCTTGTTGGACATCTCGAATTTGTCTTTGGACTTTATGTAGGAATGCTAGGGTCTTTCGATGTGGAGCATATATATTTACAATGGTGTAAGGGACGTTGTTAATAAGACCCACAATGATGAGGAATCTACCTTGGGGGTCTGCCCTATGCGTCAGCAAGGAGAATGCCATTGAGTCTCTGAACGCGACAAGGACTCCGCGTTTCTTCGTACGGTGATGTGCGTGGTATATAGTTGGGAAAGAGGAGTGTTTTAGTCTGAATGCGTCCTTTTGTAGGAGGTGGGTTTCCTGAGCGCAGAATATGTCCGTGGATAGCGAGAGAGCCTCTTTCCAAAAATAAGTACGTTTCTGTGGACTATTTAGGCCTCGAACATTGAGAGATGCCAGTTTGAGCACCATGTTTCCACTTTAGAGTAAAGAGATTGAGAGTGTAGTAGAGTCAGCAGGGGAGAGGGGAGTAGTATCACAAGTAGTAAGGTTTATAAACAAAATCTAGGAACGAATAGTTTGGAGACAGATACAGGTTTTCTGTATGTTTTCAGAGGGTCTTGTTCAAAGACTAGCCGGTTAAGCCGTCAAAATAAAGGGGTTATGCACCATATCAGAAGAGTGGTGGCCCTTGTGGAATATCATTCATAGCTTATAGGAGTCTTACGTCCAGTAGTTGAACAAGAAGTAGGATTATCCTCGTCTTGAGGGAGCGATAATGATATCTTCCATGTCGATAGCAACGCCTTACCCTGATTTAAGTCACGAATGGTAAAGGTGGTCCCGTCTTTAATGATAAGCAGCTTCACAGGAAACCCCCATCGGTATTGAATTTTATTTCGGCGAAGTGCTGTTGTAATCGGGAGTAGTTCCCTACTAAGACGGAGGGTCGTAGCTGAGAGATCTGTGAAGAGTTGTATGTCCTGAAATTTGGGAGGCCAAGTTTTCTGTTTGCGAGCTGCGTCTAGTAATTTTTCCTTTACATGGTAAAAATGGAATCTTGCCAACACGTCTCTCGGAACTGCTTCACCTAGATGCCTAGGGCGAGGGAGTCTGTGTACTCTGTCAATAATGATGTCTGTAGTTGGAGAATCAGGCGTGACGTATCCCTGTATGTAAGGGAGCAATTCAGATGTTAGGACTTGTTCTGATATACCTCTAAATTTTATGTTGTTTCTACGGGATCGGTCCTCCATATCAGCCAATTTCGCCTTAAAAGTCTCGACGTCTTCCGCTATATCGTTATGAGCATCGATGACTTTCTTATGTGACGTAGCGAAGTCCCCCATTTTGGTTTCAATGTGTGACACTCGTCCGTCTAAAGCTTTGACTGATGACTGAATTGGTTGAAGTAGTTGGGAAATGTCTGTTTGAAGGGAACTGCGGAGGGCCAAGAGCATTTCTCTCAGGGTGTGCTCAGAAGCCGGGCCATTAGTAGTTTGGAAGTTATCAAGGTCAGTCATTGGGGTTGATGAAGGAGCGTTAGGAGAAGGTTGGTCTTTGAAGTGGTCTAGATCTCCAGAGAATTCTATACGTGGTCTCTGTTTAATCGGACTTGTACTAGGAGACAGTGGGTATCGTGGAGGTGGATTCTGCTCATTGACGGGTTGAGATGAGGCACTATTTCTTTGTTGTGCCGCTACTCGGACGTCTTCCAGAGTTGGGGGAATAAGCAGAGCCGGCGTATTTATAGAGTGTGGGCTTATGGGGGGGGGGGGGGGGCCCCCCCCCGCCGGCTGGGAGCCACCTCGGAAGGCCCCCCGCGGCTGGGGGGGGGGGGGGGGGGCGGCCCCCCGGCCCCGGGCCCCGGGGCCCCCCCCCCCCTCTCCAGCTACGGTCCCATTCAAAATAATTAGTTAAATTATTATCTGGTCTCCTAACGGATTCCCTACCTTTCACCATAATGCCAATTATGCGCATCCAGTAAGTAGCGTTTCAAAGGAAAAAATTCCAGTACAGGCTGTCAGTCGTGGAGAGTTGCTAGAAGGTGCACTTGGGCCCCAGAGTTACGCCGCCATTACTTCAGGGAAGGGTAACCACTGAGAAATTTATGTAAAGGGTGCAAACTTCGATTTACTAATGCTGTAGCTAGGATGTTGTAGTACTAGGCCGGTAGTGATCAACGATTGAAGAGGGAGTAGGGACTGGGCTTTTGTACGGTAACGCCTGTCCACTTTTGACTTTGGCTTTTGCAGTGGAGGTGAGGGGCTGTATGAGGCTGTGGTGAGAGGCGGAGGGACGGGGGGGCTCGTACCAGCCCCCCCCGTCTTTGTTGCAGAGGGGGAGAGAGGCCCCCGCAAACAGTAGGGCGGAGCAAGGATAGAAGGCCCCTTAAATGCAGAGAGTGGGAGATATCCACTCTCTTGATGGAAGAGCTCCGGTGTCTCAGGATCCCCGTAGGCCGCAAGATGGCGTCCTCCACTCTGAGGAGCGTCAATCCTCTTCTGTGCGGCGCCCCTGAGCCCGTATACCAGATGACCAATCCTCAGGCTGATAACGCTGTAGGAGCTGTGAGATGGGTAAGTGAGCGGAGGCCGCGTCAATAGGGTTGAGCTGTTGAGTGGTTGGGGTGCGGGGTGGAGGGCCGGCGGGCGAGGGGAGGAAAATACGGCCCCCAACACCGGTTGAGGTTGAAGCGGCGGCGGGCCCGCCAAAACCCCCCGTGTGATTTGACTGGGGCACGGGGGAAGGCCCCTGGGTGCGAGTAGGCCCAGAAGGAGCGGGATTCCGATGATATAGAGCAGATCCCAGCAAAGTCCAGCAGGAGCTATGAAGTAAACGTCTTATCGCTGCTCCGGACCACGCCCCCCCAATCAACCAGCTTTAAGCCCACAGACATGCCCAGTATGGTCATGGCTGTGATTGGCCAGGCGGGACATGTGACCACCTCTGTATAAGAGGCAGGGTCACAGTCGTCGCTGTCGCCATTCCAGCTAGTTAGGCTAAGAAGGGGAGGGTGCATCTGGAGATAGGGGAGGTAGGGGCCTTGGTGAAATTAAAAAGGGAAGGGGGGGGGGGGGATCGTCCTTTTCAGGGCAGTGCAGCTAGGTAGGGATAGGAGCCAGATACTGTGAGGTACAGTTAGCACAACTGAATAATAGTGACAGTAAATTGTGGGTGTCGAATAGCGATAACAATAAGTGTGTGGTGTAAGCCCCTAGTGTTCCGAGCTCACGGGGCGCAGTAACATACTGTGTGGTCTCCCTCTCCTGCTACGGTCCCATGTTTCAAAATAATTACCCGTTAAATTATGTATCTGGTTCTACAGCCTAACTGGGATTTCCTACCTTTCACCATAATGCCAATTATGCGCATCCAGTAAGTATGTGTGTTTCAAAGGAAGATATTCCAGTACAGGCTGTCAGGTCATAACACTGACATATCCCCTGAGGCCCTATCAGCGGTCTCTTATGTCAGGCAGGAGCGCCAAAGAGAACAGGGAGTTGCTTCAGAGCAGTTTTTTATGTTTTATCACCATTTCTGGGACTCCGCTTATTATACTCTGGGGTCTGAAGAGACCCTACTGCAGGGATTCTCAACCTTACTAATGGTGCGACCCTTTAATACAGTTCCTCATGTTATGGTGACCCCCAACCATAAAATTATTTTCGTTGCTACTTCATAACTGTAAAAAACTGCAGTAGTTGATGATTATACAGTACATGATTTTACATTTACCCAGTAAATATAATTCATGAAGTGTTGTTTCACCTCCAATACTGCTGCTTTCAACACAGTAGCTGCTTTTAACAGAGTAGCTGCTTTAACCACTTCAGTACCGGGCCTATTTCTGGTCCAGGACCAGACACATTTTTGTTTATTTTGTATGTGTGGTTTTGAGGGCTGTAACATTTTTATCATTTGGGTTATTCAACTACTTCCTGTGTCTTTTTTCGGTGACACATAGGGCTTTATTTTTATGTTGTTTTTATTTTTGCATGTTTTTTAATTTTTGTTATATCTGGGAAAATATAAACAAAAGAGGAGGGAAAACGTGTCTGTTTTTCACTTGTCATTTTTTTTTTTTTTTATTTAATAGCACAAAGCGCTACTAAAAAACTTCTTAAAATAGTTTTTCCTCTCCGTTACGGTAATTTTTATTTTGTATGGTGTTGTTGGGGGTGGGGCTAGAACCTGTAATAAGGGGGGTGTTTTTGACATATTATTTTATTTATTTTTTTAAATTATCTTATTTAAATTTTTTTTTTTACTTTTCTATTCATTTTATATACTGTATATATATATTTTACATTGTGTCCCCATAAGGTTATAGACCTTTTAGGCCATCTGATCACAATTTGTTTTTTGGTTGGGGAGGCTGATTTCCCCTGGAGCTGGGGCTGGTACACTATAGGACTTATAGAGCTGTTCTGGGTCCTGTAGGACCCAGCAGCTCTAAAACACTCTGATCCCAGCAGATCACATGACCACCGGGTCAGAGGGCAGAAACATCATGGCGGCATCCCTTAGCTGTGTATACAGTGCTCATTGAGCGCTGTGTACACAGTGATTGGGAAGGCAGGGACGGTAATAAACCTTCCCTGCCTTCTCTCTGGGAGACGGATAGAGGAACGGTGTCTCGATTCCTAAGACCATCGGAAATATGTGTTTTCTGATGGTCTTAGGCGACCCCTGTGAAAGGGTCCCAAAGGGGTCGCGATTCACAGGTTGAGAACCGCTGCCCTACAGTATAATAATAGAAGTTTCGCTTTGGCCAGGTTTGGTCTGAACAAAACTGATGGGCAAGCTAGCCTAAGTGCTGCCCCCTTAGGGACTCTGGCTGACTCCTGTACTAGTAAGTGTCACATATTCACTTTACATACACATTAGTTAACAGCATTGACAAAGTGGCTAACCCCTTTAATTGACTTCTAGGTGTTACCAAAGGATGTGTAGGAACAAGCTCCTTTGACCAGCTTTCAAATTTAGACATCCAAGAGGACTAACAAGAACCACAGAATACAAAGTAGCAACCAAATGTTTATTTTTAGCTTTCACGCCCTCCTAGCAATATGACTATTCATTCTATTATTCATTTTAAAGTGTTTTATAATCAATAATAATTTGGTGGCAATATCAGGATATAAATAAATAGTCATATTATTAAGTGAATGATGTCTCAATGCCATTGACTTCCTAGTTTGATACAATGGTATTGTACAATATGAATCACCCTGTGAGGCTGGCAGTTAGGTAGGGTATCAGGTTGATCTCAAACAGTGAGGAACATGCCAATCACACTGCATAGAGTGTGGTTTAGAGTGAAATGACTGCATGACTAAATGAAGCTGCTCCCTGTGCCCTGTGATTAAAGTACAATTTTAGGGGTTTTTTTTAATGGGGCTCTACAGAAATTTCAGCAATCCTGAAAGAAGGGGTAGGTGAAACATAACAATAAAAAAAAAAATCATACTCACCTGTCCTCAGACCTCCGATGTCCACCATTGCTGTCCATTCTTGTGCGCGCACATCACTTACATAAGTCACTGGTTCCTTTTCTGTGGCTGCTGAGGCCACTGATTTGACTCTGCGGTCATGTGCTGTGCAGGACTTTCATCAACGGCTTCAGGGTGCCACTAGAACGAATAGTGGACAGGTGAGTATGTTTTTTTTGGTAATGTTTCACCTTCCCCAGCCTCCTCCGGGATTGCTGAAATTCCTGTAAAAGCCCTTAAAGGGTTTTTCATGTTATGGAATGTCAGTTTCTTTTAGTTTTTCATGTTATGGAATGTTAAATTTTGACAACATTTAGGCTATGTTCTCACAACATTCTACAATGCATATTTAGTGGTGTGAAACACCTGCATTATATTTTCAAAGATACTTCATATCTGTTTGTAAACAGTGTGAGAAGGTGACAGGCAGAGTTTCTGACATATGTGTGGTCCAGTGCGGGTCTTGAGTAGGCCTCAGCCCCAGGTGTGGATCCTGGGCTCATTACTGGGCCATAAAAGGCTGCAGAGCCTGGGGGCGAGAGGAGGCGAGCCTGGGTCTGTCCTGAAACACAGAGTCTGGTTGATTGTAAGCTACACGTATAGTTAGTTTTTACTGTTTAGTTATTGTTCGGACGAGCAGGGCTTTGTTTTATGTTTTGCCTGAAGTTAAGGTTGTATTTCGTTTTGCTTTTTCTGTGCCTGACGTAATGTTTATTTATTTTTGCTGTTTTTCCAAATAAACCTGTTTTGCACCAGACTTCGTGTCCCCGTCTCTGACTGATTGGGTCAGCACCATTGCTGCTACCGAGCTACCTTCCCCACATATGGTAATTCGGATGCGGACAACCCATAGTAAACAGTCTTAAAGAGACAAACACCTATTTATTTTTCCTCTCCTATGTCCTGGGTGAAGGCTGCAGGAGACCGCCAGCATGAAGGACTTTGTGAAACAGTTTGGGCAGGTCATCCTACAGCAGCAGCAAATGTTGTCACAGCAGCAACAAGCCCAAATGGAAGCTGAGAGGCGACAGCAGCAAGCCAAGGCACAGCAGCAGGAGATGAACTTGCTGCTTATGGAGAAGCTGACGGTGCTCAGCAAAGCTTTGGACAACCAGAGGATGGCAGGAGAGTGTATTGGTGCAAGAGAGACCCAGAGCATACCGACCACTGCCTGAGCTGCAGTACGGAGTACTCTACAAAAGATGACGTCCACAGACGAAATGGAGGCATATCTTCGGGTTTTTGAGCAAGTAGCCGAGCGAGACAAATTGCCAGAGGATCAGTGGGCCAATGTATTCGCACCTTTTCTCACCGGGGAACCTCAGAAGGCCTACTATGACCTGTGTGAAAAGGAGGCTAATGACTACCCAAAACTGAGAAGTGAGATCTAAAAACGTCTCAGTGTGAATATGCATGTTCGTGCTTGGAGGGTGCACCACTGGACTTTCTCTGAGAGTCTCCCACCCTGATCCCAGATGCATGATCTGATCTATCTAGTAAAGAAATGGCTTCAGCCTGAGGAGGCCACTCCGGCACAGATGGTGGAGAGAGTGGTACTTGACAAGTACACCAGATCGCTTCCACCCAAGATTCAGCCGGGGTTGGACAAGTGGGACCTACAACGGCTGACCAGCTGGTGTGTCTGGTGGAACGATACTGAGCCACCAAGGAGATACTGCAGACGTCTCCCAGATCTACTAACCCCAAGGCAGGTAAGACTGCACCTAATACTGTGGGGATCAGGAAGGTTGTGAGGAGAGAACGCTCAGAGGGGAAACAGGCAGAGGGGGAAAGCGTTAAGCCCAGGTCTCAAAATGGAGACCCATACCGTCTCAGGTGTTGCCAGTGCCATGAACTGGGTCATGTTGCTGCATACTGTCCCCTGATGATTGAATCCATGGACTGCAGCAGTTCTAGGCAAGTATCCCTATTTGCTCAACACGCTTGTTTGACAGAAACTGCGACGAAACCACAAATATGCATTGTGAATGTAGCAGGGCGTGCTGTACTGGCTCTCCTGGACTCTGGGAGCCTGGCCCCCTGGTCCACCCTGATTTGATCGACCCTGCACTGTACAATGGACAAACTATTGGGGTCTTGTGTATACATGGTGAATCTAGGTAGTATCCTGTTGCAGAGGTCACCATAAAAACTACCTCTGGCACAGCCTGTCATAAAATGGGTGTGGTTAAGTCCCTGTTCCATAGTGTGATCATAGGGAGGGATTTTCCCCTGTTTTGGGATATGTAGAGAAAGCAGAGGTTACCATGTGCTAAAAATGCTAATGTTGGTGATGTCTTGCCTAAGGTTAACCCAGAACCCTTTGATCCTGACAGGGAAACACCAGCTGTAGGGGTGACCCAAGATGGTAATAATTTTCCCCTGTCTGTGTTAGCTGGTGATGCTGAAGGTCAGGAGGGAGTTCACAAGATGCCTGAGCTCGAGGTGTCCCGTGACAATTTTGGGACTGCTCAAATTAGAGATCCTAATCTGGCTCATGCCAGAGAAAATGTAAAGGTGGTAAATAGTGAACCCCAGTATCCAGGGGCTGACAAGGAGTTCCCCTATATGGCCATGAACCTGGGCCTACTGTATAGGGTAAACCAAATACGGGGAGAAACTATAGAACAATTGGTGGTGCCCCTGCCCTATCAAAGAGTGGTATTAGATTTGGCACATAAGCATGTGTTAGGAGGACACCTGGGGTATGAAAAGACCAAAGAGCGCATTCTACAGCGTTTCTATTGGCCAGGAAATGATAAGCATATTCAAGAGTATTGTAACTCCTGCCCAGAGTGTCAACTAACCGCGCCTGTGTCACACTTCAGGAGTCTTTTGGTACCCCTACTTATCATAGAGGTACCATTTGAAAGAGTGGCCATGGACTTGTATACCAGTATACCTCCACTAGGTCTCAAACAGTGCTGTTCCTACAGAAGAGCCGTAATGCACCGTACCAGACAATCTAATACTTCTGAGAAACTTAAAGAGTTTGCACACTCTTCCTGATGCTATCCCCTCTGCTGCTTCCTCACCTGCAGCTTCAATGGAAGAACAGGATGAGGAACTTACCTCATCCGACCGCATTCTCACAATACAAGACTCTACATCCTCACTTGCCAATAAAGTAAAGAGGTGAAAGTTGACCTTGGTCTCTTGTTCCAGGACTTCCATAATTTATGAGACCGGGTCCGTGAATCTGAAACCCGCATTTCCCAACTGGAACATGTTACTGCTCCTATGCCAGGCAAGCTGACTACACTGGAGAAACCTGCAGATAGATGGATTCAGAGAGCTGATGACCTCGAAAACAGCCTGCATAGCAATAACTTGAGAAGTAGTTGTAGGCCACCCTGAAAGCGAAGAGGGGAGAGATACATGAGTCTTTATGGAACAATGACCTACTGCCAGATGCAACCCCTCAGATGACTAGCAAGCGCATCGGGTGCTTTCCCGACCACCTCTTCTGGATGTACCTCCTTGTTCCATGCTCAATAACAGAGAGCTATCCCGCAGGCTGCACGAAAGATAGATGAACAAAATACTACCATCTCTGCTTTCCCTGAATTTTCTGCCACATTACAGAAGACCCGAGCCTCATTTATCAACATCAAGAAGAGACTCTGCGGCCTTCAGATCTCATACTCTGGCGAAGATGAAAGTCTCTTCTTTACGTTCCCCCAAGAGACAGATGACTAGCTGAATTCCCTTTATTTTACCTTCTTTGACCTGTTAAACCACAGAAATTAAGCACAGCCCCACTCTTTGGAATGCTCTGTCCTTGATTGCATTACTCACCTTTTGTTTATGACTTTCCTTGCTACTTACCTGAGGTAGACTGTGCCATGCACCCTATGGCACTGCTAACCACATCAATTACTAATTCCCTCAAAGTGTTTTGAGAACAGCCACTTTCTCTATCCAGTGATGCATATCCTGCCTCCTTAGTTCACCTTATGCCTTATTATTATCTTTGAATTGATGGTTTATTTACTGATGCTTTATAATATGCCTATTTTAGGATGTGCATGTTGTATATTCTTAGATGCCCTAGTAGAGTTCATATTACCTGCAACCTACTGACATTATTATACTGTGACTTGGCAGATTGTTTCATTACCAGTTTAACTAATGAGTTGTGTCCGCTGAGTTAATTTCTTAAGTGTAAATCTTTGATCTAGCAGTCTATTAGATTATAGACAACCCCCAGTAAATCTATTTAGTTATGAACAGTGCGTGGAGATATAGCTGGTTGGATCACGTGAGCTTAACCCTGGCTAGGTCCTCCTTATCTGACTGACTATATGCCATTCATAATTCCTACCTGTTGCTATCTTAAACAGTAGTTGCAGTTTTGTATTGAGTACAGTACTTGTTATTTTGTTTATTTAGTACACCACTTAACTACTTGTCGGATATGTGATATCTGTTAATGTACAAGGCCTGGGTGATGCTTGGAAGAGAAGAGCTACTTTCTCTGATTTATATTAACATTCCCTACATATACTATGTTTGCAGGAGACGCACCTCACCCCTTCCACAATACACTACCTCTCCAAACCTTTGGACACAATGGGTTGGCTTCTACATTCACACCTCCTACTCAAGAGGGGTATCTATTATGATTTGTAAATCTTTGTGCTTGGAATTGGAGACAACCTAGAAAGACCCTGAGGGTAGATACAGTTTATGTTCCTCCACATTTGGATTGAGGGGCTACCGTCAATAACACACTACGCCGCCAGGGACTCAGATCCTGCAGTGCCAGATGTGTCCCCCTGCTTAAGCCAGTACATATCCGGGCCCGTCTGAGGTTTACTATAGAGCATTTGGATGTTCCAGAAGAGTATTAGGATAATGTCATATGGTCAGATGAAACCAAAGTAGAACTGTTTGGTAGAAACACAACTCGTCGTGTTTGGAGGAGAGTGAATGCCGAGTTGCATCCAAAGAACACCATACATACTGTGAAGCATGGAGGTGGCAACAACATGCTTTGGGGCTGTTTCTCTGCAAAAGGGACCAGGACGACTGATCCGTTTACAAGAAAGAATGAATGGGGCCATGTATCATGAGATTTTGAGTGCAAACCTCCTTCCATCAGCAAAGGCATTGAAGATGAAACGTGGCTGAGTCTTTCAGCATGACAATGATCCCAAGCACACTGCCAGGGCAACGAAGGAGTGGCTTCGTAAGAAGTATTTCAAGGTCCTGGATTGGCCTAGCCAGTCTCCAGATCTCAACCCCATAGAAAACCTTTGGAGGGACTTGAAAGTCTGTGTTGCCCAGCGACAGCCCCAAAACATCACTGCCCTAGAGGGGATCTGCATGGAGGAATGGGCCAACATACCAGCAACAGTGTGTGCCAACCTTGTGAAGACTTAAAAAAAAATGTGTGACCACTGTCATTGCCAACAAAGGATATATAACAAAGTATTGAGATGAACTTTTGTTATTGACCAAATACTTATTTTCCACCATAATTTGAAAAATAAATTCTTTAAAAATCAGACAATGTGATTTTCTGGATTTGTTTTCTCATTATGTCTCTCATAGTTGAGGTCTACCTATGATGTCAATTACAGGTCTCTCTCATTTTTTTTAAAGAGGACCTTTCATGTCCTCAGGCATATGCGGTTTTACATACCGCTAGAAAGCTGACAGCGCGGTGAATTCAGCGCACTGTCGGCTTTCCCGTTATGTGCCCCAGGGCTGGAGATATCAGGGGTCTAAATTTCACCGGCTATGGATGAGGACAGAGAGAGGGGGCGTTCCTTACCGCCCAGTGATGACGTTGAGCTGTGAGGAACACCCCCCAGTTCAGGTCTATGGACGAGCACAGTCAGGGAGGGCGTTCTTCACAGCGCAGCTAGACTGTCAGGAACGCCCCTCTGACAGTGAACGGTGAAATTTAGACCAGATATCTCCAGCCCCGGGGCATGTAACGGGAAAGCGCGCTGTCAGCTTTCTAGCGGTATGTAAAACCGCATATACATGAGGACGTGAAAGGTTCTCTTTAAGTGAGAGAACTTGCACAATTGGTGGCTGACTAAAATTTTTTTCCCCCACTGTATTATTCTGTAGAATGTACTTGGAAGCTGGAAAAAATTCATAATGAAGTGGAATTGGAGAAAAAGTGCATTTGTGCAACTCTTAGAGTCTTCTTTTTTTTACGGCGTTCACTGTGCAGCCAAAATGACATGTCACCTGTATTCTATGTTTCGGTACAATACCGGGTGTACCAAATTTATATAGTTTTATTTACATTTTAACCCACTAACAAAAATCCAAAACTTTGTTAGTTGCCATATTCTGACACCTGTAACTCTTCATATTTATATCCCCGTTCATATACCATACAGGGATGCATAGGACATCTTTTTTTGCAGGGTCAGATTTACTTTTTAGCTATACCATTTTGGGAATGTCTATTGCTTTGGTCACTTTTTAATAAAATTTTTATCAGATGCCAAACTGAAGAAATAATGGTTTGGTACTTTCAATTTTGTTTTTCTGCTACGGCGTTCATCGTACAGGAAAAATATTTTTCTAAGTTTGTAGACTGGGCGTTCTCGGACGCAGTGATGTCTAATGTGTATGTGTTTCACAGTAATTTCTCACTTTTAGGCTAAAGCCCCATGCAGCAAATCACTGCTAATGCATTGCAATATACCGTCATTTGTATGACAGACTGCATAAAGCAGCCTGTCATACAAATGAATGCCAGACAAGTCTAGGCGGCCCAAATCTTGTTCTGGGTTCCGGCGATCCTATCAAAAATGGTGTCGTCGGGAAAATGGCGCCTCTTTTGGCTTTGAACGAGGCATCAGGGTCATTAATGCCCGCGATTAGTGGGTACTGTTTGTATAATACAGCAGAGACCCGGTGGCTATGGCGGCTGCTCAGCTGCTGAGCGGCCGCCATATTTAAATACCTGACATCTTCCGTACTATTACAGCAGATGTCGGAAAGGGGTTAAAAAATAAGTGAATAACTCAAGTTGCTTAGGATCCATACAGAAGGCTGAGCAGGCATAAGAAGACCAGATCATTATGGCCTTGGCTGGGAGGTACTCAGGTTTACATGTTTACCCTCAAGTTACTGAAAGGGAGGGTGTGCCTACCCTATGGGCAGTACTAGGTGCATCAGCAGGAGAGAATGGTTATAGGAGCTGCTCTCTGAGAAACCAAGGTATCCAGGGGATGGGCCTGCTGGGAGTATTATCAGTGGTTCAGATTAAAAAAAAAATACCTTAGCCCTACCTTTTATAATGTTGTCCCCCATGCTCCCCTTTTTAATACTCTCCACAGTGATCTCCACCCTTTTAATGCTTTTTACAGTGCCCAGTAGCCTCCCACCATTTAATATCCAGTCCCCAGTAGCCCTTAATAAACCGGTCCCCAGTGGACCCTACTTTATAATCTAGTGCCCAGTGGACCCCGCACTTTATAATCCAGTCCCTGGTGGACCCCACCCCACATTCCTTCTGCACAGGGCTCTGTCTCACCTGGAGAAACCAGGGAACACGGTGAGAATAATGTTCTTTGATTTCTCCAGTGCTTTTAACACCATATAGCCCGGGTTACTGAGAGACAAGCTGGGCCTTGCTGGAGTGGACCACCACCTCTCCAACTGGATCCTAGACTACCTCACAAATCGACCTCAATACGTGAGAGCCCGAGACTGTGTGTCAGATACTGTGATATGTAATACGGGGGCACCTCAGGGTACAGTTCTTGCCCCTTTCCTCTTCACACTGTACACTGCATATTTTAGGTGCAACTCATCTATCTGCTACCTACAGCAGTATTCTGACGACTCTGCAATAGTAGGTCTCATCACAGACGATGATGACAGGGAGTACAGGGAACTGAACCGGGATTTTGTGGACTGGTGCCAGTGGAACCACCTGAAGATTAACGTGGGGAAGACCAAGGAGATGGTGGTGGACTTCCGTAAATGCAGATGCCCTCCTAAACCAGTGGACATCCTGGGGACGGGCATCGAGATTGTGAACACCTATAAGTACCTGGGTTTGCTCCTTAATAATAAGCTGGACTGGGCAGATCACATGGAGGTCCTGTACAGGAAGGGCCACAGCAGGCTCTACCTGTTTAGGAGGCTGAGAGCCTTTGGAGTCCGGGGGGGCACTTCTTAGGACTTTCTTCAACTCGGTAGTCGCATCAGCCATCTTCTTCGGAGTGGCCTGCTGGGGGAGCAGTATATCAACCAGGGACATAAAGAAACTTGACAAGCTGATTAGAAGGGCCAGCTCTGTCCTGGGGAGCCCCCTGGACCCAGTGCAGGTGGTGAGTGACAGAAGGATACTGTCCGTGGTGAGCTCCATGCGGGAGAAGTGCCATCCCATGCATGAGACCGTGATCGCGCTGGGCAGTACTGTCAGTGACCGACTGCTCCACCCTAAGTGTGAGAAGGAGCGCTATCGGAAGTCTTTCCTCCCCACCGCGGTTAGGCTGTACAAACAACACCGACCTAAGTGGAGATCAATACACACAGAGAACTGAAATATCTTTCTGCCTGTTAAATCCCCCCCCCCCCCCTCTGCTATTTCTTATCTGTCTGTCTACTAACAATGTAATGCCTCTTACCTTGGAACATTCCTGTTCATGTTTGTATTTGTATTTGTATCTGCTTATCTTTGCTGCTGTAACACACTGAATTTCCCCATTGTGGGACTATTAAAGGACTATTATTATTATTATTATTATTATTAATAATAATAAAATCCAGTCTCTAGTTGCCCCTACCCCTTATAATCCAGTCCCCATTGGCTCCCTCCCTTTATAATGCAGTTCTGAGTGGCCTCCACATATTAACTGTTACATATATATATATAAATATACCTACATAAAAAAGTAAAACTTTCAGATTGACTTCATTATGCTGCTGCGGCGTGCCACAGCTGGTGGCTTTTCTCTTAAAAAGGTAACGAGGCAAGGTAGCTAGTAACAAATGGTGTGAAGACTAAAAAGTTTGGGCTCTACTTACAAATTTTTAGTCGCATTGAGGACCATTTTGGAGACCTAGGTGGTATGACAATAAGCGCAGTGTGCCACCGTTACAAACAAATTGATTTCAATGGGAAAAAAGTATTGTAAATATGACATATTTTTACATTACTGATCACAAACTGCTAACTGTAGGAATACAGAAGTGACATGTCTCTTCTTGGAGCATTTTTCAAACTGATGTTTATTTCCTACATATCCTACTGAAGTAAAAACAAGGCAGAAAATGCCCTTTAGACTGGGACGCCACGCTGTGAAAAGAAACGCAGAGTTTTACATTACCTGCAAAGGGTATGGGATTCTGGCTATTCTCATCCACACATTCTAAAAAATATCGGCAGTGGACATGTTGCGATTTCAAAAGCCATCGCGTTTTTGTAAATCGCAGTATGTCAATTATACCTACGTAAACACTGGCATTTTCCGTAGGTAAAATTGAAGCAGAGAGTCCACACAGGAAAACTCTGCAGATTTTCTGTGAAAAACACTGCGGGAAAAATGATGTTTTTCCCGCAGCGCTTTTTCACTGTGGCTTGCTACGGCTCACTTAGCCTTAAATAGGCTTGTTTTCCATTTGGTGTTCTCTTTTCATGTTTCTACAGGTATTCATCAGATGGAAAAGCTTCTGTAGGCTAAGGACCCAAGTTGTGGAAATGCAGCGTTTTTTTGTTGCAAATTTTGATTGAGAAGAAGACAGAACTATAAGAAATTCCTATATATTTCCCATTCCTTTTGTAGCCATTCTTGACTCTTTGGCTCAAAATACCGCAGCAAAATCTGCAACAAAAAACACTGCATTTTTGCAAAGTGGGGCTTTAACCAAAAGAGACACACACCTAAAAAGTGGATACATTTGAGAGGCTGATTTCTTCTAAAATCAGCTCCATATTTTTCAGCCAGTAACCTATGTTGTATGAACACACTCTTAGCATTTTAAACTAATCGAACCAGTCTGAGATGAGTAAGATTTTGGATGAGATAAACTCTATCGATTGCAGACTCATTTCTCATGTCATGCATATTTCAAGTATTTTGCTATAAAGTCCACTTCCACTTATGGCTCTTAATATAGCTAAACTCTGCACTTTACTCCAGTCTCTAGCTGCTGAAATCTGGAACTCCTACCAAGTGATAATTGTGGTTTTTCTCACAACGCTAATTGTAGATTGCACAAGGATTTTTGAGGGATGACCTTTTCTTGGTAGAATCTGAGTGGTTTGAAGTGGCTTTCACATCCTAATAATCCATTCAGTGATGCCAAGTGAGACTTCCAAATATTTGATACTGTCTAGTTCCCTTTTCTGAATGTATTTTGCAGTATGAACTTTATCATTCGTGATCTTGTCCTCATCATAGACAGTGAACCATGCCCACTGCCTGGGAAATTAGCTGATCACCCTTGATCCAGCTTCCGGCACCCACAACAAACTACTGATTTTATTTTCAGGGGAAACCATGACCAGCCAGGCATTTTCTTTAAAGCATTACTAAACTTTCGGACAACTTTTGATTTTCTGTCACTATTTGTGTCATTAATAAATTTTGTAATACACTTTATTAACACATTTTGGTTCCTTTCTGTGAAATCCATCATCTTTGTATTCTTCCCCTTGCTTCTATATGGAGAGCTGTTCCTGCCACTGAGTAACTGTATATGGAGTACGGGCTTGAAATACGGGGCTGTGTAAAATGCAGAGAATATAAGGGGGGGAAGGGTCACTTCATTTATATCTCAGGGATAATAAAATGTAAAAACTTGCTTTGGTGTAATATGCAGTGTTATCTATATTATTTCCAGAGATATCACTGATTGAAAACAGTCGTGATTAGGATATTTATATGCAGCTGCATATTATATATGATATAAATATGCTAATCCCAACTGTGTTTTCAACCAGTGATATCTCTGGGAATAATATAGGTAGCCCTGCAACCTTAGTGTTATATGAAAGAAGAGAATCACCACAGCCCCATACTCCAAGCCCATACTCTATACACTCAGTAAGAGGCAGGAGCAGCTCTCAATATAGAAGCAAGGGGAAGAATAAAGAAATGCAGAATTTCACAGAAAGGAATCAAAAAGTGTTAATAAAGTATATGACAAAATTTATTAATGCAACAAATACTGCCAGAAAATCAAAGTTTGTCCGAAAGTTTAGTTACACTTTAAGCAACCTCTACAGAGGATATGATGAATTAATGGCTGCCATGATGAGTGGTTATCATTGTAATACAAGGACTCCCGAAATCAAACAGCACAGGAGATACTCTATACAGCCATTTGGCTCATAAAGTTGAGTACCAAATGGAGAAGTCCATCTACTGTACATATGCTCTGATATACATATGAATAGGGACTGTCTTGGCTGGTTTGTGTGGGCCCTTGGGCAACAGAACCTGAGTGGGCAACTTTGTGGCAGCAGTGTTTCCCTCTAAAAGGCAAAGAAGCAAAAAAACACCCAAAATTGGGTAGTTTTTTGCTGCGACAACCTGCTGGAATGCTGTATGTCTAATGCAACTTTCAACCTTTGCATAGAAAAGATCAAAAACCATGGGAGAAATCTGCAACACTTATTGATGTGGCCCAACACGCATAATAGCCTCTTTTGCCCACATAAATTATAATGGCCTCCTTATGCCCCTATACTGTATAATGTCCTTCTTATGCCGCCATACAGTAGAATGGCCTCCATATACCCCCATACAAAGCCGCAATACAGTACAATGGCCCCTTATGCCACAATATAATGGACCCTTATGCTCCCATACAGTACAATGTCGCCATATAATGGCCCCTTATGTCCAACATAGTACAATGGCTCCCTCATGCCCCCATAGAGTGTAACATCCCCATATAATGGTCCCTTACACCCCCATAAAGTAGCCCCTTATTTCCTCCATATATTGACCTCTTTTGTCCCCATACAGTACAATGCAACCTAATGCTTCCCATATAATAGTCCCTTATGTCCCCATACAGTACAATACCTCTCTTTAATGGTCCCTTATGCCCCCATACAATACAGTGCCCCTTTTTCTTCATATTATGGTCTCATGCCTCCATATAGTACAGTGACTCCTTATGACTTCAGGTAACATCCCCTAATCCCCCATACAGTATAGTACCCACTTATGCCTTACCCCATCCCCATGCTTTACAGGGAGATAGTGGTAAGTACAGATTTCACTTACCACTCTCAGCTCCTCAGACCCCCCCCCGTCCCTTCCCTACTCACAGTTCTGTCAGTGCAATGAACACTTACATCTGTATTGATGGAAATGCTCATTGTAGAACCACAGTGGGCCCCCAAGGCACTCTGGGCCCTGGCACCTGCCCGGGCTTACCAGGTGCTGGCATACAACCCTGAGTTGTCAGTTATTTCCATGACCAAATCCACTTCTTCCCACAAGATTTTCATTACCCTACAGTGCCAAAACAATGGCCCATGGGAGCTTTTGATATATAACATTTTGTAATTTATGTGGTTCATAATGGGGAGAATAAACATAAAAATGATCTGCTGTATTAATCAGCTTGAACACTGTGTCTTCCACTTTTTCAGATCTTGTAAGCTTACTAACTGCTTTCATACTTTTATTGATATTCAAGCTATCTCTTGTCAACTTGTCAACTCTTGGTCCACTACTCCAAGACCTGCCATTCTTGTTTAACTGTGTCACCTGTTTTAACCCCTTAGCGACATGTGATGTACTATTGCGTCCTGAGAGCCTGGTACTCACTATCTGAGCGGGCGACATTGGGAGCAGATGTTAACTGTAACTAACAGCTAACGCCTGCTCCTTTAACCCCCAGTTGGAGCTGAGCTCTGATCGGGGGTTTTAACATGACCACGGTATCCAAGGGGTTCTGCCATGTAGATGACCCCCTCAGCACCCCCTCGGCAAGATCGGGAGGGTGCCAATATCTATTTTCTGCAGCCCGGGGTCTGGCCATATACCCCAGCTTGCTAGAAGCCCCAAATACCTGGTTGATCCTGCCTCCTATGCAGGAAGTCAGCCTATGCGTCTGCATAGGCTGACTTCCTCTATAGACTGCAATACACGTGTATTGCAGTGTATCGTACTGAACCAGTAATCAGAGCATCACTGGTTCAAGTCTCCTTGTGGAACAAGATAAAAATGTAAAAAAAAAAGTGCAAAAAAATAGTGTGTGAAAAAAATTTATAAATGAATAAAGCCCCCAAAATGCCCTTTTCCTATATAAAATGAATTATATAAAAGAAACCTCTAAAAATTAATAAAAAAATACATAATTGGTAACACCGCATCCGTAACAATTTGTACAATAAAACTGAAACATTATTTAACCTGTATGGTGAACATCAGGAATGAAAAATGGAAAAACAATGGAAATAATGATTTTTGCCTTTAAAAAGTGATTAAAAAGTCATACATACCCCAAAATAGTACCAATAAAAAGCACAGGTCATCCCGCAAACAATAAGCCCTCAACCAACTCTGTAAACCAAAAAAATAAAAATGTTACATATCTCAGAATATGGTGACCACAAATAATTAATTTATGCCCCCAAAAGGGTTTTTGTTCTGCAAAATTAGTAAAAATGAAGGTAACATGTTACTTATACTGTACGGTGCACAGTAAAAAAATTAAAAGGTAAAAAGCTAATCAAGAATTGCTGGTTTTTTTTAATTCAACAAAACATAGTTAATACAATTTAGTCAATAAGTTATAGGCACCCAAAAATTATGTCATTACAAAATCCATCCCATCCCGCAAAAAAGCCCTCATTTTTCGACATCACCAGGAAAATAAAAAAATATAGTTTGCACAATGTGAACACAAAAACTCACCAAATCATTAGAACACAACTGGCTACGTCAGGAAGAGAATGTATAAGATTTGCGAGCGTATATCAGGGCACACCCCAGATTTAGAGCTTTCAAGGGAAAAGAAACCAGAAGTGACCTCAAGAGTGACCCCCCCCCCAATCATAGGAGCTATTGGGGAAATTATAGGGAATTTAGTGTTCCCAATGTACTCCGCACAGCTTACATATTCACTTTTCACCATCCGCTGTGCATTCCCACTTGGGACACTAATGCTCACTACACCCCTTGATAAATTCTTTGAGGGGTGCAGTTTTCAAAATGGGATCACTCCCTAGGGAGTCCACTTTTCTGGTACCTTAGAGGCTCTGCAATCATGACTTGGCGTCAAGATACCAAACATCTAAATCTGCATTCCAAGCCACATAGCGCTCCTTCACATCTGTGCCCTGCTGTGTGCCCACACTGCAGTTTATGCCCACATGTATGACACTGGAGTACCCAGGATAACGTACTTAATGTCATATGTGGGTATAAACTGCGGTTTGGGCACACAGCTTGGTACAGAAGGGAAAGAGCGCTATTTTGGTTTTTGGACCACAGATTTAGACAGTTTGGTTTTTGGACATCATGCCACTTTTGGAGAGCTCTAAAATGCCAGTAAGGTGGAATCCCCTGACACGAGACCCCCTTTTTGGAAACTACAATCCTGAAGGAATTTATCCAGGAGTACAGTGAGCATTTTTAAACCCCAAGTCTTGCTATCTTCCAGAAATGAATACGCAGCTGATGGTTAAATGTTAAAATGACAATTTTTCTAGGAATATGTAATTTCAGTGCGTAATATGTTTTGCCCACATTGTATCAGTTGAATGCTCCAAAAGCTGTTGTGCCCGGGATATCCGTTTAAGAGTTTTTGGCGTGTGTGTCTCTGCTGACACAAGCTGGGTGCAACATACCGGGCACTGAAATGGCGTATCTCTGGAAAAATTGCAATTTTCATTATCAGCTGCGCATTAAATTCTGGAAATTAATGCACGGCTCAAGGGTGTAGTTTCCAAAATGAGGTCACACGTCTGCGGATTCCACTTTACTGGCAAGTCAGGGGCTCTGCAAAAGTGGCATGATGTCTAAAAACCATGCTGTGCTCCAAAAACCAAAATAGCGCTCCTTCCCTTCTATGCCCGGCTGTGTGCCCAAACAGCTGTTTATACCCACATATGGCATTAAGTATGTTATACTGTGTCATATATGTGGGCATACATTGCTGTTTGGGAAAACAGCAGGGATCAGATGTGAAGCAGGCAATGTGGCTTTTCAAGGGCAGATTTGTTGGTTTTTGGACACCATGTCACGTTTGCAGAGACCCTAAAATTGACCCTATGAACCACTTCTTGGGGAATTCCAATTTTATGGCACCTCTGGGGCTCTGCAAAAACAACAAGGTGTCCAGAAACCAGTCCCTCTAAATCTATACTCCAAAAGCTAAAAGGCACAGTGATCCTTCCCTTCTGAGCCCTGCTGTATGCCCAAACAGCAGTTTACGCCCACATATACATTTTGTACCCGGAATAACTCGCTTAAAAGTTTTAGGAATTTGTGGGCAGAAAAATGGCATATTTCTTTAAAAATTTCAATTTTCACTTTGCACATTAATTTTTGGGAAGCACTCATGGGTTCAAAATGATAATACCCCTTGAATTTCCTTGAGGGGTATAATTTCTAAAATCGGGTCACTTTTTGGGGATTTATATTGTATTGGTACTTTGGTACCTTAGAGGCTCAGTAAATGCGACATGGCAACCGAAAACTATTCAAGCAAAAAACTGCCCTCCAACAGTCAAATAGTGCTCTTTCTGTTCGGAGCCCTGCCATGTACCCATACAATATTTTATGACCACATATGGAGCATTGCCGTGTTTAGGAGAAATTGTGTAGCGAACTGCGTGGTGCTTTTTCTCCTCTAACTCCTCGTGAAAATTAAAAATCTGGAGCTAAACTGATGGTCTACTGGAAAAAAATACTGCATTTTTCGCTTTATAAGATGCACTTTTTTCCATTCAAAGGACGGGGGGGTCAGTGCCCCCTTGGCTGAAAGTATAATTATCGCAGGCCCAGGAAAGGTCACGGTCAAGTTGGCATCTTTGCACAAAATGATACTGGCGTAATGTCACTTGGGTTACACCGCCCAATCACAGGCTTATACATGATGTCTCTATGAACAGAAGAGGCCAAACGACCAGCGCCGGAGCCCAGGACAGATGAGTAACACTGCTTCTTATGTTTAATCACCTCCCTTGGGCCTCCACTCATTATACTCTGGGATCTGAAGAGACCCCAGAGTATAATACTGATTTATGGGTGGCAGAACCCAAATATTTTAGGTTCTTTCGAACCCAAAATGTTTGGAAAATTCATAAATAAAACCATATTAGCCACTATAGGACTTTAAAGTGTGTGGAGGGGTCACTGTGGGACTTTAAACTGTATGGAGGGGCCAATGTGAGACATTATACTGTGTAGAAGGGACACTATGAGACATTATACTGTGTGGAGGGGCCACTATGGGACATTATATCGTGTACACTGTGAGACATTATTATTAAAGAGGTTGTCCAGGAATTGGTTCAAAATATTTTTTCCTATTTTCCTCCTCTAAAACCTAGGTGTGATTTATCATCAGGTGCGTATTATAAAGCGAAAAATACATATTTTTTCATTTACATATCCCAATGTTAATAAAATCTGTGAAACAACTGTGGGGTCAAAATGCTGATTGTACCCCTTGATAAATTCCTTGAAGTGTGTAGTTTCTAAAATGGGGTCACTTTTGAAGGTTTCCATTGTATTGGTACTCTAGAGGCACTGCAAATTTTCATGCTCAGGAGTAACTGCATAATACAGTAAACTCTGAGATGCATTTTCTCCTTCAACCCCTTGTGAATGTGTAAATTTTAGGGCTAAATGAACTTATTATTGAAAAAAATGAAATGATTACAGGGTTAACAAACTTTCCAAATGCTGTTTTGAATCATTTGGTTGGTGCAGTTTTGAAAGTGGGGTGATTTATGGAGGTTTCTATTATATACCGTATTTTTCGGACTATAAGACGCACCGGAACATAAGACACACCTAGGTTTTAGAGGAGGAAAATAGGGAAAAAACTTTGAAGCAAAAAATGGTAAAATATTTAATATATGGGAGTTGTAGTTTTGCAACAGCTGCAAGGCCACATTGACAGGTGGACCTGCAGCTGTACGGGGATGCATAGGGCGTCTGTTTTTGCGGAGCCAGATGTTCTTTTTAGTTATACCATTTTAGGGAATGTCTACTGCTTATATCACTTTTTACTCAAATCAAAGGTGAAACAGTGAAAAAAACAGCAGTTCGGCACTTTTGATTTTTTTTTCAGCTACAACGTTCACCATACACGAAAAATATTTTAGTAATAAAATAAAGTTTGTAGACTGGGCATATTCAGACACAGGGATACCTAATGTGTATGTGTTTCACAGTAATTTTCTACTTTTATATGTATTCTAGGGAAAGGGGGTGATTTAGAACTTTTAGTTTTTTTATTTTTTTTTTTAAATATTATTATTATTATTATCATTTTTTTTTTTTACTATTTTATTAGCCCCCTTCCCCTTAGGGGGCTTGAACCTGCAATCATTTGATTGCAAGTCCCACAGACTATATATATTACAGTCAAACTAAAAAAATATATATAATAAATGTTATTTAGAAAGTTGCTCATTGTTACAATATTCATTTATCCCGGACAACCCCTTTAAAAGTGCTAGTGCCTAGGTGGTTATTGGGAAGACTACCTAGGTCAGGAGTCGGCAACCCCTGGCACGCATGGCATATTTTGCTGGCACAACAGCCAGCACACTGACTGTCTGGGACCTGCAAGTATTAAAAGAAGAGAGAACGTCCCTTTAATGCTCTGCTACAGCACTGGAATAGGACACTCCCCCTTCTCTTGCAACCTTTTCTGCCCACCAATGAAAGGGGTTTAAGAAAGCACAGGAGGCGGAGCTCATCACTGTACAGCACAAGGACCCTGCCTGTTACAGTGATGTGTTCCTGATGTGTATGTGCATCCCTGCAACGGCTGTAAAGTTAAAGGGGTATTCCCATGAACATAATCCTATTTATATTTGTAGATAAGTAAAAGTTAAGCATTTTTGCAAATATAAGTAGTTAAAAATTCTGCAGATTTTTAAAGATTTTCTCTAACTTTCTTAGTGGTGAGAGTCTGTTGTCTTGATCGTTTGCCAATGGATACGACCACGAATACAGAAACTTTCTGTGGTCTGGGACTTCTCAGGAACCCAGCCATGATTTTCTTATTGTAGCTGGGTTATCAGACAGGGACACTACATGTATGAGAAGATATCCCGGCCACAATAAGGACATCATGGCTGATTTTCTGACTTTAGAAAAGTCCTGTATTCATGGTCTTATCCACTGGCAACAGATCAAGACAACAACTTGTGACCACAAGATAATTAGAGACAATCTTTAAAACGCTGCAAAATGTTTAATTACTTATATTTGCAAAAATGTTTAACTTTTAATTATCTACAAATTTAAAAATAGTTATGTTCATGGGAATTCCCCTTTAAGGGAAAAAAAAAAACAGGTACATGCTAGGGTTTCTATTACTATTAATGTCAGGCATTTGGGGGTATGGAGGTATTAATTAAGGGCCTCAATGATGAAGATATTTACTTAATTAGTACCTTCATATCCCTCACATATCAGGCTAGGTTCACACCTGTGCCTGGTCTCCATTCGGGGTTTCCGTCCCCGAATCTGCTTAAAAAATGTGGAGACAAAAGTCCTGCAAGCAGGACTGTTACTCACAGCTGGCCACTTGCTCCTAATGCCTGGGATCTGCAAACTGTTGCCCGTAGGTGCTTAAGCAAAATTACACACTTGGATAAAATTGTTGGTACCCTCGTTTAATGAAAGATAAACCCACAATGGTCACAGAAATAACTTGAATCTGACAAAAGTAATAATATATACAAATTCTATGAAAATGAACAAATGAAAGTCAGACATTGCTTTTCAACCATGCTTCAACAGAATTTTTTTAAAAAAGAAAACTCATGAAACAGGCCTGGACAGAAATGATGGTACCCTTAACTTAATATTTTGTTGCATAACCTTTTGAGGCAATCACTGCAATCAAACGATTCCTGTAACTGTCAATGAGACTTCTGCACCTCTCAACAGGTATTTTGGCCTACTCCTCATGAGCAAACTGCTCCAGTTGTCTTGGTTGTGAAGGGTGCCTTTTCCAGACGGCATGTTTCAGCTCCTTCTAAAGATGCTCAATAGGATTTAGGTCAGGGCTCATAGAAGGCTACTTCAGAATAGTCCAATGTTTTCCTCTTAGCCATTATTGGTTGTTTTTAGCTATGTGTTTTGGGTCATTATCCTGTTGCAAGACCCATGACCTGCGACTGAGACCAAGCTTTCTGACACTGGGCAGCACATTTCTCTCTAGAATCCCTTGATAGTCTTGAGATTTCATTGTACCCTGCACAGATTCAAGACAACCTGTGCCAGATGCAGCAAAGCAGCCCCAGAACATAACAGAGCCTCCTCCATGTTTCACAGTAGGGACAGTGTTCTTTTCAAGATATGCTTCATTTTTCCGTCTGTGAACATACAGTCATGGCCAAAAGTTTTGAGAATGACACAAATATTATATTTTCACATGATCTGCTGCCCTCTGGTTTTTATGTGTGTTTGTCAGATGTTTTTATCACATACAGAAATATAATTGCATTCATATTATGAGTAACAGAAGCTTATATTGACAGTTAGAATGAGTTAATGCAGCAAGTCAATATTTGCAGTGTTGACCCTTCTTCTTCAGGACCTCTGCAATTTTCCCTGGCATGCTCTCAATCAACTTCTGGACCAAATCCTGACTGATAGCAGTCCATTCTTGCAGAATCAATGCTTTAATTTTGTCTGAATTTGTTGGTTTTTGTTTGTCCACCCGTCTCTTGATGATTGACCACATGTTCTCAATGGGATTAAGATCTGGGGAGTTTCCAGGCCATGGACCCAAAATCTCTATGTTTTGTTCCCTGAGCCATTTAGTTATCACCTTTGCTTTATGGCAAGGTGCTCCATCATGCTGGAAAAGGCATTGTTGAGCGCCAAACTGCTCTTGGACGGTTGGGAGAAGTTGCTCTTGGAGGACATTCTGGTACCATTCTTTATTCATGGCTGTGTTTTTAGGCAAGACTGTGAGAGAGCCGATTCCCTTGGCTGAGAAGCAACCCCACACATGAATGGTTTCAGGATGCTTTACAGTTGGCATGAGACAAGACTGGTGGTAGCGCTCACCTCTTCTTCTCCGAATAAGCTGTTTTCCAGATGTTCCAAACAATCGAAAAGGGGATTCATCAGAGAAAATAACTTTACCCCAGTCCTCAGCAGTCCACTCCCTGTACCTTTTGCAGAATATCAGTCTGTCCCTGATGTTTTTTCTGGAGAGAAGTGGCTTCTTTGCTGCCCTCCTTGAGACCAGGCCTTGCTCCAAGAGTCTCCGCCTCACAGTGCGTGCAGATGCACTCACACCTGCCTGCTGCCATTCCTCAGCAAGCTCTGCACTGCCTGTAGCCCGATCCCGCAGCTGAAACACTTTTAAGAGACGGTCCTGCCGCTTGCTGGTCTTTCTTGGGCGCCCTCGAGCCTTTTTGGCACCAATGGAACCTCTCTCCTTGAAGTTCTTGATGATGCGATAGATTGTTGACTGAGGTGCAATCTTTCTAGCTGCAATACTCTTCCCAGTTAGGCCATTTTTGTGCAGTGCAATGATGACTGCACGTGTTTCTTTAGAGATAACCATGGTTAACAGAAGAGAAACAATGATGGCAAGCACCAGCCTTCTTTTAAAGTGTCCAGTGGTGTCATTCTTACTTAATCATGACAGACTGATCTCCAGCCCTGTCCTCTCAACACCCACACCTGTGTTAATGGAGCAATCACTGAAACGATGTTAGGTGGTCCTTTTAAGGCAGGGCTGCAATGATGTTGAAATGTGTTTTGGGGGATAAAGTTCATTTTCTAGGCAAATATTGACTTTGCAAGTAATTGCTGTTAAGCTGATCACTCTTTATAACATTCTGGAGTATATGCAAATTGCCATTAGAAAAACTGAAGCAGTAGACTTTGTAAAAATTAATATTTGTATCATTCTCAAAACTTTTGGCCATGACTGTAGAGCTGATGTGCCTTGCCAAAAATTTAGATTTTGTCTCATCTGTCCATAGGACATTCTCCCAGAAGCTTTGTGGCTTGTCAACATGTAGTTTGGCAAATTCCAGTCTGGCTTTTTTATTATTTGTTTTCAACAATGTTGTCCTCCTTGGTCGTCTCCCATGAAGTCCACTTTGGCTCAAACAACCACGGATGGTGCGATCTGACACTGATGTTCCTTGAGCTTGAAGATCACCTTTAATCTCTTTTGAAGTTTTTCTGGGTTCTTTTGTTACCATTTGTATTATCCTTCTCTTTGATTTGTCATCAATTTTCCTCCTCCGGCCACATCCAGGGAGGTTGGCTGCAGTCCCATGGATCTTAAATCTCTGAATAATATGTGCAACTGTAGTCACAGGAACATCAAGCTGCTTGGAGATGGTCTTATAACCTTTACCTTTAACATGCTTGTCTATAATTTTCTTTCTAAGCTCCTGAGACAACTCTTTCCTTCGCTTCCTCTGGTCCATGTTGAGTGTGGTACTCACCATGTCACCAAACAGCACAGTGAGTATCTGTAGCCCTATATATAGGTGCACTGACTGATTACAAGATTGTAGACACCTGTGATGCTAATTAGTGGACACACCTTGATTTAACATGTCCCTTTGGTCACATTATTTTCAGGGGTACCATCATTTCTGTCCAGGTCTGTTTCATGAGTTTTCTTTTTAAAAAAAATTCTGTTGAAGCATGGTTGAAAAGCAATGTCTGACTTTCATTTATTCAATTTTATAGAATTTTTATATATTATTACTTTTGTCAATTTCAAGTTATTTCTGTGACCATTGTGGGTTTTTCTTTCATTAAACGAGGGGTACCAACAATTTTGTCCAAGTGTGTATACTATTTCCAATATCTGTCTGCAGATAGGGCGTTTCTGACAGTCTAGCTGTGCTGTAAGGAACGCCCCCTCTGACTGTACAGGCTATGGACGAATACTGTCAGGGAAGGCATTCCTCACACCGCATCTAGACTGTCAGAAACGCCCTTCTGACGATGGGGCACAGAACTACCGGCACCGATAGCTTCAGCCCCGGGCCACATAATGGGAAAGCAGACAGCGCGCTGAATTCAGCGCGCTGTCTGCTTTCTAGCGGTATGTAAAACAGCATATACATAAGGACGTGAAGGGTCCTCTTTAAACATAGCCTAGTACACAGAGTAAAACTTGAACAAATACCAAAAAGGGAATATAGAAGAAACCAGTAAATGTTATTTAACTATAGAGTTAGCAAACATTATTTTTCTCAGATGGACATGTGAATCAGAACAAGAATATTAAGCATCACCAATTCTAGTTATTTATGGCAATATGTTTAGTGCTATATTTGTGGAACACAACTTTTGAAAAAAGTAAAGTAGTATTGAAATGAATCTACAGAGGGCATAATTTGCTTAGTCTGCCTATGGCCCCAAAATACCTTGTCCAGGCTCTGAACATTGGTACAAGTTTAAATTTCTGTAAATAATCCTTTGCCCTAGGTGCAACAGTTAGTCATATGTCACACAGGCAGTAGTAACTATGCCCACCAATATTACTCAGCAACCAGCTACAGTATTATGTGACCGACAACTTCTCCAGCCTGAAGGTTGTGCTGGAAAGTTAAAGGGTTGTCCAGGCTAAAAATGTATTACCCAGCCTAATTAGCAATTTATGTTTTTGCCTGGACAACCTCTTTAACCCTTTCACTGCCAGGGGTTTTCAAAAAAATTTTTCTCTCCACTGGCTGCCAGGGTAATTTTCATAGTTTTGAGATGGACAAATAAAACCTAAATTGCAACATTAAAAAATCATGCTAACCCCCCATACCTATATATTTTCTTAAAGTAGACACCTGCAGCATTGTCAAAATGCCACTTGTTACTGTATATGAACAGGCACCTTCATGCAATTTTGATTTAAAGTGTATGTTTTATAAAAAAAAAAAACAAGAAAATAAATGTATATTAGTTGCTAAAAGTGGAAACCAAACAAAACATTATATGTACCAAACCTCCTAAAAACAACAGATCAACACGTGCAGAGTTCATTCATATCACTATAGCCTAAACATGCATGCACATATCTTCAGAAAATCACTAGAATTGGAAGGAACAAAAATCTGCTTGAAGCTGGAAATATTAAAAAAGTATCATCCTATAAAATGTAGGGATTACACATCGAGAAAAGCAAGTGAACCCCTAAACCCTATATATTTCTTGAAAGTAGACAAACTGAAAATTATATATGTCTCAATAGGTTATCAATAGCCACATCCACCTTCATGTAACTTTGTGACAAACACAAATAATGTTTTGAAAAAATGCACAAAACATATATTTGCCTAAAACTTATATTTAATCATACAATCACACACAAAACACATATAAAATAATAGATTAAGGTGTACACAATTTATATATACCGCAAACATCAACTACAACAAGAGCTCGTACTCTCAAAAACACTGATACAGAAGACAAGCAATATTTTGCTGTTATTCACTAATATGTTAAAAATCTATACTGCACATAGCTGACTGTGATACCAAAATCTAACTTTTTTGAGATTGCACAGCATACCGTTTATAAAAACACAACTTAATATTTCATATACACAACCACATTCATGCAACTTTGCAGCAAAGAGATTACAAGCAAAAATTGCACAAAATTTGCCACTAAAGTGCAGACTCAAGCAGTCCCTTTCTGCAAACAAAATGTACTTTCCAAAAAACTGCAAGATGTGAGGAATTCATACATACCACACATATATATATTTACAGGTGCAGGTGTTAAACAAATGCCAAAATCGCAGAAATGCGCCAACCAATTTTGTGCATGCAAATTAAATAGGAGGTTACATAAGAATATAATTTTCTACCCCCCTATAAAAATTGTAGCAATTTATACATTCATCTCTAGTAATAATCATTATTTATATTATTTTAGCGTGTAACGGATATCGCTAGAGAGGCATATTTTACTCTAGAAAGATCAGATATGGACAGGGTAAAATGTAAACTTTATTGATGACTTTGTGCATGTGTTGTGTAAGTGTTTGGTGCAACGCTTTTGGCGCTACGACCTGGACGATGGTACACATCTGGGTCACAGCGCTAATAAACTTCCTGGTTATGTTCAGAGGGGTATCACAGAAGAATACCCCTGTGGTTAGGCTCAGAAGAGTATTACATTATCCCTCTATGTGAGAATCAGAGAGCAAAAGTATAGTATGCTCTCTGATTGATAGGAGAGGGGATAACATGGACAGAAGTCCCTGCTACCCCCCCCCCCCCGGGGTCACATACAGGTTATGCACAGATGATGATGATGATTTATTATAGTCTGTGCAGTCTGTAGCTCTCCTCCTTCCCCCCTCATTCCAGCTCTTAAGATGCTGCCTTAGGCAGGAGGGTGGAGGGCATTTTAGAGCCCCATATCTCAGGATCCATTAGGGCTATGAATTTGAGCTTGGATTCTTTAAAATGATACCAAGAACATCATTATAGCCCTTACAGATTCGGAGCGATCTACTTTTAAAAACGCTGTTGGGAATTGAGATCTGCATTGGTATCTCAATGCTGAATAGCATTTTCAACAGCGAATTGCTCCGGATCTGTAATGGCTATAATGATGATCCTAATATCATTTTAAAATGAGATTCTCTTCTTTAAAATGAATCTCCATAGCCCTAACCAATCCTTAGATATTGGCATTAGTATTAAGGACGTGTTAGATACGTCCTCGGCTAGAAAAGTGTTACCCTGGAAGGACGTATAAATACGTGGGCGGCAGGGAAAGGGTTAAGGTCAGGGCCCCACGTTGCGGAAAAAAGTGCAGTGTTTTACACTCGCTGCAAAGTGGATAGAGTCTAGCGAATCCCATCAACACATTGCAGAAAAATATGCGCAGCGGACACGCTGCGATTTCCAAAACCGTTGCAGTTTTGAAAATTGCAGCATGTCAATCACATGCTGGAAATTGCAGCATGTGAAAAGTGCTGTGGGAAAAACCACAATGTGTTGCCGCTGTGGTTTTTCCCACAATGCTTTTATGCTGTGGCCCACTACATGGGGCCTTAGCCTAAGAAAGGAAAGTGGCTTAGCCCTCTGCCTTCTTTGTCAAGTTCCTGGGTGTACTAAAACCTTAAAGGGGTTCTCCAGGATAGGGTTGTCCAGGGGAAGGTGAAAAAAAACATACTCACCTGTCCTTGGTGCAACAGTGTCTCCCAGCGCGATCCGGTCCTGCAGCTCCATTGTTTTCTCCCAGCAGAAATCCCTGCCGCACGTGGCCAATCAGCAGCCGGCGAGGACTTCTGGCAAAAGACAGCAGAGCAGCAGGACCGGACCACGCTGGGAGGCACATAGATAACTGACACTTGTATAAGGTCAAAATGCAAACAGTATGTACCTAGAAATAACCATTGGCATCTGAAGGGCACATGGAAAGCCAAGACATTCCTGTACAACTCATGTGAAGGATGGATGTAGCATTACTTGTATAAAGACTCAGATGCATTCTATCTATCCCATAATGCACTAATACTCTACACTATCTATCTATCCATCTCATTATGTACTAATACTCTGCTCTATCTCATAACGAACTAATACTCTACACTATCTATCCATCTATCTCATTATGCTCTAATACTCTATCTATCCACCTATCTATCTATCTATCTATCTATCTCATAATGCACTAATACTCTGCACTATCTATCCATCTATCTCATAACGAACTAATACTATGATCTATCTATCTATCTATCTATCTATCTATCTATCTATCTATCTATCTCATAATGCACTAATATTCTGCTCTATCTATCCATCTCATAATGCACTAATATTCTGTTTATCTACCATCTATCCATCTATCTATCAATCTATCAATATCAATCTCATAATTCACTAATATTCTGCTCTATCTATCTATCCATCTATCTATCTATCTATCTATCTATCTCATAATGCACTAAATCAAATATTCTGCTCTATCTATCTATCTATCTATCTATCTATCTCATAATGCACTAATATTCTGCTCTATATATCCATCTAGCTCATAATGCACTAATACTCTGATCTATCTATCTATCTATCTATCTATCTCATAATGCACTAATATTCTGCTCTATTATCCATCTATCTATCTATCTCATAATGCACTAATATTCTGCCTATCTATCCATCTATCTATCTATCTATCTATCTATCTATCTATCTATCTCATAATTAACTAATATTCTGCTCTATATATCCATCTATCTATCTATCTATCTATCTATCTATCTATCTATCTCATAATGCACTAATATTCTGTTCTATCTATCCATCTATCTATCTATCTATCTATCTATCTATCTATCTATCAATCTCATAATTCACTAATATTCTGCTCTATCTATCTATCCATCTATCTATCTATCTATCTATCTATCTCATAATGCACTAATATTCTGCTCTATCTATCTATCTATCTATCTATCTATCTATCTATCTCATAATGCACTAATATTCTGCTCTATATATCCATCTAGCTCATAATGCACTAATACTCTGATCTATCTATCTATCTATCTATCTATCTATCTATCTATCTATCTCATAATGCACTAATATTCTGCTCTATATATCCATCTATCTATCTATCTCATAATGCACTAATATTCTGCTCTATCTATCCATCTATCTATCTATCTATCTATCTATCTCATAATTAACTAATATTCTGCTCTATATATCCATCTATCTATCTATCTATCTATCTATCTCATAATGCACTAATATTCTGCTCTATCCATCTATCTATCTATCTATCTATCTATCTATCTCATAATGCACTAATATTCTGCTCTATATATCCATCTAGCTCATAATGCACTAATACTCTGATCTATCTAATAATACTCAACACTGTCTCTCGCTATCTGCCACTACTCTGCTAGCGGTAACTACAGAACATGTGCATGGCATTTGATCGGGACATGCTGCGGGTAAAGTCCACATCTGCCCCGAAGGTCAGGACAAAATCGCGACCACCCGCAATGAAAGCCGCTTTTGCCGACAGTATTACTATGGCGGTACTTACCCTTGCTGGATGTATTGGCGCAGATCAAGAGTCGCACGCCGCGTCCTGGGTGCTGCGCATCGTTCATATGCAGCTGAGGTGGTTTTCTAGGGTGTTCAAATCCACAGAATGACAAATAAATGTCGACACCCACGAATAAATAGATCTTGTGGAAATCCCCCTGCGCTCTTATGTAGGTATATAGCGCACTGAAGTACGCCAGTCTCTGCTTGCAAACGAGACAGCCTACAAGTGAAAGTGAAAGTGCCCGCTGGCCAGTACATAGCATTCTTCTGCGGCGGAGCTGCTAGATATTCATTCTCATGGGAGAGTCCCTAAGCTGGAAAATTCCCTGTGAAAAGGGAACCCCTCCCCAAATCTCTTTCCCATTTTAATTATGCAGTAGGGAATTCTTCATTGAGGTTAATAGGTTTGGGGTTTATGATTTGTGTTTGGCAGACAGCACTACCCAAAAAAGAGCTGTTCCCAGGAACTGTGCCTTTGCATTGGGGAAGATGTTCCCATTTCATGTGTCTGGTATCCGCCTGTTGTGAATCCTTCTAAAAAAAAAAAACAGATTTGTTAAAAAAAAAACAAAAAAAACACACAGTTACACAGCGCATACCATAATCCGTCTTTTTGGAGGGATCCATCAATGGTTATCTGTCAGAAATGTGTCATTTTTTTTTCGGATCCATTTTTTTCACCCCCCCACATCTTTATTCTTCATTCTGAGCATGCGCAGAGACGAATGAAGAGGGAAAAACAGATTGCAAAATGGTCACAATAAACATCTTCCATAAACCTCAATGTTAAAAAAAAATGGATATGGATTGCTGTCCATCATGTATCCTTAATTTTTGCAAAGAGTAAAAAGTAATCAAGTCCAACTTTTGTCTCCGTCCAAAAGAGTGTAAACACAGCGGAAATGCTCCAAACGCACACCTGTGGATGGATTTAAAAACCCATTGAAATCAATGGGTTTTTTTAAATGATCTGTTCTAATTAGTTATGGTCTTTCAACAGATCCCAGAAACTGATTAGGTGCAGAGACACCAATGCAGATGTGAACCCAGCTTTAGAGTCCATTCACATATCCGTATTGGTACACGTTTAGTGGATACGTTTAACGGATCAATTTTTTTTAGATACTAAAAATGGATACAAACGCATCCTTTTATACATTAAAAATAAAAAAAAACAAGTTTTTAGGTACAATCATGATGAGGGCGAGGAGTTTGAGTTTCACACATCTAGAGGACATGAACCCTTTGTAGCAATGCTCTCCTCTGCCTGTGCGCTGGTTGAATAAAGAAAAGATAAGCTGTGTGAAGGATGAAGTGCACATAGGAGAAACTGGGCAGGGGATGCGGTGCAAAAGGGGAAAGCCTGGTGGGCGATGTGGTGCTCAGTACATGATGGAGTAAACTGACAGCAGGGTCGTTTTAACAGATTGGTGGGCCCAGTGCAAAGGTTTCATAAGTGCACCCCCCCATCACCACCACTTAGAAATACCCGATTTGCACAAATTATAATGCCCCCTTAGTGTCCCTCACACAGTATAATGTCTCCCTAGTGACCCCATACAATATAATGTCCCCCTCCAGCTATCCCCACAGCATAAGGGTGTGTTAAACGCGGCGGAAAATTAAAATAGTTTTCGCCGCGGTCTGCCGCTACGGGATGCCAATGCAGTGCATCAGCATTCAGTCGTGGCATCCCGCTCCTGATTAGGCCCAGATGAATGGGCCTAATCAGGAGCGCGTCTCGACCCATGGACACCGCGGGTGGAATTCACGGCAAGATAGAGGAGGACGCTTTTCTACGCGTTCTGCTGTGAATCTGGGAGGAATCTGCTCCGGATTCGGGGGCGGAATCCGCCCCCAAATCAGTGGCAAATTCCTCCATGTGAACACACCCTAATGTTCCTTTCCAAGCAGAGGCGTAGCTAGGGGTTCAGCACAGGGGGCGAACATGTCCAAGTGGGCCCCCAACTTGGACATGTTCGTATACCGATACTATCAGTATATGGTGAGCATATAGTGGTATATAGCGGCTCTACACAGGGCTCTGCAGACGATTTAGGTCAATACAGGGCATTAACATTTAGTCACTTACAGGTGACGTCTCTGACTAATCGTTCACATTCCCCATCTCTTTCATCTGGACAGCCATGACCACTTCTTCCAGTCTGTAAAGTTTGCAACACAGACATCTTTAGCTCCTCTTATTGATCGCGGTTTTTCCTGCAGCACTTTGCACAGAAATGTTTCCTGTGCGGACTTTCTGCTTCAATTACACTGTGTTCCAAATTATTATGCAAATAATATTTTCTCATATTTTCCAAAATTACCTATATGAATTGCAGTCATTGTAATTTTCCAGTCATCAACTATTCGAGTATAATTGAAAGGTTTTTGAACAAACTGCCTATGATAACAGTATGTTTAAAAAAAAAAAATAAACACTCAAAATGCATGTTTTAAATTATTATGCACAGCAGAATTTGCAACCTTTTCATTTTTATTAAGAACAAAAAAATGGTCATTGTGAAATTATAAGCATTAGCAGGTTATTACAAACTGAAATCAAACAGTTTTCAAGCCAAAACTTTATTCGAGGTGATGTTACATTTGCACATAGGACCCCTTGTTCGAAAGAAGCTTCTGAACTCTCTCGTCCATTGAATTTGTCAGTTTTTGGATGGTTTCTGCTTCAATTGTTTTGCATGAGGACAGAATACCCTCCCAGAGCTGTTGCTTAGATGTGAACTGCCTCCCGCCATCATAGACACTGCTTTTGATGATGCTCCAGAGGTTCTCAATGGGGTTGAGGTCAGGGGAGCATGGGGGCCAGACCATAAGTTTGTCCCCTTTTATGCCCATACCAGCCAGAGATGCAGATGTGTTATTTGCAGCATGAGCCGGTGCATTATCCTGCATGAAAATGATCTTTCTGTGGAATGCATGGTTCTTCTTGAACCATGGCAGGAAGTGCTGTTTGAGAAACTCCACATACATTATGGAGTTCATCTTTACCCCTTCAGGGATCCTAAAGGGGCCGACAATCTCTCTCCCCATGATTCCAGCCCAAAACATTACTCCACCTCCTCCTTGTTGGCGCCGTAGCCGTGTTTGCATGGGGTGTCCATCAACAAGCGATCCTCCACTCCATCCATCTGGACCATCGAGCGTTGCACGGCACTCATCGGTGAACAAAACAGTTTTGAAGTCAGTCTTCATGTATTGTTTGGCCCACTGGAGCCATTTCTGCTTGTGTGCAGTGGATAGAAGAGGTCGACAGGATGGCTTACGCACAGCTGCAAACCTCTGAAGGACCCTGCATCTTGTTGTTCGGGGGGACGTGGGAGGCACCAGCAGCTTGAAAAACTTGTCTGCTGCTATGACAAGGCATTTTTGAAGCTGCTCTTTTAACCTGCTCTTTTAACCTGTAATTGCCTGTTGGAAAAAGTCCTCAATTTTCCCTTATCAGCACGCACACGTGTGTGCTGTGAATCAGCTGCATACTTCTTGATTGTGCAATGATCACGATGAAGTGTCTTGGCAATGTTGATTGTAGTCATGCCTTGACCTAAACACTCCACAATTTGTTGCTTCTCAGCAGCCGACACATCCTTTTTCTTTCCCATTTTGGCTGAAAATGTAGGCTGCTTAATAATGTGGGACAGCCTTCTTAAGTAGTCTTGCCTTTAATTGGACACACCTGCCAAACTAATTAGCACAGGTGTCTGCAATTGCTTTCAGTGATATAAAGAGCCCTGACACACATCACCATCAATGACTTTAACTGACAAACAAAAAAATTCTTACCTTATCACTCCTAAACACTTTTTGCATAATAATTTGGAACACAGTGTATATCTATAGGGAAACTGCTGTCATTTGACATGCTGTGATTTCCAAAACTGCGACTGTTTTGGAAATCCCAGCGTATCCGCTGCGCATATTTTACTGCAAAGTAGGGATGGTATTGGGCCCCATGTGGCGAAAACCCACAGAAAAAAAACGTGGCATTTTAGCAAATCCCATCCACACATTGCGGAAAAATATGTGCAGCAGATGCACTGCAATTTCCAAAACCGTTGCGGTTTTGGAAATTGCAGCATGTCAATTATATCTATGGAAACGCTGGCAGTTTCTGTATAGGTGTATTAAAAACAGAAAGTCCACAGGGGAAACCTCTGCGGACCTTCTGTGAAAAGCGCTGCGGGAAAAACCACAATGTTACCGCCTCGGTTTTTCCTGCAGCGCTTTTTTTGGCTGGAGCCCGCTACGTGGGTCTTAATAAAGCCCAAGTCTTAGTCTTAATAAAGCCCAAGTGCAACTTTAATTAAATTAATTGACCCTCATATTATGCCCCTGATTCCCCCTGACAAATACTGCACCTCTAATGACCCCTTATATCAATGACCACCCCCTTATGTTCATAATACCTCCTAATATAAATAATGCCCCCTAATGGCCCCTTATATAAATAACCTCCCCCCTTGTATTCATAATGCCCCCCTATAACCTTTATATAAATGAACCCCCCCATTGTCATAATGCCCCCTAATGAATCCTCCCTTTATAGTTATATTTCCCCCTCCTAACCACCCCTTATACTACTGCATACCTTCCAACTTTCAAAGGACAGAAAGAGGGACAAAATATAGGGCGTGCTATGCGCGCCACAGCAAATTTAGCTCCACCCACTTCTATGTTGACTCCGCCCATTCTCATCTATTTTTCCATGTGCCCCCACACAGTATAATGCTCCTACAGTAACCCTAACATTATATACCCCCACATTGTAATGTTCTCCTCCAGTTGGCCCACAATATTAAGTCCCTCTAATCATGCCCCAGTTTAAACTGGCGGAAACTACTGTAGAGGGGAACATTATACTGGGGCAGCTGTAGGGTGACATTAAACTATGGGACAGTTGAAGGGTGACATTAAACAGTGGGGGTAGTTGGAGGGGGACATTAAACTGGGGGCAACTAGAGGCAGACATGTCCCCCTAAAGCTACCCCCCACAGTTTAATGTCCTCCTCCAGTTGCCCCCAGTTTAATGTCACCCTCCATCTGCTCCCCCAGATTAATGTCCCCCTTTATCTGCCACCATCTTAATGTCCCCCTTCATCTGTCACCAGCTTAATGCCCCCTTCATCAGCCCCCAGTTTAATGTCCCCCTTTATCTGCCACCAATTTAATTCCCCCCTTCATCTGCCCCCCAGTTTAATTGCCCCCTCCATCTACCATCAGCTTAATGTCCCCCTTTATCTGCCAACAGTTTAATTGCCCCCTTCATCTGCCTTCAGTTTAACTAGCCCCTACATCTGCCCCCAGTTCCCCCCTCTTGCTCACACATGCTGTGTCTCTGTCTCTTCGATCACTGTCTGTTCCCAGCTTTCTGTGTAACATCACAGTCTGTCCCGCAGTATCTAGAATAGCTCCGCCCACACAAGTCTGATCACATGGTCATGACGTCATCAAAGGTCCTTTACCCACTAGGATTTAGCATCTACCATTTACACTACCCTAATAAAGTTTGTTAACAGCAAAACACTTCAGGGGCATAGCGGGACAAACTGTAAGCTATGCGGGACCGCGGGACAGCTGTGTAAAATCAGGACTTCCCCACTGGGAGCTATGCTATTAATATACCCACAAAAAATCATACTCACCTACCTGCGATCATGATGAATTGAACTGCCGCTTCCTCCCTGTCCACGCACAGGACGTCTGTGTCTGAGCGCAGGCGGCGCGATGTTGTGACGTCATTGCGCCGCCCGTGCTGAGAAGTAGACATCCGTGTGTGCTCTGAGCGTCTTGTAAACTGCAGGCCTGTATTGGCTTGCGGTTTACAATACTGTTAAGTTGCAGGAAGCGTTTTAACTAGATTGGTGTCTGCAGACACCAATCTAGTTAGAAATAAAGGATGTATTAATGACAGCCCCGGGGTGGGCCCCAAAAAGTCAGTGAGCCCTGGGCAGCCGCCCCCTCTGCCCCCCCGCTAGCTATGCCTCTGCCTCCAAGTGTACTCATAGTATAATTTCATGCTCCAGCTTTACCCGCAGCTTAATGTCCCTGTCCATCTGGCCCCACAGCATAATGTCCCTGTCCATCTGGCCCCACTGCATAATGTCTCTGTCCATCTGCCCCCACAGCATAATGTCCCTGTCCATCTGTCCCCACAGTCTAATGTCCCCTTCCAGCTGCCCCCCACATTATTATGTTCCTCTGAAAACAAAAAAACATAAAAAAACACTAATACTCACCTCTCCTCGCTCCCCTCCTGAGGACACCGATGAGTTGAAGTTGGGGCAGCCTGGAACAGCAGGACATCAAATGCAGGACTGTTCCGCTGTCGCAAGGGGTCCCCCAGTACCATATGGCCTGGTGCAAGTGCACCTTTGGCCCTATAGTTAAAGCGGGATGCAGTGCTTGGTGCATGAGGGAGAAAACCTGGCAGGGGGTGCGGTACTCTGGGCATGATCGAAAAACTGAGCGAGGGCTGCAGTACAGGAGATGCCGAGGATACAAGTTGATTTATTCTCAAATTCTGTCAATTTGTCAACAGATGGATGCCAAGTCAATGGCTCCATGTGCAGTCTGTCAGACTTAAAGAGGACCTTTCATGTCCTTAGGCACATGCGGTTTTACATACCGCTAGAAAGCTGACAGCACACTGAATTCAGCTCACTGTCGGCTTTCCCGTTATGTGCCCCGGGGTTGGAGATATCGGGGGTCTAAATTTCACCGTTCAATGTCAGAAGGGCGTTCCTGACAGTCTATCTGCGCTGTGAGGAACGCCCTCCCTGACAGTACTAGTCCATAGACTTGTACTGGGGGGGAGGGCGTTCCTTACAGTTCAGCGTCATCACTGGGCTGTAAGGAACGCTACCTCTGACAGTACTCAGCTATGGATGAGGACAGGGAGAGGGGGCGTTCCTTACCGCTCAGTGATGACGCTGAGCTGTGAGGAACGCCCCCCCAGTACAATGCTATGGACGAGCACAGTCAGGGAGGGCGTTGCTCAAAGCGCAGCTAGACTGTTAAGAACACCCTTCTGACAGTGAACGGTGAAATTTAGACCCCCCTATATCTCCAGTCCCGGGGCACATAACGGGAAAGCCGAAAGTGCACTGAATTCAGTGCGCTGTCAGCTTTCTAGCGGTATGTAAAACCGCATATACATGAGGACGTGAAAGGTCCTCTTTAAACAGCACAATGACCGCCATATTCAGACAACACTTGGTTATCTGAATAGAGCCTAAATGTTTAGAAATTCTGAAAAACTACAGTAGTAATACAATAGCATTATTTTGTGCAGCATAAGATATTGTATGCAGTAACATGAACATATACAAGTTTGCACAGAAACTGTAGACATAAAAGCAGTAGGTGTTTTTTAAATAAAGGCTATTAGCAAAGTTTCATTAGTCTTAAATTTTTACTTTAGGTCATTTTTTAATTTGTTAGAAAGGTAGATATAGTCTTTTATACTAGCACATTTTCATATTTCACACACTAGGAAGTGCAGGATTTGGCATCACCTTATTTCATAATACAATATGGCCTACATTTAATAAGATATTTCACACACCAGTCGAAAAGAAAATAGATTTATGGAGTTAATTGCACCAAATTGTATTAAAAGGAGAAACACCTAAAGTCAGAAAATAGCTTATAAACTGCGTTCCAAATTAAAGAGCAAATTGGATTTAAGCGTTAAATTTTTTGTTTTTCAATTAAAGTCATGGATGGTATTGTGTGTCAGGGGTCTTTGGATCACTGAAATCAATCTCAAACACCTATGATAATTATTTTGTCTGGTGAACCCAATTCAATGAAACCTACTTAAGGCCAGGGCTAGCGAATCCAAACCACACATTACAGGAAAATATGCATAGCTGACACGCCGCGATTTCCAAAATCGTCACAGTTAATTATACCTACAGAAACGCCCGCAGTTTCCCTATAGGTATAATGGAAGCAGAAAGTCTGAAGAGTAAACCTCTGCAGAGGTGGCAGAGTCATGATTTGGGCTGGAATCATGGAGAGAAATCTGGTAGGCCCGTTTAGGTTCCCAGAAGTTGTGAAAATTACCTCTGCAAAGTAATAGAGTTTCTGACTGACCACTTTCTTCCATGGTACAAAAAGAAGAACCTTGCTTTATATAGCAAAATCATCTTCATGCATGACATCTCATGCAGCAAAGAATACCTCTGAGTCATTGGCTGCTATGGGCAAAAAAGGAGAGAAACTCATAGTGTGGCCACCATCTTCCCCTGATCTCAACCCTATTGAGAACCTTTAGAGTATCCTCAACCAAAAGATCTATGAGGGTGGGAGGCAGTTCACATCAAAACAGCAACTCTGGGAAGGTATTCTGACATCCTGCAAACAAGTTCAAAAGATGCAAGAATTGTAAAGGTGGAATCAAAGAAGGGGCCCTATGTTAACATGTAACGTGAACTATCAAGATGTTTTTGATTGAAATAGCTTTTGATTTCAGTAAATGTGACCTCTCAATGCTGCAAATTCAACAAATGACCATTTTCAGTTCTTTACAACCTGTAAAATGTTTAGAAACTCTGTTGTGCTTAATAATTTGGAACAGTGGATTTAGAGTTTTTAATTTGTGAAAAAAAAAATGTTATCGTAGAGAGGTTTTTCCAATAAAATATGAGTAATACTCTTAATGGTTGAAGATTTGAACATTATACTGACTGTCATTTGCATCAACCATTTAGGAAAATAGAGAAAAATATAATTTGCATAATACTTTGGTATGCAGTGTTGGTATGTATGTTTATCAGCTAAAAATTCTCTACATGACAAAGGTAAGGATTTTACAATTGCAAATTGTTTTTTCTAGGCCTGGCATGTGTGCTTACCTTTGCTCTCCAACCACTGATATCCTTGCTCTGCCCACAAAGCTGTTCTTTCTTGTGGCAGGTGCTGCATCTTATCTCCAGCCTCCATTTCTTTCTGTATGGTGTGTGCACACCCACATTGCCTCTTGAAGGGCCAGTGCATGCCTTTCAAAGTGGTCTTTGATTGGAATGGTGGGGGTGTTCTGCTTATAGAGTTTGTCTTTGGAGTGAGGGAGGAAACCCACACAAACACAAGGAGAATATACAAACTCCTCCGTTTTTGCCATGACAGAAATCAGGCAAAACCGCTTGTATTTTTCCATCTGCCCTCCTGTGGGACCCCACCCTAAGCCGAAGGCCCCACTTTGCGGAAACACAGAGTTTTTTGTTGAAGATTTTGCTGCGTTTTTTTGCAGCTTTTTTCAGTCAGGAGTAGCTTGAAAAGGAATGGAAATTATAAAGAAAGCTCTTAGACGTTTCCCTTCTGTTAAATCCACTCCTGACTTAGGCTCAAATGTGGCGCCTCAGCCTCAATGTTTAAGTCTTATTAGGGAAATGAACTTTCATATGTTACTGTATAGTATTTACATCTATAGGCATATATCACTTATAAATTTTATGACTGATAATAGTTTTCCAATTTGTCTGTAAAAATGTAGACCGTCCATGATTTTTTGATAATTATACAGAAAACAGAAAAAAAAACATGTTGGTGACCCTCCTGGATTTCTCCATTATTGAAATGAATAGCAGTTTCAGAATGCAACCACCAGGTTATCCAACAGTAAACTTGAAAGGGCCAATAGATCTAAAAATGTAGCTGTAGGGGATGCAGGGGTAATTGTAGCATCGAGGCCCTGGTGTCCAAGAGGGTCAAACTTGAACCCTCTGGGACATTAAAAAAACAAAAAAACAACAGTGTTATGCTATTTTCACACGTCCGCATTCTACAGATGTGTAAATTCTGCGCTATTCACATCTGTGAAAAATAGCTCAACATTTTATTTCTGATACTTTCTATTTTTATGAATGGTTGCCATCTGTTTTTTTTTTTCTCATAGAATCACTTGTAGAATAAAAAAAAAGTTTCCTCAGGGTCGGGATGTGTTCTGAATGAACACATTGATGAATATATATGCTGTTCGCTAAAAATGCGGATGACATACATACATGAAATGTGGACATGTGGATGAGGGATTATAAAGGAAACATGGTAGGTAGGATATGATAGGTAGGCCTGATACAGGTTTTACTTTGGATTCCTAACATTTCATGGTACATTTATACTCAAAGGAATAAATATATTACTTCATGGGTTAAGTGTGAGTCCTTGATGTGTTTACCCTTTACCACTGTGGGCTAAGGTACGTAAAATTCCCTTCTGTGCACTACAAACTGATGCACAGACATTATGTTATTTTAAGTTTATTTACCTCCTTTACTTCACACCCTCAAAAGTTTCTATTAACCTGTGTAATCTACACCATAGTGGTTTATAACGTCCAGTGTAGGCGATTTTTCTGTTTGGAAATTACTTACTAGAGTTTAGGTGTGACAGCAGGATACCGTGCACCTTGAAGAATATATGCATCATTTCCTGCACTCCTACATGTGTCTGAATTGTGGAAATAATGTATGAATTGGTACATAGTAGTAAAGGTCACCACCTCTCAGACTATGGTCATAAGCAGAGTCCTGGGCAGTATCTGACAAATCCTGCCATATTTCATTGCTTGGCATTAGATGTGGTATGCCCATCATGGCAATCTCTATGGGCATTTGTTCAAGAGAGCCAACAAGACCAGTGTTCAGCAAACAGACTTTTCTCCAGCAATTGATGTGGTTGCAAGCACAAAATCCACACCAATGAAAACCACTCAAGTCTCTATGACGTCATAGAATTTTAATGCAATGACAACAACCATTCAAGTCAAAGTATAAATATGTTGATGCACAAGCTGTAAAGGCTTGGCTGAAAAATGCCGTTTCTCCAGATATATCATACCAAGTGGATCATCGGATATTTCAAAACGTGGGTTTTTCATGAATATTAAGTAAATAATAGGCCACAGATAATGCACTTTGGGGTTCGAAAACAAAAAGACCCCTTCCTCAGATCTAGTAGATACCTAACTGAACATACACATGTTATTTAAATAGGTGCACAACAGGAAATAGAGTGCAAATGTTAATTCATTAGCATATCATCAACACATGGCACAAAGTAGTAGAAATTCATTAATACCATGATTATATTAGCAAATAAACAAATTTAGGTATACTCTATATTAGATCTGAGGATGTTTTTTCTTTCTGTTTTCAAACCCCGAAATGCATCATTTGTGGCAGAAGGAAAACGATAGTTTATCTCCAAAAAAAAGCAAAAAAAAAAAAAACAAAGCCAATTTTTGTCAGGTATTGCAACCTAGCACCTTTGAAGTAAATGCAATACCAAATGCTGCAACCCAAATAATAATAATAATAATAATAATAGTCCTTTAATAGTCCCACAGTGGGGAAATTCAGTGTGTTACAGCAGCAAAGATAAGCAGATACAAATACAAATACAACATGTACAGGAATGTTCCAAGGTGAGAGGCATTACATTGATAGTAGACAGACAGATAGGAAGTAGCAGAGGGGGGGGGGGGATTTAACAGGCAGAAAGATATTTCAGTTCTCTGTATGGAGTGATCTCCGCATAGGTCGGTATTGGTTGTACAGCCTAACCGCGGTGGGGAGGAAAGACTTCCGATAGCGCTCCTTCTCACACTTAGGGTGGAGCAGTCGGTCACTGACAGAACTGCCCAGCGCGATCACGGTCTCATGCATGGGATGGGACTTCTTCTTCCGCATGGAGCTCACCATGGACAGTATCCTTCTGTCACCCACCACCTGCACTGGGTCCAGTGGGCTCCCCAGGACAGAGATGGCCCTTCTAATCAGCTTCTCAAGTTTATTTCTCTCCCTGGTTGATATACTGCTCCCCCAGCAGGCCACTCCAAAGAAGATGGCTGATGCCACTACCGAGTTGAAGAAAGTCCTAAGAAGTGCCCCCCGGATTTCAAAGGCTCTCAGCTTCCTAAGCAGGTAGAGCCTGCTGTGGCCCTTCCTGTACAGGACCTCCATGTGATCTGCCCAGTCCAGCTTATTATTAAGGAGCAAACCCAGGTACTTATAGGTGTTCACAATCTCGATGCCCGTCCCAAGGATGTCCACTGGTTTAGAAGGGCATCTGCATTTACGGAAGTCCACCACCATCTCCTTGGTCTTCCCCGCGTTAATCTTCAGGTGGTTCCGCTGGCACCAGTCCACAAAATCCCGGTTCAGTTCTCTGTACTCCCTGTCATCATCGTCTGTGATGAGACCTACTATTGCAGAGTCGTCAGAATACTTCTGTAGGTAGCAGCTAGATGAGTTGCACCTAAAATCTGCAGTGTACATTGTGAAGAGGAAAGGGGCAAGAACCATACCCTGGGGTGCCCCCGTATTACAGATCATGGTATCTGAAACACAGTCTCGGGCTCTCACGTATTGAGGTCGATTTGTGAGGTAGTCTAGGATCCAGTTGAAGAGGTGGTGGTCCACTCCAGCAAGGCCCAGCTTGTCCCTCAGTAACCCCGGCTGTATGGTGTTAAAAGCACTGGAGAAAACAAAGAACATTATTCTCACCGTGTACCCTGGTTTCTCCAGGTGAGACAGAGCCCTGTGCAGAAGGTGGATGATGGCATCATCTACCCCAATGCCCGGCCGATAAGCAAACTGGAGAGGGTCCATAGCGGGGCTCACTAGAGGGCGGAGATGTGTGAGAACCAATCTCTCTAAGATCTTCATCAAGTGGGATGTCAGTGCTACAGGTCTGTAGTCGTTGAGGTCCATAGGGTGAGGTTTCTTTGGAACTGGTACCACACAAGAAGCTTTCCATAAATCAGGGACTATTTCCTGCCTCAGGCTCATATTAAACATATATGTAATTATACCACACAGCTGGTCCCCACAAGTCTTAATTAGCCTTGCACTGATGTCATCTGGCCCTGCAGCTTTCCTCGCCTTGATCTTTTTCATCTCCTTCCTCACCTGGGCCCGTGTGAAGGTCAGACTGTGGTCAGATAAAGACGGATTTCTGGATTTTCTGGTCTGTTGGGAAGTAGCCGCATGGGGTGAAGTCATTGTGGTGGGGGGAACTGAAGGACATGCTGGGGTGGGAGGAGCTGGTGTGTGATCAAATTTGTTGAAGAATAGGTTTAGTTCATTAAGCCAATTAACATCTGCCTCAATCTGGCAGACAGACTGTTTATGACCCGAAATTGACTTAAGCCCCTCCCAGACCCCCCTTATATCTTTTCTTTCCATTTGCTTTTCCATTTTTTCCTTATAACTGGCTTTTCCCTGCCTGATTTGATGCCTCAGCTCCTTTTGTACTTCCCTCAGCCCCTCCTTATCTCTTGTCCTGAAAGCCATCTTTTTCTCCTTAAGTAGTGTTTTTAGATCAGCGTTAATCCATGGTTTGTTGTTGGAAAAGCACCTCACCACTTTTGTGGGTACTGTGTTGTCCACACAAAAATTAATGTAGTCCGTTATGCAGTGTGTGAGTCCTTCTATATCTTCTCCATAAGAATCCTGCAGAACTTCCCATGCGGTTGTGTCAAAACAATCCCTCAGAGCCTCATCACTCTCCTCGGACCATAGCCTCACTGTGTGGGTCACATCTGGTTCTCTACGTACAAGTGGCTTGTACACAGGTCGGAGATGCACTAGGTTGTGATCCGATCTTCCAAGGGGCGGTAGGGCTGATGAGTTATATGCCTCCCTCGCGTTGGCAAAGAACAAGTCCAGTGTTTTGTTGTCTCTTGTGTGGCAGGTTACATACTGTGTGAAACTGGGCAGTGTGGATGATGGAGAGACATGGTTGAAGTCACCAGACACAAGAAGGAGGGCCTGGGGTGTCGTGACTGCAGCTGGCTCACCGTGGCTTGTAGGACCTCGCAGGCAGCGTCAGCTTTCGAAGAGGGGGGGGACATATGCAGCTATCACGATGACATGTGATAGTTCCCTTGATAGATAGAAAGGTCTCATGCTCACAGCTAATAGTTCAATGTCCTTACAGCAAGTTTGCTCCTTAATCACAATGTGCCTAGGATTACACCATCTATCATTCACAAACATTGCCAGCCCTCCTCCTTTCCTCTTACCACTCTCCCTTGTCCTGTCTGTCTGAAGGAGTTTAAAACCATCCAATTAGACCAGAGGGTCAGGAGTAACTTCAGTGAGCCAAGTCTCTGTAAGTAGCATCATGCTGCACACCCGGAACTCCTGTTGATGCCTGGTGAGCGCTGTTAGTTCGTCCATCTTGTTTGCAAGAGATCTCACATTGCCCATAATGATGGAGGGAAGAGCTGGTCTGAAACGTCTCTTTATAATCCTCTGCAGAACTCCAGCTCTACACCCCCTCCTTTTCCTTTTCCAGAGCTCCTGGGGGATGTCTGGGCAAATGGTGTGCAGCCCTGCTGTGACTCTAAGCTGCAGAAGTTTCTCTCTGGAGTAGACAAAATAATTGTCTGCAGACACAATAGTTCCCATTTGAAGCAGAACAAAACAAATAAAACAAAAAAGTATCACAAAGGTCCAATTCCAAGTCTTTGTGTGTTTCTTCATAGTGCAAAGTCCCTTAAGTAGAGTGATAAAAAACAAGACAAAGAAAGAAAAATAAGAGAAAGACTCAGAGCTGCTGAAACAGGCTGCCACTCCAGCGGCGCCATCTTGGAAAAAAAAAATGGAGGGAACCGGAGAATGGGAGTAGTAGTGACAGTGGTGCTGTCACAGGGTAGGCAGAGTACACTCACCCGAACTCCTCCAGCCCATTTCCTAGGCCGGACACTGAAGAGGGGGGCCTGCATGGTACCTCATGGTCAGTGGCGTAAATACCGGGGTAGCGGCTGCCACAGGGCCCGTGGCATTAAGGGGCCTGGAGCCCTGTGACAGCCGCTACTGCGAACCCCACAAACACTGCTATCATTATACTCTGTGGTCTTTTCAGACCCCTGAGTATAACGATCGGGGGCCCAGGGGAGGTGAGGGGACATAAAAAACAATGCTACTTACCTCTCCGTCACTCCGCAGGCTTCGGGCCTGTTTGGTGACGTCCCAGACGTCAGCCGATATCATTATGCGTTGCGACGCCGTCCTTGCTCACGCGAGATCTGGTTGAAGATGGCCGAAGTAGCGCATCGGAGTGCAGCGGAGCCAGGGAGAGGTAAGTAACATTGTTTTTCATGTTTGTATCCTCCCCTGGGTCTCCGATCATTATACTCTGGGGTCTGAAAAGACCCCAGAGTATAATAATCGTTCATGGGTGGTCCACTATGGGGCATAATACTATGTTCAGGGGCCACTATGCTGCATAATACTGTGTTTAGGAGCCACTATGGGGTATAATACTGTGTGCAGGGGCCAATATGGGGCATAATACTGTGTGCAGGGGTTCACTATGGGGCATAATACTGTGTGCAGAGGCCACTATGGGGCATAAAACTGTGTGCAGGGGCCACTATGGGACATAATACTGTGTGCAGGGGCCACTATGGGGCATAATATTGTGTGCAGGGGCCACTATGGCACATAATACTGTGTGCAGGGGCCACTATTGGGCATAGTGTGTGCAGGAGCCACTATGGGGCATAATACTGTGTGTAGGGGCCACTATGGGGCATAATACTGTGCGCAGGGGCCACTATGGCACATAATACTGTGTGCAGGGGCCACTATGAGGCATAGTGTGTGCAGGGGCAACTATGGCGCATAATAGTGTGTGCAGGGGCCACTATAGCGCATAATAATGCGTGCAGGGGCCACGGGGGGGGTTGGGGGCGGCAGTTCGGGGGGGAAGAACCCATGTCAAATGTTCACCTTGGGGCCCAGCCATTTCTAGTTACACTACTGCTCATGGTGGTGGTAGTTTTTCCCCTGGGACACTTACAGTTGGTGAGGAGTCCTCTCTCACCCTGATCAGCATTGTGGTGTTCAGAAGGGACCTGATGGTTAGTGCAGGAATGCAGTGGTACAGTTGAACCAAAGTGAACTTTACGCACGGAATTCAGAACAGTGAACTTGTGCAGCTTCCCGACAGGGGTAGTAGTCTCCAACTGTTAGGCTACACATTGGGGATGCCCAGACGGTGGTGGTGATGATGATGTGGCTTTACTCCACTCCAAGTATATAATACAGTTTGCCTCACTCAGTGTTTGGATCTGGGGGCAGTACACAATGAAGTCCCAGGGGCCCAAATACCTAGATGATAAATGGGTTCCAGTAGGCAGCTTCTTAGGAAGCACAACTCCTATCCTCCTCCTAGACACAGTATCTTCTGAATGGACAGATAATTCTTCCCTGTCTCAGAGCAGTCTTCTAAAAGTCTTAGGCTGGTTTTCACCTCTCCCTCAGCGGCTGTTGAGAGCACACCAGAGTTCCTGTCACAATGGAAGCGGAGCTTCGGTGAGGAGAGGGCGGCACTCCGTTGGGAGGAGCCCAGTGATGTGTCGCCCTCGGATTGGTCTGTGGTTTCCAGAGGGGCAGGCAGTAGTTGGGGCTTTGCCTTTATAGCCTCAGTTGTTTGCTCATGTGATTATCGGGGACTCCCGTATATATATTTCTGTACAAATATGTATCTAGCCGACCCCATTCCTCCCCCTTTGTGGCCCATTCAACTCAGCTATAGGAAACTGGACCCCTTTTGTTGGTTGATCACAGTCCTTCTGTTGTATTGTCCCGAGTAATTAACACACTCTTGCAACACTCAACCTCTCTCCAGGGGGATTCCTGCTCAACCAGGTTACAGATAGATGGCACCGCTTATAGATCAGAGAGATCATAGTTTTATGCTCATATCTCCTTAAGGGGGCACCCCACAGTTACCCCGATAAATTCCGTAGATGCCCCAGAGAAAGACGCACTCGTTCAGTCTAATCATGGCATTGTTGTGAGCCCGAGACAGGTCCAGACATTCAACTCCCTACCCAAAGGGAATTGGGGTATCATCCTTGGTGTCTACATGATGGGGATCTCACCCCAAGTCCCATCATACCACTTGCTTGACAGTCCGATCACCTGATGAGGAATCAGGACCATTTTCTAGTCCTGTGGCTCCAAGCCAGTAGGTGTAACCTCCCTCCCCAGTGACCTCACTCTTAGTGGGGGCAGGGAAAACACAAAAAGCCTGCCAGATGGGGGCCACATGTTCTTCTCCTGCTGAAATTCATCTGAACAGCATTGCCCAGAGCCAAGGGGGTGCTGCCACTGGAATAGCATGCCCGGACACAAGTTTTTGGACTAACCTAAGGACGCGCCCTGGTCTCACCATCAAGAGCCCAGAGAACCAGAGGCTTGTGTTGGTAATATTTCCTTTTCTACTGTTTATTCCCATTTCTATTTTGTGCACTGTGTCATGTTGCTTTCCACCTATATTTGCTTAATAACCACTACATGTATGTTCTGCATGTGTTAAGTGTCTAGTACCGACCCTTTTAGGGGTTAATAAATATATAAAATTTAGAAAGCTAATTTCGCTTTATCCTATTAGCCCAGAACACTCATTGGTGGTGGGTGTGAGGTAATGAAGCGATCTCAGGGGTGCCGAAAGTGGTTTTGGTAGGACGAGATCCTTCACAGTTCAGTTCAGCATGCCGCCATTATCAGTGCAAACATTGTATCACTGTGTCCAGTGGCATAAATACCGGGGTAGCAGCGGTAGGGGCTGCCACAGGGCCCAGGACATTAGGGGGCCCGGTGGTCCCCTTATGTTTTTTTTTTTTAATATGCCATTACCTGCCGGAGTAAACCCAGCTGGTAACGGGCCCTATTTACTTACCGATCCCTGCTCACGGCCGCCTGCACTTCCCCTTCTGTAAGTAAGGCCGCAGGCCCGCAAACCCCACAAACATTGCTATCCTTATACTCTGGGATCTTTTCAGACCCCAGAGTATAATGATCGGAGGCCCAGGGGAGTTAAGGGAACATAAAAAACAATGTTGCTTACCTTTCCTGCGCTCCGCCAGTCTTCAGGCCCCTTTGGTGACATCCCACACGTCACGTGGGCCAGGCCGGCGTCATTATGCGTTGTGACGCCGGCCTGGTTCACGTGACATCTGGTCCAACATTGAAGAGGGATGAAAGTAGCGGGGAGTGTGCCGGAGCCAGGGAGAGGTAAGTAACATTGTTTTTTATGTTTGTATCCTCCCCCGCGTCTCTGATCAATAATTGTTCATGGGTGGTCCACAATGGGGCATAATACTGTTTGAAGTAGCCACTATGGGGCATAATACTGTGTGCAGGGGCCACTATGGGGCATAATACTGTGTGCAGGGGCCACTATGGGGCACAATACTGTGTTCAGGGGCCACTATGGCACATAATACTGTGTGCAGGGGCCACTATGGGGCATAATACTGTGCGCAGGGGCCACTATGGCACATAATACTGTGTGCAGGGGCCACTATGGGGCATAGTGTGTGCAGGGGCAACTATGGGGCAAAAGGGTGCAGGGGCCACTGGCGCTAAAGGCGGGGGGGCACATGGGGCATAATAGTGTGTGCAGGAATGCGGTTTGTGCCAGGGGGGGCCATGTTCACCTTGGGGCCCAGCCATTCCTAGTTACACCACTGAGTGCATCTCTGTATCTGAGAAGCTGTTATATCTGACCTCGATGACAATATCAGAGGTAGAAATGCGTAGGATCTTTCTAGTAGGGAATTATTTGTGCACATGCACGAGGTAGGAGATGTGTGAGGGCTTAGTGATCTGGGGCTTGTCACCAGTTCTAGGATGGCTCCACTCCAGTACTACAATGCATGGTGCTACTATCATAACACTATAGTGCCTTTATTTGGCTACAAGGGACAGATCTGTGTTGACACAATATTATACAGATCAATCCCTTTGCTGCTAATAATAATAATGTTAAAATTATTATTATTATTTTTTGATAGCACATTTTAGTTGAGCACTCCTTATATCATTTATATATGATTTATTTTTATCGGCTAACAATAAAAGTTATATTTTAGACCACTTTATAACATACTCAGTGACGTCTAGTCTAATACAAGGGTCTGTTCACACAGAGTTTTTTTCAGGCTGAAAAAATCTGCTTCAGGAATTAGGAAACGTTTTTTTGACACTTTTTTTTTTTATGCGGTTTTTGTTGCAGTTTTTTGTCCAGCAGAGTGTATGGATCTGGAAACTTTAAAAAATGCTTTGATGCGGTTTTTGCAAAGAATGCGTCAAAAATTGTGTCGCGTTTTGTCCGCCTCCCATTGATTTCAATGGGTTTTTTAAGGCAGAATCTGCCTGAAGATAGGTCATGTTGCTTTTTTTCCCCTCTAGCTGAAAAAATCAGCTAGAGTGGAAAAAACTGCTACTGCCTCCCACTGAAATAAATGGGAGGCGTTTTTTGAGGCTGATTTTGAGGTGGATTCCGCCTGCAAAAAACTCTGTATGAACATACCCTAATGGTTCTCCAGTGACCTAGGGTCTCCAGGCCCACCCAGTGACCTGTGAATGGCCAGGGCTGTACCAAGCCTTACCTAAGTGAGGGGTAGCCAACAGTGGGGACAAACCCAAAAGGATGACACAATGGGGAAATTGCAAAATACATACAATATACATATATACAACCAGAGGCACATACAGGGGCGCACCGCTAATGAGGCGAATTGAGGCGGCCGCCTCAGGCGGCACTGTCCGGGGAGCTGCATTTTTACTATTTAATGTAAACCAGCCCAGGACAGGTCGCTTTAAAAAAAAAAAAAAACCCAGAGCTGAGCGGGGCCTTTCCTGGGCTGGTTTGCAAGACGTCGCATCTCAGCACAGGCGGCGATACAATGACGTCATCACGCTGCCTACGCTGAGACACACACGTCGTGGACAAGAAGAGGAGGCGGCGGCGGCTGCATCAAGGCATCGCAGGTGAGTATAACTTTTTTTTATATATATAAATAGGCCGTAACCTGTTGGAGTATCCCCAGCAGGTCAGGGCCTATTTATTTACCTACCCCGCGTCTGCTCGTGGCCGCCCCCGCTTCCCCTTCTGCTATGGGACGCAGAAGGCGAAGTGGATGCCGCTGTGAGCGGCCGCGGGGATCGATAAGTTAGGCCGCGGGCCGCAAATACTACTATTATTATACTCCGGGGTCTATTCAGACCCCAGAGTATAATAATCGGAGGCCTAGGGTTGGTGAGGGAACATAAAAACCAGTGTTACTCACCTCCTGCGATCCGATGTAACTCCGAGCAGGCTTGAGGCCTCTGGTGACGTCATCAGGTCACGTCGCCGGCCTGATCACGTGACGTGTGTGCGCAATTAAACAGGGCCGAAAGCTGCAAGGAGTGCACCGGTGTCCAGGATAGGTAAGTAACTCTGGTTTTTATGTTTGTATTCTCCCCTGGGTCTCCAATCATTATACTCTGGGGTCTGAAAAGACCCCAGAGTATAATAATAGTTCATGGGTCGGCCACTATGGGGCATAATACCCTGTGCAGGGACCACTGTAGAGCATAATACCCTGTGCAGGGGCCACTCTGGAGCATAATACAAGTGCAGGGGCCACTATAGAGCATAATACCGGGTGCAGGGGTCCCTATGGAGCATAATACAAGTGCAGGGGCCACTATGGAGCATAATACCAGTGCAAGGGCCACTATAGAGCATAATACCAGTGCAGGGGCCACTATGGAGCATAATACCGTGTGCTGGGGCCACTGTGGAACATAATACCGTGTGCAGGGGCCAATATGGAGCATAATACCGTGTGCAGGGGCCAATATGGAGCATAAAACTGTGTGCAGGAGTTGCTGTGGAACATAATACCGTGTGCAGTGGCCAATGCGGGGCATAATACCGTGAGCAGGGGCCACTATGGAGCATAATACCGTGTGCAGGGGCCGCTGCGGGCCATAACACTGTGTAATACTGTGTGCAGGGGCTGCTGTGGAACATTATAGTGTGTGTAAATGGGGCGCTATAAACATGGGCTATGGCACCTGTTTATATTATACGCTGTCTGTTTATAGTGACCGTGTGATGTAATTGTAGCCTTGTCACATACTGTAGACATGTAAAGGACGAGGCTGTAGTTACATTACATGGACGCTATGAGATGAATTACACTATGTAAACAGAGAAGCGGTCATGGCGCTTACACAGGTACCATTCAAACAGCTGGTCAGTGGGGGTCCTGGGTTTTTGAACCCCACTGATTAGTTTATTAATGACCTGGAAAACCTTTTAATTAGTTAACACCTGGGGTATTATTAATAAGGGGCACTTTTTATACAGAGTACACACGGACATTATTAATATAAAGATGCACTTGGGGGTATTATTCATTATGGGGGGTTATATCATATATTTTATAATTGGGGGTAGCAGCAGAATGGGGGCTTTGTGTAGGTGAGGACAATGTGGGTTGGATGCCTGGAAAAGTGAGGAGCCAAAGATGTCTGTGTTTCAAACTTTACAGAGACAAGTCGCAGCTGGAAGAAGTGGTCATGGCGGTCCAAAGGGAAGAGAAGGGAAATGTGAAGGATTAGTCAGAGACGTCACCTGTAAGTCACAGAATGTTACTGCCCTGTATTCACCTAAATGATAGAGGATAAATACCTGAGTGATGGGGGTCTGTCTGCTGAGACCCCCACTGAGCCTGAGAATTGGGTTTTTTCCCCCCACTAGGTGGGAATCCAGCCTGACCGCAGCCATATATATAGGCGTGTCACTTGGTGGATGGACGAACCCGCGTGGCTCTCATTCACTTCAATGGGAGTGCCAAAGATAGTCCAGTACTCAGCTATCTGCGGGGCTCCTATTATAGAGAATGGGGGCCACGTGGGCTCGTCCATCCACCAAGCAGAAGATGTGTGAAGTTACTTTCATTGTTAATGCTGTGTTGTTGATCTGATACTGAAGTAATACAGGAAGAAGAATTCTTAAAAACTGTTTTATAACTTTGTGTATTGTGTATATTGTGCGACGATAACAGTGTGTTAAACTAGTAGCATGGAAACTCAGTTTTTTTTTTTTTTTTTTTGGAGGGGGGCGTCTTTCTATAGTCCGCCTCAGGCAGCAAAGAGGCTAGGTTCACCACTGGGCACATAATACATAACATAAAAAACAAGACAATTTAAGCAGTGTCATTCTGGAATGCTGCACAGACCCAGACCATGGACAAGAGTGACACGATTTCTCAAAGTTAAAAAAAAAGGCCTTGCCTAAGGAATATTTGGTAGAGCATGTTGCCCACCTGTGCATATGTGGTCATCTATACACAATGGCAAACACAGAAGCAAGCAACATCCATCCTTTCCAAACAATAGAATCCTGGATATGTGACTTTTCAATGTTAGTTTTATCACTATTACTTTCAGGGTAAAAGATTTCACACCAAAAGCAGTATTAACCTAGTGTGAACCGAGAGCAAGGCAGGTGGTTTGGACTCCGCAACCAGAAATGAACGCACACGCGGTAGTTCAAGAAAAAAATATATATTTACTATAAGTTAATAAAGGCTAGTTAAAGGTAAAATGACAGGGCTAAAGACAAGCAAAATATACAATATAGCATGAACAATTTCAAGGCAAATTCTGCAATGGTTTCTACTTTTACTCTGTCCACTTCTGCAGTATGGACACTGAATGAACAATATACTCAAAACTATCCCTAACTGACCCTGACTTCACATTTGGGTGCACCCCCTTTTCCCCAGTGGTCCAGGTGGACTGCTTACAGTCCGTAGAAGCGCGCGGTGGGGCCCAAAGTCGGTCCTTTCTTTTATAGTGAAGCGTCCTCTCCTCACGGTTATCAGGATCTTGGGAGAAATGAAGTCCTCTTTAACAGACAGGGAAACCAACTGAATGCAATGTAATCCAACAGCAGATTCCACTCAGCACACTGACAGTCCTGCCGAATCCATACACTGAGCTGGGATGTAAGCCGGGATTTAGCAGGTGCCGTCCAGTACATCAACAGCACTGCGAGTCTCTATCTGTGGTATCCATATACACAGTCACAATGTCAGTCTCACTGATCAGCCACTGAGCACAGTTCCTTTCACGTGGACTCACTAGTCCTGTTGTCTCTTTACACTCTGTTTGTCTCTGGACCAAGATACAGCTTAGCTGTACAGAAAAATCTCCACACCAGTTCAATACAACACTTGCTAAGATGGCTGCTGCTCTCTCTCTCGTCACTTCCTGCTTCTCTGCTCACACTCTGTCTGCAGAACAGGCAAGCTGACATAAAAGGGGGGGGGGGGCTCACTCCAGCATCATGTCACAATTACAATGGCTGCTGTCTTAAAGGAACAGAATCACAGAAATACATTCAACATTAACAGTTTATACAGACAAATGAAGCTTAAGACAACATTGGCTGTCTCTTACATATTTCCCCCCACTTTAAGATTGGCAGTCCCTGCCTATGACTGTATATCCAGAGGGTTGTACTTTTATGCACAGGGTGGTAGTATACCGATGTATGGCAGGCCAAACAAACTCATCCTGCGCATACCGAACAGGGGGAATACCAGCATTTGGCCTAGTGGTCTGTCTGAGGACCGGTGGTATATTATGGGGTGCTGCAGCTATGGGCTGAGAAGGACCAGCGGATTCCGCACCAGAGGGGGCACAGGCCGGAGATACAGTAGTCACAGGTGGAACATCCCCAGGAGCAGGGATCGGCCAACAATCATCCTCCTCGTCGGAGGCCCATTCCGCACCTCCATTCTCTGACTGTGGGAGCTCATTCACATTGGCAGGCCCATCGTGATTTGTCCCTTCAGAATGACACAGGCGCAACATATTTCGGTGAAGTACTCGAACACAATCAGTTCCTTCTTTCTGGACCTGGTACACTGGCCCATTCGCATACTTGCGGCCAACAACACGATACGGCAAAGCCTCCCATCTGCTTTCCAATTTCCCTTGGGGTTTCTTGACACGAACTAGCACCAGGTCGCCTGGTTGCAATGGTGCTTCTTGCACTGGGGTCTTATCAGGATGGGGATGTTCTTGCAGGCGCTGCCGCACCAATCGATGGATCGTCTCAAGTCTCTGCCGATGCGCCCGCACCCAAGAGGTTGGATCCCTCGGAGGGAACCCATCCACATCATTCAACTGTAATTCTCCTATACTTCGCCCAGACCGCCCAAAGAGAAGTGTATAAGGAGAGTACCCCGTTGTAGAATGGACCTGATTGTTATAGGCCCACACCATTTCAGACAAGAACTGAGGCCACTGTAACTTCTTGTCTTCCTCCAGAGTCCGCAGCATCTGTAGCAGAGTTCTGTTGAATCTTTCACAGGCCCCATTTCCCTGAGGGTGGTATGGAGTCGTGTGCGACTTCTTTATCCCGTAGATACGTTGAACTTCTTTCATTACGTGTCCCTCAAAGCAGGCGCCCTGGTCGGAGTGGATGCGTTGGGGGCACCCATATACTCGAATGAAATCTTGGCACAGAGCACGAGCTGCTGACTCAGCTGTCTGGTCCTTGGTGGCGGTTACCACCGCAAATTTGGTGAAGTGATCCACCATTACGAGGCAATACTGGTGTCCGCTATTGGATGGGCCCACCATTAGATAGTCTATCATGACGATTTCTAAAGGTTCCTGGGTCACGATGGTTTGTAGGGGGAGCTCTCTGTTCTATTGCCTTATGGATCTCACAAGTTCGACAGCTGCGGCATACTTCTTCGACCATTTGACGAAGACCAGGGCAGTAAATCAGTCGCTGTAACCAACGAAAGGTCTTCTCATGACCAAAATGTCCATTCTTATTATGAGCCTCAACTGCCAACGAGCGAGCCAGTTCACTAGGCACCACAATTTGGTATCGAATGTCGATCTCAGAAGGTAAATAGACCTTTCGGCATAGCACTCCATTTTTCATCTCCAACTTTTCCCACTGACTCAAAACAGATAATATCTCACGTGTCAGTCGTTCTCTTTCCTCTCTACAGGGCTTCTGGCCTTTCTCAACACACTTGATCATCTGCGCCAGCCCCTCATGGGTCTGTTGTATCTGTGCCCATTCCTGTCGTGAGGGACCAAAGAAAGGAGCCATTTCAGTCCCCTCCATCTCAAACTGATTAGTGGCGGTCAAGGCCTGTGAAAATCTGCTGAAATCGGGCACCTCCACATGCTCCAACTCATGATCCACGTCTTCTGTGGGGGTCTGGGCAGTTACCCTAGAAAGTCCGTCAGCATTCTGGTTCTCTGTCTTGGACCGATACTTAATGCGGTAATTGAATGTAGACATTCGGGCTATCCACCTCTGCTCTAACGCCCCGAGCTTGGCATTTTCCAGGTGAGCTAGTGGGTTGTTGTCAGTCAGTACTAAAACTTCAGCACCGGTCAAATATTCAGAGAATTTCTCGGTCATGGCCCATACCAGTGCCAACAGCTCCAATTTAAATGAACTATAATTCTCGGGGTTTCTTTCAGAATCTCTCAAAGACCGGCTGCCGTACGCTATGACCCTCTCCTGGCCATCCTGAAGCTGGGAAAGCACTGCTCCAAGACCATACAGGCTTGCATCTGTATATAGCTGGAACGGCAAGTGGTAATCAGCATATGCCAAGATTGGGGCTGTTGTCAGTGCATCCTTCAATGCCTGGAAGGCTTGTTCCTGTTCAGGTCCCCACTTCACGGACCGGTTCTTTGGACCACCGGATGTGCCTCGTAGGAGAGCATTAAGTGGTGCTGCTACCTTGGCGAAATCCTTAATAAACCGTCGATAGTAACCGGCTACTCCAAGGAACGCCCTCACTTCTCGCAGGGTAGTCGGTATCGGCCAATCTTGAACAGCCGCTATCTTGTCTCTTGATGGTCTCACCCCTTCTCCTGATACGCGGTGACCCAAGTAATCAATTTCAGATTGGAACAACCGACATTTACTGGGTTTCAATTTGAGCCCATGTTCCCGCAATCTTCGAAATACTTGCCCCAACTGGTGGAGATGGTCTTCAAAGGTCGCAGAATACACTATAATGTCATCCAAGTAGATGAGAGTGAACTCAAAGTTGAAGTCACCGAGACATTTCTCCATCAACCGCTGAAACGTTCCGGGTGCATTTGTCAACCCGAAGGGCATCCGGTTAAATTCGTATAGTCCCATGGGCAAGATGAATGCCGTCTTCTCCTTGTCTTTTGTGGCCATCGGCACCTGCCAATACCCACTAGCCAGATCTAGTGAGGAGAAGTACCGGGCTCTCCCTAGCGCTGAGAGGGACTCCTCAATCCGTGGCAAGGGGTAGGAATCTCGTACGGTGCAAGCGTTTAACTTCCGATAGTCTACGCAAAATCGGATGGACCCATCTTTTTTTCTTACTAACACCACAGGAGCCGCCCAGGGACTCTGGCTTTCTTGGATGATCCCACCCTGTAGCATCTTAGCTAACAGTTCTTTCACTTCCTGATACAACTGTGGAGGAATTTGTCGGTAGCGCTCTCTAATTGGAGGGGTGTCTCCTGTGGGAATCTCATGGTAGATCCCTGTGGTACATCCAAAATCTTCAGCATACCGTGCAAAGGTGGCTTGGTTCTCCCACAACAGCTCATCTACCTTCTGCACCCATTCCAGAGAACATGAACTTACATCCATCTTCATCTGTTCTCGAATTGCACAGCCATTCCATTCAGAGGTGGGTTCCTCATCTTCTCCCATGGACACAGTTACGGTCCACTCATCCCTTTCAGTCGGCTTCAGCTGCATTGGAGTTACTTTCCTTACTTCCTCCGGAGTCACATAGATGTTAGCCAGCAGCCTCCCTGGGGTCAGGTCCACACTCTGGTCCTGAGTGTTTACACATCGAAGTGGTACTCTTCCATTGCGAACTATTGCCAAGGAACGGGCCACTAGCGGATCAACACCTCCTTCGGCTGCCTGCAGTGGTTCTACCAACACAGCTATGCCCTCTAGTTTCCGACAGGTGCCTACGGGCATGGACACTATTGTCTCCCGACTGGGTGGCAGTGTAACTTTTGTATGCAAAGGAACTGAAATTCGAGCCAGAGGACGCTGTGCATCTGAACTTTTCTGTAAGCCACATGTCCGGATCAGCCGCTGGAAAGCTGTTTGAGTAGGCCGATGGGTGGTGGTTTCTTTCCAATAACCGTGACCTTTCTTTTCAAAGAGGATCTGATCTAATTCTTTTAACACATTCATCCCCAAAATGACAGGGACCTTTACTTCATGTGACTCCTGTACCACCACAATGCCTTTCCTACCTAGATCTTGGCCACATACCCGGACATTCATCCAGGCCACTCCCACGACCGGAACTGGTAACTGGTTAGCTGCGACCACTCGTACGAATGTATGGGGATCATATTTCACATGTTGCCGGAAGTACCGTTCATAACAGTCTCTACTCAAGGTCGTTACTTGGGAACCCGTGTCAATCATCCCGGTAACCGGAATACCCTCCATTTCCACCTGTATGACAGGACTTGCAGCGATCAGGTCATCATCAGGGCATTCTCCCCACATAGTCTCCTTGTCAGTCTCCCCTACTACACGCCCTTCAGCAGCAGGGGACTTCAGTTTAACGGCGGTCTCTCATAAGTTTGTCACTGCTCTGGACATCTAGCAGCAACGTGGCCCATCCGTCCACACTCCCAGCAGCGTATCCCCCGTCGTTCTGGCCATCTGTTTGGGCCCCTTCGGTAAGCCCCTTCGATTTCTCCTGAGCACTGCACTAAATGATTTGGACCCCTTCGGTAGGTCCTATCCTCACCCCTCCAGCGGGGTGGTGGGTGATTCTGACTTGCTGGGTGTGGATGGCTCACCCTTTCATCTCCAGTCTTCTGGAAGTCTGCAATTTTCATAGACTGCTCATCACAACGAGTGTGCAAGTGTTCCATTTGTTCTTGCAGTTTCTGCATTACTGTGAGAATTTCTTTAACCGTCCCTTTTTCTACTGTCTCTGAGCCAGAACTAGCCCCCTGTGACAAAGTAACTCCAACTGCGGTCTGCGGCCTCGGGACCATACTATTGGCACGGGAGATGGCCTCTACCTGTACATCATGGAATTTAGCATCAGTCTCTCGTCGTATAAAATCCTGCATAGTCACAGTTAAACTGCCGTCACGTATCCCCAGGACAAACTGGTCACGGAGAGTCCGATCAGGGTTACAGAAGGCTGGCGAGCCCCCTCTTTCCTTCCTTTGAATATCTCGGAGCAGTTCTTGTAGGGCATTTGCATATTGGGGAAGGCTTTCATTCTCCTGTTGTACCCTCTGGAAGAACCGAGCCTGCAGAGACCCCAGCAATGCAGTTTCTCCATAGATGGTTTCTAGAATCTGGACTACTTGCTCAAATGTCTGCCTTTGTTCAAATGGCCTCAGTATCACCGTGGTCTTAGCATCCCCTTGTAATGTCAATATTGCTAGCTCTACTAGTACTTCTGGTGCGGTCTGGTACATTCGCTGTATCATTCGTATCTGTTCCACCCACATACTCACTGACATATTATTGCCATCAAATTTAGCTAACTGACTCATTATAGCCCCTGCTGGCATTCTTCCTCCAGCACCATTCTCCCGAACGGGTGCGTCACCGTCCATTCTGGTAAGCGGATCCTGCCGACTACGCCAATTTGTGAACCGAGAGCAAGGCAGGTGGTTTGGACTCCGCAACCAGAAATGAACGCACACGCGGTAGTTCAAGAAAAAAAATATATATTTACTATAAGTTAATAAAGGCTAGTTAAAGGTAAAATGACAGGGCTAAAGACAAGCAAAATATACAATATAGCATGAACAATTTCAAGGCAAATTCTGCAATGGTTTCTACTTTTACTCTGTCCACTTCTGCAGTATGGACACTGAATGAACAATATACTCAAAACTATCCCTAACTGACCCTGACTTCACATTTGGGTGCACCCCCTTTTCCCCAGTGGTCCAGGTGGACTGCTTACAGTCCGTAGAAGCGCGCGGTGGGGCCCAAAGTCGGTCCTTTCTTTTATAGTGAAGCGTCCTCTCCTCACGGTTATCAGGATCTTGGGAGAAATGAAGTCCTCTTTAACAGACAGGGAAACCAACTGAATGCAATGTAATCCAACAGCAGATTCCACTCAGCACACTGACAGTCCTGCCGAATCCATACACTGAGCTGGGATGTAAGCCGGGATTTAGCAGGTGCCGTCCAGTACATCAACAGCACTGCGAGTCTCTATCTGTGGTATCCATATACACAGTCACAATGTCAGTCTCACTGATCAGCCACTGAGCACAGTTCCTTTCACGTGGACTCACTAGTCCTGTTGTCTCTTTACACTCTGTTTGTCTCTGGACCAAGATACAGCTTAGCTGTACAGAAAAATCTCCACACCAGTTCAATACAACACTTGCTAAGATGGCTGCTGCTCTCTCTCTCGTCACTTCCTGCTTCTCTGCTCACACTCTGTCTGCAGAACAGGCAAGCTGACATAAAGGGGGGGGGGGTCTCACTCCAGCATCATGTCACAATTACAATGGCTGCTGTCTTAAAGGAACAGAATCACAGAAATACATTCAACATTAACAGTTTATACAGACAAATGAAGCTTAAGACAACATTGGCTGTCTCTTACACTAGCACTGCTAAAATGGTGGTGGAAGACGCCACCTCCCACAAGTTTGGTCTTAGCTGGCAGACTGTGACTGGGTGCTCACTCACAATAGGCTGTGGTCCTTGTATATGGCTTGTGTGGTGTTTATGTGCATACTGTGTATTTGTTGAATCATTGCAATGTGTATACTGTGCATTTGTATATGCTGCTTTATCTGTTTTGACTGCTGAATCATTACACATTCATCAATCTAGCATTTTCTAGAAAGGGGGCAGCATGATGATTCTTCCAATTGGGTGTAACACCGAATTCCATTCTGATGGTTGTAGCCATCTGTCACTGCTGAATGTTCATGTAAGTCCAGAACTGGAACCTTGTCTTTAACCAAAAACTAGCATTCTGAACCTTGGCTTGTATCTAGAGAAGTGAAACCTGAAAGCTGAGGCAACACCTGTGAGAACCAGGGAGACTGCTGTGTGTTGCCACGGGGCATCATTCATGCTTTTTTCAGACCTGCAAGTGAGTGTGTGCTGAGAGAGAGGGGACCCAGCTGCCCTGTCCTTAGGTAGACACTATATGGGAGAAACACAACAATAACATGCAGGTTCCCATCCTTGATACATTGTTTGTCATATCATTAGTAATGCGATATTACTACCAAATTAGGTACCTGTGAAAAATGTCCATTAGATTGCGCTACAGTATTTACCTATAGGATTTTGTTGTTTAATCTGTTGTAAATCGGTAAGACGATATTCACTCTTAGGAAATTTATTGCAGATTTTGAAACAAGTTTTTTTTTCCCTTGATGTTTCCTAAATATACTACAGTATGGCTGTGGGATGATGGTGTGAATGCAATGGGTTTCCCTATAGATATAATTGAAGCAGAAAGTCCGCAACGCATTTTGCTGCGGGACACCACATGAGGCCTTAGCCTAAAGTGGTTATGGTAGAGTGGGTTCTCAATTCAAGTTTTGCCATGTCGTGCTATGGTTACTTGATATGCCCCTGGCCTTTGGGGTAAAATTCTCTCGTTGTTGTTTATTTGAATTCCTGTCTCATCAACCCAGCAAGGCGTAACACAGTTTATCCAATTTGTCTAGAGTGTTCCTTTAAATGATTACTAGGGGGACCTTACTGATACAGCACAGCCAGAAGAACATTATTTAAGTTTATGGCAGTGTGAAGAGAATAAGGATATTTTAACTACTTGTGGACTAAAAAAAAATTAACACATATAAATAAATCAATCAAAATTAACACCACCACTAGCTCACGTCACTGCTTCTATGCATGTGTCACCTATATAAAAGCAGCAGAAATGGAAAATGAGTTTAAGGCTAAGGCCCTTTGTAGTGAAACGCCGCAAAAAAAAAAAAAAAAAAAAATGCTGCGGAAAAAAACATGGCGGAAACGCATTGCATTTTTTTCTGCTGCGTTTTTCATTACATTATACTCTCCTGACTTTCTGCCCCTATTATACCTATATGGAAAACACCAGCGTTTCCGCAGGTATAATTAAAATGTTGTGATTTTCAAAAATGCAGCCATTTTTGAAAACGCAACTTTTCCACTGCAGGAAAAACTTGCATAAATTTCTCATTAACCTCTGTCTGAAAGTGTCACAGCTATGAGACCCTGAATTGAGATTAACATTGTAGTGGTGTCACTCCCTGGAGTGATATTTTTAATCAATCAAATGTTGTCATAGAATGATGCAGTCATTTAAAATTGCACAATAACAGTCACATAATCTGCATAAGAACCTCCAGCTTCACAAAATCACAGATTTCACCTTTTTAAATATAGACACTGTTTAATTGTCCTTTTCTAGTGTTTTAAGTATTTCTAGTGTTTTAAGTATTTCAAGGGGATTCTGAGTGGAAGCAAGTTTACTTTCGTCTTTATACTTCTAGGAAAATGAAACCTATATCCTATTTGTATACTCAAAAGTTAATGTGCCCCAGTCACAGGTAGCTCCCCTCCATTCACAGATTTAAAAAGAGAAAACACAGACGTTTGACAATAAATAGTTTCAACCAGAGGCGTAGCTAGGGGTTCAGCACAGGGGGGGGGCGAACATGTCCAAGTGGGCCCCCAACTTAGGTATACCGATATTATCACTATACGGTGACTGTATAGTGGTATATATATCGGATCTACACAGGGCTCTGCAGACGATTTAGTCAAATACAGTGCAGTAACATTTAGTGACTTACCGGTGATGTCTCTGACTAATCGTTCACATTCCCCATCTCTTTTATCTGGACAGCCATGACCACTTCTTCCAGTCTCTGTAAAGTTTGCATCACAGACATTTTTGGCTCCTCACTTTTCCAGGCACCTGACCCACATTGTCCTCACCTGCACACCCATCCTGCTGCTACCCCAATTATAAAATATATAATATAACCCCCCCCCCCATAATAATACCCACAAGTGCATCTTTAAATTAATAACTTCCCTGTGTACCCACTTTAAATAGTGCCCCTTATTAATAATGCCCCAGTTGTTCCTAATTAAAAAGTAAACAAAAATTAATAAATAAAAAAATTAAATTAATGGGGTAAAAATAATTAATGGGGTTCCAATAATCGGGACCCCCAGGATCAGCTGTTTGAATGAACCGTGGTACCTGTGTAAGTGCTCATCAATTAAAAATGAGCTGGAAAACTCTTTAAGCCTAAGGCCCCACGTGGCGTCCCACAGCAAAAAACCGCGGTTCTTCCTGCTGCGCTTTGCACAGAAAGTTTGCAGAGGTTTCCTCTGCAGACTTTCTGCTTCAATTATATCTACAGGGAAACCGGGAGAGTTTCCATAGGAATGCTGCGATTTCCAAAACCACGACTGTTTTGGATATCGCAGCATGTCCACTGTGCATATTTTACCACAAAGTGGGGATGGGGCCCCACGAGGCAAAAACGCCACGGGAAAAAAAATGCGGCATTTTACAGTTCCTGCAAAGTGGATGGGATTCTAGCAAATCCCATCCACACATTGTGGAAAAATGCAGCGGACACTCTGCGATTTCCAAAACCGTTGCGGTTTTGGAAATCGCAGCATGTCAATTATACCTACGGAAACACCGGCGGTTTTCTTATAGTTATAATGGAAGCAGAAAGTCTGCAGAGGAAAAATCTGTGGCCCTTCCGTGAAAAGCGCTGCGGGAAAAACCACAATGTTACTGCCGCGGTTTTTCCTGCAGCGCTTTTTTGCTGCAGCCCGCTACGTGGGGCTTTAGTCTTAATAAAGCCCAAGTGTCACTTTTATTAAATTAATTGCCCCCTCATATTATGCCCCTGATTCCCCTTGACATAAATACTGCACCCCTAATGACCCATTATATCGATGACCACCCCCTTATGTTCATAATACCTCCTAATATAAATAACCTCCCCCCTTGTACCCTGTAATAACCCTTATATAAATGACCCCCCTTATGTTCATAATGCCCCCTCCCTTATAGTTATAATTCACCCTCCTAACAACCCCTTATACTATTAAAATACCCACAACTAAGCTAAAACAAAACAAATATAAGTTATACTCACCTACCAGCGACCATGACGAACGGAGTCATCGCTTTGTGATGTTATTGAGCCGCCTGTGCTGATGACTGTGTTTTCGTTGTCATGTAAACTGCAAGCCTGAAGTGGCTTGCAGTTTACAAGACAGCAAGTGGCAGGAAGCGTTTTAACTAGATCGGTGTCTGCAGACACCGATCTAGTTAAAAGTAAAAGATGTATTAATGGTGGCCCCACTGTGGGCCCTACAATTTCAGTGGGCCTGGGGCAGCCACCCCCTCTGCCCCCCCGCTAGCTATGGCTCTGGTTTCAACCAACCACTAACCATGAGAGGAGAAAAAGTTTTTTTGTTATCATTCATATTCTCTGAAAAAAGGCCAAAAAAAACAAAAAATCTGCCGGGGTATGTAAACTTTTTAGCACAACTGTATGTAGAGTAAGCCTACATTTACATGACTGTGGTGCAAAATGGTTGTGAAAAACATTGATTTTTCACAGCTGTTTTGCAGCCAAGGGGCAGTCGTTTTCGCTGATCCCTCATACATTACAGTGTATGGAGAGATCCCTGAAAAACAGACAAAAATAGAGCACGACCTATATTTTGACACTCCTTGACAACTGAATGTCAAAATGTCGGTCATGTGAATTGCCCCCATTCACATGTGTGAATATTAATGTGGCCATGTGACGGCTGGTAGAAAAAAAAACGGCTTTCACACGGCCAATTACAAGGTTCATGTGAATACAGGGTAAAGCTACTGTCTAAAGCTTCTTGCAGAGGACCGGGTTTTTCCCGGATAGCACACTGTCCCATTCATTTCTATGGGCCCGTACACATGACCATGAATGATACGGTTACAAGTGCGGGCCAACAATCCGGGCTGCAAAATATGGAATAGGTCCTATTCCTGTCCAATTTTGCGGCCCTGCTTCCGTGGCTCCTATTCATTTCATGAAAGGGGCCGCAGAAGCATGGCCAGTGCAAGGGCGGCACACAGGCGACATCCACGTGTCCCCCGTGCCTTTAATTCACAGCTGGCAGTAAGTACATGGTCGTGTGCAACCAGCCTCATAGGGTTCTGCTCCAGAGGCAGTTCCTGCTCACTCTAAGCAAGTGGCTTACAGCTCAGCACCCACTGTCCTAGTTACCCTCAGCCATCTAGTGGTGGCACTTTTAACTACGCAAGCAAATAAAAAAAGATATGACAAACTGTCTATGAGCAATGTCTAACAAAGTGATATGGACTTTGATAGCTTGAGTGTTATTAGCAGGCAGGCTTGTAGAATTCCAAATATGCTCTAGTGCAGGTACAAAAAGACTACTCCAACTTTTGCAACCATTTGTCTGACACAGCACGGTACAGTACTCCAATAGATAAGGTGAGGAGCATGAGCTTAAACTGTTACCAGTACTGAATACCCAATTACATTCTTCAACTGTTATAGTCACAGTACAGTAATCTGCCTGGTAATGATCCATGCACCTGTGTGTCCATCACATGACCATGGACTGTATATCACACGACACGCAGAATGAATGAAAGCAAGCAGACATCTAGAAAACCGTGAGGAAATGATACAGAAAGTATATCGGAAAATTGTACAACTTTTTATTATACAATGACATTTGTGTCTTAATATTGGTCTGAAACTGGACCATCTCTTTAAGTTCCCAACACAAATCCCTGCACACCATGCCTTATAGACCTTTGTGTACGGGGGGAAAAGTTATGCTGGAACAGGAAAGAGCTTTCCCCAAACTGTTGCTACAAAGTATCGAATTGGAAACAGCTAAAACGTATGTATGCTGCAAGATTAATATCAGTCTTCTCTGGAAATAAGACCAAAATTGTAACCTTCTCAGGGCAATTTCTCAAACTAAATTGCGGCAAAGGTGCCATTCTATGACAGTGTCCCATATCTTTTAAGCGCTGCAATCCACCTTTTATTCTTTTCTGCCATCATCAGGAATTGTTGGCTCTCCCTAATGTATCTTGAAGTTTCCTGTGCTGCGGCCCTCATATATATATATATATATATATATATATATATATATATATATACAGTACAGACCAAAAGTTTGGACACACCTTCTCATTCCAAGAGTTTTCTGTATTTTCATGACTATAAAAATTGTAGATTCACACTGAAGGCATCAAAACTATGAATTAACACATGTGGAATTATATACTTAACAAAAAAGTGTGAAACAACTGAAAATATGTCTTATATTCTAGGTTCTTCAAAGTAGCCACCTTTTGCTTTGATTACTGCTTTGCACACTCTTGGCATTCTCTTGATAAGCTTCAAGAGGTAGTCACCTGAAATGGTTTTCACTTCACAGGTGTGCCCTGTCAGGTTTAATAAGTGGGATTTCTTGCCTTATAAATGGAGTTGGGAACATCAGTTGGGTTGTTCAGTAGCAGCTAAGTAAAGAAAAACGAGTGGCCATCATTACTTTAAGAAACGAAGGTCAGTCAGTCCGAAAAATTGGGAAAACTTTGAAAGTGTCCCCAAGTGCAGTGGTCAAAACCATCAAGCGCTACAAAGAAACTGGCTCACATGAGGACCGCCCCAGGAAAGGAAGACCAAGAGTCACCTCTGCTGTGGAGGATAAGTTCATCCGAGTCACCAGCCTCAGAAATCGCAGGTTAACAGCAGCTCAGATTAGAGACCAGGTCAATGCCACACAGAGTTCTAGCAGCAGACACATCTCTACAACAACTGTTAAGAGGAGACTGTGTGCAGCAGGCCTTCATGGTAAAATAGCTGCTAGGAAACCACTGCTAAGGACAGGCAACAAGCAGAAGAGACTTGTTTGGGCTAAAGAACACAAGGAATGGACATTAGACCTGTGGAAATCTGTGCTTTTGTCTGATGAGTCCAAATTTGAGATCTTTGGTTCCAACCACCGTGTCTTTGTGCGACGCAGAAAAGGTGAACGAATGGACTCTACATGCCTGGTTCCCACCGTGAAGCATGGAGGAGGAGGTGTGATGGTGTGGGGGTGCTTTGCTGGTGACACTGTTGGGGATTTATTCAAAATTGAAGGAATACTGAACCAGCATGGTTACCACAGCATCTTGCAGCGGCATGCTATTCCATCCGGTTTGCGTTTAGTTGGACCATCATTTATTTTTCAACAGGACAATGACGCCAAACACACCTCCAGACTGTGTAAGGGTTATTTGACCAAGAAGGAGAGTGATGGGGTGCTACGCCAGATGACCTGGCCTCCACAGTCACCAGACCTGAACCCAATCGAGATGGTTTGGGGTGAGCTGGACCGCAGAGTGAAGGCAAAAGGGCCAACAAGTGCTAAGCATCTCTGGGAACTCCTTCAAGACTTTTGGAAGACCATTTCAAGTGACTACCTCTTGAAGCTCATCAAGAGAATGCCAAGAGTGTGCAAAGCAGTAATCAAAGCAAAAGGTGGCTACTTTGAAGAACCTAGAATATAAGACATATTTTCAGTTGTTTCACACTTTTTTGTTAAGTATATAATTCCACATGTGTTAATTCATAGTTTTGATGCCTTCAGTGTGAATCTACAATTTTTATAGTCATGAAAATACAGAAAAATCTTGGAATGAGAAGGTGTGTCCAAACTTTTGGTCTGTACTGTTATATATATATATATATATATATATATATATATATATATATATAGTTCCCCAATGATCTCCATACAGTATAAAGCTTCACAGTGGCCCAACACAGTATAAAATGCTCTACAGTGCATCTACACAGTGTAATGCTCCACAGTAGTCAGAAGCCTTGGGCCACTATTAGTAGAGGTTGACCCTGACCCACAGTTTGGGAATCACTGGTTTAGAGAAACAGATATGGGACTAGGATATTTTGCACAGAAGTTGTGTAAATTTGGGGAATATCGTAGTATTTACATAACATAAATTGGGATTATGTGGCGGTAGAAGGGAGTAACTGAATGCTTCCTGCAAGATTGTGAACTCTTGAAAAACAAACCTTAACAATTAACAATGGTGTTATTCAAATGGTGTTTTTTCCTTGCAAATCCATGCCTCCATTTCCATTATATCGCCACATTTTAGTCAATATGCAATTTAGCGCTCTTGTTGCTCCAAATAGCTCATTTGCATATTGACAAAAAAATAGGCAACATCTGGGCAGATTTAAGCCCCCCAGTCTCAATGTATGTACTTAGTAAATATACTCTCTCTCTTGCAGAGACAGTTTTTGGATTATACCCCCCCTTCTCCAGTTCTATTTTACTATTGCTATTCCCATAAATGTCAATATGTTCAAATCCCTAGTATGGTTGTTTTAAAATGCATTGATACAATTTTTTATGTTCTTTATATGTTAATTTATTTTCACTTTTAGTTTCCTCTCTTTTTCCAACATATTGTTTCACATACAGGCATGTCTAAAGTGATGTCTTTTCCTTTTCTATTTGCTCTACCACTTGACCAGAGCAAAAACACTATCCAAAAGAAATAGCAGAGAAGGCAATGAAGGACATTGGTAATATAGATAGGAAAGAACCTGTGGTAGCCAAGAAAAGAGAGTAATAAAAGCAGGGACCTATTCTTTACAAAATATAGTAAAGATAATTTGGCTGTGAAAAGAAAAACGTTTCTTTAAACATTAAGCGCTGATTTATGGAGAGATACCTTCTAATAGGTGACGCTAGAAGAACAGTTATGCTTTTATCAGCTAGGAAAACTAATTTCAATAGCACGACCTTTAGACAAAATAACTGCGAACAACCGTTTCCGGTAACCATCAATGAGTTTCTTACAATGCTCTGCTGGAATTTTAGACCATTCTTCTTTGGCAAATTTCTCCAGGTCCCTGAGATTTGAAGGGTGCCTTCTCCAAACTGCCATTTTGAGATCTCTCCACAGGTGTTCTATGGGATTCAGGTCTGGACTCATTGCTGGCCACTTTAGAAGTCTCCAGTGCTTTCTCTCAAACCATTTTCTAGTGCTTTTTGAAGTGTGTTTTGGGTCATTGTCCTGCTGGAAGACCCATGACCTCTGAGGGAGACCCAGCTTTCTCACACTGGGCCCTACACTATGCTGCAAAATTTGTTGGTAGTCTTCAGACTTCATAATGCCATGCACACGGTCAAGCAGTCCAGTGCCAGAGGCAGCAAAGCAACCCCAAAACATCAGGGAACCTCCGCCATGTTTGACTGTAGGGACCATGTTCTTTTCTTTGAAGGCCTCTTTTTTTTTTTTCCTGTAAACTCTATGTTGATGCCTTTTCCCAAAAAGCTCTACTTTTGTCTCATCTGACCAGAGAACATTCTTCCAAAAAGTTTTTGGCTTTCTCAGGTAAGTTTTGGCAAACTCCAGCCTGGCTTTTTTATGTCTCTGGGTCAGAAGTGGGGTCTTCCTGGGTATCCTACCATAGAGTCCCTTTTCATTCAGACGCCGACGGATAGTACGTGTTGACACTGTCGTATCCTCGGACTGCAGGGCAGCTAGAACTTGTTTGGATGTTAGTCAAGGTTCTTTAGCCGCCATCCGCACAATCTTTCGTTGAAATCTCTCGTCAATTTTTCTTTTCCATCCACATCTAGGGAGGTTAGCCACCGTGCCATGGGCTTTAAACTTCTTGATGACACTGCGCACGGTAGACACAGGAACATTCAGGTCTTTGGAGATGGACTTGTAGCCTTGAGATTGCTCATGCTTCCTCACAATTTTGCTTCTCAAGTCCTCAGACAGTTCTTTGGTCTTCTTTCTTTTCTCCATGCTCAATGTGGTACACACAAGGACACAGGACAGAGGTTGAGTCAACTTTAATCCATTTCAACTGGCTGCAAGTGTGATTTAGTTATTGCCACCACCTGTTATGTGCCACAGGTAAGTAACAGGTGCTGTTAATTACACAAATTAGAGAAGCATCACCTGATTTTTCAAAGGGTGCCAATACTTTTGTCCACCCCCTTTTTTATGTTTGGTGTGGAATTATATCCAATTTGGCTTTTTGACAATTCTTTTTGTAGTTTTCCATTGAAGACAAATTAAATGAAGATGTTATTACCAAAGCATTTGTGATTGCAATCATTTTCTGTAAGAAATTGAGTATTATCTGACAGAATTGCAGGGGTGCCAATACTTTTGGCCAGCACTGTATACAGTGGGTACGGAAAGTATTCAGACACCTTTAAATTGTTCACTGTTTCATTGCAGCCATTTGCTAAAAGCAAAAAAAGTTCATTTTATTTCTCATTAATGTACACTCAGCACCCCATCTTGACAGAAAAAAAAAACAGAAATGTAGATATTTTTGCAAATTTATTAAAAAAAGAAAAACTGAAATATCACAAGGTCATACATATTCAGACCCTTAAATGTGACACTCATATTTAACTCACTTGCTGTCCATTTTCTTCTGACCCTCCTTGAGATGGTTCTACTCCTTCATTGTAGTCCAGCTGTGTTTAATTAAACAGATTGGACTTGATTAGGAAAGGCACACACCTGTCTATATAAGACCTCACAGCTCACAGTGCATGTCAGAGCAAATGAGAATCATGAGGTCAAAGGAACTGCCCAAGGAGCTCAGAGACAGAATTGTGGCAAGGCACAGATCTGGCCAAGGTTACCTAAAATTTTCTGCAGCACTCAAGGTTCCTAAGAGCACAGTGGCCTCCATAATCCTTAAATGGAAGAAGTTTGGGACAAACAGAACTCTTCCTAGACCTAGGCCAAACTGAGCAATCGTGGGAGAAGAGCCTTGGTGAGAGAGGTAAAGAAGAACCCAAAGATCACTGTGATTGAGCTCCAGAGATGCAGTAGGGAGATGGGAGAAAGTTCCACAAAGTCAACTATCACTGCAGTCCTCCACCAGTCGGGGCTTTATGGCAGAGTGGCCTGAAGGAAGCCTCTAGTAGTGCAAAACGCCTTAACATAGCATTGGAAAGAGTATAGGCAATATAGTGCTGTTTAGCGAGGCAATTGGAGATCAAGAAATAGTGATACACTTCAATAAGATACAACAAAATACAGTATAGCGTAATACACTACAGCACAGAACAGTATGTCCAGACGTAGCGGGACTGTGTAGCACGTAATGACATTTCGTGGGAGAATCAGGGTCCACCACATCCAGATGGGGGTAGGCAAAAAGAGGGGGGGGGGGAGGGAGGGGGCCACGGGCGCTGCGACAAGCATATTAAACAGTGATGCCGGTAATGGGCATCAGGTCCTTACTTACAGTGTGCAAGATGGTGCCATGCAACCTTCAAACTAAACCAAGTGGAGAGGAACAGTGCGTGGGTGTGAGTTCCCCCCAGCGGATGTGAAAGTGGTCAACCATGTTAGAAGCAAGGCGGATCATACCAGCTTGAAGTTCCTCCTATAGTCCTGCCACGGGCGCCACAAGGCCTCAAAAGACTGATGTTTACTTAGTTCCCAGCTATGCAATTTCTCAAGTCGGGCTATCTCATCCACCTTATTCACCCAGTCGGTCACAGAGGGTGGCTCCTTCTTAAGCCAATTAAGAGGTATTAATAATTTAGCGGCTTGAACCAATAAAGTGGCGAAGTCGCCTTTTGTTGGGGACCACTTCTCCGAGGTCAGCCACAACAACACGGAGGTAGGGGTGAGGGTAATGTCCGGCACGCCCACTTCACAGATAATCTTCTCCACCTGTGACCAAAAGGGGGAAATGAACCTACAGGATCCGAAGATATGCCCCATAGATCCACCAGACTCTCCACATCTCCAACAGCGGTCATCAGATCGCAATCCCATAACGGCCAAATCTGCTGGGGTCTTGTACCATCTAGTGAGAATTTTAAAAGAATTCTAAATTAGAGTTCTAAATTCTTACACAGGGTGAAAACCCATGAGATCTATTGTGCATACGCATCTCTGGTTCCGTGAAGGAGCAGTTCAAATCTCTCTCCCACCTACCTATGTATGAAGGTTTAACATTGGGAGTCAAGGACAGGATGTATTGGTAGAGTAGGGAAATAAGGCCCTTTGGGGGTCTAGAATGCAACAAAAGGGACTCAAACCAGGCAGGGGCAGGGGGTTATGGGTGAGCTCGCCTAAGCTGGGCATGTAACCTCGTGAGGTCAGCCACTTGAAGGAAGTTCAGAAGACCACTGCCAGCTTGCTCCATAATAACATTTGATTGCAAAAGATCCCGTAGTCGATGACCACTCAGTGGTGCCCATGCCGCCGACACCTCCATCGTTTCAGGGCGCAAGACAAAGGGGGCCCAGTCACCTGGCAATAATGCTGGTGGTGAGCTCACTAACGGCTTTAAACAGTTCACGTCCCTGAAAGCCCTCGCCAATGCAGCTGAAATTTTAGAAGGATTCTCAGTGTTCGGAACTAGGCCCCAAAGACCAGCCCTGGGTCGAGAGCCAATGGAAGACAACTATGCTGAAACATCCAAGGCCTGCTGACCTAGTTTATGTAAACGTAGCCAGCGCTTGAGTAATATTGCCCTGTAGTATGTAGCAATGTCCAGCATGCCAAATCCTCCAAACCGCCTGGGTCGAATAAGCCTGTCATAGGACAGTCTTGCCCTTCTTCCCCCCAAAGAAATGAAATGAATAGAGATTTTACGCTTTTAAAATAGGATTGAGGGATAAATATAGGAACCATCTGCATTACATATAGAAATTTAGGCATAACATAGGTTCAGAGCAGATTCTTCCTCCCCATCCAAGAAACATAAGGGATGGAAAGAGAGGATAAATGGCTCCTCACCTCCTGTAGAAGAGGGGGGTAGTTAGAACTGAAAAGGGAGTTGGGGTCCTTGGTTATCCTAACTCCTAAGTACTGTATGCTGGAGGGTTGCCAATTAAACGGGGATTGCGCTTGTAGAATGGAATGTTCAGAGTCAGGGAGGGAAATATTAATTGCTTCCAACTTAGTATAGTTGATTTTAAAATTAGACAGTTGGCCAAACCGATGTAGTAGCTGTAGTATCTGGGGAAATGTGCGGATAGGGTCTGATACTAATAGGAGCAAGTCATCAGTAAAAGCTGCGCTATAATGGGTGGTGTCTCCTACTGTAATACCTTTGATGTCGGGGTGATCTCTAATGGCCTGCAAAAGAGTTTCCATCACTAAAATAAACAATGTGGGCGAAAGGGGGCAACCCTACCTCGTGCCATTCTGTATGGAAAACGGCTCCGACAGAGCCCCGTTAACCCTAATTCTGGCTCGGGGTCTTGAGTACAGAGAAAGAATAACTTGTATAAAGGAAGGCGGAATTCCAAATCTAGTTAGAGTGTGCTCCATAAACAGCCAATTGATTCTGTCGAAGGCCTTCTCGGCATCAGTGCCGAGAAGGACCAGCAGCAGATGGGTCTTAAGGGCATACTGTACCAGCTGAATGACCCTGCAGGAGTTATGGTTGCCCTTCCTTCCAGGGACAAAGCCACACTGTTCTGGGTGTATCAGGGAAGGGAAAAGGAGCTGGAGACGCGATGCCAGCACCTTCGCCCACAGCTTCACATCAACATTCAGCAATGATATAGGTCTATAACTGCCACATATAGTTAAATCTTTGCCTTCCTTTGGTAATGGTCGCTTCCAAAGCTTGGGGGGGGGGGGGGAGCGTACCTCCCAATCGGGTAGCCTCACACCAGGCAGTTAAATGCGGAAGAAGGATGGTACCGAACACTTTGTAATATCCTACTGGGAGCCCATCTGGGCCTGGACATTTTCCCAATGGCATGAACGCGACGGTGGACTGTACCTGGAAACTGGCTGAAGAAGGGAGATTTTGTTCTCCTTAGTTAATGTGGGCAAGTCAAGATGTTGAAGGAAAATTATCCATATATTGTGCGGTGGTCGGGTCAAGGGGGTCTAGGGCCGGCTTCAGATTATATAAATTCTGAACATTTTCCTGAAACTGAGCTGCTATGTCTTCCGTGCTAATGACTGCGGCACCCTGATCAGACACAATCTTTTTAATAAAGGCGGAGTCTTTCCTCTTTTTAATTAAATGGGTCATCATCCTATTCCCCTTATTCCCATGGGCATAAAATTTGAATTTAGCATACTGGTAGTTTTTGGCATACCGAACATTTAGGTGGTCACGTAACTGTATACGAAGGTCAGAGAGATCTGATTGGGCTGCAAAGGCCCCAGAACACTTCTGAATGCACTCTAGCGCATAGATTTTAGACAACAGGTCGTTGAGGGGTGCCATGCGTTCTCTCTTGACCCTCGACCCCAGGGCTATCAACTCACCTCGAATGAAAGCTTTATGTGCTTCCCATGTTATAGCATGTGAGGTATCTGAAGCAGGGTTTTCTGCAAAGAAACGTTGGAGTTTAGTGGTCAAAGTGGCTACACGGCATGGGCTATCTAGGAGGGTCTCATTTAGTCTCCATGACCAAGTCCTTGCCGGCAAGGCGTGGAGGGTCAGCAACAAGGACACTGGTGCATGGCCCGAAATAGTTAAAGATCCAATGTTCACAGTCGTCAAAGCACTCACATGCAATCGTGACAAATACAACTAGTCCAATCTATGTGAGGAGCGGTGAACAGTGGATACATATGTGTAGTCCTTCGAGGACGGGTTGAATATCCTCCAGGAATCTAAGATATCCGCTTCATGGAAGGCTTTCTGTAAGACAGTGAGTGCCCTCAGAGTGGGCAGAGGTGGCGGTAGAGGAATCCAAGGCCGAGTTAAGAGCGACATTGAAGTCCCCCCCGACCACCCTGATCCCCTCAGCGAAGTCTCTAAACCTAGACAGTTTACGAGATAACCAGTATGTTTGCTTCACATTAGGGGCATAAAAGTTTCCCAGTGACATCAGCAGGTTCCCCACTTTACCCTTCACAAAGATGAACCGGCACTCAGGGTCAGCAAAAGGGACAGATTTAGCAATCGCAATAGAGATGCCCCTGGAGGCTTTGGCATTACAACTGTGGAACCAGTGCTTAAAATATTTGGTAGAGAGCTTAGGGACTGACATCGATTTAAAGTGCGTCTCCTGCAAAAAGCAAATTTCTGAGCCAAACCTGAGTGTCATCAGTTGAGATCTCTTTTGGGGGGTGTTCAAACAACGCACGTTCCAGGAGGTAATATTAAGTGTCGCCATCCTTATGAGACAAGAGAGGGAGCACGGCAATTATGAAGGGGACCCGCTGATGTGAGAGGGGGCAGCACAGCACCCGTGGACGAGATGTAAAACACAAGTCAGGGAGTGACAGAATAACAAATGTGGTAACTATTTGCTTATAAACGGGGAGCAACATTCTAAGGATTGGGGGCAAATCAGCGCAAGGAAGGTTGAGCTAAGGGGGGTACGTGAGGGAGTCGGAGGGTACACAGAACCATAACCTGTACATGATCCACCTAATCGTCAGAACTGTGGGGAGTACCGCATATAAAATAGGGTAAGCATATAAACTGAACATGTGTCAACCAGCCGCCCAGCCTTGTGAGCGTCAGGTAGTTAACCGAGTGTCCCGCCAGTCCAGGAAACCCAGTGAGGCAGTGACTGGGACTGTAAAAACACTCTCACAGCCTCAGACTATAGATAATCACGGTGAATTTGGGGTTAAGGATCGTTGAGTAAGCATCTTCTTGGGCCTCGTCGGCTTCCCCTTCCACACCTGCATCCACTGGTCTGTAGCCAGCAGTTTCGGGAAATCCAGGTGCTGCTCTGTAACTGCCAACCAGGACGGGATGGGTATAGGGGCAATACCTAGTAGCGCCCACGCCGTAGGTAAGTCATCTGGGACTCTAATGGTACACCGCTTGCCATCATACAAGAACGAGAGGCCAAAGGGAAAAAGCCAGCGGAAAAGCAACTTCTTGTCACGTAGGTAGGAGGTCAAGGGTCTAAGGAGGCGCCTCTTGTACAATGTGGAAGGAGCCAAGTCCTGGTACAGCAAGACAAGATCCCCATCAAAGGACAGGTCTTTGCAGGCCCTCGCAGTTCGAAAGACCGCGGCAGTATCGGTGTAGTACAGAAGGGTACATACAACTTCTCGAGGAGGCTCGCCTGCCTGCGGGACAGGGCGCAGGGCCCTATGGATGCGTTCTATAGAAATATTAGCCGCTTGTTCTTCCCCAAGTAGTTGGCCAAAAAGTTTCTTCGCTGCCTCCGGTATCTCCTGATGGGACACTGTTTCCGGGATACCCTTAAAGCGGATATTCTTCCGCCTCCCGCGGTTCTCCTGATCCTCTATCTTCTCCAGCGCCATTTTCAGCGCATTCAGTTGTTGTTTACAGCAAGTCTCTGTCACCTTGCAGAAAGTGATAATGGCGGTTTGAGTGGTTTCTACCGTGTCTAGGCACTGTCCCATGTGGCTCACCTTGGACTTAATGTCCCCCAATTCCCGCATCACCGGAGCAATAGCTTGAGAAAGGGCTCTCTTCAGGAAGGAACGAGAAATAGGAATGGAGTCGCAAGTTTCAGATGCGACACGCTGTACTGGTCAGAGTCGTCTGACTGTCTGCGGGGGCTGGAGGCGGCAGCGCCATGTTGTGAAGGCGCGTAGGAGACAAGGCCTGTTTTTTGCGGAGGAATCTCTCCATTTCCCCGGCATTTTTCCTAGTTTCTGTTTTTCCCCGGCATTTCTGGGTTTTTTTCTGTCAAGATGGGGTGCTGAGTGTACATTAATGAGAAATAAAATGAACTTTTTTGCTTTTAGCAAATGGCTGCAATGAAACAAAGAGTGAAAAATTTAAAGGGGTCTGAATACTTTCCGTACCCACTGTATGATATGCCAGTGTGGGAAACAATATCAGAAGAACAGGGAGGAAAGTAAAAGTGAAAATAAATGAATATATAAGTCCATATAATGGGCCAATCCCATATACACATCATAGCATAGAAAATCCAGAGAAAAACTGATACCAGAATGGATCCCATAGTTTTCATAGATTTGTTGTGCTGTATGGCGCCAGACATTTGCAGGACCTGGATAAAAAACACTCACTGCACTTTTCTCTCCGCATTTTTCATGCGGAGAGGGGAACGGAATCCCCGAACGTAATGCAAGCGCAGATGTGAACCCAGCTTTAGAGATACAGTGCTGTATGCCATCACAATATATTGTGTGCCTGATGTACACTGGGTGCCGCAAATTCAACTGCCTGCAACATATTAGTGCTATAAGAGGGGGTGTGATGTATGGAGAGGCCTGAACACTACCTTGACACTCTGCATCAGTGATAATTATCAGTGGAACAAGGATGCTAGCGTGTTGAGAGGATTGGATCTGAACACTACTGCTCTACTTCCCAAATAGGCAAGTGGTGAAATCTCTGGAGGTTCCCACATTGTGAAGTCTCATTGTTATGAAACATCTGGCTGAAGGGGGGAAACCATAGGCATTGCCACCCTGGTACTACTAGGCTGCTGCTGGTTGTATTTGGCTAGTCATGTAAAAATGGGGGACCCCACATCATTTTTGATGGAAGATAACTGAAAAAATGGTGGTCTTTTCCTTTTTTCATGACCAGCTAGTTACAACAAACCACACAGATTAGAATTACTAGTACTACTTTTAACCTGATATGTGTGCTGTATGCCCATATATATAGCATATGAGCTTTTTTTCAACCATTTATTATACCTAGAGGAGCCATGCAATGTCTGCCCCTTTGTTTTTTTATATAGATACAATTTTTTGTAATCTGTCAGTAAAATATACATAGGATCATATTTGTTATACATATGAGTTATACTTAAACTGTATATTGTAGGTTACATGCAGTATGAAATGGAAAATCTCTGAATTCCCACTACAGGAGGAAAGTACTGACCATATAGGAGGAAAGTACTGACCATTCTGTTCCACCACACTACATTGATGGAGGCCCCTGCTTTTTAATTCAGACCACAAGCCACTCATAATTGAATGATATTTACTTTGCAGCAGACAGTGCTCTTACTTCTTGGTAAGATCTCCCACACAGGAAATAACCTTCACTTAAATGTACATATTTGTTACAAAAAAAAAAAAAAGTGAGCCTTTGTGCATAAAGAATACAGGGTGTTAGCATTTGTGCTGCATTGAAGTAGATGGTTAAGCCACTGAATGCAGTTTAAATAGACCTATTTTTAATGCCTTAAAAATCTAAAAGCATCCAAAATTATATGTGGATTCATTTTTGAATATTTATCAGTCAGATATATTAGGTGACATGCACAATGTCAGCTTTCCATGTGTAAGTCTTTGTACACAGAGGTTTTCAGTCACTGTGGGTGGGTTAGCAGGACTCTCAGAATCTCTCCTAGGAGTCCAGCCATGATGTATTTTGCTTCTTATTCATAAATCCTGCGCAAATAACATAAACCTGTATATCACAGAGCTGATATTTATTCTCTCCCTCTATTAAAGCCTGCACTTATATAGGGCACTGTAAAGACTTCTCATTGATTATAACTGGTATCTGACCATTATTTGGTGAAATGTGTGAAAATTAAAGGGAATCTGTCAGGTCAATCTGGGACACTAAACCGCCCACAGGTCCTTATAGACCTGGGGTTTAGTGTCCCAAATCACCTGTTGTAATGCAATCCGCAGGCACATTAAAAATAAAAAAAACTTTATACTTACCTAGATCAGGGTCCGATCGACGCTGTTTGGTGAGAACGGTCGGCTTATTCATGAGGCACGCCTCCTGGTGCCTGCGCTGTTCTTCAGTGAGGCCAAAGATGGACACCCCAGCTTCACCGCGTAATTGCGGGGCATGCGTACTGAAGCCGAGGAATACTCCTCTGGCTTCATTGAAGAACTGCACAGGCGCAGGGAGTACAGCGGCAGGGTGAGTATAAAGCTTTTTTATTTTTAATGTTGCCATGGATTGCGTTATAACAGGTTGAATTGGGACACTAAACCCCAATCCCATATGGACGTGTGGGTGGCTTAGTGTCCCAAATTGCCCTGACAGATTCCCTTTAAGCAGGATTTATATTTATATTTCTGCTTACTGACAAGCTGGATTTTTGCAGTGTTTATCAGGTGCAGTATTTGGCATTGTGTGCCATGGAGTATGCATGTTAAAATCCTCTGCATCATGGCTTCACCAGTAGAAGTCCAGTCCAGTTCACAAAGAAAGGCTGAGATCAATCTCCCAACTGTTGTCGATTTATTCTTGCACTTGCCAAGAAGGCATACTATAGTGAAATATACATTTAACCTTCATTAGGATGTATCCCATATCCTGTCAGGCGGACACTTCAGTAGTCAAGGTTGTATGAAATACATCCTTGCTAACAACAACTCTATCTCTAGCAACTCCAATTGTGGTGTCATATTGAAGCCGAGTTTCATGGAGCCAAGACACAACTAGAAATATAGAAAGTTGAACACACAGTCATGAGTGGGAGCTGTATGTACAACAGTCAGTTCTAGGTGGTATACAGTCCTGCAATCTAGCCATTTAAGTAACTCTTCCCCTCCAACCTTATACTCTCAACATATCCTTCAGCAGGTGTGGAGGGGGACACAATTGTGAGGGATGCAGCTTGTGCCTTTGTCCATAGCCGATCATCAAATTAACAGTATCAGTTTATATGTTTTTATAACATATAAAGTCCAAATCTTGCCCTTGGTCGGATTCAAACCCAAGACTCCAGCACTTCAAGTAGCAAACTATACTTGGCGGACACAGGAATAAAAGTGTTTTACCAGGACGTATTAACTGATGAGCTATCCTAAGGATTGGCAGGGATCCGACACCCAGGACCCTGTCAGTTATTTGAAGAGACTGCGGTGTTACATGAGCACTGCAGCCTCTTCAGTACTTACCAAGTACAGCACTGTACATCTGCTGTGGCTGTGTTTGGTATTGCAGCTCAGCCCATTCAATAAAAGCCATATGGCCTGAGAAGCGGCACTCAGGGAGAGCTGATGTCACTTCATCGGCTTATCCACGGGGTCGCGGGTGTTGGACCCTCACTGATTTTCAAATTATGACCTATCATCAAGTCCTGGAAAATCCCTTGAAGTCAGGGACAGTACAACAAAAGATCTTGGCACAGACAGAAGCTCCTTTATATCTGAGGATCACTGTGTCACTCAGGCTTGACACCAGTGCCAGCAAACTTACACACGAGAGAATTTTCTGGCAGCAGACCAATTGCTGTGGTTTTAGTTATTATGAAACTCACAGTGAACTTGGACTTAATAAGGTTATGAGAATACAACACTATGGCTAGGAACAATAAGCAAACAAACTTACTCTGTACTTACCTCCACTGCCCCATACTGAGAAGATCACTTTAGGTCTAAAATTGCTGAATGTAACACAAAAGAGCAGAGCAGTTAGTCAAACTTCCTGAGCTTATAGTGGCTGTACAGGATTAGAGTACATTGGTGCTATTTTTCCAAAAAACCCTTGTGTACAGGTTATGTGTGGTATTGTAACTTGGCTCCTTTCATTTCAAAGGAGCTGAACTGCAATATCAGACACAACACAGGTACAAGTCAGACACTGTGGTTAGAAATGAAGGGCCCATGTTTTTCTTATCTTAGACAATGCTTTTACTCAAAAATCTCCTATAGTGGGTGTGATGATTCTGCCTAAATATGGCCATAACTCAGCTGTATTTTGGTCTCTGGGTATAGGATATCCCTTCTGGCTTGTACTCACTCATACTGTGCGCAGCTATAAGCCTAGGTGCATATTGGCAGTAGCGGCCAGGCTGGAACAATAGGGCTCCATTGTATTCTTATACAGCCCTGGCTGATCAAATAATAGTGCATTGTTCAAGCCTGGGCTGTTGATCAGATATGACTGATAACAGTGTATCAATTCACTTTGTCTCAGCTCTATACAAAAGATCTGGATTTGATTGAATTAACTCATCAGACATACTGTCGCCGGTGACCTCATTCTGGGAGGTGGCATAAAGGGTATAAAAGATGAGGTAAGAGGTCTGTGGGTGGAGACTATCACTAAGAGATCATGCTATGAAGACTGTGCTGGGATCATGCTACAGAGTTGTTACAGACAGACCATGAGGAGTTTTTTGTGATTGACTATTGGACTAATGCTGAGAGACTGTTATGAGAGCATGCAGGCGGGATTATCGTTTTAATGCCACATGCTGAAAAGCCTCCACTGGTGACTCACACATGCCATGTGTGAGTGTTGGACTATAGAACCACATCAAGGACATGTGTGGTAAAGTAATCATTTCACCTTTAATCCCTTTTATTTTATTTGTACTGTATCTTGTAACTAGTAACTGTTAATGCTTGTATATATCTGCATATCTGTTCTGATCTGTATATGTTAGATTTTAATACCGACCCATTTAGGGGTTAATAAATATATAAAATTTAGAAGGCTTGTCTTGTATTTATCTGGTGAACCCGGCACTCACTGGCGTTGAGTGTGGTTTTTATATGAAAGAGGACTCAGGGTGTGGCCAAAGCGGTTTGGCGCACGGAGGATCTTTCACATTGGTGGCAGCGCAGTGGGATCTTAGGATAAACGGCGTGTGTTGGTGACCTATATCACTCACATGCTGGGGATTATGGTAATCCTATGAGACAAGCTCGGTATTAAAGCAAGCATTAAGATACAGTGAAAGTTTGATACAGTGCTGTTCCCCTCCCTTATTCTTTGTATTCTATTCTATCTTTTATTTGGCAAATACCAGTGGATGGCTAGTGGGCTCAGAAGCAGATCTCCAGAACTGCTGAACCAGGCTTTTGGAGATCCTGAGCGTATGGCTGAAATGGAGGCAGCCACAGCTATGCAGAGTCCTGATTTTGGGGCTAGGCCAGGAAATGCAGCAAGCAGCCCGGTCCCAAGGATTACTTCACCAGGAGAGACCAGTAACCCCAGCCTTGCTGTGGGAGGAATGGCTTCACACTGGCAAATGGTCCTGAAGCAAGCAGGCACCGGTGACCCTAACACATACCTGCAGGTGTTGGGCTGCTTTCAGGAAGCTGCAGAACGAGAACGGCAGGCCGCAGAACGGCAGGCTGATCGTGAGGCAGCAGAAAGGCAGGCTGAGCGGCAGTATCAGCTTGAGCTCAAACGAATGGAGCTCTCCCAGCAGGCACCGTCTGTCACTGCACACACTCCAGAAGCCCAAGTACCAAGGCTCCGATCCGAGGACTTTCCAATCCTTGAAACAAACGGGGATTTGGACTCGTTCTTGCGGGCCTTTGAGAAAGTGTGTAAGCAGTATCAGCTACCACAGACAGATTGGGTCCGTTACCTGGCTCCCCGGTTGAGGGGAAAAGCCCTGGACACTTATGCCAATTTGCCAGTTGACCAGGACTATGAGTCTGTTAAAGCAGCGCTGATCCGGAGGTACCAACTCACACCGGAGCTATACCGTCGAAGGTTCCGAGGCCTGCAGAAAAAGCCGTCAGAGAGCCATGAGGATACAGCGGCCCAGCTGCACGTTTGGTTCCGGGGAGTGGACGGAGGGCAAGTCCGTCACCTCGCAAGAAAGCCTTGCAGACCTCATGCTTCAAGAGCAGTTCTTGAACATTTGTACCGAGGAAGTGCAAAAATACCTCTTGGACCGAGAGCCCAAGGACCTTGAAACAGACGCGGCAATGGCGGATCGTTATGTTGCCAATCAGTTGCCGTGGAAACCTGCCAGCGACGGCTGGAGGAGGGGTAAGACACAATCTGTCCCGGGGAAGCCTGAACCAAGCTGGAGGTCACCACAGCCCTCTGCTTCCAGGTGGGGTAGGCCAAACTCTGTCCCGGGTGGTTCCTATACGTCCCCTGCCCCTCGAGCTCTGGGCTCCCCGGCAACCTCTCTCATACCCCAGGGAGAGATCAGGCAGTGCCACGCCTGTAATCAAACGGGACATTTACAACGAGACTGCCCCAACCGCCCTAGGAACCCCCCTGCTCCCCAAACTACAGCGGCTGGCCCATCTGTGTATCTGATTGTGAGGGAGGGGCCCCAGCTTAATACTAACCATCAACAGGTCACTGTGGGGGACAAAGTGGTGATGGGATTCTGGGACACTGGGGCAGATGTTACGCTGGTACAACCAGATTTGGTCCCCCCAGACAGTATTATTCCTGGGAAAACTCTGACCCTACGGGGTATTGGATTGGAACGTTTTACTGTACCCATGGCTTGTGTTCATTTAGACTGGGGTGCAGGGAAAGGAATGCGGGATGTGGGAGTGATGTCTGAGTTGCCTGCCAATGTACTGTTGGGGACAGATTTGGGGCCTATGGTGTGCCAATATGCAGCGGGGGCTCATCACCCTCCCTCTGAAATGTCTCCTCAGACACTTTGTGAAGATGCTAATTTTATTGTACCTGTGGGAATACCTGCAGAGGGGGCTGGTAACTCTCCCTCTGAAATGTCTCCTTATACATTCTGTGAAAATGCTAATTCTAATGTATCTGGGATTAATGTAGGTGTAAAGGAGCTGACTGAGGACTGGGCTGTAGATCCGCCCACATCTGCGGGGGCCTCACCCCCCAGTCTGTGTCTCTATGCCTGCCAGTCCTCCCTCCAGCTCAGTGTGATAAGAATGCTGTTAATGATATTGTAAATGTCTGCCATGAAACTGTACCTATAAATGTTGTCAATGTAATTGCCAATGCTTGTTGTGAAAGTGTACAGGGTAGCTCTTCTGAGTCACTGGAAGCGACTTCTACTATTTCGCCCAGTGCATCCGATAAGCACCCAACTGCTGACCATGTGCCAGATGGTCAGGTAGGCTATGTAGATCTCATGGCCGATCCAGGTTAGGGACGGACTGCTGGTAGTGCGGTGTTAGCCCGCAGCCAGAGTGCTACCAGGGTGGAGGGCGTTCCGACCCTTGAACCGTTGCCTACACCACCTGGAGTCGGTGCTGAGACCGCCATGACTAGCCTCACTCCCTTGAAGCCGGAGGAGTCCGGCCTGTATGAGACATACACATCTCTTCTGTCCAGTTCTATTCCAGGAGTGCCCATGGCCCAAGTGCAGATGGCATGGGGTACTGGAGATGTGATCCAAGAAGAGGGTATGTCCAATGTATTACCAGTCAATGTATTGTGGGGGGATGTTTTGGGGAAGCATGATCTCAGTCATTTGCCCAAGGTATCACCATCACCCACCCAAGTACAGGAGAAACAGGATGCAGGTGTGGAAGCAAAGGGGGAGGTGCAGAACCCCCTAGAACTCTCCCAACTAGCGGCTAGTGTGGGGAAGACCCTGAGAGAGCAGGCCAAGGGTAGCCAGGAGAGCAGAGATTGCCAGGATGGGATCTCTGGAATGGTACCCCAAGGGCCTGAGGTCATGAGTGTGGCTCCACAGGGTGCCAGTACTCAGAAAGCGGACCCAGAACAGGCAGGAGGTAGCCAAGTGTACGTGGCTCAGAGCCTGGGCCTTAGAAGTGTCCCTAGTCAGACTAGAGAGACAGAAGGGGCCGGCAGCTATGTAACATGCACCTCTCTTGTGTCTCACTCCAGCCAAGAGTTCAGAGAGGCTTTCCAAGCTGACCCTAGTCTGGACATATTGAAGGCGCATGGTGCTCAACCACCCTCGGAGTCTGACAAGGCCCGAGTCTGCTGGGACCCCGGGGGGAGGTGAGGAAGCCTTTGGAGCCAGAGCCTGAGGAGCTGGAGGCGGAGGTGCTTTCAGAAGAGGGGCGTAGGCCCCTACTTCCTGCAAGCCCCATCTAAAGGGGGAGGTGTGATGATTCTGCCTAAATATGGCCATAACTCAGCTGTATTTTGGTCTCTGGGTATAGGATATCCCTTCTGGCTTGTACTCACTCATACTGTGCGCAGCTATAAGCCTAGGTGCATATTGGCAGTAGCGGCCAGGCTGGAACAATAGGGCTCCATTGTATTCTTATACAGCCCTGGATGATCAAACAATAGTGCATTGTTCAAGCCTGGGCTGTTGATCAGATATGACTGATAACAGTGTATCAATTCACTTTGTCTCAGCTCTATACAAAAGATCTGGATTTGATTGAATTAACTCATCAGACGTACTGTCGCCGGTGACCTCATTCTGGGAGGTGGCATAAAGGGTATAAAAGATGAGGTAAGAGGTCTGTGGGTGGAGACTATCACTAAGAGATCATGCTATGAAGACTGTGCTGGGATCATGCTAGAGTTGTTACAGACAGACCATGAGGAGTTTTTTGTGATTGACTATTGGACTAATGCTGAGAGACTGTTATGAGAGCATGCAGGCGGGATTATCGTTTTAATGCCACATGCTGAAAAGCCTCCACTGGTGACTCACACATGCCATGTGTGAGTGTTGGACTATAGAACCACATCAAGGACATGTGTGGTAAAGTAATCATTTCACCTTTAATCCCTTTTATTTTATTTGTACTGTATCTTGTAACTAGTAACTGTTAATGCTTGTATATATCTGCATATCTGTTCTGATCTGTATATGTTAGATTTTAATACCGACCCATTTAGGGGTTAATAAATATATAAAATTTAGAAGGCTTGTCTTGTATTTATCTGGTGAACCCGGCACTCACTGGCGTTGAGTGTGGTTTTTATATGAAAGAGGACTCAGGGTGTGGCCAAAGCGGTTTGGCGCACGGAGGATCTTTCACAGTGGGTTTTGTTTGTTGTCTGTTACTAAGGAGATGTAGATAGATATGTACAACTGTCTATAAGAAAAACTGCCCTTGTTACCCATAGAAAGCACATAGCAACCACAGTGCAGCTGCCACTCTCTTGAAAAATGGAAACTACACTGTGAATATTTGCTATAGGTGACACGGGCAGACTTTTTTTTTTTTTTTTGAGGCCAAGACCCCTCGTAGTGAAACACAGCTAAAAAATGCAGGGAAAAAAAAACAAACAGTGGAAGCGCATGGTGGTTTTTTTTTTTTCATTGCGCTTTTGCTGTGTTTTTATTATCAGATTTTCTTCTCTTTTTAACCCTATAGGGAAATTGCCAGCGTTTCCACTGGTATAATTGACATGCTGCGATTTTCAAAATGCAGCTTTTCCACAGTGGATTTTTTTCTGCAATGTGTGGATGGGATTAGCCATTTACAATCTCATTTACTTTGCAGGTACTGTAAAACACAGCATTTTTCTCTGCAGTAAAAACTGCTGTGTGTTTTCGCAACCTGGGACTTTAGCCCCAGTTTTTATAAGTCTTACTCACTATGTTGTAGACAAAAACAGCAGAATATTATCAGTGAAGACTATTTGCAAAGTTGTTCATTTTAAAAAGTTGGAAATGCGTCAAAATTGTCTGGGACGAGGAACATACCATAAAATCGTATCTAACCCTTCAACAAACTTGCATACATCGATAGATCAGTGTGTACATGAGGAACACTATTTCTGGTTATTATATGACTTGCATTCTGATATTTTTAGCAGTTTTACCCACTATAGGCTCATTCTGTAATTTTCAGTTCTCCCTGAGCTGGCAGGTAGAGGATAGTAGAGGAAAATGTGTGTTATAATTTTCTCTCACTCAGAGTCAGCAGGATTATATAGGACAAACCGATGATACAGTACATTATAGAGTACTGGCCTGTACTAATATGCACAAAACAATGTGATCAGCAGCTTTGGCTCTGTCTAGCTCACTTAGCTCCTGCTCACTCCTCTCCATAGACTTCTATGTAAAACTGTAACATGATACCTCTATGAATGCACTTGTAGTTGTTCCAGCAAGATAGATACAGCAGATTTCATAGCAAATGTTATTCCGTTCCAACACTGTCAAAAAAGCCTCTGTTTGCTCATAACGTGATTGTGGCTGGATGATGCTAATGGCTGTGTACAGTGACTTTGCCATGCAGAGGCACAGGATATATGCACACATACACAGCAACAACCAAGCAGTTTAAGAGAGAAGAAACACCAACAATCTGGAACACAACATACATTAGTTCTGTTCAAACTTGCTTTAGTTTTTTTTTCTGTCAGGATTCTGTTGCATTTTGATGGTCACAATAGCATTAGTGGAGAACTTAGTGCACTCCATTTTGCACATACCTCTACGGGGGCTTTCAATCCGTTCTGTTCCGATGAAACAGAGCAGAATAGGACCTGCTCTATTTTCATCGGAACGGAGCAGACCCTCGGATGCCTCCTTGGATGGCACACTCGGACATGTGCATGAAGCCTTATAGTCTGTTATATTCAATGGAGTCTGATCAGGAGCTGAGGTGAAATTGGATTGCAGGGATATGAGGGGAGCATACATGAAAGAAGCCGGGAGAGTGACAGACAGTTGAGGGGTGCAGAGATAGAAAAAAGAGAATGTATATAAGGGGAATGTAGGGAAATATTAAAAACACAACTAGCACAAGTTATTTGAAATGTGTTCATTTATTGTAAATCTAACATTTCTGTCACAATTCTTCATTGAAGGCCCAATAAACTCACATCATTTTTACTCTCCATTGCTATTCCACTGGCTTGGTTATATCAGGAAAAATTGCTGGCTCCTCTGTAAGTATGGGAAATATTACCACCCGCTCTTGCATGTTTGTGTCTAATTAAAGTAGCCCAAAACATTCGTCCATTTTTGGCAACATCTGCTGACAATCTAATGTGTACTGAGGGCCACAGATATAAAAAAATATATATTTTCTGTTAGAAAGGTACATGATGTCAATTTTAATGAAGGTAATCCTATTAAGGCTGAGGTCCCATGTTGCAGAAAGGCAGATTTTTTTTTTTTTTTTTTTGCAGATTTTGCTGTGGCCTTTTGAGCAAAAGCCAGGAGTGCATTGAGCAGAAATTAGAAGTATAAGCACTTCCTATATATTTCCCATTCCTTTTGTAGCCTCTTGGCTTTGGCTCAAAAAACTTCAGCAAAATCTGCAACAACAAAAAAGCTGCGTTTCCACAACGCAGGGTCTCAGCCTAACTGGCTGTATCATCTAAACCCTTCTGGTCCTCAGTTGTATCATATGAGCATCAATACGACTCTACAAATGACACAGCATCTAATGTGTGGATGGGAAGTCAGTTTCTATATTCCTAAAGAGAGACATTATGCAAGTCCCATAGGAATGAAAAGAGCAATTGGACTTCTATCCACACATAAGACACTGGGGAAAATGTAACAAAGTTTCTACTCAAGTTTCTGGTGGCAAAAACTGAAATTTGGCACCTGGCAATTTTGTGTCAAAACTTGTGACTTTTTATATTTCACCCGCCACTTTTCCTAAAAGCAGGAGGGGGCATGGCTTGGCAGATATTTATTATAATTAAGACCAAAAACTGATGTAAATTATAGCTCAAATCTAAGTCTACTCCCAGGCATGTGTCTTTTAATAAATTAGGCACATCTCTACTCCAGCACACAGAGGATCAAGACTAACATAGCAAACGCCTGTCTTGATAAACTTCCCCCACTGTGTCACTTGGAGAGTCAGAGTGTTTGTCACATAACACAACTGGGGACCAAAAGAGTAAATAACTGACAAATACAGTGACCAGTAAGATTACTTTCACTATCATTTACATCATGCACGTTTGTAAGGGTGAGTTCACACAGAGTTTTTTCAGGAGGATTTTGATGTTGAACCTGCCTCAAAAAATGCTTCCCATTAGTAGCAGTTTTTTTTTCCTTGCGACATGACCTACAGGTGCATCTCAATAAATTAGAATATCTTTGAAACGTTCATTCATTTCAGTAATACAATTCATTTAATCAGCGTCTTCCATGATTGTGTGTCCTACTGAACCAGACTGAGGGACCATTTAAAGGCTTAGGAAACCTTGGCAGGTGACACACTGAATTTACAATACTGAACTTTTTTACAATATTCTAATTTTCTTAGATTTGGGTTTTCATTAGCTGTGACCCATAATCAACATTTACAGAAATAAAACACTTGAAATAGAACACTCTGTGTGTAAAGAATCTAGAAAATATAGGAGGTCACTTTTTTAATTCAATTACTGAAATAAATAAACGTTTCAAAGATATTCTAATTTATTGAGATGCACCTGTATCTTCAGGCGCATTCCGACTTGAAAAACCCATTGAAATCAATCGGAGGCGGAAAAAACGCAACACAGTTTTTTGATTCACAGGTTTTTGCAAAACCTACTAACATTTTTTTAAGCTGATTTTCCACGTCATAAAGTGCAACATGTATAAAAAAAAAAAAAAAAAAAAAAAAAAAAGGATCCCTTATTCCTGAAGCAGATTTTTTTTTCTCCCTGCAAAAACTCAGTGTGAACATACCCTAACAGGCCAGAGACAAAATATTTTTAGAGGTTAGCTGCTACACTGCAAACACCACAAAGTGGCACTGTATATGGAGGAAAGTAGCCATGTTTTTTTAGTCTTATTAAACCCTTTTAAGAAAGAATAGGCACATAATCTCTGAAGGGTTCACTGGTCCTTGGAAATTCACTGAGGTATGAGCTGAATGCACAGAGAGGCATTGCATTATTGCAAAACGTCCCCTGATTGCAATAAGGCCTTAACCAGGTTAGTTTGCAAATATTTCGCCCATGGGTATCCAGATGTTTTTGCACTGGGTTGCATGATATAGGAACTCTTCGCCTTCTCCTTGCTGTGGGTTTTCCCAGTCCCTTGTGAGCCCGTAGTTTACCCAGGTTCGCTTACAATTTTCAGCAGATGACCACTCCATAAATTTAGATCCCTGTTGAAAGTGAAACAGAACAAAATTACTCAGAGTATGAGGCACTGAAATCTGACATACGCTGCCAACAGAGTCATGGAAGGAAAACTGAAGAACTGTATGTATGATATTTGACTTTTAGTAGTAGACAGTTTCAAATTGTTCAATTTACACACTTACAGATCTTGACCTACAAATTCATACATTTTTAGAAGAAATAACAGCTAGGGGCACGACACCGGACTAGGAGGTGTCAACACACAAAGCTTACATGAACTAGAAAGACAACGTCCATTTTCCATGTATCCCACCAGAAAATACTTCAGTGGGAATTAAGTTTGTTATGATTTTTTCATAAGTTTTGGATTCCAAATCTTCTGGGATCTGTCCCACACAAACTGTATAAATTAATCAAAGATAGGGTTGAGAAAATACAATATATAATTTACATAATTAATTTTCTAAACCCCGCATTTATTTGATTAGTAAATGACTTTTCAGGGCAATTGGGACAATTTTAGGAAGTTCAATAATTCTAGTGGCCATCCTTTCATAAAAAGGATGAGTCTCCAGCGCAGTAAAACACATCCACTTAATTATCAAAGCATATAAGATGCACAGTCATCCACAATGGCAACATGACACAAGGGTGGTAGCAGCCTCCTACGCGTTTCAGACAACACTTTTGTCCTTAATCATGGCAACATACCCATCATTATGTATATTGTCATGATTAGGGACACAAGTGGTGTCTGAAACGCATAGGAGGCTGTGTCATGTTGCCAATGTGGACTTCTGTGGATCCTATATACTTTGATAATAAAGTGGACTGCTGAAGACATGGGTGAGCAGGAGTGGTTTCTTTTGTCACATGTTCATATATCAGAAGTAAGAGCAGTAAAGTTCCAAATACTCTGAGCGAGAGAGCATTTGGCAGTTTTTCTATCAGTTACATAAAAGGAGTGAAGATCAGGCCTGTTAGGGAACCTCTCCATGGCAACCAGCAACAGAAACCATTCACTCTGGTTGCTGGTAGGATCTCAGTTGTGAGAAGACTACTAAAGGCATTACTGATTTCCAAAGTTATATTAGGTCCTATACACACACGCACAACAGTGTTCAGCCGAGGCTCTTCCAATGCTCTGTTCCGTTCCGATATTTTATAGCATCTGCTCTATAAATATCGGAGAACCAGAACAGAGCTCTGGCTGCACATGTGCATGAGACCTTAGAAAACCCCCAACAGAAAAACTCTAAACATGTATGAAAATAGTCTGCACCAAAGTGCTGTAGTTTGGCAGCTATATTAAATGAAATCTAAAGGTGCTTTACAAGACTTTGTGTTCCCGCAAAATAATTTCCCTTTTACTGAACACTTAAAATAGGAGAAGAAATACAAGACATTTATGTGAATTAATAAATATGTCTTGTGCCAATACCTAAGGCACAAGCAAAGGGACTGGTCACACAATTGCTCTCATTCACATGTATCCCCTCTAACATTGTCTGCCAGGAATTTCCAATGCACAGGTCCAATGATTTATATGAGGCCAAAATCTTTTAATAAGAAATTACTCACTTCGGAAATGCATTCTCTAAGGATTAATAACAAGACTAAAAATAGGCACAGCACCGGCTCGCACACAATGGAAGTTCGTCATCTCAGACTGTCACACAACTTCAGGGACTAGATACCTGAAATCTATGAAAGCCAACCTAAGCTATGAAATAAGATTATAGGGGTTATCCAGGGAAACTTTTTTATTTATTTATTTATTTTTTTAAAAGGTCTGTTAGTGCTATTAATGGGTTATTAAATGCATCCAAATACCTTTAGCAGTGTTTTGAGTGATTTCTGGGTTTCTCTGGGAGCTCCTGGCATCTTCTGCATTTGTTTACATACTGTAGCTTACTGTTCTTTTATCCTACAACTACCATGATGCATTGCTATTCACTCAGAGCTGACTCACATTCTGTCCCCCTCTCACTCCCTCCTTCTCCTTTTCTCACTCCCTCACACCCCCTCCCTGATTCCCAAGCTAGCCCGTCCACTACTAGCCCTTCCTAACTAACTAACTCAGCCCACTGCACCCCACCCCATCATACTTACCTGTCTTCCTATCCGGATCTTCTGGGCATGGGAGATCACTTGTGATGTTCAGTGCCCAGAAAATCCGGACAGGAAGACAGGTAAGCACGATGGGGGGGGGGGGTTTAGTATTGGTGACGTTCCGTTTCTGGAAACGGGGAAACATGACCGCCCCAGCAATCTAGGTAAATATAGATTTTTTTGCAAAGTGAGTAAATTAGAAGATAGGCAGGGGGAGGGTATTTAGCTTAGTGTAGAAAGATCATTTTATCCCAGAGAACCCATTTAACCTATTTTATAACCAATTAATCTAATTATTCTATTTTCTATCAATCTTCACTAGTAACTTTTATAGAAAAATGTTGTGAGCATGCTCTGTAACGTGCCCAGAGGTGAGAATGGGTGAGCTGTGTCCATCCAAAAATGGATCCTGCACTGCTGTCACAGTTTTGCTTTAAACATAATCCATGACACTAGTGAGAATAACGCATTATTGAAAGGAAAAGGACAAAAGAATAGGCTTTTTACCTCTTCAGATCCAAAGTACCACATAGCCTGTACATCTTGGTGCTCCACAAGATATTTAGACAAATGGTCCCGTCCACCGGTAAGTATGTTTACTACCCCTCCTGGAAGATCTGAAGTGTCAAATACCTGTGAAAAGCATCATAAGCACTCTGTGTCAAAAATGTCGATTAAAGATAGAGAATAGCAAAGCATATGAAGTACATCTAGTACAGTCGGAAAGCAGTACAGCAGTACTGGTAACAGATGTAGCAATTGCTATATTGTCAACTTGCATGCTACTCTATTAACGTAGATTAAAGGGATTATCTAGTTTCTAATATTGATGGGCTATCCTTTTTAAGATCTGTGGGACCATCGCAGATCAGCTGTTCGGGAACCGCTCGGCTGTTAATGTTTACATGATAAAAGCTGCACTGCCCACTTGTCATACAAAGTGTAGTGGCGGCTTTAGATACTGCAGCACTACCCCACTGAAGTCTATGGGACAGCGCTGAAGAACCTAAAGCTATCGCTACATGTCTTTTAATGAGTGAACATCATAGCTCCCAATAGGTAAACATTACTGGGAGCTGTGCTATTCCCAAACAGCTGAATTGCGGTGGGCCCAGATGTCTCCTATTCTAAGGAGAGGCCATCAATATTCTGAAACTTCATAACTCCTTTAAGTTACAGAAAACTTACTCAGTATATTTTGATGTCAGCTAAAATTCATATAGCCTCCAAGTGGAGAACACCGAACCTCTTCATCTTTGAAGTTCTTAATTGGGTAGATAGTGTTATGCGGTTTGGAAAAATGTATTCTGTCATAAAAGACTGCCAATCTCATTTTGACAAAATATGGTCCCCCTGGAAAAATAGAGCTAACATTCCAGCCTAATATACTGTCTACAATTGTCGCCCTTGACTCCCTCCACCCTTCAACTTCAACCCCAGGATAAGTTTGAGACCCCTCCCACGGGAGACAGTGCTCCTTTCATTATCCCCCCCTTTTCCATTGGTTTATTGCAAACATTTTTATTACACATTTTTGTGTTTGATTAGTTTTTTGTTTATGGTCTTCATGTTTTGTACATAATGGTGTTATGTTCTGCTGACATTTTATCTTCTGTATATTTACACTGTCATGCCTGTCCTGTGTAGTGTTTGCTCATTCAATAAATACTATTTGAAACTAAATTACAGTAAATTTAGTACAGGTAGACAGCAGTACAGAATATATTATGCCAGTAGATACAGTGCTGGCCAAAAGTATTGGCACCTCTGCAATTCTGTCAGATAATACTCAATTTCTTCCAGAAAATGATTGCAATCACAAATGCTTTGGTAATAATATCTTCATTTATTTTGCTTGCAATGAAAAAACACAAAAGAGAATGAAAAAAAAAAAGTCAAATCATTGATCATTTTACACAAAACTCCAAAAATGGGCCGGACAAAAGTATTGGCACCCTCAGCCTAATACTTGGTAGCACAACCTTTAGACAAAATAACTGCAAACAACCGCTTCCGGTAACCATCAATGAGTTTCTTACAATGCTCTGCTGGAATTTTAGACCATTCTTCTTTGGCAAATTTCTCCAGGTCCCTGAGATATGAAGGGTGCCTTCTCCAAACTGCCATTTTGAGATCTCTCCACAGGTGTTCTATGGGATTCAGGCCTGGACTCATTGCTGGCCACTTTAGAAGTCTCCAGTGCTTTCTCTCAAACCATTTTCTAGTGCTTTTTGAAGTGTGTTTTGGGTCATTGTCCTGCTGGAAGACCCATGACCTCTGAGGGAGACCCAGCTTTCTCACACTGGGCCCTACATTATGCTGCAAAATTTGTTGGTAGTCTTCAGACTTCATAATGCCATGCACACGGTCAAGCAGTCCAGTGCCAGAGGCAGCAAAGCAACCCCAAAACATCAGGGAACCTCCGCCATGTTTGACTGTAGGGACCGTGTCCTTTTCTTTGAAGGCCTCTTTTTTTTCCCCTGTAAACTCTATGTTGATGCCTTTTCCCAAAAAGCTCTACTTTTGTCTCATCTGATCAGAGAACATTCTTCCAAAAAGTTTTTGGCTTTCTCAGGTAAGTTTTGGCAAACTCCAGTCTGGCTTTTTTATGTCTCTGGGTCAGAAGTGGGGTCTTCCTGGGTATCCTACCATAGAGTCCCTTTTCATTCAGACGCCGATGGATAGTACGGGTTGACACTGTTGTACCCTCGGACTGCAGGGCAGCTAGAACTTGTTTGGATGTTAGTCGAGGTTCTTTAGCCACCATCCGCACAATCTTTCGTTTAAATCTCTCGTCAATTTTTCTTTTCCATCCACATCTAGGGAGGTTAGCCACAGTGCCATGGGCTTTAAACTTCTTGATGACACTGCGCACGGTAGACACAGGAACATTCAGGTCTTTGGAGATGGACTTGTAGCCTTGAGATTGCTCATGCTTCCTCACAATTTTGCTTCTCAAGTCCTCAGACAGTTCTTTGGTCTTCTTTCTTTTCTCCATGCTCAATGTGGTACACACAAGGACACAGGACAGAGGTTGAGTCAACTTTAATCCATTTCAACTGGCTGCAAGTGTGATTTAGTTATTGCCACCACCTGTTATGTGCCACAGGTAAGTAACAGGTGCTGTTAATTACACAAATTAGAGAAGCATCACCTGATTTTTCAAAGGGTGCCAATACTTTTGTCCACCCCCTTTTTTATGTTTGGTGTGGAATTATATCCAATTTGGCTTTTTGACAATTCTTTTTGTGGTTTTCCATTGAAGACAAATTAAATGAAGATATTATTACCAAAGCATTTGTGATTGCAATCATTTTCTGGAAGAAATTGAGTATTATCTGACAGAACTGCAGGGGTGCCAATACTTTTGGCCAGCACTGTAGCAGCACATTACTTGGAAAACAGTTAGATAGCAGGACAGCACATATACACACGTGGACAAAATTGTTGGTACTCCTCGTTTAATGAAAGAAAAACCCAGAATGGTCACAGAAATAACTTGAATCTGACAAAAGTAATTTGCCAAACTACATGTTGATAAGCCACAAAGCTTGTTGGAGAATGTCCTATGGACAGATGAGACAAAAATCGAAATTTTTGGCAAGGCACATCAGCTCTATGTTCACAGATGGAAAAATGAAGCATATCTTGAAAAGAACACTGTCCCTACTGTGAAACATGGAGGAGGCTCTGTTATGTTCTGGGGCTGCTTTGCTGCATCTGGCACAGGGTGTCTTGAATCTGTGCAGGGTACAATGAGATCTCAAGACTATCAAGGGATTCTAGAGAGAAATGTGCTGCCCAGTGTCAGAAAACTTGGTCTCAGTCACAGGTCATGGGTCTTGCAACAGGATAATGACCCAAAACACACAGCTAAAAACACCCAAGAATGGCTAAGAGGAAAACATTGGACTAATCTGAAGTGGCCTTCTATGAGCCCTTACCTAAATCCTATTGAGCATCTTTGGAAGGAGCGGAAACATGCCGTCTGGAAAAGGCACCCTTCAAACCCGAGACAACTGGAGAAGTTTGCTCATGAGGAGTGTCCAAAATACCTGTTGAGAGGTGCAGAAGTCTAATTGACAGTTACAGGAATTGTTTGATTGCAGGGATTGCCTCAAAAGGTTGTGCAACAAAATATTAAGTTAAGGGTACCATCATTTCTGTCCAGGCCTGTTTCATGAGTTTTCTTTTTTTTTTTTTTTTTTTTTTAAATTCTGTTGAAGCATGGTTGAAAAGCAATGTCTGACTTTCATTTGTTCATGTTCATAGAATTTTTATATATTATTACTTTTGTCAGATTCAAGTTATTTTTGTGACCATTGTTGGTTTTTCTTTCATTAAACGAGGGGTACCAACAATTTTGTTCACGTGTGTAGTACTGGCAGAGAAGCTAACACTACATTCAGTATATGTAGTACAGGTACACAGCAGTACAGTTCACATACTACAGATAAAGCAGTATAGTACATCTACAGCAGTACAGGCATAAAGGAGTGCTGTACGGAGCAGTTCAGTACAGATACAGTGCCTTGCGAAAGTATGCGGCCCCCTTGAACTTTTCAACCTTTTGCCACATTTCAGGCTTCAAACATAAGGATATAAAATTTTAATTTTTTGGTGAAGAATCCAACAAGTGGGACACAATCGTGAAGAGGAACGAAATTTATTGGTTATTTTAAACTTTTGTAAAAAATAAAAAACTGAGAAGTGGGGCGTGCAATATTATTCGGCCCCCTTAAGTTAATACTTTGTAGCGTCACCTTTTGCTGCGATTACAGCTGCAAGTCGCTTGGAGTATGTCTCTATCAGTTTTGCACATCGAGAGAATGAAATTCTTGCCCATTCTTCCTTGGAAAACAGCTGGAGCTCAGTGAGGTTGGATGGAGAGCGTTTGTGAACAGCAGTTTTCAGCTCTTTCCACAGATTCTCAATTGGATTCAGGTCTGGACTTTGACTTGGCCATTCTAACACCTGGATACGTTTATTTGTGAACCATTCCATTGTAGATTTTGCTTTATGTTTGGGATCTTTGTCTTGTTGGAAGATAAATCTCCGTCCCAGTCTCAGGTCTTTTGTAGACTCCAACAGGTTTTCTTTCAGAATGGTCCTGTATTTGGCTCCATCCATCTTCCCATCAATTTTAACCATCTTCCCTGTCCCTGCTGAAGAAAAGCAGGCCCAAAGCATGATGCTGCCACCACAATGTTTGACAGTGGGGATGGTGTGTTCAGGGTGATGAGCTGTGTTGCTTTTACGCCAAACATATCGTTTTGCATTGTGGCCAAAAAGTTCGATTTTGGTTTCATCTGACCAGAGCACCTTCTTCCACATGTTTGGTGTGTCTCCCAGGTGGCTTGTGGCAAACTTTAAACGAGACTTGTTATGGAAATCTTTGAGAAATGGCTTTCTTCTTGCCACTCTTCCATAAAGGCCAGATTTGTGCAGTGTACGACTGATTGTTGTCCTATGGACAGACTCTCCCACCTCAGCTGTAGATCTCTGCAGTTCATCCAGAGTGATCATGGGCCTCTTGGCTGCATCTCTGATCAGTCTTCTCCTTGTTTGAGATGAAAGTTTAGAGGGACGGCCGGGTCTTGGTAGATTTGCAGTGGTCTGATACTCCTTCCATTTCAATATGATCGCTTGCACAGTGCTCCTTGGGATGTTTAAAGTTTTGGAAATCTTTTTGTATCCAAATCCAGCTTTAAACTTCTCCACAACAGTATCACGGACCTGCCTGGTGTGTTCCTTGGTCTTCATGATGCTCTCTGCGCTTTAAACAGAACCCTGAGACTATCACAGAGAAGGTGCATTTATACGGAGACTTGATTACACACAGGTGGATTATATTTATCATCATCAGTCATTTAGGACAACATTGGATCATTCAAAGATCCTCACTGAACTTCTGGAGTGAGTTTGTTGCACTGAAAGTAAAGGGGCCGAATAATATTGCACGCCCCACTTTTCAGTTTTTTATTTTTTACAAAAGTTTAAAATAACCAATAAATTTCGTTCCACTTCACAATTGTGTCCCACTTGTTGTTGATTTTTCACCCAAAAAAATTAAAATTTTATATCTTTATGTTTGAAGCCTGAAATGCGGCAAAAGGTTGACAAGTTCAAGGGGGCTGAATACTTTCGCAAGGCACTGTATTTGGCAGTACAGTACATGTAGTACAGGTAGACAGCAGTTCAATATATGTAGTACAGACAGCATGACAGTACATGAAGTACAGGTAGATAGCAGCACAGTAAGAGAAGTACAGGTAGATGGCAGCACAGTACATGTAATACAAGTGGAACAGTATTGTACAGTAGTACAGGTATAAAGCTACAAAGAAGTACAGTACAGAGCAGTTCAGTACATGTAGTACAGACAGTTAGCAGCACAGCCCATGTAGTACAGGTAGATAGCAGTGCAGTACATTATCCACAATATATTGTATATCTTAATTTATAGGCTACAATAAATGCATAAACTACTAATGTGCAGATGTGGAGATAAAATACCTCAATGATGAACAATTCTTTTCAAGCAGGGTGAGCTTTCAAGCCCGAATAGAAGAACAAAAAGTGTAAATATAGTAAGTCCCTTTGTAAGTAGGAATAGTGCAATGTACCCACACATACAGCCCCAAACTTGGCTTATTCAGAGGACATCATGTTTTCCATTTTGTGCATTTTATTTACTTCTACATATTAGGAGGGTTTTGTAGCATTGTGCTCTTTTGGTATAAGCTCATAGTACACATTACCAAGGCTTATAAACACTTTTATGTGGAAATGTGAATTATTGAAAATAAACACAATTGAAAAAAAAACTATACTGGATTATGAGATATATTCTTTGGTAACTTTTAATGAGAAGAGCCTCAAAACTCACTTGGAAGGTTCATATGATTTTGCAAATCAATGCTGTCCAATTTCTACAATTACAGAGTTTAGGTTAACCACTTCCATACCTTCCTACAGAGGAACAAATGTATATAAAATGTAACGTTTACTTAAAAAAATGGATACCATAAAATTAACTGTGACTGGCTGACACAGCGATCACATGCCCGGAAACCACACAGGCTGGTCTCTGGGCAAAGCTCTGAGGTCTCTGCTGTCTATTGACATCCCATGGTACTGTGTCCCCCAATGAATACAACGAGAAAAGGATTTTACGGTGAGTACAAAAATCCATTTTTGTTGCTTATTTCATTGGGGGGACACAGTACCATGGGATGTCTTAAAGCAGTCCCAGATTGTGGGAAGTACACTGCCATGAGAGCAATGTAGCGCACAGCCGCTTGCAGAACCTTTAAATCCAAGCTGGTAGTGGCAGAGGCCACGGAGTGGATCTGTTAGAACATGGTGAAAGTGTGGACAGAGGCCCAGGTGGCAACCTAGCAGACCTAGGCCGTGGAAGCCTGATGCCGAATAGCCATGAGACTCCGACAGCTCTATGGAATGATTAGTCGCAAACAGAGGTGGCCAAGGGGCGGTCACCAGCAGTAACATGAGATCCGCGTACCAGCCGGGACCAATCCGGAGCCACTAGGATGGCTGGAACCCCCTTGGTTTTCAGGTTCTTGAGAACCCGAGGGAGAAGAGGCAGAGTAGGGAACAGGTGCAGAAGGTGGAATTCCAACCAGGAAATCACAAGAACGTCAGCGGTGATGGCCGGTGGGTGCAGGGAAATGGCCACGGAACGGTGGAGCTGTGATTCAGGCAGAAGACGAAGGTCTATGTCAGTCGTGCCCACCAGGAGCATAACTGGAGACACTAATTAAAACTGACTAGCACAGTGTCTGTGGAAAAGTAGTATGGAGGCGGAGCCAACATCTTTTGATAATCCTAGAGTCAGCCTCCTAGTGGCTAGGTCTATACCCATGGTACTGTGTCCCCCAATGACATAAGCGAGAAATATATAACATGTAGTCCAGCCAGAAACATGTGATCTCCATAAGTTGGGTCTTTATCCAACCCTGTGTTTAATTTCTGTAACTTTACATTTTCTCTCTAAAAATTTGCTGAGTGGGTGGTCTTATTCTTGTGTGACGTCAGAGCCATACTGTGTATTCTGAGCCAGAGGTCTCATCTATATTCTCTTCCACCTCGATCACAAGACTCACAATATAAGCTGTTGGAGCAACACTAAGACTGAAGCTGTATCTACTATATCCTCCTTCTAATATACAGCCGTGCTAAAAAGTTTACATACCCCGGCTGATTTTTTGGTTTTTTGGCCTTTTTTCAGAGAATATGAATGATAACACAAAAACTTTTTCTCCACTCATTGTTAGTGGTTAGTTGAAGCCATTTATTGTCAAACTTCTGTGTTTTCTCTTTTTAAATCATAATGACAACCAAAAACATCAAAATGACCCTCCATGAGTGGAGAAAAAGTTTGTGTTTTCATTCATATTCTCTGAAAAAAGGCCAAAAAAAACCAAAAAATCTGCTGGGTTATATAAACTTTTTAGCACAACTGTAAACATTCTATCTGCATCTCCCTCCTCCTCAATGATTTTTGTATGGTGAAAGTCTGCAGGCAGGGAATAAGAACTACAGGTCACTTCATAAATTGTGCAACAATAGACATAAATTCAATGCATTGATAGTGAGTCTGTTCACATTTGCATTGAGTAAACCAAGCTGTTTACACAGCATAACATTGAAAACCCAACAATCCATTGAGATTCCAACCAAATAGTAAATTGAAATGAATGAATTGTACCTGGTAAAAGTCTAGAGCGGGCAGAGGGAACTTTTCACTTGGTACAACCACCACAGCGTTTCCACGAACAATTGCTGGAGCAAACAGGCTCACGAAACTTAGGAGAGGGTTTTCATCAGGACAAGCAATGCCTACTACTCCGACAGGTTCTCGAATAAGAACAGTAGCTCCATAAAGCAAAGTTTCCTTTATAAAAGAAAAAAAGATTAAAATACAGATAAATCCAGTTGGTTATTAACCATAACTTATATCATGGTTCTGAAATAAAATCCATGATTTGTGACAGGATGCAGTCAATGTGTAATGGGCACATTCTAGTATGACAGCCTAACCATCTCTCTAGCAGCTATTGGTCAGCTGCAGTTACATTATGTGTATGTACAACTTTAGTTTAGTCATCTCTTCTGCTGAGGTCCCATGAATGCGCTTTCTTATCATCAACATATGTAATGTCAGAAGTGACAACCACCCTGAGCACAAATTGTAGCTCAGAGCTGTGGCTGTCATTTTTTATTATAGATTCTTGTTTGGTATAAGCTTACGTACTACATAAGAACCAAGTAATTTCATTCACTTGCATGTCTTACCTGTACTGTGCCACCATATTTGTCACAGTATGCTCCCCAGTAGAAGAGTCGTTGAATACTGAGGTCTACTTCATGCAAGGCCTTCTCTTTAGACTGTCCGGTCAAAGAACTCAGCCGCTGGGCTACCTCTTCTCTACGTATCTCAAGATTTTCAGCCATATAGTACACAATCTGTGCACGATTATGTGCTGCCCTCTTGCCCCACCTATTAATATTAAGAACACAAAACTGATGAAAAATCTACTTATTTCACATGGAAAAAAAAAAATACACATGCACAAATCTACACGATAGATAATAACAGAACAGCAATATCCCTAAAAGAGGGTATCTGGAACTTAAATATTTATAACATATCCTTACCTAGTTTGTCAATATTAAAAAGTATTAAAGGGGTTATCCACTTTCTAATATTGATGGCTTATCCTTAGGATAGCTTGTCAATATTATATCTGCGGGGGTCCTGGGTGTCAGCTATTTAGGGGCAACACATAAACATTAAACACATGTAAATATTACTGGGAGCCATAGTGTCACAGAGATACTGACCTGCGGAAGTCCTGGGTGTTGGACTCTGGCAGATCGAATATTGATAGGCTATCCTAATCATAGGCCATCAATATTACAAAATGAATAACCCTTTTAAACTCTTAGAAAATCTCTTTAAAATATTTTCGTCTGTATACAAAAATGATCAACTTGGTGGGTCTGCTATCAAACTGCTAATAATATTATGACAAATGATTGTTAGGCTAAGGCATCAGGTAGTGAAGCACAGCAAAAAAAAATGCTGCGGAAACACCGCGTTTTTTTTCCACAGTATTTATCTTTGCATTTTGCCAGAGTTTTCCTTTGCAGACTTTCTGCCCCTATTATATCTATACAGAAGACACCAGTGTTTCCACAGGAATAATTGACATGCAAGCATTTTTGAAAACGCAGCTTTTCCGCTGCAGATTTTTTTCTGCAAAGTGTGGATGAGATTAGCCAGAATCCCATCCACTTTTCAGTGACTGTAAAATGCTGTGTTTTCGCAACATGAGGCTCTGGCCTTACGGTTATTCTTAAAGCACAACTTTAAGAAGATCATATACTGAACTGAAAAGGAGGAAAAAAGACTTCAGTTATGAGAGAAGATTGCCCAAACTTAATTATTAACACCAGACAAAGAAAACTATGATGTAACACTGTGCACAACAACCTCACAGTGTAAACAAAACAAGATTTCTGGTGCAGCAACTACGAGATAGGTCATGCTGATGTATGACTGATATGATGTCTTACAAATCATACTACAAAAATACTGTGGACAAGTATGAATAAAGCCGTACAATACGATCACAGAACGCACATCTGTTTTTGGCCCATAAAAAAGTTTTTTTCAGTTCACACAGAAAACCAAGGGTCAGGACAGGACAGATTTAATATAAAAACTATGATGAAAGTCATGTTTATGTATTTTTCAAATGGAAAAATAGTCCCCCATTTCCACTAGAAATCTGAACCATAATTGCCATATAGGCTGATCTTTGGTCATCAACCAAAAGAGGCTTATTTAATATGACAAATTCTTTACATTTTGCCAAATCATAGCTTTTTTTTCTTGCAGAATATCTTTGTTCATAATATCAAAGTCTGGTCGATTTGGTGCTGGTAAACCTAATTCTATTAGAGTTTTACTATTGATAGATATACACCTTTCTTCTAACATCAAGAGGGCTTTGTTGAAAATGTCAGCAATGAAATTTAAATCTAAGTCTGGATTAACTCTCCTTTGCACTCTAAGAATATCTTCACTAAGATATTCTTTGTATTTGTCCCAAAGTGCACAGGGATTGAAAGGTGCGCAGGTTGTAATTATTATAGCGAACAGGTCTCTTAGTTGAGGTGGAAAGCGAGTGACAGATGCTTCTTGCAATGTCATGTCCAGTGTTGATCAGATCACGCTTTTGGTATGCTTCCCTGTATGTTTGACACAGCTCTCCATCAACTATTTTCAAATCTGTGAAAGAAGTTGGCCACAGACAGTGTGAAGCAGTAATTGGAGGTAGTAACACTCTGCATTGTTTGGATGCACTGTATACACACGTCCAAGAGCATCACTGGAACGTTCGTCCATCCTGGGACCCTTGTACCTTGTTTCCTCTTGCAAAATACTTTTCTCAATTTATTCCATGTATAATATTTTGGAACATCTGAATATAATAAATTCCTTGCAAATGGATCTGCTTGACATAGGAGAAAGAAAGCTGTCAATTTTGTATTGGGTGGTTGAGCAGCTCTTTCCTCTGCATTCTTGGGAGTAAAATAAACTCACTGTCCATTTTCAAGATGGACACTGAGATGAACTACAGTTGGATGTCTTTCATGGATGGGAAAATTTAGTAAATCACCACACGGCTTCATTACTACTTATATACCTTCCCATCTGATACAACATAATCTCATCAAATGTACATTTTGGATTCTCTAGCTGGAAAACTGCCATATCACTGCCCTTGTGAACATATTTGCAAATGTATTAAATTGACTTAACAGAGTTACAATAATCTACATTATTGTGCGCATCAAACATTTTTGAAAACAGTGGAGTGTAAGGTACAACCCATCGATTATCTATTTCAAGGTCTGTATTTTGTTTAACCCGTTTTAATCTGATTGTTGCAGTATATCCTCCCTGTTCAGGTTTCCGTCTTCTGTAAAGAGGATAACCATTATCTCATGTTTGTGTTTCTACAATCAAGTTGTGAGGATACTTTTTAGTAAATTTTCCTTCCTTCATACATGGCGATCTTGGGTTAAGTGGCCCACATGGCCCATGGATCATATTTTTAGAATTAGTTTCAAAAAGTACCGGATCCTCTTCTGGATTTGGAAATGCAGTAGAAATAACACTGTCAATTTGATCAGGGCGTATCTTATCCTTTAGCCATATCAGTAAATGAGCATGTGGAAGACCTATTTTTTGCCACTCAATTGAATACATCCAACATTGACTTCCACCAAATATCTAACACTTTGTAATTACGTCCATGAGCTTGATCAGTTTTTGTTTAAAACCCTTGCTATTAAATCATGTCGATCAGAGGGGCACTGACCATTCAGAAGCTCTTCCTTTATCTCTGGCCAAGTTGAATTACATGTAACGGTAATAAACAAATCAGGACGACCATATATCCGAACATATGTCATGGCGTCCTGAGCATACTCATGCATATGTCTGGGACTTCCAGTAAATGTAGCCAGTAAAATAAACATACGGCCAATGTCAGCCACGTTGCCATCATTAGCAACAGCATCCCTTAAATGAATGTATTCATCCACTCTAAGTTTTTGTTGGTTCAATCGTATACATAGCAACTATAAATTGATGAAAAAGTTGCCTACATTGTAAAATGTGGTTAGAAGACCCATGTCTGATCATTATTTGGTAGGCATAAAAGTCCATAGCTGATATTTTTTTATTGGTTGGCCTAGCAGTCATGTGTTAGATTAAAGTGATAGCCATCTTGGCCATTCCAAAATATTATCGGATATTGCAGAGCATCATATGATCTATGTGTTTCTACAATACGTTGAAGATTGAAGATTGTCGCTTCGTCGCTGAATAATTATATCTCGGCTTTGAAAGTCCTGTCCAAACAGTACAATAGCTACTTCATTAACAGTGGGAGAATTAAATCGCCTTTCATGCTCACCAAACGGTATCTTGTCTGCTCTTATTACAACTTGATATTCATCACGTGGCATTATTTCTAAGGCTGTTTTGAAAAGGTTTACTAACTGATTGTGCTGATGGAAAAATCTTTGCAAATTCAACACAATCGAGTCACGTTGTTCACTTGTCTCAGCTCTTTGACACAATTTTGCGTTCTTAGCTTTTGGATGAACTTGTCCAATAGATGGTCGTTTTTTGGGCAGCATTTTAAAAAACAGTCCTTAGTATTATGACCCTTTAGTCTTTATCTGACACTGATAAGAGATGTAATAGGATGAATAGTAAATACAGAGCAGCCCTCACACAGTATTACTATGACCTGACGGAGCTCACATCTTAGTAATGAAAACCTCCTCACAGGCAGACTTGTGTAGTTGCCCATAGCAACCAAACAGAGCTCAGCTTTCACTTTACCTCAGCAGCTTCAGTGATGAAAGTTCTCTGTATAGTAAGCAATAATTACAATCTTACTATGAGGCTGTTTTCGCCTGACCAATATTGCTGCTCAGTAAGGCTGCTTGCACACTACAGTATTTTTCACGGGTCTCCGGGCCGTGGATTCTACAGCTCCATTAACATTCTATGGAGCCTGCAAAATTCACAGCTTTGTGCACAAAGAAGTCTATGGAACCACCAAATCCATGGCCTGGAGGCCCATGAAAAATACTGTAGTGTGCAAGCAGCCAGTAAGGATACCAGACGTGTTTTGTCAGTGCGTGTGTGTATGTGCACGCGTGTGATCCATGTGTCTGTATGCGTGTGTGCATGCACATGTGTGGTCCGTGTATATGTATGCGTGTGCCCCCCCTGTGCGCATGTGATCCATGTGTTTGTGCGCGCGCAGTGCAAGTGTTCATGCGTGCGGTAGGTGTGTGTGAGTACACATGTGCTTTGTTCGTCCGTGTGCGTAGTGTGCATCCATCTCAGTGTGTTTGTGTGCGTGTCTGGTCTTTGTGTTCGTGTGTGTGTATGTGGTGTGCATGTGGTATTTATGGAGTGGTGTTGTGGTATTTGTGGGGTGGTGTTTGTGTTGTGTGTGTCTAGCGTGGTCTGGTGTTTGTGTTGTGGCATTTGTGTGGTGTTGTGCTTGTGGGTTGGTGTATGTGTGCTGTCTGTGTGATGTTTGTATGGTGTTTGTAAAATGTTTATGTGTTGTGTGTGGTGGTGCGGCTCCTTTAGCAGCGACTCTTTGGCGCCGTCGCTATAATTTGTCCCTGTTGTTTTCCCCTCAGCACTGTCACTTTCACCTTCACATTTCCCCATTATATGTATAGGGCCTAAATTCGGGGGCCCAATCTGATGACTGGGGGACGCTAGCGTGATGTAACATGTGCAGTATTCTGCTCCTGTGGGTGGAGAGGGGGCGTGCCAAATTTCACCCAAATGAGGCGAGAACTGTGGATTTGTATAGAACGGGCTACTACAGATTTTGAGTTTTATATATATAGATTAGAATTCTGCCGTAATCTGCCTCATAAAACTGGTGGAAGGGTAGATGCATATAACAGTGGTGCAAAACGACTGTGAAAGACATCCATTTTTCACTGCCATCTTGCATCCGAGGGGAGGACGTTTTCACGGATCCCCCATACATTTGAAACGGCAGAAAATAGGACATGACCTATATTTTGATGGTCTGTGACCATGGTCTGTCAAAATAACCCTATTCACTGACTTCACTGAGAAATTGAAAAACAGATGCCAATTTTCACTGTCAAACATAGCCTTAAAGGCTATCACTCTGGAATAATTAAGCACAGTGGGAATTGGGACATTTATATCATATATATTATGCAGCTGCATATAAATACCCCAACCCAGAAAAGAATCTTCTCTTTCATATGAAACCAAAAGCAAGTTTATACATTTTATAATGTCCAAGACATAAGTGAAGTGACCCTCACCCACCCTCATTTTTTCTACATGTTACACAGCCCCGTACTCCCGGACACAGTAACATTCAGTGAGAGGCGGAAACAGAAAGTATCCAAAATCTGTTAATATACAGTATATATGTAATATGTATTTGTTAATATTTGTATATTACAAAATTTATTTATGACACAAATACTGCTAAGAAATCAAAATTTGTCCAAAAGTTTAGTTATGCTTTAACGTGTTTAGGCTGTACTTTTCAATAGCTCATGATTCTCAAAGAATCACATTCCTGGATATTACTGGTAATACAGAATAAAACTGTAAGTTGTTTAACATATCACAAACCAATCACAGGTAATAATGTATTAAATTCTACATCACACCATCCTATGCTTTTAAGCTCATAAGGAACAAGTGCTGCATATGTAAGGCACCTGGTCTTCTGCTAGAAACCTACAACATTGTAGACACAGATTTAAATAATCTGCTGTTGTCTGCTCAGAGTTCACACTACCGTTGCTAAAGTCCGTTGCTATCTTCAGTCATAGGATGACAGCAACGGACATTAAACTGTCACAGAGAACGGTCACAGACTAAGTCTGTGCCCGTTCCCATTGACAAAAATGCAAACAACATGACCGGAAGCTATCTTCCGTCATGTTTGTTTACCTTTGTAACAGAAGATAAAGTTGTCATGCATGCAGGATTTTAGGCAACAGACATTAGCAACGGTAGTGTGAATGGCCTCTAACACTGCAGCTGGTTGTCCTCTGTAACTGGGACTTTTATGAACTATTCATACTACGAAACATAAATATTCATTATTATTTGTTTATTTTGCTTACTTATATAGCACCATCATATTCCATACACAAGTAAAAAAATAAAACAAAAAAAAAAAAAAAAAAAACAGCACTGCCCTTGCAAAATGTCACCATAACTGCCCCATTCGCTAAGACTACACATATTAAGTATCGAGTATCAAAGACTGGCTAAATCATACGACCTATATAAATAACTTTTTGAGGTATCAATTTGCTTACATACCTATAACATGAAGAAATTTGTATATGTGTGTTTATATATATATATATAAATATATTACACACATACATATAATTATTTATACAGTTATAACCAGTATTAAATAAAATTTCACATTAAAAAAAAAAAAAATAATAATATCATCTAGCCAGTGCAAGTCTTCTTACAAAATTTTAACCAGTAGCATTTGGTTGCCTGTTCTCTTTTCCACTAATTAAAGCCTGGAATACCAGCATATTTGCAATATCATATAGAAATATCTACATAAACTTCTACATAATAATACTCTGTTCTCTAAGGTGGTACATGTATGATTGGTTGTGTTTTTTTTTTTCCCCCGTAAATGTCCCAATGTATCCATAACTGTATGCTATGACTAAAGGGCTGCACCTGGGATGTGCCGTTTATATCTTTCCATTTTTCTTTCCAAAATGTTGCATAGCGATTCTGTCCCCTTATTTTTTTTGTTTTGTCTTGCTACCAGCACAACCACGTGTATGCCATTGCTCTGGTGCTGTGCCTGTGGGGTGGTGTGGCCCAGAGCCTGGAGGCTTAGCCTGGTAGCGGGGGTGTTGCTGGTTTGCTCTCCTGTGGGCGATATGTTGCGGTGGTGATGGTGGTTGCTGTGCAGTGCTGCACCCAACAGAGTAGGGACCCACTATATAGAGGTCGCCATGAAGTAACTAGTGGACTTATACACCTTGATCAATATGTATACTAAGATCCCGAGTGCATTTTGTAGATTTTGCTTAGAATCATAAGATTAATATACAATACTATAAGCTCTTGTGAGCAACACCCTCAATCCCATTTATTTATTACTCTGTAAGGTCTCATTTGCTCTGTACTTTAACCCTACAATTTGTAAAGTGCTGCAGAATATGTTGGCGCTATATAAATAAAATGTATTACTATTTATATTGGGATGGGCAGTCCGTCTTTCTTTTTTTTTAACCTCTGAAATGTTGCTTGACTTAACATAAATAAGCATTTTGTGTCTCAATGGATTTTACAGAAACCTTTAACAAAAGCCACGTTTTGAGGTTTACATCATTGTGTGTTGAATTTAATGTTATATTATATCCAAGGGCATCAAACGGAAGTAAAACGTAGTTCAGCAGAATAATTTGTCTAGTTCAATGTGGCAGTTCTGGGGGCTAGTCACTGTTCTTCAAGTCACCCAGAACAATCCAAACCTGCTGACCATCATAATAATAGAAATTAGAGCATCTTAAATGTATGTAGGAGGAGTCAGATGGATCAATAATATTTCCTTGGCTCTATTTATATTTTCCTATAAATATACAGTATGAATGCCTAATAATCTGTGAAGTTCAGCCAGGACTTACCCAGGAGCAGCTTTGTGGGCTGCTTCCACAGCGTTGCGCACATCTTTTCTGTTGCCATCAGCCACATATGCTATGACTGAGCCATCAGATCCAAAGATGGGTCGAGAGTACATGCCATCTGGACGTTTTTGGGCTCCACCATAATATAACTTGTAGGTTCTATCCACACTAAAGGGAAACAAAGAAAAACCATTAGAAAAAACATAAAACACATTCACCTAGACATGTATCTTTCTCAAATATGCAACTTAGTTCTTCTCAATGGATAACAAGATTTCCATAAAAAAACACTGTGCAGCTCTGCTATGATGTACATTGTAATAAATACTTGTATTCATGACACAACAATGCCGAAGCACGTCCCTTAAAACTGTGCACTATGCCATCCATCTGCTGTCCCTCCTGGAAATGTATCAATAGATGGACAACTGGGTGTTACTGTTCTCCTTCTCAACAGGGAGTTTCAATACTGTCAGCGCTGATTGGACAGTGTCAAAGAGGAATGCCAAGAGGCATGGTGTTACTTCAGGCAGGAGGAGTAACAGTGGAATGACACAATGCAGACTTCTAATACAAGATGTGCCAGAATTGTTAATGACATGTCCAGAGAACTTGTGTTTAGCAATGATACCACACTAGCCTTGTGTGGTGCTCAGACAGAGGGTTATTCAATCCACACAATGGCACATACTTTTCTCAAATGCTTAAGTCACATGAGATTTATTAAAGCATATCCAATATGTACAAGTGAACAAAGATCACAAAGTAATCCATTTCAGTTCTAGAGGTAGTCTATGTGACAGATCAACAATATGGCAACATTTCAGTGTAATACATCATAAATGCTGATAATGCATCATCAAGCAAACACATAGAAGACAAGTAAAAACAGGTCAACATCAAAACCAAAAGGTAGGAAGAAGCATGCTCTGCCACTAAGATTGTTTTTCCCCTAAAAGAATTCATCAATTGTAGGAGCAAGGGGGTTATCTATGTGGCCCAATGCGATTGCCCCATAGATTATATGGGCAAAACTCATCGAGAATTTAGGAGACGCATTAGGGATCACTACAATGATATCTTACAAAAATGTGATACCCCCTTGGCTCGCCATGCAATTACATATCATGACGGTGACCCTCTTTGTTATAAATTCAGTGGGATACAGACGGTACAGTTTCCTGCGCGAGGGGGAGATTGGGACAGAATTATCCTTCAGAAAGAGTGTAAATGGATATACACATTTAGATCAGTTCAACCGTTGGGACTGAAAGAGAATCTTACCTTTGGTTGTTACATTTAATTATCTATGATAGCCATTTCCTTTTTTTATTCTATCTGCATTCTTTAGTATGGTATTACATCAAGATATAGTGACTGACATTCACAACGGCATTATACCTTTCAGTTTATAACCTAATTCTTTAGAGGTATATTGCGATCACACTATAGTATCCTACATTTACTAATAATGAATTTAGGCCATATAACATTTTTAATATCTTTTATGAACAAATATAGGTGCGATGGTGAGCACCTTGGCATATTTACTCCTCTGTTATTAGTATACTGCATAGTGACATTTATGTCTCATACGATTATATTATCGATTTCCATCATTCTTATCATCTAGATTAGATGAGATATATATACATATTGATGAGTTTAACATCAATGCAGGATTGGATATTGCATGTCTATAATATGTGTATATACTGTACATTTGTATAAACATATGACACTTTTTATACATGGGAGATATATATAGATTATTTGTACGTGACATTTGGGTACTCGCGCTGCATTTGTTCTATTACCTCATTGCTTTGTTATATTCTTTTTGGGCACAAGCATATTGCGATAGTCATTAATTCAGCTTCTGCTGATCTACGTTTTACTATATATTCCATCAGCCATACTTTGTGGTTATAGGGTAATTCATTTAATGGATCTTGTACTTTCAATGTTTGAAACTCAAAACGCTATTAGTTTCATTTATCTCTCTATTCAGCGTCAGAGAAACCTCAGCCCATTTGAGATATGCGCTGTAAGTCCATACTAAGATGAAAGGCGATTCTGCCAACTTCCTGCTGCACGGCCGTGGATGTTTGTTTACAAATGTATGCCTCATGATATACTCTATTTATAATACGTTATGCTCATAGGAAAGTCCATCCAGTCTTTTTAAATTTTCTAGTCTGTTGTTTAATCTGTATCGATCCTTTTTGCTCAATGTTCTTAATATCTGAGATCTAGATAGTTAATATCTCTAATAGAGATGAGCGAATCGATTCTGCAGAAGTGGAATTCGATCCGAATTTCAGGAAATCTTCGATTCTCCATGATTCCGGATTTCCTGAAGCTTCGTGGTAACGAATATTTAGTAAGGACCTTTGTGACATCAGATGGTCACAAGATATTCTCTAGTGATGTGATTGGTGTCTTTGTTTGTTAGCAGATACTTCCACATGAAGAAAAGTTGTTCGTGCTGGAGGGAGAGAGAAAAAGAGAGAGAGAGGGAGAGGGAGAGAGACATATGACCGCGCCATCCAAAGGCTTCCGCTTTTTTTCTGACCACCCCAGCTCTCTGTAGACCGGAAATAGCTGGTTTATTCGCCGCAAAGTAATTCGGATTGAAGCGAATCGAATCGAACTGCCGAATCGAACTTTTGAGAAATTCGCTCATCTCTAATCTCTACTTACCTGTCTATCCAGCATTGCAGACGTCTCAGCTTGTCTTGTAGACGCACTTGAAGTCTCCATGATGACAGAAGACAGCCCCGCCCACTTCATGCTGATTGGCCAATGCAGTATAATGCACCACCAGAGGTGTGAGCGTCATACTCCGCCCTGGTGACCTGTGATTGGCTCAAAGAGCATGACACATTGGTAGGAGGCGTGGCTTCTGCCGATATAAGGCCTTACAATCTCACAGAGCTTGTCAGTGCCGTTCTGAACCTTTATCAGAGCAGTACACTATGCAGTATCATCCCCTGATGAACCAGTAGGCGGGGGAAACGTGTCGGAAAAACCTTTGACCTTTTTGTCCTAATAATGCTGCTGTATATGATCTTTCCCTCGAGTTAGATCCCTTTTATCTCCAGTTGTAGTTATTTTGAAGGAGATAGACTGGATAGAAACTCCATACAAAGTATATGGTGTGATGATTCCACTTAAATATGGCTAAAACTCAGAGATGTATTTTGATCTCTGGGTATAGGATCTCCCTTCCTACCTGCATTTATTCATAATGTGCGCAGCTATAAGCCTAGTTGTATGTTATCAGTAGGGTAACCTTGTAACAATAGGGCTTTATATCAATCCCAGCAGGGCTCCATTGTATTCCTACACAGCTCTGAGTGATCAAAGAAACATGCATTGTGCAAAGATCAGACCTGGCTGATAACATTGTATCATTCCACTTGGTCTCCGCTCTTTACAAAAAATCTGGACTTGAGTGCATTATTCAATCAGACTTGCTGCCGCCGATGACCTCATTCTGGGAGGTGGCATAAAGGGTATAAAAGATGAGGTAAGAGGCAATGGGAGGAGATTCTGTTGGGACTACAAGAGAACACCATGAGGAGATTTTTGTGATGAGACTACTGGACTAATGCTGAGAGACTGTGATGAGAGCATGCAGGCTGGAATATACTGTGATGCCACATGCTAGGAGTTAATGCTGAGAAGCCTCCACTGGTGATCTCACACATACCAGAGCATGTGTGAGGGTTGGACTACAGAACCACATCAAGGAGATGTGTGGTAAAGTAACAATTTCACCTTTATCCCTTTTATTTTATTTGTATTGCATCTTGTAACTAGTAACTGTTAATGCTTGCATATATCTGCATATCTGTTCTGAACTGTTTATGTTAGATGTTAATACCGACCCATTTAGGGGTTAATAAATACATAAAATTTAGAAAGCTTGTCTTGTATTTATCTGGTGAACCCGACATTCACTGGCGGTGAGTGTGGTTTTTATATGAAAGAAGACTCAGGTGGGGCCACAGAGGTGTTGGCGCACTGAGGATCTTTCACATATGGGATCACTCTTAATATATCCAACACTCCAGTCCTGTGTTAATCACTGGCTTCCTCACAAGTAGAGGTTGCCCTCTTTGAATAAGAAGGAGTGGGATATATATCCTACATTTCTTGCTTTATATATAGATTTTTTTGAGCATTGCAGGATATTTACATTGAGGTAACATATATATTTTTCAACAGCTACATAAATATTAGGACCTTTATCTAATGACAGATGTCATTTTTATCCCAGTAATGCTACTATAGATATTTTCCTTCTGTTTTGGATCCCTCTGATCTCTGGCAGATGCTGTCCTACGCTCCATGAGATAGATTTGGGCAAAATAGATGGAATATATAGTCTATAGGAGCTACTTTCATACTGAGATACGGTCTTATGACATATCTGACATTTATATATTTTTAATCAAAAATGCACACTGTATCACGAAGATTTGGTCACAATTTTTTTATTTTCTGTTGAATAAATGTGAAGTTTTATATTTATAGGAAATTAGATTTCCTTTTCCTATTAGATAACGACCTTTATACATTCTCAACCTCTTTTTAGGAAAGAAGCAAGATCACAAGGAGACATGGGAACAGGAGGGAAGTGGGGATAAGTAAGCAAGAGAAAATACTTTAATAAATCTCATGTGTATCATGGTTTTGTATTACAAGAATGTCAGAACTAATGGCTGAGTGAAGAAATCAGGCGATACCTTTTAGAGGCTAACTGAGTATATTTATAAGTAAGCTTTCAGGAGTACTCGCTCCCTTCATCAGACATGGTGTGATACAAGAACTGAAAATTAACAGATTTTTATACACATGGTTTTCAAAGCATTTTAGAGTCCTTAAAAAAATTGCAATCTAAGTAGAGAAGTTATTTACAACAGGTCAAAAAAAACAGTCTGGAAACTTGTGGTGCGTGACGGAGGGATCAGAAATTCTTGCTGTTATCTGTTTGCTATCAGGAGGTGATTTGTGACTAATGGCTCTCCAACATGATAAAAGTATTTCAATCTTAACTATTTCCAACTCTGAGAACTGCCCAAGGAATGTCTGTACAGATATAGGAATATTATTTGCTGACAGAGATTTGAACAAAACAGCAGACAGATTGAACAAATTACACAGTAAGATGAACGTATGTATCTTATTGGAAAAATTAATCTTCAGAATGCAAATCTCAAAGTGCACTTGGACATCGGCGTGCACCACCAGAGTTTGTTTTATTTATTTTTTCTTACTTGTATAGCACTATCATATTCAGCCGCGTTTTACACATATATTGTCAACACTGTCCCAAGTAAGGCGCACAATCTAAAATCAGTATGTCTTTGGAGTGTTGGAAGAGTACCTGGACACTGTGTCATGTTGACATTGAAAGAAAAAGGTAAGCTCCTGGAAATTATACCCCATGTATTTATAGAGATTGTCTTTTTCTTTAATGCTGGGTTCACACTTGCGCCATGCTCTCCGTCATTCGTATCCTCCGTGGGACCCAAACGACAGAGAGCCCGTCCGCTATAACAGCAGTTACCCGCGAACACCACAGACTACAATGGGGACTTTTCTCTCTGCTGATTTTCGGCAGAATCTGCGATGGAGTCTCTCTTAGAGTCTTTTATAGAGACTCCAACGAAAATGTGAACGAAGCCTAAGTGAGGCAGGCTAGGGGTTAAATAATATGTAGGACATGTGGAAGGTAAAGATTACTGTCCAAAATTAGAATGTATTTATCAAAAGTCTTGTGGTTTTACAAATCTCCCACACTACATGGTTAGAATAGTGTAGGTGTTTTCTCCACTATATCATATGTAACTCTGGCCCAGACAACGATCTGTTATTTCCACTTAAACAGAGCAACAGCACCAACTATTGACATCCGTGTCAACACAATAAATGTATACAATAATATATTGAATATAAAAAGTTTTAACTATGCAAGAGACCAACCCTTTCACTACTACCAAGGACGTGTAAAATAAATGACTTTAAGGCTAAGGCCTCACGTTGCAGAAACACAGCTTTTTTTGTTGCAGATTTTGCTGCATTTTTTTGAGTCAAAGCCAGGAGTGGATTGAGCAGAAGGTAGAAGTATAAGAACTTACTTTATATTTTCCATTCCCTTTGTAGCCATTCTTGGCTTTGGCTCAAGAAACCACAGCAAAATCTGCAACAAAAAAAGCTGCATTTCTGCAAGGTGGGGCCTCAGCCTAAAGGGGTTTTCCCATCTCCCTGTTTCAGCAGCTTCGCCTGCTGTCTTTTCTCTTTCACTCCCTGTATTCCTTATCAAATAGTCAAAGCCTCCCCCCCAGCTTGCTGAACACAATGGCTAGGTTCACACCTGCATATGCATTCTGTTTGTGGTTTCCGTCCCTAATCCAATTAAAAATTACAGAAAGAAAAGTCCTGCAAACAGGATTATGGCTTACAGCCAAGGAAAACCCAAAAGTCATTATCTCAGAAAATTAGAATATTATATTTTAAGACCAACTGTAAAATAAAATAATACTACATTTTAGTTATATAGCGCCAACATATTCCACAGCACTGTACAATTTGTAGGGTTCAAGTACAGACAAAAAAGATATATTACCAAGAAATAGTCAATTCACACAATGGGACTGAGGGCCCTGCTCGCAAGAGCTTACAATCTATGAGGTAGAGGGGGTGACACAAGAGGTAGCAGGGGCGGCATCAGAGGTAGCATTGCTTATACAATGGTCAGACAATTTTGTAATAGAGGTTACTGTCATTACACATATATAAAGCTGTATGATCCGTCACCAGTCGTGTCCTTTATTGTGCAGATGGTCCTGGACATATAAAGTTAGTCTGAAACGGCATCATATCCTGTGGGGTAATGTGGGAGCATAAACAGAGGAGGGTACGTTTTAGGGATTCTAACTACGGAAGGGTTTACATTAGGAGTTGTGATAGGCCTGTCTGAAAAGATATGTCTTTAGTTTGCGCTTGTAGCTGTAGAAATTATTTAAACACAGAAATGTTGGCCAAATGAAAAGTATGTACAGTAAATTCACTCAATACTTGGTCGAGGCTCCTTTTGCATGAATGACTGCATCAATGCGGCGTGGCATGGAGGCGATCAGCCTGTGGCACTGCAGAGGTGTTATGGAAGCCCAGGTTGCTTTGATAACAGCCTTCAGCTCGTCTGCATTGTTGGGGCTGGTGTCTCATCTTCCTCTTGACAATACCCCATAGATTCTCTATGGGGTTAAGGTCAGGCGAGTTTGCTGGCCAATCAAGCACAATGATACTGTGGTTATTAAACGAAGTATTGGTACTTTTGTCAGTGTGGACAGGTGCCAAGTCCTGTTGGAAAATGAAAATTCCATCTACAAAAAGCTTATTGGTAGAGGGAAGCATGAAGTGCTCTAGAATTTTTTTTTGGAGGCGGCTGCGTTGACTTTGATCTTGATAAAACACAGCGGACCTACACCAGCAGAAGACATGGCTCCCCAAACCATCACTGATTGTGGAAACTTCACACAAGACCTCAAGCAGCTTGGATTGTGGCCTCTCCACTCTTCCTCCAGACTCTGGGACCTTGATTTCCAAATGAAATGCAAAATTTACTTTCATCTGAAAACAACACCTTTGACCACTGAACAACAGTCCAGTTCTTTCTCTCCTTGGCCCAGGTAAGACGCTTCTGGTGTTGTCTATTGATTATGAGTGGCTTGCCACATGGAATGCGACACTTGTAGCCCATGTCCTGGATACGTCTGTGTGTGGTGGCTCTTGAAGCACTGACTCCAGCAGCAGTCCACTCCTTGTGAATCTCCCCCAAATTTTTGAATGGCCTTTTCTTAATCATATCAAGGCTGCGGTTATCCCGGTTGCTTGTGCACTTTTTTGTATCACACTTTTTCCTTCCACTCAACTTTCCATTAATATGCTTTGATACAGCACTCTGTGAACAGCCAGCGTCTTTAGCAATGACCTTTTGTGGCTTACCCTCCTTGTGGAGTGTGTCAACGACTGCCTTCTGTACATCTGTCAAGTGAGCAGTCTTCCCCATGATTGTGTCGCCTACTGAACCAGACTAGGAGACCTTTTTAAACGCTTAGGAAGCCTTTGCAGATGTTTTGGGTTAATTATTCTAATTTTCTAAGATAATGACTAGAGATGAGCGAATTTCTGAAAAGTTCAATTCGAAGTTCCAAACAAATTCTCTTCGATCCGAATTATTTCACGGCGAATAAGCAGTTATTTCCGGTCTTCAGAGAGCCGGGGTGGCGGCAAAATTGTGGAAGCCCTTGGATGCCACAGTCATGTCTATGTCTCTCTCTCTCTCCAGCACGGACAAGTTTTATTCATGTGGAAGGATCTGCTAACAAGCAAAGACACGCCTACCCAATCACATCACTAGAGAACATCTTGTGACCGTCTGATGTCACAAAGGTCCTTAATAAATATTCGTTACTGCGAAACATCAGGAAATCTGGAATCGTGGTGAATCGAAGATTTCTTGAAATTCGGATCGAATTCCACTTCTGCAGAATCGATTCGCTCATCTCTAATAATGACTTTTGGGTTTTCCTTGGCTGTAAGCCATAATCATCAACATTAACATAAATAAACACTTGAAAAAGTTCACTTTGTTTGTAATGACTCAATATAATATATGTGTTTCACTTTTTCAACTTTTTGATGATATTTTAATTTACTGAGATGCACTTGTAGGCATAATAAGGGCAGAAAGTCCACAGAGGAGAACTCTGCAAAAACACAATGAAAAACGCTGTGTAAAAAACACGATGCATTTCCGCTGTGTTTTTTTGCACAGCGCTTTTTTGCTGCATTTCACTACGTGGGACCTTAGCCTAAAGGGGATCTTTCAGCTCTCCCAACATGTCTGTTTAGTATACTGGTATATTTCCGGAAACCTTTACTTCTAAAGGGTGCAAGCAGTCCTCTATTCTTTTTCTTACAGACTGTTGTGAATATACCCTTAGACATTTATGAATAAATTGACAACTGGATGTCACTATTCCCCTTGTCAAGGAGGTGTGTCTCTCCCTAGTAGGACAAAGGCAGTGCTGACTGGACAGTGTTAGAGAGCTTTGAGCAGCTGATCTGTGGGAGTCAGGGTGTCAGACCCCCACTGATCAGATATTGATCTAAGGATAGGGCATCAATATTTAACTCAAGGAAAACCTTTTATGAAAAGATGCTCCAGAACTGTCATTTCACTGGGAATAAAATTATTTATTAAAAAAGACATGTCAGGAGAGTCCTCTTTAAACCCTTAACTTTTTATTCTTCAAAGTTTTGTTTCCAGGATTATCATACTCATTCTCAGGATAGGCCATCAGTATCAGATCAGTGGGGATTGACAGAATCAGCTGTTTGAAGAAGCTGTATCACTGTATTGTTCCTCCATCATTCCCACTTGAAATTTATGAAAAACTGAAACCCACAGGGTGGTGTATCGCAACCTATGTCTGACTTCTGACTATGTAGGGACATGCCCCGTGGACTAGAGGAATGGGAACAGCGAATTGTCAGTTTATTTCTAGGAGGCATAACAAAAGATACAGCACAATGTAGAATTGTAAGAAGAAAACGCTCCAAAATTGTTATTTCATGGTGAGTAGAAGTAAATGATATGAAGAACGATAACAGATCCTCTTTGAGTCCTAGAAACAGACAGAGGGCAGAAAGCTAGTGCTTATCTGGTAACATTGTAATATCTGAGGCTTGTAATTCTTCACAGTCAATCTCAGGGTCTAGTGTAGGGACATGACTGGCAGATTCCAGGGATTCCAATCTTAAAGTGTGTTATTTTATAAAGAGATGGTTTTCCAAAGAAAACTATGAACTTCACAGTTCTTACAGCATCGATTCCCAAACGGGGTGCCGCAACAAACTGGTGGTTAAATGGCCACACGTCCTCTTTTAACTACATCGGCATCCTTAGGATGAGCTACTGGGGAAAGTTATTACTTGCCTGGGGGACATTATTACTTACCAGGAGACCAGTGGGGGACATTATTAGTTATCTGGGAGCCACTGGGGGACATTTACTTTTCTGGGGCCACTTGGGGAAGTTATTACTTTGCTGGGGGAAATATTAGTTGTCAGGGGGCTACACTACGTGTTGGGCCACTGGGGAGCATGATACTATGTGGGACCACTAAGGGAGGTTGGTGATGGTAAAAGGTGAATTTTTGTATGTTCTGGAAGGAAAGTATAGGATGGTGTAGCTTTGAGGGTGCATTCACATGGTCCAGTTATGATGTAGTTACAATTGCATCAAAACTGCAACAGAAAAATGCATGCAGCTTTGATGTGGTTTTTGGTGAGGTTTTCAAAATTTACAAGTCAAACAAATTTATGTTCCAACTGTAATTTCAAAAACCATGCTAAAAAACACATCAAAACTGTAGTTTTTTTGTCTTTTCGTAATAATTATTTGGTAGGACTGCCCTGAGGAAATTTTTTTTTTCCAGGGGTACAGAGTCTGAAAAGGTTGGGAAACACTGCCTTACATCGAAGGAGCCTTGTCAACTCACCTTTTTTTCTCCAGATTTTATGGAGGAATTTTACATGAAACAGCTTTTCCCCATATTTCTTGTTTGGGCCATTTATATAGGTTTATCATATCTCCTCTTAAACGCCTCTTCTCCAGACTAAACAGATTTAACTCCTTTAATCTCTCCTCATAACTGAGGTCCTCCATTCCCTTTATCAATCTCAGGGCCCTCCGTTGATCCTTTTCTAAGTCTGGAACATCCTTTGTGTGAAGTGGTGTCAGAGCTGAACTGCATAATCCAAATGGGGCCGCACCAATGATTTATAAAGTGGTAATATTACAGCTCTATAAAATTTGCCTATCAAAGACGGTTATAGAGACTCCCTGCAAGTACCAATTCACTCACAGGTTTCATAAAAAGGACGGGTGAATGGTCAAAGAGGAGGCACGTTTGTATAGTGGACGGTGGGGAATCCTGGCGTCATGTACCGCCGTATAATATGGACTGCGCATGCGCAATCCATATTATACTGTGCAGTGGTCATTGTGGTACATATTATACCGTGTGTTGGCCACTGTAGAGCATATTATACCGTGCATTGGCCACTGTGGAGCATATTATACCGTGCGTTGGCCACTGTGGAGCATATTATACCGTGCGTTGGCCACTGTGGAGCATATTATACTGTGCAGGGGCCACTGTGGAGCATTATATACCATGTGGAGCATTATACTGTGGGGGGACTCAAAATTTCTGCTGGCAGCCCTGTGTGCAGCCCTAGGGCCCTTCAGTCTGACACTGTATATATATGATAATGAGATACATTTCTAACAATCATAAAGATCTCTCTCTCTCCCTATATGAAAGAGAGAGATATGTAGTTGTCTAAATATTCATGTTTATTTATGTATGTATGTGTGTGTGTGTGTGTGTGTGTATATATATATATTTTATTATTATTATTTTTTTTTTTTTACCAAATGCCAAAAAAGCATCAATAATTCATTGCTGTCCTGAAGCTTTCTCTGTCTGACTGTAATGATGATATATGGAAAGAATTACAATATTACAGCCAAGGGAGAAGGTTATTGAGTGAGTGAGAACTAGGAGTCTAAAGATGGCTGCTGAGGGTGTAGTGGGCGGGCTAGCTAGGGGAACAGGAAAAGGGGAGTGAGTAAAAGAGGGAGGGGGAGTGAGTGAAAAAGGAAAGGGGAGTGAGTGAGCTCTGAGTGCAGCCCAAAGAATCATGGGAATTGTATGAAAGGCACAGAACAGGAAGATGCAGATGTAAACAAATGCAGAGGATGCCAGGAGCTCCCAGAGAACACAGAAATCACTCAAAACACTGCTAAAGGTATTTGTACTAACAGACCTTTTTTGAAAATTCATTTTTTGCCCAGAATGCACCTTTAAAGTGAAGTCTAGTAACGCAAAACACCTTCACAATACTCCAAGCGTTGTTTATGTGTTTACAGAAAAATGTTCCAAGGTGTGAGTTTTTCCCTTTAATGCTTCAACACACAAAATGATAAAGCAAGGTGTCCTGCCATAAAACTTCCTCCTTAACCGGTTAAAGGATTGTCATACAGGTACAACACTGTAATTTAAAAGGAGGACAGGTCCACTCCTGACATGTCTGCTAAAGAGAATCTGTCAGGTCAATCTGGGACACTAAACCACCCACAGGTCCTTAAAGACCTGGGGTTTAGTGTCTCAAATCGCCCTGTTGTAATGCAATCCATAGGCGCATTAAAAATAAAAAACCTTTATACTTACCTAGAGGAGGGTCCGATCGATGCTGTTCAGCGAGAACAGTCTGGCTTATTCATGAGCTTCTTCATTGGCATGCCTCCCGGCGCCTGCGCTGTTCTTCAGTGAAGCCAAAGATGGCCACCTCAGCTTCACTGCGCAATTGCCGGAGTTACGGGACATGCACACTGAAACCGAGGTGTACTCCTCTGGCTTCATTGAAGAACTGTGCAGACACGGGGAGTACAGCGGCAGGGTGAGTATAAAGCTTTTTTATTTTTAATGCGGCCATGGATTGCAGTATAACAAGGTGATTCCGGACACTAAACCCCAGGTCCATATGGACGTGTGGGTGATTTAGTGTCCCAAATTGCCCTGACAGATTCCCTTTAATGAATCTTTGAGTTCTGCTGTTGCTCTGTTATTTCTACTAGAAACGTATGACTAGACTGCCAAATGAGTTCTACCGGTTTCGGTTTGTACTTGCAAACTTTTATACCTTCCAGACTGTAAGGACACACTCTTTAACAAGAGGAAAGATAATCTTAAGTTTCCAGGCCACATAAAAAGAGAAACGGGGCAATTACAAGGAAAGATGATCCAGAACAGACTCAAGGCAAATGCAAACATTTACTAGGATAAGTCCTAGTTAGGAGAGGTGACAGGTCCTTTTTAACCCACAACAAAGCTGACTGAAATCATTTCACTGCATACCTTGGAATTTGAGAATCTTGAATCTGAATGACAGATGTGCTGATGTCTTTTTGCCCAGGGATAGGGGGTACATCGGCCCCATAAGTAACAGCAAATGTTTTACAATTCACATCTCCTGGATTTGGTTTGGTTCTGCTCTCCCAAGATGGTCTTACATACTCATACAGCCCCTGAAAACAAGTAATTTAGTTACATTGTAGTTTCGGCTCCATTATGTATTCTGGGCAATTATCTCTGCAATAACTCAAATTGCTACCAGCACATTCTTCATAAGAAATCAATTTGTTATTGCAGATTAAGAAACTGATCAGCCTAATTTTGCAAAAGGTCTGGGTAATTATCTCTGCAATAACTCAAATTGCTGCCAGCACATTCAACGGAAAAGCATAGTAACATAATACATCAACCACTACAAACATTTGTATTATGCTTTTCTCACAATGGACTCAAAGCCAGCAGCAATAAGGCAGAAAATAGTCAGAGGTCCAGCTAGTTTAGAGCATACCTTTAAATATCTTTTTTCTCCCCTTTTAGGCAGTTACTTTGTACATATTAGTCTATGAAAAGGCTACTAGAAAACAACTCAACAAGTAATTGCTGCTGCTACACTCTGCTACTCTGAGTGCTTTTAACACTGCTAGGTTGTAGATAAGAGGCTACCAGTGAGTCAATAATCAATTAACTAGCTGGCAGCAACACCTTCCTTCTCCGTAAAGCTCTGTGTCTGTGGCTGAATACAGAGACGAATATGATGCAAACAAGCAGTTAGATTAAAGATAAGGAGCAGTAGAACAGCTTAATAAGTGGTGAAGGAAACAGATCTCCTTAAGTTATATTAGAAGATTCTTATATTCACATGCACTATTCATTTCTAAAAAGTTGTTTCTAACTGGAGGTACGCTTAAACTAGTGAGCTCAGTGTCAAGTCACTCTTGCTGTTTCTGGGTCTCATGGAGTACAAAACTCTGCAGTATCATCATACGTCAGCAATCTTTATGGGTTCCTAAGGGTGTGTTTTCATATAACAGCAGAGGTGTGTCATAAGGCTGCACCAACACATGGCTGTCCAATCACATCAGTAGCAGGTACCATGTTAAAGTTGGTTCTTACCACAAATGGCATAAAGGTTAGAGGCTGTTTGTCTGGAAAAAATCCCTTTAAAAGCCAAACTGTTAACGGAGTACATCCACACCCCTCATTTCATATCCTGACCTCTCTGGCCCCTTTTTTGGTGGACTACTTTTCCCAATAAAACTATTCTTGCCTAGGGCATTTTGTACAAATATGCCTGATGAAGGGGTAACACCCGAAACGTTGCACAAACATAAAATATTATGTAATAGCAAATACTTATCATGCGGTGTATCTTTTGAATGTATATTATTATATTTAATTGGATGTGTTCACTGAAATAAAAAAATTTCAGAAACGACATGATCACATTTACAGTGCAGTTCCATTCTTCTGTTCACTGGTATTTCAAGGGAGTGCGGCCAGTCCTTCCAAGAACATGCATCCATTGAAGTTGGTTCTTGAGACTGCTGCCTGATACCCATTCTGTATATGTTATCAGAATACAGTCTCCTATGTAAGGGGAGTATTTTGTAATAAAAAAAAACCTCTGTACTATTATACCAAACACATGTGCAGTTTAGTTAACAGTGGCTAAGAAATAATAAAACACAAGATATAGAGTTCTATTAATCAGCATATTAGTTGTCCTGTACTAGTCATACACAGTATAAGGCTGTCTGTGGTAAAACGGCACGGATGGCATATGGATGATACCCATGTGCCACCAGTGCCAACATGGACCTGTTAATTTTGTTCAGTGAGACCAGGCTGCAAAACAGACAAGTATAGGACCATATAGCTCACAGCCACATAAACAGACCTGTGATAATACATGGACGGGCCATTAGAATACAATAAAAAAACACGGCTAGCACAGCGACAAAGCAAACAATCGTTTGCCTGGAGCCTAATGCAGGAAATCTTGCTCTTACTTACCTCTTTTCCACCATCACGGCCGAATCCACTCTCTTTATATCCACCAAACCCAGCGGCTGCATCAAACATATTGTGTCCATTTACCCACACAGTGCCAGCTTTAATACTGAAAATAAAGATAACGTGCCAGTCAGAAACATTTACTGTACATTGCTACTAACATTTACCATCCTTCCCTACTGGTTAGGTATCTTACAAAGTAAACAGGAGCAGCTTGGTTCCAGGAAGCACTGTTCGCTCATTATTAAAAGCGTTATGCAGGGAAACAAAGCTTACCAGTGCATTTCCTGTCCTGGATAAGCTTTATTACTAATATGGAAGTCCCTGGCAGAGCACGGTAGGGTTAGAAGTCCTTGTGCTCAGCCTCCTCTGATACCACTTCAGCTCTCTGTGATGTCACTGACTTGGCTCTACTCCTCCTTCAGGTACTTAGAATACAACAAAGTCGGTCATGTGACCAAAATTTGAAGAGTCAGCAGGGGAGGCAGAGGAATTATATTTTCTGGCCTCCCCTGGTGTGCTCTACAAAGCTAATTATTGGGGCTCTGGAGGACAGGTATATATGTTAGTAAGAAGCTTAACCAGTGCAGGGAATGCACTGGTAAGCTTTTTTCCCTGCATAAGTCCTTTAAACACCTCACTACATAAGACACATATAGGAATGGCAAATAGAAATCTAGTAAAGAGAGGGATAGAAAAGTGGAAGGCTGAGGAAATGGTTACTCATTTAGCCTCACTGTACTGTCATATCAAGGAACCACCTATTTACTGTATACTGAAAATCTCCTGAACCACCCTATGTAACCCAGGTAGTGTAGATTAGCCTAGGGAATAGTAACAATGTCATTTAATGGCTTATCTCCCTTCTCTCTACATCACCTGCCTAGGAGTTCAAGGAGCTGAGATGTAGAAACCCTCAACCCCTGGGATTATCAAAAAAGGAAGGAGGATAAAGGAGGAAACTGGAGTCGGCTCAAGTATCTAGCATCATTGCTAAAAGGTAGCGGATATTGAGGACATAAACAAAAAAAATAGAAATAAAAAGGGTGTGATGATTCTGCTTAAATATGGCTATAACTCAGAGATGTATTTTGATCTCTGGGTATAGTATCTCCCTTCTTACCTGCATTTATTCATAATGTGCGCAGATATAAGCCTAGGTGTATATTGGCAGTAGTAGCAACACTGGAACAATAGGGCTTTGTATCCATCCCAGCAGGGCTCCATTGTATTCCTACACAGCTCTGAGTGATCAAAGAAACATGCATTGTGCAGGGAGATCAGACCTGGTTGATAACATTGTATCATTCCACTTGGTCTCAGCTCTATACAAAAAATCTGGACTTGAGTGCATTATTCAATCAGACTTGCTGCCGCCGGTGACCTCATTCTGGGAGGTGGCATAAAAGATGGTAAGAGGCAATGGGAGGAGATTGTGCTGAGACTATTACTGACAGACCACTGTGAAGAGCATGCAGGCTGGATTGTTGCCACATGCTGAGAAGCCTCCACTGGTTACTCACACATGCCATGTGTGAGTGTTGGACTATAGAGACACATCAAGGAGGTGCGTGGTAAAGTAATTATTTCAATTTTATTCCCTTTTTATTTTTATTGTACTGTATATTGTAACTAGTAACTGTTAATGCTTGCATACATCTGCATATCTGTTCTGAACTGCATGTGTTAAATGTTAATACCAACCCATTTAGGGGTTAATAAATATATACAATTTAGAAAGCTTGTCTTGTATTTATCTTGTGGACCCAACACTCACTGGAGGGGAGTGTGGTTTTATATGAAAGACTCAGGTGGAGCCAAAGCGGTGTTGGCGCACTGAGGATCTTTCACATTGGTGGCAGCGTAGTGGGATCTTAGGATAAACAGCGTGTGTTGGTGACCTTTATCACTCACATGCTGGGGATTATGGTAATCCTATGAGACAAGCTCGGTATTAAAGCAAGCATTAAGATACAGTGAAAGTTTGATACAGTGCTGTTCCCCTCCCTTACTCTTTGTATTCTATCCTATCTTTTATTTGGCAAATACCAGTGGATGGCTAGTGGGCTCAGAAGCAGATCTCCAGAACTGCTGAACCAGGCTTTTGGAGATCCTGAGTGTATGGCTGAAATGGAGGCAGCCACAGCCATGCAGAGAATCGAGCAGAGTCCTGATTTTGGGGCTAGGCCAGGAAGTGCGGCAAGCAGCCCGGTCCCAAGGATTACTTCACCAGGAGGGACCAGTAGCCCCAGCCTTGCTATGGGAATGGCTTCATACTGGCAAACGGCCCTGCAGCAAGTAGGCACCAGTGACCCTAACACATACCTGCAGGTGTTGTGCCGCTTTCAGGAAGCTGCAGAACGAGAACAGCAGGCTGAGCGGCAGGCTGATCGTGAAGCTGCAGAACGAGAGCGGCAGGCTGATCGTGAGGCAGCAGAACGGCAGGCTGATCGTGAGGCAGCAGAACGAGAGCGGCAGGCTGATCGTGAGGCAGCAGAACGGCAGGCTGAGCGTCAGTATCAGCTTGAACTCAAAAGACTGGAGCTCTCCCAGCAGGCACCGTCTGTCACTGCACACAAGCTCAAGTACCAAGGCTCCGATCCGAGGACTTTCCAATCCTTGAAGCAAACGGGGATTTGGACTTGTTCTTGCGGGCCTTTGAGAAAGTGTGTAAGCAGTATCAGCTACCACAGACGGATTGGGTCCGTTACCTGGCTCCCCGGTTGAGGGGAAAAGCCCTGGACACTTACGCCAATTTGCCAGTTGACCAGGACTATGAGTACGTTAAAGCAGCGCTGATCCGGAGGTACCAAGTCACGCCGGAGCTATACCGTCACAGGTTCCGAGGACTGCAGAAAAAGCCTTCAGAGAGCCATGAGGATACAGCGGCCCAGCTGCGCGTGTGGTTCAGGGAGTGGACGGAGGGCAAGTCCGTCACCTCACAAGAAAGCCTTGCAGACCTCATGCTTCAAGAGCAGTTCTTGAACATTTGTACCGAGGAAGCACAAAAATACCTCTTGGACCGAGAGCCCAAGGACCATGAAACAGCCGCAGCAATGGCGGATCGTTATGTTGCTAACCAGTTGCCGTGGAAACCTGCCAGCAACGGCTGGAGGAGGGGTAAGACACAATCTGTCCCGGGGAATCCTGAACCAAGCTGGAGGTCACCACAGCCCTCTGCTTCCAGGTGGGGTAGGCCAAACTCTGTCCCTGGTGGTTCCTATACGTCCCCTGCCCCTCGAGCTCTGGGCTCCCCGGCGACCTCTCTCATACCCCAGGGAGAGATCAGACGGTGCCACGCCTGTAATCAAACGGGACATTTTCAACGAGACTGCCCCAACCGCCCTAGGAACCCCCCTGCTCCCCAAACCACAGCGGCCGGCCCATCTGTGTATCTGGTTGCGAGGGAGGGGCCCCAGATTAATGCTAACCGTCAACAGGTCACTGTGGGGGACAAAGTGGTGATGGGATTCCGGGACACTGGGGCAGATGTTATGCTGGTACAACCAGATTTGGTCCCCCCAGACAGTATTATTCCCGGGAAAACTTTGACTCTACGGGGTATTGGGTTGGAACGTTTTACTGTACCCATGGCTTATGTTCATTTAGACTGGGGTGCAGGGAAAGGAATGCAGGATGTGGGAGTGATGTCTGAGTTGCCTGCCAATGTACTGTTGGGGACAGATTTGGGGCCTATGGTGTGCCAATATGCAGCGGGGGCTAATAACCCTCCCTCTGAAATGTCTCCTCATACAGTTTGTGAAGATGCTAATTTTATTGTACCTGTGGGAATACCTGCAGAGGGGGCTGGTAACCCTCCCCCTGAAATGTCTCCTCATACATTCTGTGAAAATGCTACTTCTAATGCATCTGGGATTAATGTAGGTGTAAAGGAGCTGAGTGAGGACTGGGCTGTAGACCCGCCCACATCTGCGGGGGCCTCACCCCCCCAGTCTGTGTCTCTATGTCCGCCAGTCCTCCCTCTAGCTCAGTGTGATAAAACCAATGCTGATAGGGATGCTGTTAATGATATTGCAAATGTCTGCCATGAATCTGTGGATGTTGTACCAGGTGGTTCAGTGTCTCTCTGGGCTCTCAGTGACGGTCCGGATGTAGGACAGACTGCCGGTATTGCAGTGGTTACCCGCAGTCAAAGTGCCAAAGGTGTGGAAAGTCTTCCAGCCTCTGCACCGGTCCCTCCGTCGCTCGGACGCATTACTGAGACCACCTTGAGAAATTCCCCCCACCCTAGAGCCGGAAGGGTCCGGAAGCTATGTAACATGCACCTCTCTTTTGTCTCACTCCAGCCAAGAGTTCAGAGAAGCTGTCCAAGCTGACCCTAGTCTGGCCATATTGAGGGAGCGTGCCGCTCCAACCACCCTCGGAGTCTGACAAGGCCCGAGTCTACTGGGATCAAGGGAGGCTATATTGGGAAATGATACCCACCCAGGGGGAGGAAGGTCAGCTAAATGAGAGACAGTTAGTGGTACCCCAACCTTACCGGAGAGAGTTGTTGCGGATCGCTCATGACATTCCATTGGCCGGTCACTTAGGGATTGCCAAGACCAAATCTCGCCTTAGCCACTTATTCTACTGGCCTAATCTGGGGAAGGACGTAGCTAGATACTGCCGTTCATGTGACGCGTGTCAAAGGATGGGCAAGGCGGGGCAAAGCTCCAAAGCTCCGCTGGTGCCTATGCCCATCATAGTCGAACCTTTCCAGCGAGTGGCTGTGGACCTTATTGGACCCCTCTCCATCCCCAGCCGCTCCGGTAAACGCTTCATCTTAACGGTAGTAGACTACGCTACTCGATACCCATAAGCCGTCGCACTGTCCTCTACCCGGGCTGATGTAGTGGCCAAGGCTCTGGTAGGCATCTTTTCCCGTGTTGGGTTTCCCAGAGAGATGCTCACAGACCAAGGTACCCAGTTCATGTCTGCCCTGATGCAAGGCCTGTGTAAGATAACCGAGGTGCAACATCTGGTGTCCAGCCCGTATCACCCGCAGACCAATGGCCTGTGTGAACAGTTCAATGGCACACTGAAGCAGATGCTTCGGATGTTAGTCGAGTCCCATGGGAGCGACTGGGAGCCTTATCTCCCGCACTTGTTGTTTGCTTACCGGGAGGTGCCTCAAGCCTCGACTGGGTTCTCCCCCTTCGAGCTCTTGTATGGGAGACGTGTGTCCGTGGACCCCTAGCTCTAGTTAAGGAGTCCTGGGAAGGAGACGCCGCTATCCAGGGTGTGCCCGTCGTGGAGTATGTCCTGCGATTCCGTGACCGAATGCAGACAATGGCGCAGCTGGTGCATGACAACATGGTCCAGGTTCAGACCGACCAGAAACGCTGGTATGACCAGAATGCTCGCGAGAGGATATACCAGCCGGGGCAGAAGGTATGGGTTCTAGTCCCTGAGCCCAAGGATAAGCTTCAGGCCAAATGGTCTGGTCCATACGTTGTGCACCGGCAGGTCAACTGCGTCAACTACCTGGTTACCATTGACCCAGGCCGGAACAGGCACAAGGTCTTCCATGTTAACATGATGAAAGATCATCATGACAGGGAAGCCACTGCTTTTCCAGTATGTAGTCTGCTAGAGGAGGGCGAAGAGGAGGACCTTGTGGACATGCTCACTCAGTTGGGGGAGGGAAGGTCACCCCAGGAAGCGCAGTTAAACCCCCTACTGACTGGGACCCAAAGGGCACAACTTAACAGTGTTCGGTGTGCCCTCCCCGGTCTGTTTTCCGGAAAGCCAGGGAGAACTGACCGGGCCATCCACCACGTGGATACCGGGAATCATGCCCCTATCCGGCGACCGCCATATCGCGTCTCCTCGGAAGTACGGGCCCAAATACATAAGGAGATCGGCGACATGCTGGAAATGGGGGTGATTCAGCCCTCCCACAGTGCATGGGCCTCGCCTGTAGTCCTGGTACCTAAAAAAGATCGGACCACCCGGTTCTGTGTGGACTACAGAGAGCTCAATGCGGTTACAGTTGATGATGCGTATCCCATGCCACGCATCGACGATTTACTAGACTCGTTAGGTAAGGCCCAGTATCTGTCCATCATGGACTTGAGCCGGGGATACTGGCAAATTCCCCTATCCCCTGAGGCACGGGAACGGTCGGCCTTTACCACTCCCTTCGGACTGTATGAGTTCACTGTCATGCCGTTCGGCATGAAAAATGCCCCTGTCACTTTTCTAAGGATGGTCAATTCCCTGCTGTCGGGATGTGAAGGGTTTGCAGCTGCATACCTAGATGATATCGCCGTCTTCAGCTCCACTTGGGAAGAACACCTACAACACCTGGCGCAGGTGTTGAGGCGGGTTCACCACGCGGGCTTGACCATCAAACCAGAGAAGTGTCAGCTGGGCATGCGTGAGGTCCAGTACCTGGGACACCGGGTGGGTGGGGGAACCTTGAGGCCAGAGCCTGAGAAGCTGGAGGCAATCACCACATGGCCAACCCCCCAGACCAAGCGACAGGTGATGTCTTTCCTGGGCCCAGCAGGGTACTACAGGAAGTTCGTCCCGAACTATAGTGCCCTTGCTGCTCCTCTGACAGACCTCACCAAGAAGAAGTTGCCGCAAACCGTCCAATGGACGGATACCTGTGAGCACTCCTTCCAGGCCCTGAAGGCAGCCCTGGCAAGCGGTCCTGTACTTCAAGCGTACGATGAATCTCGTCCACTTGTATTACAGACCGACGCCAGCACCTATGGCCTCGGTGCTGTGCTGAGCCAGATTGACTCAGCGGGGCAAGAGCACCCAGTGCAGTACCTCAGTAGAAAGCTTCTGCCGCGGGAGGTGGCCTACGCCACAGTGGAGAAGGAATGCCTGGCAATTGTTTGGGCCCTGCAGCATCTGCAGCCTTACTTGTATGGGCGCCACTTCACCGTGGTGACGGACCACAACCCTCTGATCTGGATAAAGCGTATCACAGGTCAGAATGGGCGATTGTTGCGCTGGAGCCTGGTGCTCCAGCAATACAATTTCGACATTCGGCACAAGCCCGGCCGGGCCCATGGCAATGCAGACGGCCTATCCCGGCGCGGTGAAGCTGCAGAGGTGCTCTCAGAAGAGGGACACAGGTCCCTACTTCCTACAAGCCCCATCTAAAAGGGGGAGGTGTGATGATTCTGCTTAAATATGGCTATAACTCAGGGATATATTTGTATCTCTGGGTATAGTATCTCCCTTCTTACCTGCATTTATTCATAATGTGCGCAGCTATAAGCCTAGGTGTATATTGGCAGTAGTAGCAACACTGGAACCATAGGGCTTTGTATCCATCCCAGCAGGGCTCCATTGTATTCCTACACAGCTCTGAGTGATCAAAGAAACATGCATTGTGCAGGGAGATCAGACCTGGTTGATAACATTGTATCATTCCACTTGGTCTCAGCTCTATACAAAAAATCTGGACTTGAGTGCATTATTCAATCAGACTTGCTGCCGCCGGTGACCTCATTCTGGGAGGTGGCATAAAGGGTATAAAAGATGAGGTAAGAGGCAATAGGAGGAGATTGTGCTGAGACTATTACTGACAGACCACTGTGAAGAGCATGCAGGCTGGATTGCTGCCACATGCTGAGAAGCCTCCACTGGTTACTCACACATGCCATGTGTGAGTGTTGGACTATAGAGCCACATCAAGGAGACGCGTGGTAAAGTAATTATTTCAATTTTATTCCCTTTTTATTTTTATTGTACTGTATATTGTAACTAGTAACTGTTAATGCTTGCATACATCTGCATATCTGTTCTGAACTGCATGTGTTAGATGTTAATACCAACCCATTTAGGGGTTAATAAATATATACAATTTAGAAAGCTTGTCTTGTATTTATCTTGTGGACCCAACACTCACTGGAGGTGAGTGTGGTTTTATATGAAAGAAGACTCAGGTGTGAGCCAAAGTGGTGTTGGCGCACTGAGGATCTTTCACAAAGGGGGAAAGAGGTGGGGCAATATTTCAAAAAACAAATATTTCACCTCAAAGCTACTTCCAACGCTAGGGGTAGATTTTCTGTCCAGACACTTGCTGCCAATCCATAAGGGGTGTTGTTGGCCAGAGAAATGGCTTCCTTAGCTGTGCGGAAAGACATTGCAACCAAGACCGGTCCGAAAATCTGGCAGAACAAAACCATCAATAGATTTGTATTTACACACGCATATTCACCAACAACATGTAGACACATATTCATGCGATGTATAGCAAGGAACATAAACCATTACCAAGCAATTATTAGTAGTGACATCCATACCTCTTCTCTGACACAACGCGAGGTAGTGTTCACACTAGTGATCAAGGTTGGCAGGTAGTATAATCCTTTTTTAGGTAGTGGGCCAGGAGCTTGGAAAACCTGAAGGTCAGAAAGAAGATAATTTCTACATTATATGAATATCATTCTAAATAAAATACTATATAGAAGAAAATATCAGAAGTTTGCAGGCTCTGATTTGGTGCGAATACTGTCAGGCTGCACTCTGACGAAACTGAATATCTTCTCGCTCCTGTGTCCTCTCACAGCATGCAACCTCCCATACATTGAGATGGCAGCTGCATTCCCTCCACCCAGGCTTCTCTATACTAAATTATTACACATGGATTTTTTGGTATGAAGAGACTTTACTATACATAGAGCCTGCAAGCGTGGAAAGAGGAAACAGTCATCTGAAAGATGATGAAGATGCCATTTTCAAGCTATAGGGTATAATACAGTAAGGAGCTGTCACTGTCAGCCATACTGGTTCTCATATAACCCTAATATACTGTTAACGATTAACCCCTTAAAGGATTTAGGAAACGCTATGCCCTTCTTAATACCATCACTCACCTCTGCCCCCTCTGAACGAGCCTCCTCCACAAACTCACTGATTGTTTTCTTTTGACTTTCATCCACCAGGGCTCCCATGTCAATGCATTTATCCAGGCTGTCCCCAACCCGCAGGTGTGACATCCTCTGCTTCAGTCTGCGGATCAACTCTTCAGCAATGGACTCTTGCATGAGCAGACGGGATCCTGCGCTGCAAACCTGTTTTGAAAGAAACTAGCTGTTATTATGTGAGGGTGAATATTTTCAATTAGCTTACATTTTGATCCTTCTGAATTACAATTGTGCCTCCTAAAGGGTCTGCCTCATCAGAGACAAACAGAGGATTTTGCTAGGGTAAAAGTGCATCCATCTAGACATGCTCCATGCAACAGCATTAAGAGGCTGATTCACCTCTATAACACCCATAAAAAGCCCTAATACATTGGCAACTGTTGTTGGTCCTGCTCATCTTGTGACCTTATACACACTGCTGAGCAACATTGATGTTTCAGCCTTAAAAGGGTTGTTTGGGCCCTGTGACATTTTTGATACTTATTATCAGTATTAGATCAGAGGGGTCTGACACCTGGAGCCTGCGCCGATCATCTGTAGCTGCCAGCTTCCAGAGCTGAAAGCATGTGATGAACTAATCTTGTGTGGTTTATGGTTTTATGATGTCGTGGTCAAGCAGGTAGAGGAGGGTGTAGTGACCCAAGGATAACCTCCAGAGCACAGTAGGGGCACACAGATCTCCAAAGGAAAGGAAAGGAAATCCTCTTGCCCAGATAAAGAAGAGTTGTTCATTCCCCAACCTCAGGGAGTAAGAGGGGGCACCCTGGCAGGGAGGTGCGGCTAAACACTATTAAGAGACTATGAGACCTTAAAACTGATGTCACATCTGTAGACTCAGCTGAGAGAGATGGGTGTGTCCATTTCCAGCAGAATATTCCCAAGTTCCTGGGACAAAAGGCTCTTAAGTATTATTCTGCTTTTATCAAATTTATTTTAAAGGGGCTTTCCAGACAAAAAAATTAATTTTCAAAAAAGGTCTATAAGTGCTATTAATAAGTGCACCCAAACACCTTTAGCAGTGTTTTGAGTGATTTCTGGATTTTCTGGGAGCTCCTGGTATCTCCTGCTTTTGTTTACATCTGTATCTCCCTGTTCTGTGCCTTTCCTACAACTCCCATGATTCCTTGGGCAGTACTCAGAACTGACTCATCTCCCCCTCTCTCTCTCTCACTCACTCACTCCCCCCTCCTTGTTTCGCTAGCTAGCCTGCCCACTACACCCTCAACAGCCATCTTTAGACTCCTTGTTCTCACTCACTCAATAACCTTCTCCTTTAGCTGTAATCTTGTTATCACTTCCATATATCATCATTACAGGGATGTCAGCAGGAATTTTGAACCCCACCCACACAGTACAATGCACCACAGGGGCCCCCGCACAGTATAATATGCTCCACAGTGGCCCCCACACAGTATAATATTCTCCATGGTGGACACGGCACAGCATAATGCTCCACAGTGGCCCCCCCGCATAGTTCCGTGTGCCAGCCGACCGACATCTCCTCTTTGTGAGGTGTGCTGGCCGCCCACTGTATTGCGCATGCCATCTTGTGATGACGTCCCGGGTCTGGAGCCGCCAGGATGAACATGTAAGTATAAAGGTGGCCGCCACCCCCCTCTTAACATGAGAGGAGGTGCCGGCCAGCGATGACATCCCGGGTACGGATCTCCCAGGAAGAACAGGTAAGTATAATGGAGTTGGGGAGCGGGTCCTTTTCACTGATGTTGCATGTGAATATCAATTAGACTGAGACCCCTGACAGTTGCAGCCACATCACATGCTGGTACAGCCTGTACATGACAAACGCCATCTGTTTTATAGCAGCAGTAGCAAAGTACTTCATCTCTCCCCTCATTCACTTGAATAGGAGCAGAAGTACTTTGACACCACTGCTATACAATGGGCAGTGCCTTCTGCTTCCAGCTCTGTCCGCTGTATATCCCCCAACACCAGAGGCACAGCTGATCGAAGCAGGGTCCAGGTGTCACGTGACCACAGAGGCCAAACAGCAGCCTCAGCGGAAGGGAACCAGGATGTCACAGCCAGCAAGAAATTCAACAGCAAGAAAGCAGCCGAGCTGCAGGACTGGACCACCCTGGGAGGACACCGGAGCAATGGGGTACAGGTGAGTATGTTTTTTTTCTCACCTCCCCCGGTCTAATTAGAAAATATTATTTAGCCTGAACAACCTCTTTAAAAGGTATCACCACCAAAATCTGTTTTCACCTGTGGCTGCTACAAATCAGGGCTTATCAACCTTTATGTTAGGAGGCGGCACTTGGTGGTTAGCACAGGTGAATATGAGTACTCGGGCAAATGTGGAAATGCCGGGTGCGCCAAACAGCTCATCTGCATATAGATCAAAAACTAACTTCTCAGTTACAAGATTGCACTTGGACACAAAAAAAGCATGTTCACTATACCACTAACTGACCCTACAACAGTATATACGTAGTTTAGAAGATTCTGGTGGTGGTAGACTCCCTTTAACCCTTAGGAGACGCAGACATTTTTCATTTGTGTGATTTCGTTTTTTTACTCCTTACATTCCAAAAGCCATAATTCTCTCATTTTTCCATTTACATAGTCATATGAGGGCTTGATTTTTGCGTGACAATTTGTACTTCAATATGTTACCATTTATTATTTTGTACAATGTACCAGGAAGTGGGAGAAAAATTCTGAAGCAGGTGGAATTAATAAAAACAAAAAACAAAAACGCAGTACTGTCGTTTTCTTGTGTCTTTTTTTTTTTTTTATGACTTCCACTCTGCTGTAAAAATGCTATGTTAGCTTTATTCTGCAGGTCAGTACGATCACGGTGATATCAAATTTATATAGTTTTTTTTCATGTTTTAATTTTGAAAAAAAAAAAAAAAAAAAAAATCTTTGAGTCACCATATTCTGACATCTGTAACTTTTTTATATTTCAGAGTACGGAGCTGTGTAAGGTGTCTTTTTTTGCGGGACAATATGTCGTTTTTATTGATAACATGTTGGGGAATGTATGCTGTTTAGATCACTTTTTATTCCATTTGTTAGGGAAAAACACGCCAAATCAGCCATTTTTATTTTTTCCCTGCTACAGAGTTTACCATATGGGACAAATGTTTTTATATTTTAACAGCTTGCGCGTTTTCGGACTTGGGGGATGCCTAATGTGTTTAGGTTTACTTTTATTCATTTATATTTATATATGATCTAGGGAAAGGGGGGGTGATTTAAACTTTTAGGCTTTTTTTTTTATATTATTTTTTTATTTTTAGCCCCCTAGAGGGCTTGAAAATGTGATCTTTAGATCACCTGTGCCATAGACTGCAATACTAATGTATTGCAGTCTATGGCAGATTTGCTATAATAGTAATGTAACTATTGTAGTAGTTACATTACTATGGCAGGACTGGGAACATTCAGAAGGCTCCCGGTTGCCATGGTAACGAGACGCCTCCTGCGATCACGCCACGGGGAGGGGGGAGGGTGGAATCGTCCCGTTACCGAATACAAAATAGAAAGTGAAAGTTACCACTCAGATGCCGTGGTCTCTACCACAGCATCTAAGTGGTTAAATGCTGCCGGGTCCTTGCTGTATGAAACAGCACAGACCCGGCAGCTGTTTCAGAGCGGCCGCCGTAATTAGTCACTTGCAACAGGACGTAACTGTACATCCTGGTGCGTGTAAGGGTTAAAGAGCCATGATACATTGCTTCAGCTATCATCTGTAAAGGATGCAGCTTGTGCCTGTGTCTATCTTACATTCCTTTCTCGGGCACTGCCCAGAGCTCATACACTCCTTGCAGAAAACTTATCTATAATGGTATGAAACTTCTTCTTTGTGTCTTATCCAATAGTTTTGTGCTAAAACTTATGTTACAACTCTATACCCAGTCATGTTATATTAATTATACTAATCGCACCTTCTCTTTGTCTCTGCAATGTATAACCACACCTACAATGTATAAAAACCTAACTAACCGCCATTAAAGACCAGAATCCATATTGGTCACATAATTGCACCTTGTGACTGTGGGGGTTTCTCTGAGTTGGCTCATATACCAATTGTACTGATTTGGATTTCAATATGGTGATACTTAGAGCGGATTGCACTCACACGTCTAAATTAGAATACATGGCAAAGCCCAAAGACAAAAGAGGGGTTAGACAGACTTTCTTTGGTTGCACATAAATCAACAGAACTCCTCAATCCTCACTTCTGGTTTGTCTCCAGAATAATTTGAGATTTAGTACAGCTCCGACTGTATGACCTCCTACGTGCTAAGAACTAAATCAGTCGGATATGTAGGCTGGGGCCAGTGAACTCTGCAAAGATAAAACCGCACAGCTGCTGTTACTGCTACTGAAAACAGAATAGGAAGCATCATTAACATACCAGTCCTCAGATGAATTGTAAGTTTTAAGCAAGTTTCATTATGCAAAGGAATCTTTTATTGTAGTACTGCAGGAGTATTTAGATGCAGCACAATGCGCTCCAAAAGCAGAAATCAAAGGGCTTTTCAGCTTCAGAAAATTAAAAGGATTCATTGCACAGATACAAAAAGTTATGTAATTTAAAGGGGTTTTCCAGGACAGTTAAAATTAGGTTAATGGAAGGAAATGGCATAAAATAAAAGCGGAACTGCAGTTTATCTGATAAACCCCACTATTCCAGTGCTGCTGCTCCAGAGGTCTTGTGCTGTACATGCCAGCATCATCGATAAGGTCAATGACTGCCCACATCGGTCATGTGAGTATAAAACATGTGTCCACTGCTGGAGGCAGGTGGATTTATCAAAAAAAAAAAAAAAAAAAATCCTTTTTTTCACCTATTTTATTCTATTTCCACCCTTTAATCTAACTTTTGCAGATCATGGCAAACCCCTTTTTGTGTTAACTATTTTGAGTTTTCAACAGCTCTGGTAAGTGCAATGCAATGACATGTGCATTGCGAACATCCATTAGAAACAATATAGCCCTTCTGTGTCTGTTCCCACTGACTCTAAAGTAAACAACATGCAGGAAGGTTTTTTCCATCATGTTTGTTTACTTTTGTAATAGATTTCCAGGACCTTTTTTTTTACGATTACAGCGACACAATATTTATATTGGTTTCATTATGTTTTACCGTGTTTACTAAACAATCTTGCCCCGAACCGCCCAGATGCCGTGATCACTATTAATCAGAAAATACTCTGACTAGTCCCAGGTCTCAGCCCTTATGTCCATGGCATTACAGCATCATACTATTACTGTTAAGTATACGCATAGCCTGACTTAATAGTACAGAATGGAGGAGGAAGGGGTTAATATGAATAGTGTAAACCTGTCCTAAAATTTTTTTATTATAATGTGGCTAACACCTTTAAGCGGGTGGCCGGCTTGTCTCTGAGCCGCTGCTCTGCTTTGTGAACCGCAGATAACAGATCTGCTTTACAGCAGCCACATTGATATAGGAAACTAGTTTCTGAAGAGAACTCCTTGGGGAAGATTTATGGTGTACTAGGGCAAGAAAAAGTAGTTGACCCTAGCTAACAATCAGATTCTACCTTTCATTTTTCTGAGGCTCTTTGGAAAACGTAAGCATCTCTCTACTGGCTTCTATGGTCAGCGGCTCCCCTTTTCACTTTCACCAGTCTTCATAAATCTTCTCCAGTGACTTCTGTGAGAGAGCTCTGTAGGCATGCTCTGTGACTATTACAAAAGTATTAATGACGTTGTCCTCTGTTAGGTGTCACCTGTCATTTTAATCCTCTTTTTCCTGAAGCCTGAAAAAAACTTGATCTCTACAGTGGAGGAGGTGTGAACCTATTATTAAGCTCAATTATTAAGCTCAATGGTCAGTGTAAAATCTGCAAGATTTCAAATCTTTTATTTTTAATATCAATAGTGACATGGAAAAGTAGAAACACCAACATTTTCTTTAAAAAAAGGTTTACTATAAAAAAAAAAAACCTGATTAAACAATACATCATTTCCTGATGACACAAATCCCTTTGAATAGACCTGCAAATACTTTCTTTACTGTTTTTTGTACCAGATTTTTGGAGTTACTTTGCCCTTCCTCCTCCATTCACACACATGGCTGCCCCAAAAGTACAGTTCTCTAACCAGTCGCTGGAATAGAAGTGTCTTTGAGAAAGGACAACATGCAGTTTAGTAACTGAACCTACCTGGCCTTGATTAAACCAAATGGCATCCACAATTCCCTCCACCGCACTGTCTAGGTCCGCTGTATCAAACACAATAAATGGAGATTTGCCACCAAGCTCCAGAGACAACTTCTTGCCAGTGCCGGCTGTTGCTTTACGTAAAGTGCGTCCAACCTGTCATAAGAGTAATACAATGTTATAGAACTGGAACTCAAGAAGAAAGCAACTATAAACAACACCTCTGAACTAAAGTCATCTTTCCAATCTACAAAGCACCACACACATCAGATAATATAACAATTATGCTCTTTTCCGCCACTGTGGTATCACAACAATAGGAATAAACTAGAAAACTGTAGTGTACACATTTTTGCATCAGACTGTTCAACATATTTAAAAGAAAAAAAAAAACTCCAGCAAAAACTGAAGTATTATTTGTAAATAATCTATTTATTTATTCTGCTAAACTGAACTTTTTTTTGTTGCTGATTATGCTGCGTTTTTTTAGCCAAAGCCAGTGGTGGATTGAGAAGGAGGGAGAAGTATAAGAGATTCCTTTATATTTGCCATTCCTTCTGCAGCCACCTCTGGGTTTGGCTAAAAAAACTACAGCAAAATCTGCAACACAAAACCCAGCTTTTCCCGCAATGCATGGTCTCAGCCTAAAGGTGTTGTTCAAAAGCAGATATTGGTGTATGTAGTGTATGGAGCGATCTTCTTCTGACTCGGTACACTGTGCAGATCTGGGAACAGCGGATAGATGGGCAATGCCGCGGGTCTCATTGACATCAACCTGATACTGATTAAATATCTTGGACAACCCCTTAAAGGGGTTTTATCATCCAGACAACCTTTTTTTTAACAAGTAAGGCAAGCGCTAATCCAGACAGGCCATCTCTTTCTCCAAGATATCAGCTCTTATAAAGCAGAGAAGCACTACACAGCCACTCATTTTTACCACACAAAAACATACGGTTTTATAGTGAGCCCATTTAAATAAATAGGTGACCATATAATATAGGCTTGTATTGAGCCCACTGGAATGGCAATGGTTTTATGTTCTGTCTCAGGAGATCTCAAGTTGGGTGACCCCCTGTATAACATCCTAATAGGGTGCATGGTCCTCTGGGACAGCATATACGCCATCTCTATGAATGATGACAATGATGACACATCCAGTCTTGGTCATTACCTCAGTAGAGCCAGTAAATGCTACTTTATCCACATCAGGATGAATAGCCAGTTTCTCCCCAAAAGCTCCATTACCAGTAACCACATTAAAGACTCCTGGAGGTAGACCAGCCTCAGCGCAGATCTCTGCTAGGAGAAGTGCTGTCAACCGTGTGTATGTGGCAGGTTTTAACACTACAGTATTTCCTGTAGGATGAGAGTGAAAAGGAAAGAATAAATTGAACTATGAACAATATGGTTGTTTATTTGTTGCAGTTCCTCTGAATGACATATGCAGCAGCGCTTTACAAAGAAACACAGCAAATTCTCTGTAATTATAGGACATATTTGGCCAACCACTTATGCCATGTTCCAATATGTCTTTATATCATTCATTAGAAACAAAGGTGGTATCCCAAATTAAACTGGTTGTCTAATCAGGATAACTCCATTTCATGCGGTAGTTTTCTGAATGAGGATCTAGCTGTAGTAAGCGCCAGTGATCTGCTACTATCATCAGGCAAAGTTAGTGTAGTGGGTCCACCATGATGAGACCCACTCTTTGGAATGGCTCTATGCTCTGAAGTGGAAATGCCCTATAAACGTTATTAAAATGGACGGCCTTTCCTTAGGGTCTTCTACAGATGAGTTGTTTTGAAGGGGTAAAAGCACTTGTACAAGTGCTTTGGCCCCCTCACTGTCTACCTCCGGTATCACTGCTGTCTGTACTCAAAGAGGCATATTTTTGGAGTGGCTGTTATGACTATTTCATCATTGTCCTAGTCACTGGAATGGAACAATGATGCAATACTCAAAAATAGTCTCCATGAAAAATACAGCTTTCTGAGTAAAGCAGCATCTGCCACCCAAGGTAAACAATGAAGAGGCCGCAGCACTTGCACAAGCGCCACGGCCCATTCAAAACAGCTGCATGGCAGGAGTGCCGAAGGTCAGACTTCCATAATCTAAAATTGATGGTCTATATCAGGGGTCGGCAACCCCCGGCACGCATGCCAAGAGTGGCACGCGAGGCTTATTTCCCTGGCACGGCAGCGGTGTGTTCACATATGTCCGGCACAGCTATCTGTTTCCCTCCGGCGTGGTGCACACAAGCTGGAGGAAAACTGATGCCAGGACGGATCCCATAGTTTTCTATGGAATCGGTTCTGGCACAAGAGGCATCAGTTCTGGCGCCCTATCTGTGCCTCAGCCGGATGGAAAAACGTTACCTGCAGCGTTTTTCCATCCGGCTTCCTTAAAATTTCATTAGCGCCGGGTGAAGATGGATGTGGCGGCATCACCGGGCGTCTGCACAGTCTATGTACAGTAGTGAAGCCGGTAATTGCCGGCTTCACTACTGTATCTGAGTGAATTGCTCATGATTGGTTACAGCTATAAAGAAACACTTGGATTCATTTTAAAGATGAGAATCTCGTCTTTAAAATGATACCAAGATCTCCATGATCGTCCTTAAACATCCTGAGCGATTCGCTGGTGAAAACGATGTTCAGCATTGAAATCCCAATGCAGATCTCAATTCCCGACATCGTTTTAACAGTGAATCGCTCTGAATCTGTAAGGTCAATCATGGAGATCTCATCTTTAAAATGAATCCAGTTGCATCTTTGTGGCCCTAATAGATCCTTAGAAATGGGGCTCTAAAAGTGTCCCCCCCCTCCTGTGTCAGGCAGCATCTTAGAGCTAAGGAAGGAGGGGGAGGAGGAGCTGCAGAGACAATTGTAACTCCTCATTGTCTGTGCATAAGCTGCAGATGACGAGGGTAGCAGAGACTTCCATCCTTATCCCCTCTCCTATCAGTCAGAGAGCATACTGTACTTTTGCTCTCTGATTGTCACATAGAGGGATAATGCCTCTGAGCCTAATCACATAACCAGGAAGTTTATTGGCGCTGTGACCATCCTCCAGGTCGCAGCGCCAAAAGTGTCGCACCAAATACTTACACAACACATGCACAAAGTCACCAATAAAGTTTACATTTTTTCACTGTCTCTGTCCTGTCCATACCTGATCTTTATAGAGTAAAATACGCCGCCCGCCTCTCTAGTTATATCCATTACACGCTAAAATAATAGTAATAGCAATTATCACTAGTATTATCACCATAATACCGAGTGCAGGGGCCGCTATGTGACATAATACAGTGTGCAGGGGTCATCAGACTTACAATTATTGACCGGCACTCCGAGTACCTCAACTTTGATTTTTTAATCGAAATCGGCACGCCGAACAAAAAAGGTTGCCTAACCCTGGTCTACAGTCATGGCCAAAAGTTTTGAGAATGACACAAATATTATATTTTCACATGATCTGCTTCCCTCTGGTTTTTATGTGTGTTTGTCAGATGTTTTTATCACATACAGAAATATAACTGCATTCATATTATGAGTAACAGAAGCTTATATTGACAGTTAGAATGAGTTAATGCAGCAAGTCAATATTTGCAGTGTTGACCCTTCTTCTTCAGGACCTCTGCAATTCTCCCTGGCATGCTCTCAATCAACTTCTGGACCAAATCCTGACTGATAGCAGTCCATTCTTGCAGAATCAATGCTTTAATTTTGTCTGAATTTGTTGGTTTTTGTTTGTCCACCCGCCTCTTGTTGTTGGCCCACAAGTTCTCATGGGGTTAAAGTTTTGGGGGGTCCCGGGCCGGGGGCCCAAAAACTCTATTTTTTTTCCCCCCCCCCCTATTTTTTTCACCTCTCTTTTTTGGGGGGGGGCCCCCCTTCTTTTAAAAAAATTTTTTTTTGCCCAAAACTTTTTGGTGGGTACGGTTGGGAGAAGTTGATCTTGGAGGACATTCTGGTACCATTCTTTATTCATGGCTGTGTTTTTAGGCAAGACTGTGAGAGAGCCGATTCCCTTGGCTGAGAAGCAACCCCACAGATGAATGGTTTCAGGATGCTTTACAGTTGGCATGAGACAAGACTGGTGGTAGCGCTCACCTCTTCTTCTCCGAATAAGCTGTTTTCCAGATGTTCCAAACAATCGAAAAAGGGGATTCATCAGAGAAAATGACTTTACCCCAGTCCTCAGCAGTCCCCTCCCTGTACCTTTTGCAGAATATCAGTCTGTCCCTGATGTTTTTTCTGGAGAGAAGTGGCTTCTTTGCTGCCCTCCTTGAGACCAGGCCTTGCTCCAAGAGTCTCCGCCTCACAGTGCGTGCAGATGCACTCACACCTGCCTGCGGCCATTCCTCAGCAAGCTCTGCACTGCTGGTAGCCCGATCCTGCAGCTGAAACACTTTTAAGAGACGGTCCTGCCGCTTGCTGGTCTTTCTTGGGCGCCCTGGAGCCTTTTTGGCACCAATGGAACCTCTCTCCTTGAAGTTCTTGATGATGCGATAGATTGTTGACTGAGGTGCAATCTTTCTAGCTGCAATACTCTTCCCAGTTAGCCCATTTTTGTGCAGTGCAATGATGACTGCACGTGTTTCTTTAGAGATAACCATGGTTAACAGAAGAGAAACAATGATGGCAAGCACCAGCCTCCTTTTAAAGTGTCCAGTGGTGTCATTCTTACTTAATCATAACAGATTGATCTCCAGCCCTGTCCTCATCAACACCCACACCTGTGTTAATGGAGCAATCACTGAAACGATGTTAGGTGGTCCATTTAAGGCAGGGCTGCAATGATGTTGAAATGTGTTTTGGGGGATAAAGTTCATTTTCTAGGCAAATATTGACTTTGCAAGTAATTGCTGTTAAGCTGATCACTCTTTATAACATTCTGGAGTATATGCAAATTGCCATTAGAAAAACTGAAGCAGTAGACTTTGTAAAAATTAATATTTGTATCATTCTCAAAACTTTTGGCCATGACTGTATATTAAGCACAGATTGTCAATTTTAAAAACCTGAACCCTTTAACAGCTCCTGGTTAAGTCTCAATCAAAAATTAACTGCCTATCTTTCCCAAAGTATACCCACCAAAGAGAATACAATGTTTTCCCAAAAATGCTTTTCAGTGTCCAAAATGATACCTCAAGCCAAAAACTAAAAGAAATCTTATTCTGCTTCTAAATCCAGTAGCTGTTTGCAGCATTTCTATTCTATGCTAAGCTTCTGGCACACAAGTACCCCAAATCTAGAATAATCAACCATAGTACCATTCAAAGGGCTCAGGGTATACCTCCTTCTCCCTCTTAAAGGGGTTGTACGGGATAAATTGAAATCCCTACACAAATCTAAACACTCTCCCCCCATTTTCTGACTATCCGGTGACTATCCGTTTCCCCATTTCCAGAAAAGGATCGTCACTACTACTCCCCACCCCATCCACTCCATCATACTTACCTTCCATCCTTCTTCCTGCAGGACAGCTCCTCCTTCTTTTCTGACTGTTGCCGCTTCTGCCAGCGCTGCTCTGCGCACTGCTGCCAATAATCCACCTGAGCTCCCACGTATGTGCAGTAGAGGTGGATCGTCGTGCAGAGAACAGAGCAGCGCTGGTTGAAGAGCGCGCCTGCAGAATCAGTAAAGAAGGAGGAGCCAACCCGCAGGAAGAAGCCATGGAAGGAAGAGAGGTAAGTATATAATGGGGTTGGGCGGGATAGCCAAAGAGACAGGGAGGGGGTGTATGGGAGAGAGGAAGGAGGGGTGAGTAAGGCAAGACGGGTTAGTGTGGAAGTTACATAGCAGGAAGCTGAACCGTGTAAACAAATGCAGAAGATACCAGGAGCTCCCAGAGACACCCAGAAATCACTCAAAACATGGCTAAAGGTATATGGGTGTATTTATTAACCCATTAATAGAACAGACATTTAAAAAAAAAACAAAAAAAAAACACACTTTTTTCCCAGAAAACCCATTTAAGGCTTCCTTTTTTTAAACATACTAAAAAACAAGGAATGTTGGGAGGTGGCGTACAATAGTAACATCAATGAGAGAGGAGTTAGCTAGTTTTTCCTTCCATTTCAGTATAATACAAATGAATGTCATGGGCAGCCTAGGATAACTGCCGGTAAAAATGTAATAAATGACTACTGACATTTCAATAAACTTTCTCCTCTTATGAGACTGCCCCCCCCTTGATAAACTCACTTTCACTTTGAAATCTCTGCCATATCCTTCTTGAGATGAACTGTAGATCACGTGTAGGTCATATAACACACGTCTATAGAAGTCCATAGAAAGGTGAGGGAGAGTGAGCAGTAGCTTAGACCAATGCTGCAGCTAACCAGGATATTTCTATAGCAGTCAAATGTTTCATTCACATCAGTAGAATTCATGTTAGTACTTCCCTGCATATGCCCCGCATGATCCCGGGGCTGTTCCTGAGTGAGAGAGAAAGTCAGGGAGCAGATTCTCCTCTACTTATTGTGACAGCTGTTCTCCACCCACCAGCATAAGGAGACCTGCAGACTACAGACAGACTTGTATCCTGCTGAAAAATGCAGGCTACAAGTCATATAAAGTAAAAAAAAATACCATTGTGGGACGATTCCTCTAAATCCCTGCAAATGCACAATGTATAACGTTCTGGAGAATTTAACTTATTCATGAATGGAAAATCCTTTTCAATATAGGATTAAAGAAAACGCAATACCAAATATATATGAGCTGGAAATTACATTTGCATTCTGACATATTGTTTAATGTACACATATAGAACATAATATGTTGACTATTACCCATTGCCAGAGCAGGGCATATCTTCCAGGTAAGTAACATGAGTGGAAAATTCCAGGGCACGATGGCAGCAACAACACCTAAAACCAAGAGAGAAAACTATAACTGTAAAGAAATCAGAGGAAACTACTAAGCAGTCCACTATAATATAAAATATCTTTCTCACCAAGAGGCTTCCAGTTTGCCATTTCTGTGTCTCTGAGCTGAGCCCAACCAGCATGATGATAAAAATGGCGAACCACCAGTGGTACATCACAGTCACGTGATTCTCGGATGGGCTTCCCGTTGTCCATGCTTTCCAGTACACTCAGTAACCGTTGGTGTTTCTGTACAGTGCGGGCTATGCTGGGGACAGCAATTTAACAATTCAATACAAAATTTATAATCTTTAGGTTTTCCTTATAAAAAAAAAAAAAATACTCTGACACCCGTAACTTGCATGCATAGGGTGTCTTTTTTTTTGTAGGACCAGGTGTACTTATTCAGTTATACCATTTTGGGGAATGTCTATTGCTTTGATCACTTTTAATTCAAATTTTTATCTGAGGAAAAACAGCGAAAAAACAAAGGTTCGGCACTTTTAATTTTTTTCCCAGCTATGGCGTTCGAAGCGCGGGAGCTGTCCTGCAACCATAAAGGTATGGGGGCAACGGGGACCGGCCCTGAGGGGGGGGGGGGATTTACTTGGGGGGGCTCACAGGTAGTAATTCCCGCGATCAGAGTCCAGGCATTAGCTCAGCTCTTCACTGTACGCTACATTACTGCAGTCGCCATCTTTAAAGACCCGGCATCCACCGTAATAGTACAGAGGATGTTGGGAAGGGGTTAAACTAGGTATGCAGGGGAGGGCCAGGCAGATATAGGGCTAGATAGGTCAGAGAGGGGATAGGCTACTGTGGTGGGTGGAGAAATGGATTGTGGTGGGGGATTAGAATAGTTGATAGGGAGATCCATTTATTACAACCGAACAGTATAGACAAATCTGGCCATAAAACTACAAGAATGCACACTTCTGGTAATGAATGTGTGAACTTACATGCCAATTTAAAGTGCCTGTTCAATAATGCCAGAAGCCTAGCGAGCAAACTGGGAGAGCTTGAGGCCCTGGTCTAGAAGGACAACATTGATATAGTTGGTATGGTTGAGACGTGGCTAGATTCCTCACAGTTGTGCTGTTAACATTCCCGGTTTTACACTCTTTTGCAAAAACAAGTCCAAAGGAAGGGAGGTGGAGTGTGTATGTATGTCAGAAGTGGCATGAAAGTGAGTGTGAAAGAGGCAAATGTGGGTGAAGATTGTGAGGATGTGGAATTCTTGTGGGTGGAATTATATAAAGATGTGGCCACTGATAAAATACTTTTTGGTATAATCTATAGGCCCCCCAACATAACCGAGGAGTTAGAGGGTCAGTTCTATAAGGAAAGTGAGTGGGCGGCACAGACGACAGGTAGGGTGGTCTTGATGGGAGATTTTAACTATCCAGATATTGACTGGGGTCATGGTTCTGTATCATTTGTAAAGGGGAGGAAATTCATCAACTTGTTGCAGGACAATTTTATGGTCCAGCTTGTAGAAGATCCAACTAGAGGGGACGCTCTGCTGGATCTGATCATCTCTAATAATACGAGACTTGTTAGAAATGTCACTGTTGGTGAAACCCTTGGTAATAGTGACCATAATATAATCAGATTCCACTTTGGTTGGGAGGGCAAAATCCCTTAATTTTAAAAAGGCCAATTTTCCCAAGTTAAGGGCTACAATTCAGGATATAGACTGGGATCAGCTATTGTCAAATAGCGATACAGAGGTTAAGTGGGAGACATTTAAATCTACATTGAGCAAGTATATAGCAAAATATATACCCATAGGGAACAAGTATAAGTGTCTTAAATTAACCCCCTACGGCTTACCAACTCTGGGCAATAAACAATAAAAAAACGGGCATTTAAAAAATATACATCGGAAGGGTCAGCTTTTGAGAATTACAAAGCGCTTAATAAAGTCTGTAAAAGGGAAATGAAATCAGCTAAAATACATAATGAAAGGCAGGTGACTAAGGAAAGCAAAACTAACCCAAAATTATATAAATGAAAAAAAACACAAGGACAAAACAAGTATAATAATAAGTTAAATAACGGTAATGGAGAGTTGGTCATCGGGGATCAAGAAAAAGCATTGCTACTAAATGGATTCTTTATCTCTGTGTATACAGAAGAACAGGGAGTGGTTGATGTAGGTGTCATCAATGCTGTTAATACATCAACCAATATACTAAACTGGATAAACATAGAAATGATCCAAACCAAGCTAAACAAAATAAATGTGAGCAAGACTCTGGATCCAGATGGATTACACTCACGAGTACTTATAGAACTCAGTCCCCATACAGTCATTGCTGTACCTCTATTCTTAATTTTTTGGGATTCTCTAGTGTCTGGTACAGTGCCAAGGAACTGGTGCAAGGCTAATGTGGTGCCTACTTTCAAAAGGGACTCAAGGTCTACCCCAGGTAATGACAGACCGATGAGTTTAACATCCATTGTGGGGAAACTGAGGAGCGCTTAAGTGACTATATACAGGAGTATGTGACTGTAATATTAAAAGGGACAGACAGCATGGTTTTACTAAGGACAGGAGTTGTCAGACTAACCGGATTTGTTTTTATGACGAGGAGATTAGAAGTCTGGACAGAAGGGAGGTTGTAGATATAGTGTTCCTGGACATTGCAAAGGAATTTGACACTGTACCTCATAGACGTTTAATAGGTAAAATCAGGTCCATTGGCTTGGAAAATAATTTGTAATTGGATTGAAAACTGGTTGAAGGATCGTATAGAATTGTGGTCTATGACTGCTTCTCAGACTGGTCCTCTGTTATAAGTGCTGTACCCCAGGGTTCAGTGCTGGGTCCGCTGTTATTTATCTTATTTATTAATGATATAGAAGATAAGATTAATAGCACTGTCTCTATTTTTGCAGATGACACTAAGCTATGTTGTACAGTACAGTCTATAGAGGATGTAAGAGGGTTACAAGCAGACTTAGACAGACTGAGTGTTTGGGCATCCACATAGCAAATGAGGCTCAATGTGGATAATTGTAAAGTTATGCATATGTGTAATAATAATCCACCTGCAACATATGTCCTAGGGGGAGTAAAGCCGGGAGAGTCACTGGTAAAGTAGGACCAGGGTGTACTTGTAGATCATAGATTAAATTACAGCATGCAATGTCAATCAGCTGCTTCTAAGGCCAGCAGGATACTGTATTGTATTAAAAAGGGTATGGACTCACAGGACAGGGATGTAATATTACCACTTTATAAATCACTGATGCGGCCTCTGTATTATGCACTTCAGTTCTGGACACCACTTCACAGGATGTCTTAGAGTTGGAAAAGGTTCAATGGAGGGCCAAAAAACTGATAAGGGGCATGGAGGACCTCAGTTATGAGGAGAGACTAAAGGAGTTAAATCTGTTTAGTCTGGAGAAGAGGCGTTTAAGGGGAGATATGATAAATAAATAAATTAAATAAATAAATAAAACAGATTTTCCCCATATTTTTTGTACGGGCCATTTAAAATCCCATCAAAAGACAAGAGGACACTCTCTCTCCGTCCGGAAAAAAAAAAGGTTTAATCTCAAAAGCCGACAAAACTTCTCCACTGTAAGTACTGTAAATGTGGAATAGTCTACCCCAGGAGTCGATCACAGCAGTCACAGCTGACAGCTTCAAAAAAGGATTAGATACCTTTTTAGAGCAAAACAGCATTGATGGTTATAGAAATGTTTAGACTGTCATGATGTTTCCCATCCCCTGGTTGAACTTAATGGACATACGTAGTTTTTCAACCATACTAACTATGTAACATTTATTTGCTGAAACTGGACAACGCCTTTAAAATAAGCTATACAAGTATAGTATTACTGATGGCAATTGGTCAAGCAGAAGCAGTGTACCTACCACAGAAAGAGGGAGCCCTGCATTTAATGATACTGTCAAAGATACAGGTGCATCTCAATAAATTAGAATATCTTTGAAATGTTTATTTCTTTCAGTAATTCAATTTAAAAAGTGACCTCCTATATTTTCTAGATTCTTTACACACAGAGTGTTTTATTTCAAGTGTTTTATTTTTGCAAATGTTGATTATGGATTACAGGTAATGAAAACCCAAATCTAAGAAAATTAGAATATTGTAAAAAAGTTCAGTATTGTAAATTCAGTGTCACCTGCCAAGGTTTCCTAAGCCTTTAAATGGTCCCTCAGTCTGGTTCAGTAGGACACACAATCATGGAAGATGCCGATTATGAATTGAATTACTGAATTGAATGAACATTTCAAAGATATTCAAATTTATTGAAATGCACCTGTAGATACCTGCATTTGCCATTAGGGACAACTCACTGCATTCAGTTTTATGCAGGACCAATATTTTGCTATATACATTCATTTGCATTTCACACTCCCTAGTGCACAGGTGTCAAACACAAGGCCCGCTGCCTTCTGTTATCCGGCCCGGCACTTATCTGGCCTGCAGGGGCGCGGCATTTTTTATTGACTATGTAATGTAAACCAGCCCAGGACAGGCCGCTTAAAAAAAAACAAAAACAAAAAACAAAGCTGCGTGATACCTGTCCTGGGCTGATTTAACAGAATTCTGCATGTCAGCGCAGGCGGCGATACAATGACGTCATCGCGCCTCCTATGCTGACACGCAGACGTCGCGGACAAGAAGAGGAGGCGGCGGCTGCATTGCCTGCTGGAGGATCCCCGGCACGTAACGGCCTATTTACTTATCGATCCCCGCTGCTGGTCGTGGCCGCCCCCGCTTCCCGTTCTGCTATGGGACGCAGAAGCGGCTGTGTGCAGGAGCGGGGATGGTAAGTGAGGCCGCGAACCCCATCAAATACTACTATTATTATACTCCGGGGTCTTTTCAGACCCCGGAGTATAATAATCGGAGACCCAGGGGAGGTGATAAACATAAAAACCAGTGTTACTCACCTCTCCGGCGATCCGATGTTACTCTCAGCCGGCTTCGGCCTTCTTTGGTGACGTCCCAGGCGTCACGTGAGCCAGGCCGACGTCATTATGTCGCGACGCCGGTCTGTGCGACATTGAAGAAGTCCGAACGCAGGGAGTGCACCAGGGCCCAGGAAAGTAACACTGGTTTTTATGTTTGTCACCACCTGGGTCTCCGATCATTATACTCTGGGGTCTGAAAAGACCCCAGAGTATAATAATAGTTCATGGGTGGGGGGGTCACTATGGGACATAACACCGTGTGCAGGGGCCACTATGGACCATAATACCGTGTGCAGGGGCAACTATTGCGCATAATACCGTGTGCAGGGGCAACTATGGAGCATAATACCGTGTGCAGGGGCAACTATGGAGCATAATACCGTGTGCAGGGGTAAACGGTATTTGTATAGTGCTTAATTTTTTATATATTCAGAAAAGGATGAGGATAGTATGTAACATGCCAATGTCTTAGGTTTTAACAATACATTATGTTCTTCCTGGTTGCCCTCAAAGGGCTGATTGTAACAGTAGTAATGTACAAATGTAACTACTCCTTAATAGCTCGCTTAACTGTTAAGGAGAAGTTACTTTTATACATGTGTAAAATAATCTCGGCCCTTCAAGGTACCCCGTGAGGCTGAAGTGGCCCCCGGAGAAAATGAGTTTGACACTCCTGCCCTAGTGGTTGCTTTATGCAACCAGTACTAAATAATGTATCAAATCAGCTGTATCAAGAAGTTAATCAGCACAGACTATTGGACCTTAAACATAGTGGTGGATACTAACATTAATAAAGAATGTAAAATATTTTGCATTCTGTTTTGGTAAGGGGCCATATACTTTATGTACCACTCCAGGATGCAAGAAACTGGTCTGTAGTTTTACAAATGGTTGACAACAATCTCAGTGTTAGCTGAGACCAATAGATGGCGACATAATAATTCCATATATGGCATTCTAAGAATACTGGCTACTATTTCACCACTATCACCAGTAATTTCTGGTCCTCAGATTGTAGTGACCTGTTAAGTTGCAAGACACTATATAAAACTTTTTCTTTTAGCTTTGAAAAGCTGGGTTACAGGCATGGGCATAGCTATAAAGGGGGCAACGGGGTACCAGGTGCTGTTGGGGGTTAGGTGGGGGAGTGGTTGGCAAGGGACACCAAGAAGCTTCTTTTATTTATTTAGACACAGAGAAAGGCTGGTGAGCTGAGCTTCTGCTCGAATAACTTAGCTACAGCACTGGTTACAGGTGATATGGCTCCCATATTGATTGTCATCCAACTTTTCTATATTACAGAATTGCAAATTTGCTTCATTATTTAGTTTCATTAGAAATAAGGAAACATTCATGCCTATTATGCCTATTCCACAGTGCTGTTTCAGTTATATGATGATGCCATCTAGTGGTGAGGTATAATGATTACAGACAAAATTCAACAGATTAAGTTACACTAGGGCAATGGAGTCACACTGCGACCCTGAGGGTGCCGTGTAATGCCACTCCATTCAACAACATTAGTGAAGGAGTTGCAGGGCAACCCAGCAATCTTTGTTTGTGCGATGAGATTTGTAGCCAAAGGCACAGTGTAGCCCTAGCCTTAAGGAGCTGTCTAGTCTAGAAATTACATTTTAAAAAACAAATCTTAGTAAAAGGAAATCTGTCACGTTGATTGGAACACTAAAGCACCCATAGGTCCTTATGGACTGAGGATATAGTATCTCAAATAGCCCTGTTGCAACACTGTCCACGACCACATTAATAAAAAAAAACCTTTATACCTGCTTAGACATGAGTCTAGTGAGTCTCATCAGACTCAGCTTTGGTGCTCCTGGTGCCTGTGTAGTTGTTCAATGAAACCAGCACAGACGCACTGAAGCTAAGGTGTACTCTGGCTTCATTAAAGAACTGTGAGCTGGGAGTACAGCCTCTGGATAACTATAAAAGGTTTCTTATTTATTTATGTGGGCACAGATGGTGGTTCAATAGGGCTCTTTGGAACACTAAACCCCTGGTCCATAAGAACCTGTGGATGGTTTAGTCTCCTAAAAAGATCTCTCTTTGCAACACATGGACAGACCAGAGACTTCAATAAAAAGTGTGCATTGTACTATATCTCCTTGTGGTGGCGCTGCAGGGGAAGACTTACTGCCAAGTACAGGTAGAACACTTGTAATCAGTTTACTCTAACAAAAAGGGATTGTCCAATTTGAACAAGGACTTTAATATGTGACCTGTCCTTGCTATGCCCTCCTGCACTGGATCCTCTTTGATATCCACCTGTACAAATACCGTGCCCGAACATGACAAGGAAGTTTGCTCCAACTCTCAAAGGCTTTCCGTGCTGTGCTGACTGCCAGCTCCACATCCTCCTCATTTCCTTGAATGGTGGTGGCCAGGACCTCTCCTAAGAAAAATAAGACAAGACATTACCAGATATACAAAGTTCCTGGTATTAGCAGGTGTACTGCTTAATGGCTTCCTCGCTATGGTTTATGAAAGGAACACACAGCTTGGTTGTGTAAATAAGAAATATAATATCTTAAAGTTTACTGTCAGAATCTCCTTAGCAAAACTCACTCGTTCAGATTTACTGCTGCGGTTATGACTAGACACTGGTGTATATGTGGCACATCTTTGGCGCAATAAGGCAATCTTTGCGCATCTAGCTTGAGTTACAATTTGTTGACACATCAGTGTGGATTCAATGCACCACAATAATGTCATAAAATTCTGGTTGAAAGTAAGCCAACTATAAACTATAGATTTAAAATTAGACAGTCTAAAGACAAGCCAGATTTATCATCCAGCATCAGTCAGTGTGATAAATCTGGTTTAATTTCAGGCTGCCTAAGTTTATACTGTCGAATTGTTAGCAAATCTCAGCTATTGCCTACCGTATACATATGTTATAATTAACAAATCCTAGCTGTAAAGGAAATCAGATCGCCATGTATTGATGGAGTTGTGCTAATATAAATCAGCCAATCTGAACAGGCTGAGCTGCAACACGTAAGATGTGGGGGGAACTGTAATCTGTAAATGGACTCGTAGACTTTTATAATGATAATAAAATAAGAGACTGACTGGGTATTTCTCAAATTCTTTTAATAAATAATAAGACCACACACTGTATATCAATATAAAGCCTAGAAATGTATCTTATACTAAATATAATAAGATGCTCCATGATTTACTTCTATTGGATGGTAGTGAGTCTGTGGCCAGGATTTCACCTCCGTGTTCCTGTGTCCTACATCTTTTCAGTACAGCTGGTTACAGATTAACCTTGGAATAAACCCGCAGCATGCCTAATCCTTACACTGGCAGTGGCTGTCCTTGGGATGTTACATTTCTCACTCAATGTTCCTGATTGCTTTACACAAGATCCCTTGAGATGGCTGAAACGGTTTACAGTACCAGGTTCAAAAATCAATTGTGAAGTCTTAAAGGAGCTTCTGAGATATTAAAATAGGCAATGAGCAAGAAATCTTGTAAAGTAATGAAATAAGCTCTACTCACCTTTTACATGTCCCAGCAGTCCACCACTGCTGGGGCTAGTGCTAGCTGTAAGGATCATGTAAATGACTAATCAGAAATCATTGCTTCCGGGTGGCAGAGACTGGTGCAGTGGGGCATTTAATGGTAAGCATAGCTTATGTCACCATTTTATATAGTTTACTGCTCACAGGCCTTTACTTAAGTGCATCAGTTTAGCTTTGCTCAGCAATAACAGGAACTACATGAAGGTCCTCAGTTAGGGAACAGTAGTCATGATGTGACCACACAGTTAAAGAGCATCTTCCCCCACACTCAAAACATCATTAAATACAGGGCAGAATTTCGGTCAAGCCACAAATTCTCTATATTGTGCAAAACTCAAGAAACAAACTACAAAAACCTCTCTCGTTGGTACAGAGTACCTTCTGTCCTTCATGAGATTTTTCCCTCTACCTCAGACCGTAGTTGGAGATGTGGCAGTGGTCAGTGGAACTGCACCCTTTTACTTCCCTTTTGGCATGAGGTCCGTAAAATTATTAGGACTGGTGTTGACCTGAAGCATGATCCGGTATCTTTCCTGCTTTCTATCTTCCCCCGTAAACTTAAGATGCACGTACGTAAACACATATGCTGGTGGCAGCCAGGTCAATCATCCCCAGGATGTAGAAATCTACATCAACTCCATCTATGGCCTCCTAGCTACAGGAGTTCTTATACATCCGACGTATGGAGGACCTGGTCGTGGAACTTAGGCCTGATGACAGTGCACACCAACAAGTGTGGCTTCTATGGAACTCCTTCTACTACTCCTCCTTTCTCTGTGTATCCTCAGACTTCCCCAGTCATACTCTCTACAGTCATGGCCAAAAGTTTTGAGAATGACACAAATATTATATTTTCACATGATCTGCTGCCCTCTGGTTTTTATGTGTGTTTGTCAGATGTTTTTATCACATACAAAAATAAAATTGCATTTATTATATGGGTAACAAGAGGTTTTTTTGGGGGTTGAGAAGGTGTAAAGGGGCGAGGTAATTTTTGGGGTTGTGGCCCTTCTTCTTTTGGGCCCCTTTTTTTTCCCCCGGGTTTTTTTTTTTTAATTTTTTGGCGGATTTTTTCTGTTTGGGGGGCCTTTTTTTGTGGAGTATTTTTTTTTTTTTTTTGTTTTTTTTGTTTTTTTTTTTTTTCCCCCCCTCTTTTTGTGTTGGGGCGCGTTTTGTGTGGGGGGGGGGGGGGGGGGGGGTTGGGGGGGGGGGGGCGAATTTTTTTTTTTTTTTGTCTTGGGTTTTTTTTTTTTTTTTTTTTTTTTTTTTGGGGGGGGGGGCCTCATGCTGGAAAGAAAAGGCATTGCATTGCAGCGCCCCAAACTGCTCTTGGACGGTTGGGAGAAGTTGATCTTGGAGGACATTCTGGTACCATTCTTTATTCATGGCTGTGTTTTTAGGCAAGACTGTGAGAGAGCTGATTCCCTTGGCTGAGAAGCAACCCCACACATGAATGGTTTCAGGATGCTTTACAGTTGGCATGAGACAAGACTGGTGGTAGCGCTCACCTCTTCTTCTCCGAATAAGCTGTTTTCCAGATGTTCCAAACAATCGAAAAGGGGATTCATCAGAGAAAATGACTTTACCTCAGTCCTCAGCAGTCCACTCCCTGTACCTTTTGCAGAATATCACTCTGTCCCTGATGTTTTTTCTGGAGAGAAGTGGCTTCTTTGCTGCCCTCCTTGAGACCAGGCCTTGCTCCAAGAGTCTCCGCCTCACAGTGCGTGCAGATGCACTCACACCTGCCTGCTGCCATTCCTCAGCAAGCTCTGCACTGCTGGTAGCCCGATCCCGCAGCTGAAACACTTTTAAGAGACGGTCCTGCCGCTTGCTGGTCTTTCTTGGGCGCCCTGGAGCCTTTTTGGCACCAATGGAACCTCTCTCCTTGAAGTTCTTGATGATGCGATAGATTGTTGACTGAGGTGCAATCTTTCTAGCTGCAATACTCTTCCCAGTTAGGCCATTTTTGTGCAGTGCAATGATGACTGCACGTGTTTCTTTAGAGATAACCATGGTTAACAGAAGAGAAACAATGATGGCAAGCACCAGCCTCTTTTTAAAGTGTCCAGTGGTGTCATTCTTACTTAATCATGACAGATTGATCTCCAGCCCTGTCCTCATCAACACCCACACCTGTGTTAATGGAGCAATCACTGAAACGATGTTAGGTGGTCCTTTTAAGGCAGGGCTGCAATGATGTTGAAATGTGTTTTGGGGGATAAAGTTCATTTTCTAGGCAAATATTGACTTTGCAAGTAATTGCTGTTAAGCTGATCACTCTTTATAACATTCTGGAGTATATGCAAATTGCCATTAGAAAAACTGAAGCAGTAGACTTTGTAAAAATTAATATTTGTATCATTCTCAAAACTTTTGGCCATGACTGTACACTCCCCCGGTTGCTCCGCTCATAGACTATTGTTTGCACTCCTCTATGTTATGGAGTTTTATATTTTTCTGTTACTTTTCTTGTATATATTAGTACTGTAGTTGTTGTATCCCCCCTTACTCACTTGTTTTCTCCTTACCTTGCCACTCGTCTCACCCTCCATCCCCTCCCCCATTGACCCCTCTTTTATGCTGTTATACACCTTCCTTTCACAAATTTCCTTGAAAACTTCAATAAAAAATCTTTAATGAAAAATACAGGGCAGAATGAGCAGCTTTCCATTGTCCTGAACAGTGAACCTGCACATTACAATATACAGAAATACTGTATGAATCTAGTATTCTGGAAAAGTTGGGTGGCCACTGCTGTGTCAGATATAATCACAGTCATACTAATTTTCATTCAGTTTTTCCAGAAGCAGATAAAACTACAAAATTGCTGAAATGAATGTGTATCCATTTCTGGGAGAGTCATATGAAAACCCCCATGACCACGATTACATAAAGGGTAATGTGTCTCATTAGGTAGAGACGATACAGGGACTTATAATTCTTAGCAGGGCATTCATGTTTTTGTGAGTAAGGAATATGCAATAAGACCTCAATGGTGAAAAAGAGCAATTTGCTTCTAGTGCCACCTTTTGGATGGTAGCTCCCATTAATGCATTGTTTTCAAAGAAACCTAAGGGCATATTCTGGGAATAATCACCAAAAATTACTCCTCGAAAAGGAGTCTTATAAGTCCCTGTACTTTCTCTCACTAATGAGAGACATTACCACATTTGACTCATGTCGAGACTTCTTACACAGCCAGCCAGTACCCTACACTGCATTGATGAGAGTCAAAAACCTTGATAAACAGCTGTCTGCAGATGGGAACCTATTCCCTTTCAAGCAGTTATTCTGGCTTGGCTATCATTCCCAGATTATGCGTTAGGGGTCTTTAAAAACCAGGTAATAATCTATAGGGATCTACTTTCCAAATGGTGGTGCTAGGAATAATATTCCTCTTTTTCACCAATGAGGTTTTATTTGCATATTCTTTACCACAATTAAAGAAGGAATTTGTCACCCAGTTTACCTTGAGACTTCAAACATGCCCTTTCCTTAAACCAAAACTGAAATTTCTAAAAAAACAGTTGTGCTAAAAAGTTTACATAACCCAGCAGATTTTTTTGGCCTTTATTCAGAGAATATGAATGATAGCACAAAAACTTTTTCTCCACTAATGGTTAGTGGTTGGTTGAAGCCATTTATTGTCAAACTTCTGTGTTTTCTCTTTTTAAATCATAATGACAACCAAAAACATCAAAATGACCCTGTTCAAAAGTTCACATACCCTGGTGATTTTGGCCTGATAACATGCCCAGAAGTTCACACAAAGGGGTTTGAATGGCTACTAAAGGTAACATCCTCACCTGTGACCTGTTTGCTTGTAATCAGTGTGTGTGCATAAAAGCTGAGCGAGTTTCTGCGATCCAGGCAGACTGTTGCATCTTTCCTCCAGCCACTGACGTTTCTGGATTGTGAGTCATGGGGAAAGCAAAATAATTGTCCACGGATCTACGGGAAAATGTAGTTGAACTGTATAAAACAGGAAAGGGATACAAAAAGATATCCAAGGAATTGATAATGCCAGTCAGCAGTGTTCAAACTATGATTAACAAATGGAAACTCAGGGGCTCTGTAAAAACCAAACCACGGTCAGGTAGACCAACCAGAATTTCGGCCACAACTGCCCGGAAAATTGTTTGGGATGCAAATAAAAACCCACACATAACATCAGCTGAAATACAGGACTCTCTGAAAACTAACAGTGTGGCTGTTTCAAGATGCACAATAAGGAGGCACTTGAAGAAAAATGGGCTGCATGGTCAAGTTGCCAGAAGAAAGCCATTACTGCGCAAATACCACAAAGAATCTGGCCTTCAATACACCAAACAGCACAGAGACAAGCCTCAAAACTTCTGGAACAAGGCAATTTGGAGTGATGAGACAAAAATCGAACTTTTTGGCTACAACCATAAACGTTACATTTGGAGAGGTGTCAACAAGGTCTATGATGAAAGGAACACCATTCCTACTGTAAAGCACAGAGGTGGATCACTGATGATGTGGGGATCAGCCAGGAAGCAGCGCATGGGACGTACTTGGACGTTCCAACATGCCAACGATCCAAAACACAAGGCCAAGTCGACCTGTCATTGGCTACAGCAGAAGAAAGTGAAGGTTCTGGAGTGGCCATCTCAGTCTCCTGACCTCAATATCATTGAGCCACTCTGGAGAGATCTCAAGTGAGTAGTACATGCAAGACAGCCCAGGAATTTACAGGAACTGGAGTCTTTTTGCCAAGAAGAATGAGCAGTTTTACCATCTGAGAAAATAAAGAGCCTCATCAACAACTACCACAAAAGACTTCAAGCTGTCATTGATGTTAGGGGGGGCAATACACGGTATTAAGAACTGGGGTATGTGAACTTTTGAACAGGGTCATTTTGATGTTTTTGGTTGTCATTATGATTTAAAAAGAGAAAACACAGAAGTCTGACAATAAATGGCTTCAACCAACCACTAACCATGAGTGGGGAAAAAGTTTTGGTGTTATCATTCATATTCTCTGAAAAAAGGCCCAAAAAAAAAAAAAAAAATCTGCCGGGGTATGTAAACTTTTTAGCACAACTATATAGGGCGACTGGATTACGTGTGGTTAATCTTAGGATGTGTCTACTGCTAGGCTGACTCTTCCCCCTCTACAGCAGATGGTTAATAGCTCATACAGGTATCCTGACGAATATTCCACCACCAGCACTAGCTACAGACTAGAAATGTAACTTCCACCAAGCTTATTATCCTCTGACTAAAGGCTGCATTGTGTTCTTCTGCTATTTTAAGACTTGTTTCCTCCACAAGGGTGCCTTTTATAATCTTGTACTTTTGTATCCTGGCTACACTTTGTATACCATTTATGTGACCTGGGTCTCACAATTACCCTGTGTGGGGATCATTCTTTTATTCTTTCTAGCACATTTGACTGTTGTTTCCCCAGGTATATCTTGTTGGAAAACTTTCAATAAAAATAGGATTTGACAAAAAAAGCTGCCCAGCTAAGTTGGAAGATATCTATGCTTCCCAATCGTAGAATAAAGACCCTTTGAACAACCAGCTATGTGGGAAACATAGTAGAGGCCATTTTAGTTGTCACTCGGGAAAACAGAGATGTCAAACCGAGAAACAGATGTACAGAATCTTTCATACATTGACAGAAGATGACTCGAGCTTATATCTACTGGTGATTTTTTGATGAATACAGATAATATAGTATTTGGTAACATCTAGTGGTTGATGGTGGTACTGCAATATGAACATGCCAATAGTTACATGTGTATGGTAGTACTGCTGTTCTAGCCCATTAAACAATCAAGAAGAAACGCTAGTTCTAATCATCTAATCTGAAGAATAACACTTCTCAAGCCTACAGTAAGTGTAGCTTCACAAGATGGAGTTTCAAAATGAAATTGAGGCAGATTCTTCCTCAAAATCAGCTCCAAATTCTGCCTAAAACCAGCCTCCACTGATGGTTGACACTGATTTTTTACTCTAGCTGATTATGTCAGCTCGCGGAAAAAATAAGAGTCATGCTAGATCTTCAGGTAGGATCTGTCTGATAACTCCCATTGAAGTGAATGGGAGGTGGAAAAGTCTGCTTTGCAGGTGCAGAATTTAATGCAGAATTTGGTCAAGTGGAAAAATTCAGCTTCAAATTCCTGAAGCTGAATATTTCAGCTAGAAAAAAAATTCTGCTGTGTGAACATACCATTTGACCGGCTTCACATGGGAGTATGCAGTCTACGAATTGCAGATGTTGGCCAGGCCATATTTTCCAGAACGATCACCAAGCCTGGACCTGGACTTCAAATGTTATAATCATATATGAAGTTAGGAGTCCCTGTCTCCCTACAGGCATGTATATAATATTTTCAGCACAGTACAGTAGCCTCCTGGGAAGGCAGGGACTCCTAGCATCATAGATGATTATAATGATTGGAGTCCAGGGCCTGGCTCACTGTTCAGTTCAAGAAATACAGCCATTCTTCATGGACAACCATGTGAGGTTGGCCTTAAATGAGTTGTCTCATCACAGACTACCCCTTTCACGTTGCAGGAGATGATCGACGGATCACTGCAGGTGCAGGTCCCAAGACCATTGGTATACAGCTGAGTTCACTACAGCAGCTGCTGAAGGGGAAGTATAACATTACATGGTATACATATGTGAAATATGGATGACCAGGGTCCACCAGAACAAAGATGCTACTAGTCAGTGACTCTCTGCTGTGGCTCATATTGGAGTCCTCAGTTGAGGAAAAGTCTGACCAATATTATGTATTGTGTTGTACACTCACCAGTAGCTGGGTTCTTAGTAGCATAAGTCTGCCTTCCATCTGGTTTTATCCATTTGCCGCCAATAAAATGCCCAAAGCTTCGTTCATGAGCATCAAGCCAAGCCTAGAGAGGACAATACAAAGTGTAAATAACTAAAATGTGTAAAAGCTTATTTGCACGCTTCTCCGGATTATTGCATATACAGTGGGTACGGAAAGTATTCAGATCCCTTTAAATTTTTCACTCTTTGTTTCATCGCAGCCATTTGCTAAAAGCAAAAAAATGTAGATGTTTTTGCAAATTTATTAAAAAAGAAAAACTGAAATATCACATGGTCATAAGTATTCAGACCATTTGCTGTGACACTCATATTTAACTCTCCTGCTGTCCATTTCCTTCTGATCCTCCTTGAGATGGTTCTATTCCTTCATTGGAGTCCAGCTGTGTTTAATTAAATAGATTGGACTTGATTAGTAAAGGCACACACCTGTCTATATAAGACCTCACAGCTCACAGTGCATGTCAGAGCAAATGAGAATCATGAGGTCAAAGGAACTGCCCAAGGAGCTCAGAGACAGAATTGTGGCAAGGCACCGATCTGGCCTAAGAGCACAGTGACCTCCATAATCCTTAAATGGAAGAAATTTGGGACGACCAGAACTCTTCCTAGACCTGGCCGTCTAGCCAAACTGAGCAATCGTGGGAGAAGAGCCTTGGTGAGAGGTAAAGAAGAACCCAAAGATCACTGTGGCTGAGCTCCAGAGATGCAGTAGGGAGATGGGAAAAAGTTCCACAAAGTCAACTATCACTTCAGCCCTCCACCAGTCGGGGGCTTTATGGCAGAGTGGCCCGAAGGAAGCCTCTCTTCAGTGCAAGACATATGAAAGCCCACAGAGAGTTTGCCAAAAAACACATGAAGGACTCCCAGACTATGAGAAATAAGATTCTCTGGTCTAATGAGACAAAGATTGAACGTTTTGGCGTTAATTCTAAGTGGTATGTGTGGAGAAAACCAGGCACTGCTCATAACCTGCTCAATACAATCCCAACAGTGAAACATGGTGGTGGCAGCATCATGCTATGGGGGTGTTTTTCAGCTGCAGGGACAGGACGACTGGTTGCAATTGAAGAAAAGATGAATGCGGCCAAGTACAGAGATATCCTGGAAGAAAACCTCTTCCAGAGTGCTCTGGACCTCAGACTGGGCCGAAGTTTCACCTTCCAATAAGACAATGACCCTAAGCACACAGCTAAAATAACAAAGGAGTGGCTTCGGAACAACTGTGTGACCATTCTTGACTGGCCCAGCCAGAGCCCTGACCTCAACCCAATTGAGCATCTCTGGAGAGACCTGAAAATGGCTGTCCACCAACGTTCACCATCCAACCTGATGGAACTGGAGAGGATCTGCAAGGAAGAATAGCAGAGGATCCCCAAATCCAGATGTGAAAAACTTGTTGCATCATTCCCAAGAAGACTCATGGCTGTACTAGCTCAAAAGGGTGCTTCTACTCAATACTGAGCAAAGGGTCTGAATACTTATGACCATGTGATATGTCAGTTTTTCTTTTTTTAATAAATTTGCAAAAATATCTACATTTCTGTTTTTTTTTCTGTCAAGATGGGGTGCTGAGTGTACATTAATGAGAAATAAAATGAACTTTTTTGCTTTTAGCAAATAGCTGCAATGAAACAAAGAGTGAAAAATTTAAAGGGGTCTGAATACTTTCCGTACCCACTATATACCACATTGAATGATCTTTACATAAGTTGTAGTCAGATAAAGGACAAGGTAAACCTTATTCATCACCCAGGTAAACCATGTAACCGCCTCTTTAAGATTAATACTTGGAGTAAAGAACTACTTTCTATAACCTGAAATTACTCCTGAGGAATCGCAGCAATTCTCCTAAATTGGACTACTCCACTTCAGAGACGTGCAGGATTTCATTCATGAACTGATCATTTCAGATCCTGTACTGCATTTCTAAATACTGGGATCAAGTTAGGACTCTGACTAGGCCAAAACAGGGTTATCAGATTCCAAGTTTTCCCAGGGAAAAATATAGTGGGGGAGATTTATCAAGAAAAAACATGCAAGACTTTGGGTGTAATTTGTGCCAAAAACTGTCTAACATTGTGCCGTGTTTAAGAAGTGTTTTACTTACTTTTTAGACACATTGATAACTTGTTTGAAAAGAGGTTGCAGTTTCGTGGGAATGGCACAGAATATCCACAGGTATGAGGTTAGATGGTAAACATGGAGGTCAATGAGTAAATGTCATGTATTACTAAGTCCTCTGTTCTGTGGGGCAATGACCTGTTGGACTACTTTAAAGCTCACATATACAGTATAACATGAGAGGATATAGTAGAAGAATAACATCACTGGTTCATGATGAATTTGACCTAATCGTTAATACATAAGTTCACTGAATAGAATCATAGGTCCCAAAAATAATAAAACCTAACTTTTATTAGATTAACCGATAAAACACAAACAATATGTGAAAAGTGTCGGAATCAACCAAAAATGGTAAAAACTACCAGAAGAGACCAGCTCTATGATATAACAGAGCTGGACCCTCATATGATAGCACATGGGCAGCCTAGGAATCAGCTAAAAGTGTGTCCTAACCAGCTGGTGCTTTCCTTAAGAGCCCCCCCAGGCATATAGCCCAGGTACAAGGTCTCCTGAACTAAGTCTGCCTAATAATGCTGGAAGCTGGCTGCTGCATTTAAAAACGCGCAGACAAAAGTCCTGCAAGCAGCGCTTTTCTCTCTGCATTTTTCCACCCTTTTCAGGCAGAAATCAGGCAGACCCCATTATAGTCTATGGGGTCCATGGGTTTCCAAATGTAACCGCTTTTTTTAAGCTTATTAAGTTTTCGGTTGTGGGGGGGCCCCAAGCGGACCCTGCAAATGGAAACCTGAATGTAGGTGTGAACCTAGCGTAAGGTTGTCAACAGTCCTTACGCACATGTGGTGAGGCCCCCTCCTGCCATGACACCCTATTGGCACTCTGTAACTGCATGGGGGCACTGACTCTCTACATGCAATGGTCACTATTGCCTGCAACATCCAAACAGGTGCAATTTGCAATAGATTGTCAGGTATGTGGGGTGTAAAACAGTTCTTTGTACAGAAGGCACCTGTTGGTATTTCATGATGCCCACTGTTAGGACAGCATGGAACGGATGACAAGTTTCCTTTAAGCTATGGAAAAACTGTGTATTTTTACGAATGACAGTTTTGTTTTTTAGGTAATTGATTGCGTGGTGGAAATGCACCCTTATATTTATATAAAAAACATTCATTAATATAACCTAAAATAAAAAACCTTATTTAAATAAAAGGAAATTCTCTTTAAGGACTGATGAAGACTTACACTATACTAACAATGAATAACCTTGAGCTCAAATTAAGACAGTGGGTTACAGAGTTACACTGGGTTACTGGATTCACGAGGATCTTGTTAAACTGTAGCATGTACTAGCAAGCAAGAAATGAACCTTTGTTCAGTCCCAGCGAATGTGAAAGCAGTCTACAGAGCTGTATAGCTAGCCATGTATACAGGAGGCCGTGCCCCAGGCTCCCACCCAATCACTGCAGTCCTGAAAGTGAACGCACCCTGCAGCTCTCAGGATGTCTCTGTCACATGCGGATATACTACAATGTCATCAGTAGAGACTGTACACACAGCCCTGACTATTTGTGAATGTATTACACATGTCTGTACTTACATTTGTCAGGATGGAGAATGATAGAATATAAAACTAGTCACAAGACTAACTTGTCTGATACTTGCTCTTGCATGGAAGTCACATGATTATTTGTGTGTGATTTGGCTGTTATTTGTGTGCAATTGAGGGTTTATAACACCCCGTAGACAATACAGTATAACAAAAATGCTAAGCCTAAAGGGACACAGATGCATGTGACTTACATTGAAAAGTGCTTGTGGTTTGCACCCAAAATCCAGTCGGCTTGGTACTCACACAGCCAACAAAATACCAGTAGGGAAATAGGGTATATTCACATGATGCTGCTTTTGCCATAACTTTTCAGAAATCAAAGAAAAATTGTGGGGATTTGACATGATTTTGGAAAAATTGCTGCATAAAACGCTTTATTGCTACAACTTAGGTTTCCTGCACGTGACCAGTGTGTCACAACCGCTCAGCAGGTAAAGATGACGGCCAGGCTGCCTCCAGGAAGAAGGGAACATGTAATAGAGAAGTGGGCAAACTGTAACATAACTACCAGAAGATGGAAACAGTCAGTGCAGCAGTCTGTGACTTGTGTCTGAACCTCCTAGAGATGCCTGTCAGTGCATGATGGGATTTGTAGTTCTCCAGCAGCTGTACAACTACAAGTTGGGTAATAAGACCTTCCATCGATCATGACAAATATTTGTAATGCACACAAGGGACTGAAAGCGCAGGCAGCGTTGTGGAGAAAGGGAGTTATGGGCTGCTCATCCCCAACACCCACAACTTTTTTTTTTTTTTTGTTTTTTTTTACAGTAATCCAATTTACCCACAGTATATTTTTGGTTACAGTGCTAACCACTGAGCCACCGGGCTGCAATAGAAAAACTCAAAACAATTAAAGAGAGACCTGTCCCCGATTCCTCACGTCTGTATAAGTAAATACTAATCCCTCTGAAGCATCTTTTAGTAGAACTGTATAGCTCCGTTCCTCTGCTATTCCTCCTGGAAATTCATGAATACACTGACAATTAGGTGTTACATTCTAACACTTGTCCAGACAACATAAGGACACACAAGGGGCATGGTGGTACATCCTTATATTTTTTTTCATAAGAATTCAGGACTAATGCTTTAGAATTGTTATTTCATTGTTATTTATTAATGTAGAAATGTCAGGGGAGCTCCTCTACATTTCAGACATACTGGGGAAAATTATCAATCTATCTACGCCCGTTTTCTGGCATAGATGGGTGTAATTTTGGCAGATCTTTGCCCCGTGCCCCTTTCTTGTACCAAATATGTGCCATATTGCTAATTCTGCTCTTTACTCGACACTTTTAGTGAAAGTTTGTGGAGTGAGGGGAGACCAAAATGGACCAGGGCAGGGACGCTCGGCCCAACAAATTTATTATAACTGAGGTCAGAAGACTGATCTGAGTTATACATGAAATCTTCTTCAGTTCCAGAAAACTGGTGTAGATGGGTTAGTACAACCCCCCAGTGTTATATTAAGTGAAGGGCAGAGGGGCCAGTGTCTGACACCAGGATTGTTTCTTTTGTGTTCTCTGGATTCCCTTTGTCATGCCACCCCCCGCCCCTTCACTTAGGTGCTGCACTGTACATAGCAATACTTTTTTTCCACTAATTTATATCATAGCATATTGTAAGGATATGGCACCACTTCCTTATTTAGGCTACATCTGCATGGCAGTGCCAAGCACTCATGGCACCAGAGGTTAATCCATTTTCACAGATCCCTCATAGACATGAGTATATTGAGGGAGCCGTGAAATCGGGCATTGAAATAGCTTGTTCTATTTTTTCACAATTGTGTGAATAGAGCCATTAAATTCTACACAACAGCCAGCACACAAGTGATGAATTCTGTCATGTGAACGAGCCCTTACTAAAACAGACATTTTAAGAGTGGTGACAAGTCATTTTTAAAGGGGGGGGGGGGGTTAATAAAAGTGATATATTGTAGCATAGGGTATATTCTGATGTTTACATTATTGAATGAACAGCACATCATAGCCGTGATAGGCTGCAGTAGAAGGAAGAACTACAGAAAACAGCCAGTGTGAACAGAACCTTATGTATTTGAGGAAATAATGCTGAACACTGATTAGTTGTAAAATAATTGGACATGACAATCAGTTACTGTACAACTCTCGGCGGCATGACAAATCTAATGTAATGTAACGTAATGAGGGTGACTGTCATATAAGAGAATTGTATTGCCCTGAATTTGCGGCTTATTGCAACTTTGCTGCAGTCAGCTATACTTCTACATGTGATGCTGAGTATAATGTACTATACTTGTCATATACTGGACTGGTATCAGAAACAGGGACCACTTCCATCCTAGAAGACTCCAACACTCAATATAAACCAGATCTTTATGATCACTCCTCACCTGAACAACATTGGCGGCCTCAGGAGCAGGTCCATACTGCATAGAGGTGAAGAGATCCCTCACTGTGGGCTTATCAGACCCTGTAGAAGCAGCCATGACTTCCAGTAATCAGTGACAACCCGTCAGCCTACAGTCAACCACAAGGGGGCGCTCCAGCTCTGCGCACTAAGAACTCCACTTCCGCAGGAAGAAGGTCAGATTATAACATACTATACGGAAGATTCATCTTCTGTTTACCATTATTGATCTCTCATGGCTCCCTTACATGTGTCATTGGGATTTTAATTTGTAACTTGCTGTGGAATTCTGGACAAACGCAAAAATAATAAGGTCTACAGGAAGAAGGTCAAACGGAAGTGTCTGTCCTACCTGGAGGTCTGCGCATGCGCGGCCAGTGAGGCAGTTGCTGTTGCCGTTGTTTAGGTCACATGTGCTGCACGAGTCTAGGTAAGTAATCATAGATATAATGCTTTGGTTGCGACTAGAATGGAGTTGCTCCTGGTAGGTCCTCCCTCCAGCAACTCCAGTCTAGTCACCTCACTAGTGAACGGTCTGGAATGGAGTTGCTGGAGGGAGGACCTACCAGGAGCAACTCCATTCTAGACAATTCATTACTGAGACGACTAGATTGGAGTTGCTGGAGAGAGGACCTGCTAGAAACAACTCCAATGTAGACAGTTCATTACTGAGGTGACTAGAGTGGAGTTGCTTACAGGAGCTGCCTCTAGAAACTCCAGTCTAGTCACCTCACTACAGGAGAAGCTAGAGTGGAGTTTCTATAGGGAGGATCCATAACTGGCCAAGAGGGACATTAGATATATATATGATTATCAATATGAATGGAGGAAAAACACATTCCCGGACATATATACATATAGCACTCATAAATTATTTGTATGTATATATATATATATATATATATATATATGTTTATAAGTTATATAAATTATTTATATATATATATATATATAATTTATGTGTGACATATGTATATATAATTTGCACCAGACCAGACATCGCGCAATTATGGTCTAAACATGGCGGTGACGTGTTTTTTTTATATCTCGCACCACTTTTTTGTTGTAAGTGATAATGGAAATCTATGGCAATTCATAAATGACAAAGATCTTAGATTCTAACGTATCGCTGTGTGCCTGATTTATGAGTATATAGTTACTATAGGTAGGTTTACAGTCTCTGTATATTCTGTAGTTGCTATAGGTAGGTCCTCCTTACAGCAACTCCATTCTAGCAGTCTCACTACAGAATTGACTAGAATGGAGTTACTGCAGGTAGGTTCATAGTCTCGGTGTATTCTGTAGTTGCTGCAGGTAGGTCCTCCTTACAGCAACTCCATTCTAGCTATCTCACTACTGACCTGACTAGAATGGAGTTGCTGCAGGTAGGTTCATGGTCTCGGTGTATTCTGTAGTTACTATAGGTAGGTCCTCCTTACAGCAACTCCATTCTAGCTATCTCACTACAGAATTGACTAGAATGGAGTTACTGCAGGTAGGTTCATAGTCTCGGTGTATTCTGTAGTTGCTGTAGGTAGGTCCTCCTTACAGCAACTCCATTCTAGCTGTCTCACTACAGAGTTGACTAGAATGGAGTTGCTGCAGGTAGGTTCATAGTCTCGGTGTATTCTGTAGTTGCTGCAGGTAGGTCCTCCTTATAGCAACTCCATTTTAGCTGTCTCACTACAGAATTGACTAGAATGGAGTTGCTGCAGGTAAGTTCATAGTCTCGGTGTATTCTGTAGTTGCTGTAGGTAGGTCCTCCTTACAGCAACTCCATTCTAGCTATCTCACTACAGAACTGACTAGAATGGAGTTGCAGCAGGTAGGTTCATGGTCTCGGTGTATTCTGTAGTTGCTATAGGTAGGTTCATAGTCTCGGTGTATTCTGTAGTTGCTGCAGGTAGGTCCTCCTTATAGCAACTCCATTCTAGCTGTCTCACTACAGAATTGACTAGAATGTAGTTGCAGCAGGTAGGTTCATAGTCTCGGTGTATTCTGTAGTTACTATAGGTAGGTTCATGGTCTGGGTGTACTCTGTAGTTACTATACGTAGGTTCATGGTCTGGGTGTACTCTGTAGTTACTATAGGTAGGTTCATGGTCTCGGTGTATTCTGTAGTTACTATAGGTAGGTCCTCCTTACAGCAACTACATTCTAGCTGTCTCACTACAGAATTGACTAGAATGGAGTTGCTGCAGGTAGGTTCATAGTCTAGGTGTATTCCGTAGTTGCTGTAGGTAGGTCCTCCGTACGGTAACTCCATTCTAGCTGTCTCACTACTGCCCTGACTAGAATGGAGTTGCTGCAGGTAGGTTCATAGTCTCGGTGTATTCTGTAGTTACTATAGGTAGGTCCTCCTTACAGCAACTCCATTCTAGCTATCTCACTACAGAATTGACTAGAATGGAGTTACTGCAGGTAGGTTCATAGTCTCGGTGTATTCTGTAGTTGCTATAGGTAGGTCCTCCTTACAGCAACTCCATTCTAGCTGTCTCACTACAGAGTTGACTAGAATGGAGTTGCTGCAGGTAGGTTCATAGTCTCGGTGTATTCTGTAGTTGCTGCAGGTAGGTCCTCCTTATAGCAACTCCATTTTAGCTGTCTCACTACAGAATTGACTAGAATGGAGTTGCTGCAGGTAAGTTCATAGTCTCGGTGTATTCTGTAGTTGCTGTAGGTAGGTCCTCCTTACAGCAACTCCATTCTAGCTATCTCACTACAGAACTGACTAGAATGGAGTTGCAGCAGGTAGGTTCATGGTCTCGGTGTATTCTGTAGTTGCTATAGGTAGGTTCATAGTCTCGGTGTATTCTGTAGTTGCTGCAGGTAGGTCCTCCTTATAGCAACTCCATTCTAGCTGTCTCACTACAGAATTGACTAGAATGTAGTTGCAGCAGGTAGGTTCATAGTCTCGGTGTATTCTGTAGTTATTATAGGTAGGTTCATGGTCTAGGTGTATTGTGTAGTTACTATAGGTAGGTTCATGGTCTGGGTGTACTCTGTAGTTACTATACGTAGGTTCATGGTCTGGGTGTACTCTGTAGTTACTATAGGTAGGTTCATGGTCTCGGTGTATTCTGTAGTTACTATAGGTAGGTCCTCCTTACAGCAACTACATTCTAGCTGTCTCACTACAGAATTGACTAGAATGGAGTTGCTGCAGGTAGGTTCATAGTCTAGGTGTATTCCGTAGTTGCTGTAGGTAGGTCCTCCGTACGGTAACTCCATTCTAGCTGTCTCACTACTGCCCTGACTAGAATGGAGTTGCTGCAGGTAGGTTCATAGTCTCGGTGTATTCTGTAGTTACTATAGGTAGGTCCTCCTTACAGCAACTCCATTCTAGCTATCTCACTACAGAATTGACTAGAATGGAGTTACTGCAGGTAGGTTCATAGTCTCGGTGTATTCTGTAGTTGCTATAGGTAGGTCCTCCTTACAGCAACTCCATTCTAGCTGTCTCACTACAGAGTTGACTAGAATGGAGTTGCTGCAGGTAGGTTCATAGTCTCGGTGTATTCTGTAGTTGCTGCAGGTAGGTCCTCCTTATAGCAACTCCATTTTAGCTGTCTCACTACAGAATTGACTAGAATGGAGTTGCTGCAGGTAAGTTCATAGTCTCGGTGTATTCTGTAGTTGCTGTAGGTAGGTCCTCCTTACAGCAACTCCATTCTAGCTATCTCACTACAGAACTGACTAGAATGGAGTTGCAGCAGGTAGGTTCATGGTCTCGGTGTATTCTGTAGTTGCTATAGGTAGGTTCATAGTCTCGGTGTATTCTGTAGTTGCTGCAGGTAGGTCCTCCTTATAGCAACTCCATTCTAGCTGTCTCACTACAGAATTGACTAGAATGTAGTTGCAGCAGGTAGGTTCATAGTCTCGGTGTATTCTGTAGTTATTATAGGTAGGTTCATGGTCTAGGTGTATTGTGTAGTTACTATAGGTAGGTTCATGGTCTGGGTGTACTCTGTAGTTACTATACGTAGGTTCATGGTCTGGGTGTACTCTGTAGTTACTATAGGTAGGTTCATGGTCTCGGTGTATTCTGTAGTTACTATAGGTAGGTCCTCCTTACAGCAACTACATTCTAGCTGTCTCACTACAGAATTGACTAGAATGGAGTTGCTGCAGGTAGGTTCATAGTCTCGGTGTATTCTGTAGTTGCTGTAGGTAGGTCCTCCTTACAGCAACTCCATTCTAGCTGTCTCACTACAGAATTGACTAGAATGGAGTTGCTGCAGGTAGGTTCATAGTCCCGGTGTATTCTGTAGTTGCTGTAGGTAGGTCCTCCATACAGCAAGTCCATTCTAGCTGTCTCACTACAGAGTTGACTAGAATGGAGTTGCTGCAGGTAGGTTCATAGTCTCGGTGTATTCTGTAGTTGCTATAGGTAGGTCCTCCTTACAGCAACTCCATTCTAGCTGTCTCACTACAGAATTGACTAGAATGGAGTTGCTGCAGGTAGGTTCATAGTCCCGGTGTATTCTGTAGTTGCTATAGGTAGGTCCTCCATACAGCAACTCCATTCTAGCTGTCTCACTTCAGAATTGACTAGAATGGAGTAGCAGCAGGTAGGTTCATAGTCTTGGTGTATTCTGTAGTTGCTATAGGTAGGTCCTCCATTCTAGCTGTCTCACTACAGAATTGACTAGAATGGAGTTGCTGCAGGTAGGTTCATAGTCTCGGTGTATTCTGTAGTTACTATAGGTAGGTCCTCCTTACAGCAACTCCATTCTAGCTGTCTCACTACAGAATTGACTAGAATGGAGTTGCTGCAGGTAAGTTCATAGTCTCGGTGTATTCTGTAGTTGCTGTAGGTAGGTCCTCCTTACAGCAACTCCATTCTAGCTATCTCACTACAGAACTGACTAGAATGGAGTTGCAGCAGGTAGGTTCATGGTCTCGGTGTATTCTGTAGTTGCTATAGGTAGGTTCATAGTCTCGGTGTATTCTGTAGTTGCTGCAGGTAGGTCCTCCTTATAGCAACTCCATTCTAGCTGTCTCACTACAGAATTGACTAGAATGGAGTTGCAGCAGGTAGGTTCATAGTCTCGGTGTATTCTGTAGTTACTATAGGTAGGTTCATGGTCTCGGTGTATTCTGTAGTTACTATAGGTAGGTTCATGGTCTAGGTGTATTCTGTAGTTACTATAGGAAGGTTCATGGTCTGGGTGTACTCTGTAGTTACTATAGGTAGGTTCATGGTCTGGGTGTATTCTGTAGTTACTATAGGTAGGTTCATGGTCTGGGTGTATTCTGTAGTTACTATACGTAGGTTCATGGTCTGGGTGTACTCTGTAGTTACTATAGGTAGGTTCATGGTCTCGGTGTATTCTGTAGTTACTATAGGAAGGTTCATGATCTGGGTGTACTCTGTAGTTACTATAGGTAGGTTCATGGTCTGGGTGTATTCTGTAGTTACTATAGGTAGGTTCATGGTCTGGGTGTATTCTGTAGTTACTATAGGTAGGTTCATGGTCTGGGTGTACTCTGTAGTTACTATAGGTAGGTTCATGGGCTCGGTGTATTCTGTAGTTACTATAGGTAGGTTCACGGTCTGGGTGTACTCTAGTTACTATAGGTAGGTTCATAGTCTGGGTGTATTCTGTAGTTACTATAGGTAGGTTCATGGGCTCGGTGTATTCTGTAGTTACTATAGGTAGGTTCATGGTCTCGGTGTACTCTGTAGTTACTATAGGTAGGTTCATGGTCTGGGTGTATTCTGTAGTTACTATAGGTAGGTTCACGGTCTGGGTGTATTCTGTAGTTACTATAGGTAGGTTCACGGTCTGGGTGTACTCTAGTTACTATAGGTAGGTTCATGGTCTCGGTGTATTCTGTAGTTACTATAGGTAGGTTCATGGTCTGGGTGTATTCTGTAGTTACTATAGGTAGGTTCATGGTCTCGGTACATTCTGTAGTTACTATAGGTAGGTTCATGGTCTCGGTGTACTCTGTAGTTACTATAGGTAGGTTCATGGTCTCGGTGTATTCTGTAGTTACTATAGGTAGGTTCATGGTCTGGGTGTATTCTGTAGTTACTATAGGTAGGTCCTCCATACAGCAACTCCATTCTAGCTGTCTCACTTCAGAATTGACTAGAATGGAGTTGCAGCAGGTAGGTTCATAGTCTTGGTGTATTCTGTAGTTGCTATAGGTAGGTCCTCCATTCTAGCTGTCTCACTACAGAATTGACTAGAATGGAGTTGCTGCAGGTAGGTTCATAGTCTCGGTGTATTCTGTAGTTACTATAGGTAGGTCCTCCTTACAGCAACTCCATTCTAGCTGTCTCACTACAGAATTGACTAGAATGGAGTTGCTGCAGGTAAGTTCATAGTCTCGGTGTATTCTGTAGTTGCTGTAGGTAGGTCCTCCTTACAGCAACTCCATTCTAGCTATCTCACTACAGAACTGACTAGAATGGAGTTGCAGCAGGTAGGTTCATGGTCTCGGTGTATTCTGTAGTTGCTATAGGTAGGTTCATAGTCTCGGTGTATTCTGTAGTTGCTGCAGGTAGGTCCTCCTTATAGCAACTCCATTCTAGCTGTCTCACTACAGAATTGACTAGAATGGAGTTGCAGCAGGTAGGTTCATAGTCTCGGTGTATTCTGTAGTTACTATAGGTAGGTTCATGGTCTCGGTGTATTCTGTAGTTACTATAGGTAGGTTCATGGTCTAGGTGTATTCTGTAGTTACTATAGGAAGGTTCATGGTCTGGGTGTACTCTGTAGTTACTATAGGTAGGTTCATGGTCTGGGTGTATTCTGTAGTTACTATAGGTAGGTTCATGGTCTGGGTGTATTCTGTAGTTACTATACGTAGGTTCATGGTCTGGGTGTACTCTGTAGTTACTATAGGTAGGTTCATGGTCTCGGTGTATTCTGTAGTTACTATAGGAAGGTTCATGATCTGGGTGTACTCTGTAGTTACTATAGGTAGGTTCATGGTCTGGGTGTATTCTGTAGTTACTATAGGTAGGTTCATGGTCTGGGTGTATTCTGTAGTTACTATAGGTAGGTTCATGGTCTGGGTGTACTCTGTAGTTACTATAGGTAGGTTCATGGGCTCGGTGTATTCTGTAGTTACTATAGGTAGGTTCACGGTCTGGGTGTACTCTAGTTACTATAGGTAGGTTCATAGTCTGGGTGTATTCTGTAGTTACTATAGGTAGGTTCATGGGCTCGGTGTATTCTGTAGTTACTATAGGTAGGTTCATGGTCTCGGTGTACTCTAGTTACTATAGGTAGGTTCATGGTCTGGGTGTATTCTGTAGTTACTATAGGTAGGTTCACGGTCTGGGTGTATTCTGTAGTTACTATAGGTAGGTTCACGGTCTGGGTGTACTCTAGTTACTATAGGTAGGTTCATGGTCTCGGTGTATTCTGTAGTTACTATAGGTAGGTTCATGGTCTGGGTGTATTCTGTAGTTACTATAGGTAGGTTCATGGTCTCGGTGTATTCTGTAGTTACTATAGGTAGGTTCATGGTCTCGGTACATTCTGTAGTTACTATAGGTAGGTTCATGGTCTCGGTGTACTCTGTAGTTACTATAGGTAGGTTCATGGTCTCGGTGTATTCTGTAGTTACTATAGGTAGGTTCATGGTCTGGGTGTATTCTGTAGTTACTATAGGTAGGTTCATGGTCTCGGTGTACTCTGTAGTTACTATAGGTAGGTTCATGGTCTCGGTGTATTCTGTAGTTACTATAGGTAGGTTCATGGTCTGGGTGTATTCTGTAGTTACTATAGGTAGGTTCATGGTCTCGGTGTACTCTGTAGTTACTATAGGTAGGTTCATGGTCTCGGTACATTCTGTAGTTACTATAGGTAGGTTCATGGTCTCGGTGTATTCTGTAGTTACTATAGGTAGGTTCATGGTCTCGGTGTACTCTGTAGTTACTATACGTAGGTTCATGGTCTGGCTGTACTCTGTAGTTACTATAGGTAGGTTCATGGTCTGGGTGTACTCTGTAGTTACTATAGGTAGGTTCATGGTCTCGGTGTATTCTGTAGTTACTATAGGTAGGTTCATGGTCTGGGTGTATTCTGTAGTTACTATAGGTAGGTTCATGGTCTCGGTGTATTCTGTAGTTACTATAGGTAGGTTCATGGTCTCGGTATATTCTGTAGTTACTATAGGTAGGTTCATGGTCTCGGTATATTCTATAGTTACTATAGGTAGGTTCATGGTCTCGGTGTACTCTGTACAGGTTGGTCACTATAGGGTCTATGTATAACACTAAGCTCCCCATACAGTAATATTAATAAAACAAACAACATCGACATTTTAAAAAATATATTTGATTGAAATAAAACCCTCCGCACAACCCTCATTAACCATTTTATTTATTTATTTTTTTTAAAAACCCACCTCCACTGGTTATCAACGTAGTCTATCATAGCCAAATAAAATTCCCCTCTGCCGATTTCTGCGGCCAATGTGAACTTAGCCTCAAATTAAGTCTACTGAACCCCCCTTTTTTAGTTATTTGAGCACCAGAATGTGAGGACTCCTACTGCGAGGATAGTAACTCAGGATAGGTAATCAATGCAGGGGTACCCTGAAGATCTCCGCTGCTGTACAAACTGTAGTGGCGAGTGTAGGTACCGCAGCGCTGCCCCATTAAAGTCTCTGTACCAGAGATCTGGAGGGGTATCAGGTGTTGGGCCTGGCCTATCTTGAGAAAGTGGATAAATCCTTAAGGGGAGGCGCCCCATGTGGCCTATACGCCACGGTTTGCCAGCGGCAGAAACGTGGCAAAAAAAATGCGAATCCTGTCCCCACTTTGCAGTAAAATACACACAGCGGACACACCATCATGGTTTTGGAAATCGCAGCATGTCAATTCTACCTACGGAAACGCCGGAAGCTTCCGTATGTGTATAATTGAAGCAGAAAGTCTGCAGAGGAAATCTGCAGCTTTTCCTGCAGCTTTTTTGCAGCGGGATGCTACGTAGGCCCTTAGCCTGAACCACAGTCATGTCAAGCTTGTGATTAACCCCTTCTTGGGTAATCAGCAATTCAATCACTTAGATGGAATCACTGATTGCAGGAGGTCTGGGGAGTCCTTGGTGAATACATTGGGGGGTCAAGTTATATTAATGAATATGCGGACAGAACACAGACAGCCTGCTATGCAAATAAAGTATAGCAGCCCTAATGTAACTTAGGGCTGCACCTGCTATACAGAAAGATTATAGTGACATTAACATTTGTTAGAGTTGCTAACTCATGGACTAGAAAGGGTTAATTGCAGTCATAACTTGACCACAACTAAACCTAAGTGCAGGGGTTAGTCACGGTTAAGGGTTTACACTTGGTCAAGAAACACAGACAAGTTATGTCTTGGATTCGCCCCTTCTAAAGCAGGGACTCCTCTTGCTCTGAAGGAGTCCCTACATTGTTGGTAACCTCTTTATACAGCAATGAGTGTCAGTTTGGTGCCAGCAATCATTACAGGGTTGGAAAGTGTTTATGCATACAGCTCACACCCTGGATATGAAAGGGTGATGCATTAGGCTGTGGGGGCCATTCTATTTATAATGCAGGAGGAGTGGGAATACATTTAGCATAGGGGCACAGGAGGGCACTACTGTATGTTATACCTCCAGCGTCTCTGTGCTATGTAACCAAAACCACGTGATTTACACTGCCCCACAACCCTGCCTACACACAAGCAGCCCCCCTCCCCCAGGACCCCCACAACCACCTCCTCCACACATGCAGGGACTCCACACACACTCGAAATGCGACACTCTCCCGGGAACCCTCCACCAACACACAGATGGCAACCCCCCCCAAGAACTTGACCCCCTCCCCCAACAACACACAGACGCAGGAGTGTAACTACCAGGGTATCAGCAGTAGCAGCTGCCACAGGGCCCAGGACATTTTTTTTTTTCTTTTAATAGGCTGTTACCTTCTGGAGTAACCCCAGCAGGTAACGGGCCCTATTTACTTACCAATCCCCGCTCCTGCTCATGGCCGCCTGCGCTTCCAATTCTGCAGAAGCGGAGGTGACTGTGAGCAGGAGCGGTAAGTGAGGCCAAAACCCACAAACACTGCTATCATTATACTCTGGGGTCATTTCAGACCCCAGAGTATAATGATTGGAGGGCCAGGGGAGGTGAGGGAACATAAAAACAACATTACTTACCTCTCACACGCTCCGAAGGCTTCGGGCCTGTTTGGTGACGTTACGTGGGCCGGGCCTGCGTCATTGTGCATCGCGACGCCGGCCCGACTCACGCGAGATCTGGTCCAACATTGAAAATGGCCGAAGTAGCAGGGAGTGTGCCGGAGCCAGGAAGAGGTAAGTGACATTGTTTTTGTTTTTTTTTTTGTTTGTATCCTCCCCTGGTCTGAAATGACCCCAGAGTATAATAATTGTTTATGGATGGTCCACAATGGGGCATTTTACTGGGTGCAGGGGTCGCTATGGGGCATTATACTGGGTGCTGGGGCCGCTAAGGGGCATAATACTGTGTGCTGGGGCCGCTATGGGGCATAATACTGTGTGCTGGGGCCGCTATGGGGCATTTTACTGGGTGCAGGGGCCGCTATGGGGCATTATACTGGGTGCAGGGGTCGCTATGGGGCATTATACTGTGTGCTGGGGCCGCTATGGGGCATAATACTGTGTGCTGGGGCCGCTATGGGGCATAATACTGTGTGCTGGGGCCGCTATGGGGCATAATACTGTGTGCAGGGGCCACTATGGGGCATAATACTGTGTGCAGGAATGCGGTTTGTGCGGGGGGGGGGGGGGGCAGTTCAGGGGGGGACCCCCCATGTCAAATGTTCGCCTTGGGGCCCAGCCATTCCTAGTTATGCCACTGCACAGACGGCAGTCCCTCATGGATCCCCCACATGCACAGAGACAGCAGCCTGCCCAGGGACCCCCACAGCCTACCCTCACACACAGGCAGCACCCCAAGAGACCCCCCCCCATTTACATGAAGACAGCACCCCACACAGGCAGCAGCCTCTCAGGGACTCCCCTTCCCAAAGCACAAATGGCAGCCCCTAGGGACCAGAACCACACACACACAGACGACAAGCCCCCAGGACTGGACCCCCCTAGCACACAGGCGGCAGCCTCCCAGGGTCTGGATCACAACAGCAAACAGGCAGCAGCTCCCCAGTTACCGGAGACCCTAGCACACAGGCGCAGACCCCAGGTCCTGGAGTCCCAGCGTACAGGTGGCAGCCCCTCAAGGACCAGAGCACTCCCCCCCCCCCCTCAGCCCACAGGCGGCAGCCCCCCGGGGACTGGACCCCCACAGCCCACAGGTGGCAGCCCCCGGGGAACCGGACCCCCCTCAGCACACAGGCGGCAGCCCCCCGGGGTCCAGATCACAACAGCACACAGGCGGCAGCCCCCCGGGGTCCAGATCACAACAGCACACAGGCGGCAGCCCCCCGGGGTCCAGATCACAACAGCACACAGGCGGCAGCCCCCCGGGGTCCAGATCACAACAGCACACAGGCGGCAGCCCCCCGGGGTCCAGATCACAACAGCACACAGGCGGCAGCCCCCCAGGTACTGGAGACCCTAGCACACAGGTCCCAGACCCCCTCAGCATACAAGCGGCATCCCCCTAGGGTCCAGATCACAACAGCACACAGGCGGCAGCCCCCCAGGGACCGGACCCCCTCAGCATACAGGCGGCAGCCCCCCAGGGACCGGACCCCCTAAGCATACAGGCGGCAGCCCCCCAGGGACCAGACTTCTCCCAGCACACAGGCGGCAGCCCCCCAGGGACCGGACCCCTCAGCACACAGGCGGCAGCCCCCCAGGTACCGGACCCCTCAGCACACAGGCGGCAGCCCCCCAGGGACCAGACTTTTCCCAGCACACAGGCGGCAGCCCCCCAGGGACCAGACTTCTCCCAGCCCACAGGTGGCAACCCTCCAGGGACCAGACCCCTCAGCACACAGGCGGCAGCCCCCCAGGGACCGGACCCCCTCAGCACACAGGCGGCAGCCCCCCAGGGACCGGACCCCCTCAGCACACAGGCGGCAGCCCCCCAGGGACCGGACCCCCTCAGCACACAGGCGGCAGCCCCCCAGGGACCGGACCCCGTCAGCACATAGGCGGCAGCCCCCCAGGGACCGGACCCCCTCAGCACACAGGCGGCAGCCCCCCAGGGACCGGACCCCCTCAGCATACAGGCGGCAGCCCCCCAGGTACTGGAAACCCTAGCACATAGGCACCCAGAGCCCCTCAGCACACAGGCAGCAACTCCCCAGGGACCGGACCCCCTCAGCAGACAGGCGGCAGCCCCCCAGAGACCAGACTTCTCCCAGCACACAGGCGGCAGCCCCCCAGGGACCAGACTTCTCCCAGCACACAGGCGGCAGCCCCCCAGGGACCAGACTTCTCCCAGCACATAGGCGGCAGCACCCCAGGGACCAGACTTCTCCCAGCACACAAGCGGCAGCCCCCCAGGGACCAGACTTCTCCCAGCACACAGGCGGCAGCCCCCCAGGGACCAGACTTCTCCCAGCACACATGCGGCAGCCCCCCAGGGACCAGACATCTCCCAGCACACAGGCGGCAGCCCCCCAGGGACCACACCTCCCAGCACACAGGCGGCAGCCTCCCAGGGACCAGACTTCTCACAGCACACAGGCGGCAGCCCCCCAGGGACTGGAGCCCCCCAACACATAGGTGGCAACATCCCAGGGGCCAGACCCCTCCAACACACAGGCAGCACCCCCACACGTACACAGGTGGCAGCACCCCAAGGACCACCATCAGCAGCAACCCCCCCACACAAACAGAGGCAGCACCACAGGAATCCCCCACTTAAATGAAGATGAGACCTGCACACCACTCGGACCCTCCACCAGCACCCCCAGGGACCCCCAAACATGCACACAGGTGGCAGCACCCTGAGACCACCTCCAGAACCCCCTCTTACACACAAGCAATACCCCAGGAACCCCACACACAAAGTCAATACCCCAGGAACCCCACACACAAAGTCAATACCCCAGGAACCCCACACACAAAGTCAATACCCCAGGGATCCCACACAGACACATGCAGCAACCCCCCAGGGACCTGAAGCCCACAAGACCCTGCCCCCATTACATGCAAGCAACACCCCAAGTACCCCTGCCCCCCTTTAAATGCCAGCAGCACCCCAAAGGACCCCTGCCCCTCCCCCCCTTTAGATACCAGAAGTACACCAAGGACGCATGGTCCCATATTTAGATGCCAATGGCACCCCAGAGACCCATGTCTCCACACCCTTTAGTTGCCAGCAGCACACCAGGGACCCCTGCCCCCCATCCATGCCAGCACATCCCCCTTAGATGCCAACAGCACCCCAAGGACCCCTGCTCTCCTTCACATGCCAGAAGGACCCCCCACCTCTTAGATGCCAGCAGCACAACAAGGACCCCTGCTCTCCTTCAGATGAGAGCAGCACCCAAAAGACCCCTCTCCTGGCACCCCAGGAACTCCTATACCACCCTAAACATCAACCCAATCCCCCAGACTCTGCAGGATACAGTCCCATGTAAAACATCAGTCTCTTTTCAGCCCCTCAACTTACAGTCCCATGTAAATACATCACTCCCTCCCCTCAGCCTCCACCAACATGCAGTCCCATGCAAAACAATCCTAGCACTCCTCTTCCATCATACAGTCCCGCAAAACAGTCCTCACAGCTTTCTGTTCTCCATCTACACGAGCTCCACTCCTGCTTCCTCTATACAGCACAGAGTTGTGACAGAAGAAACCCCGCCCTCATCGGAGAGACTCCGCCCCTTCCTGTGACATCAAACCTACCAGGAGCAACTCCACTCTAGTCACCATAATGCTTTATGGACTGTGTCTCAGGAGGAAGTAGAACCAGATGTTGTGAAAGTGACGTATAGTGGAGAACAGTCTGCCATGAGCAGACTGAACCTGTTCTGTGTTGTTGGGTGCTAGTAACTTGTGTAACAGCATTCCCTGTCGTTAGGTGGCAGAGAACAACAGCCACCAGTACCCCATGTTATTGGTGCACACAACCCCCTGCCATTATCTTTAGGGCTACAGCACCCCCCATCCCTGATATCAGTGAGCAGACCTTTCCCCCTACTGTTAGCTGTTGGGGTATGGCCCTCACCCTGTTCTCATCTGCTGGGGCAAAGCATTTCCTGTTGTTACCTGTTTGGACACCCCCCACCCCCAGGAGTGCACCATTCCTTATCTCTTTGGGATCAGCACCCCCTGACCTTAACTGTTGGGACGCACCATCCCCTGTTGTTGGCTGATGGAACACAGCACTCCCCTTTGTTAGCTATTTGTGCGCAGTTAGCTGTTAGGATACAGAATCCTCTTACAATGCAGAACTCTTTGGTTGTTAGAGAGATGGTTTGCGTTCAGCCTATTCTGTCAGGACTTAATATCATTTCTCTTTAGCTGATAACAGGCTCTTTGTTCATCTGCGGCTCCAAATTAGTGTTAGTTGTATGGTATACCAGAGAGAAGGAAACACACAAGTCTAAGAGCTTGTGTATCAAGGCACTTCTCTGTTTATTAAATGCAATCTTATGCATTCATAGTTACAAAAGGGGAGATGGCTGCTAACTAGCCAGACACAAAGCTCATCAGTATTTCGTCAGGTACATTCCACAGAAGAGATCGCATAATTTCTGGGAAGCCACAATGGGGGGAGGTCATCATTCCCTCTATGCCAGTTTTCTGATATTGAGGTGCAGATTTGGTGCAAGGCCCTTTTTTGCAACGTGCACCTCAAGCATTGATCTGTGCCTCACCTGCCACATTCTCCGGCTGATTTATTATAACTCACACCAGTTTTCTGGTGTGTGTTAGAATAGAAATGTATGCCAGTTCCTAATTGGTTTAGATTTCAATTCTGTACAAGGACGGCCAACAGATTTATGAAGAGGCCGCATCCTCTTAGCAAATTTCCGATTCCCTGCGCCAGTTGGGCTGCTTATTAAGATTGGCATACAATATGCCGGGCTTAATAAATTTGCCCCAATATGTATACATTTCAATTACTCGATGTACAGACAGTTCACAGTATATAGAAATATTGATTGGCCAAATACAAAATGGACAAAGTTAACGCATACTTTAAGAATGGTAAGCATGATACAAGTTTTTGTTTTTCAGGCTCCATCTTGTGAAAGAATAATCCCTGAGCTCCAGATCACTGACCTGAGAGTATGGAGTCTGACAAGTCGCTGCTCTCTGCAGAGCTGAATGCAAATATGAAAGAAGCTCTGTATGAACAGATGTTTATGAAGGTGTGGGGTGTGATATGCTGTAATAACTCCTGGTGTCAGCACGTCTCATGTTCCTGTCAGTTCTCTAGCCTTTTAAGTACAGAAGTAAATCCCTACTAGTTATCAGCCATCTGTCTAGTTGTTAGAATTAAAGTCTGCTATTTGGCACTCATTTGTGTTTGGGAAAGCTGGGTGGATCAAGTACGTTCACTTTACTGTTCCCACCGGGATTGACAGATTTCTTAGAGTCCTGAACATAACTGTGCTCCATGTCCGTCTGGCGCAGAGTCCATCAAGTAGCTTGGACGAAAAAGTCCAGCGATGTCAGAATGAAAATAACAGACACCTGATGGCACCCCATTATAGTCAATGGGGTCTCTTACAATCTCATGTTGTCTGCCATTAGATTAACAATTTTTCCGTTCTTCTCGACCTGCAATAGGCCAGAGGAGTGGAGACAAGGACACAGATGTGAACACATGCTAAGTGATATATCCCTTGTTAGAGTATTATTATTCACCCAGTTGATTTGCCATTCAGGAATCTAGGAAAGCTGATTGGTGATCTGTGTGTGACACTTTACATAAGATGCTGGGTTCATGCATTCTATGTATACGACGTTTCTACGGATGAGGAATACCTATTGCTGGTTGCATATATATGTCTGTTGCCAAATTGCTACATAAATGGGCTCTGATTTTGGCTCTTGCAATATTGAAGTACTTGGCACTAGGGAGTCTATTATATATTGGCTGATCACCAAGGTTTGCAGTATCTGGACTCTCCCTGATCAGCTGATTAAAGGGGAGGGGGACACTTTCTTTTGAAGACACATGGTCACTGTCAACAAGACGCTTACTTGACCAATTGCTGTTCCTACTGTCTTTCCAATGTACACTCACACTCAGATTGGCCAAGTGTACCTGTTTTTTTTCAGTGGGGAGAGGGAAGCAATGTCAGTCTGCCAGTAGCCTATTTCCTATGGGGACATAGCATCAGCCATGTTGAAATCCAGCATAAATTTATTATTTTCAGCAACTTCTAAGATTCTGGTACCCCCCATACCCACTAGATAGACAGCCTGTCTGACCAAAATTGGTGGGATCAGATTTAGATTTTCCACAGTCTCATACGTTTGATGGAAGAATGGGTGCAGGTTGGAGGTTAATATTTTTACTAATAAAGATTTGCCATAGTGACCATTTCTGGCACAAGACAAGATTTTTTTTTTCTATGATACGCACACCCAACTGGAGTGAGGTTCAGGGGCCATGTTTGGGTTGCTCTGAAGTTAAGATGGTTCCTCCTTCAGTCCTTGAATCGCCATGTCATGTTATTCACTCATTCATAATGCTTACCTCCTTGCAGGCCAAACAGGAAATCCAAAGCAGATTGCCAAACTTTCAAGAAACAAGACAGATAAGACCCCAGCCAGGTGAGACTTGTCTCTAGTATTCACTTATTAAGATTACATTATATGTATATATACTGGAAGGGGTCTAGCAGGGACTAGCACTTTAAGGAGAACTCATTTTATATAGAAACACAATTATTTTTCAGCAGTGTGCAAAGTAATCATTTCTGTAAATACATTCCATAGCATATTCTGTCTTATAGCAGCATGGGACTGGCTATGGTCTGCGCTGCGGACTGCTCATATCTGTGCACTAGGAGACAGTGCCTGCGCTGATGAACCACATTACATCATGTATTCTAGTGCAAAGACATAACCAAGCAGCAGCACCTACCATGGATATTTAGAGGAACAATTTGATATGCAAGGTGCAAGATTTAGAAGAATGATTATTGTGAACACTACTGCACTATGATAATATCACTGTACTTTAAAGGGAGTTTTCCATCTCCCAAAACATATTCAGCTATCACCACCCCAAAACAGAGCATATTTCAGTGATAAAGAATATACCTATGTTACATATGTCACTTTTTTTAGCTTTGGAGAAAAACAAGTTTGAAGCAATATTCAGTTGAATCAAATGGTGCAGTCGGGGCATGTGTCCAGCAAGAGAGGTGCTCCTGGAGCTGAAGGCATGCCTTGAGTGCACCAACTTCCCCATTTCCAAACTGTTTCAAAGTTATTTTTCTCTAAATCTACAAAAGCAACATACATAACAAAGGTATGGTGTTTATCACTGCAATGTGCTCTGTAACAAGGTGGTGGCAGTTGAATATATACGGGGTAGACTCCCTTTAAAGCGGACCTTTCATGTCCTCCAGCACATGCTGAATTCAGCGCATTGTCAGCTTTCTCGTTATGTGCCCTGGGGCTGGAGATATTAACGGCACCGATCTCTGCCCACCATCAGAAGGTCATGCCTGACAGTCTAGCTGGGCTGTAAGGAATGACCCCCCATGACAGTACTCGTGTGTAGCCCTGTACTGTCAGAGGGGGCGTTCCTTACCACCCAGTGATGACGTTAAGCTGTGAGGAACGCCCCCCAGTACAAGTCTATGGACGGGTACTGTTAGGGGGGCGTTCTGTAAAGCCCAGCTAGACTGTTAGGAACGTCCTTCTGATGGTGGGCATAGATCGGTGCCGAACTAACGGCACTGATATCTCCCGTCACAGGTAACAGGAAAGCCGAAAGTTCGCTGAATTCAGCACACTGTTGGCTTTCTAGCGGTATGTAAAACTGCATGTGCTGGAGGACATGAAAGGTCCTCTTTAAGCAGAGCTGAGAATTGCTGCAAAGAGTATCACTGAAGGTGTCAATAAATCAAAAGGACTCACAGGAAGGAATAGGATATAAGGGACAATAAAACTTAACTTTTATTACTAAATAATTAAAATTGGAAAAGGTATAGTGCCACAACAGATACGGTGCCACAGTGAGGTAAATGAGATAAATGAAAACAACCAAAACAAAGAAGTGTATAGTCTGGCATCCGAAACAAAAAGTGAATAAAACATACTTGTACTTCATAATAAATAATATGATAATAAAGACTTTTTTGTTTTGGTTGTTAGCATAGCATTAACCCTGGATTATGTGCTTCTTGAATAATAGTGTCCTCACTATCTCTGACACAGCTTTCCCTATCTGTGTATAAGGAGAAGTTAAGCCACAAAGTAATGCTGTGATAATTGTAGTGACGGGTTCCCTTTAAGTAGCTTTTCTGGCTTTATAAATTCTGATTCATAATAGTGTACATGGAAATGCTGCATGACTTTAGAATAGCGTATTGTATTTTTGTTTACTTTTTTATTAGGTTTCTGCATTAAAACTCGTACTTCCAAAAATGCAAAAATCTTTATTAACATATGCAAGTCAAACCAGATCCCAGCAGCCCCGGACCTGACTGAGCAGGAGCTAGTCAGCATACTGGAATCTGATGATCCTTCTGGGTTTAGAGTCCCCATGAGTCTTGGCGAGCCCCATGTTGAAGTTGATAATAGTAAGTATTTTAATACAGTATTAAATGCAAGACACTGTAACTCTGTTTAACATTTTTCTGTCAGTGTAATATTGAAGGGGATTTCTGGTGGGGAAAAATTCTTTATGTAATGCTCAAGGTTAAATTTTTTTTTTTCAAAAAAGCAGCATCTAAAGCTGTCTTCACATCTGCGCTGGAGACTCCATCGCAGAAACCTGTTGAAAATCGGCAGAGAAAAAAGTCCTACACGGAGTACTTTTTTCTCCACTGCTTTCAGTTTGGAAACGGCGGACCCCATTATAGTCAATGGGGTCAGCTGGTGTCCGTGTGTAACCGCTGTTGTAGCGGTCCGGCTCTCCATAGTTAATCTCGTTCTGAGTACTATATAAATAACTTTTTAATGCCAGACAGTTCCTTGAGTACAATGTTATCATCACTTACAAATTGACATAAATGGTTTGAGTATTTCTGTAAATATATTGATATAGTGGTTCTCAGTTACTAGCTAGAACATAGATCAAAGCTGCAATTACAGTAACGCTAGTTGTCATTGTTGCTAGACACATGAGGGGGAGTTTATTAAGACTGGCATTTCCTATGCCAGTTTTAGTTAAGGCACCACTGGCGTGAGGCATGCCTTAACTTGCCAAGAACTGGTGTAGATTTCCTGTATAACTCACACCAGTTTTCTGGAATTAGTTATAAATATATTATGCTGAGATGTCCCTGCCGCACTCTCTGCTGGACAACTGACATAGATGGGATGATAAATTCCTCCCACTCTGAGCTGAGATTAACATATGTAATGACAGTGAAACAGTTGTATTTCTCCCAGGATAAGTTGACTGGACAATGCCCAGTCCAAGATCACACTTTTCAGAATACTAATCATTAGATAAAGCTCTGTGCATACATTAAAGGAATTGTCCAGGGACTTTAATGTAACTTACTTCCTCCGTGTGCTCGTTCAAACTGGAACTGGAGATCCCGGGATGGTTCCAACCCTGGGTTACATGATCGGAACCCCCTGTCTCACAGGTCACTGCGTTCCCCTCCCTCCTCTCTAGTTTTCACAGGTAGTTATGGACAGTGGCGTTTTTGGGACTTTATTAAAGGGGTTGTCCAGGAAAAAAACTATTTTTCTTTGAAGGCCAGGGAAGGTGAAAGAAAAAAAAAAAAACATACTCACCGTTTCCTTCTGCTCTGGTGTCCCAGGCTGCTGTCTGGTCCTGCGGCACCCTGGTGGTTTTCTGGCAGAAGTTCCTGCCACAGGAGACTGCTGAAGCCAATCAGTGGCCTCAGGAAAGGACACTGGGTGTAACTCACATACGTTAACTGTTTTCACCTTCCCCAGCCTCCTGAGAAAAATCATTTTTCCTAGACAACCCCTTTAAGTGTTTGTTAGCAGTATTCAGTTTATACTTTGAAAGAGGCTGACCCCTTTAATCTCCCATTAATCACAAAAAGAGGGGCACCATTTCCCCTGTTTGAATGGAGCAGCACTGTGAAATTGTGAGCACCACTCCATTCACTTCGATAAGACAAACAAAGATAGCCAAGAATGGTCCATCAGTCAGATAAAAGTGAATGGAGCAGTGGAGACACATGAGGGATCTCTTTCTCATGAATGCTGCAGGTACCAGCAGTCGTATTGCCAGCAATCAGACCCTTATCCCCTGCTTTGTAGATAGTGCATAACAGTTTACATAGTTAGTATGGTTGACAAAAGACAAATATCCATTTAGTTCAACCAGGGGATGGGAAACGTCATGAAAGTCTAGATATTTCCATAACCATCTATGCTCTTTTGTTCTAAAAAGTTATCTAATCCTTATTTGAAGCTGTCAGATGTGACTACTGTGACCAACTCCTGGGGTAGGCTATTCCACAGATTCACAGTCCTTACAGTGAAGAAGCCTTGTCGGCTCTTGAGATTAAACCTTTTTTTCACCAGACGGGAGGGAGTGTCCCCTTGTCTTTTGAAGCGATTTTCATGGAGCAGCTTTTCACCTTATTTCTTGTATGGGCCATTTATATATTTATACAGGTCTATCATATCTCCCCTTAAAAACCTCTTCTTCAAGCTAAACAGATTTAACTCCTTTAGTCTCTCCTCATAACTGAGGTCCTCCATGCTCCTTATCAGTTTTGTGGCCCTCCATTGAACCTTTTCCAACTCTTCGACTTCCTTTCTATGAACTGGTGCTCAGAACTGAACTGCATAATCCAGATGGGGCCGCACCAATGATTTATAAAGTGGTAATATTACATCCCTGTCCTGTGAGTCCATACCCTTTTTAATACAATACAGTATCCTGCTGGCCTTAGAAGCAGCTGATTGACATTGCATGCTGTAATTTAATCTATGATCTACAAGTACACCCTAGTCCTTCTCCACCAGTGACTCTCCCGGCTTTACTCCCCCTAGGACATATGTTGCATGCGGATTATCCTAACCTAGATGCATAACTTTACATTTATCCACATTGAACCTCATTTGCCATGTGGATGCCCAAACACTCAGTCTGTCCAAGTCTGCTTGTAACCCTCTTACATCCTCTATAGACTGTACTGTACAACATAGCTTAGTGTCATCTGCAAAAATACAGACAGTGCTATTAATCTTATCTTCTATATCATTAACAACGGACCAGTCTGAGTTGCAGTCATTGACTACAACTCTCTGGATATGATCCTTTAACCAGTTTACAAACTATATTTTCAAAGCCAATGGCCCTGATTTTACCCATTAAACTTCTATGAAGGACAGTGTCAAACGCCTTTGCAAAGTTCAGGAACACTATATCGCTTTTTGTACCAGTTGTCATAGTAAAATGTGGTCCCTTTACTTCTTTAGAATGTCTTAACTCTTTTTTATTATTTCTTACAGGTGGTAGTGGTTGCACGGCTTACGACATAGTGATAAACAGCAACTTCTTTGAGAAAATTAAGGTGACCCACAAAAAATCTGTAGCTAAAAATGTTTTTATTCTGAAATATTGCTTAGCTAGAAGCTGCTGTCTCTTATGATGTTATTTTTTTTATAGGTTCTTACTGTGATTTTATATATTTTCTTAATCAGGATAATGAACTTTTCAGGGAATTTTTTATAACTGTGGCCATGGAAGGACTAGAGAACAAATATGAGATGGAATTGTCTAGAGGTAATTCACTTCATCACTGTTATACCCCTTTATGACCTCTGGACAGGTCACTTATCATGTTTTCTCAGCTAAAAGGGGACCTTTCAGTGTTTTCTTCTATGGTGTTCTAGGTGGAACTTTGTCAAGTGTACTCTTTTAGTGCGTTTTGAAATATGGCAAGTTCTGAATGTCTTGGTTTATTTAGTGTATGACAGCTCAGTTGATGCTGTGTAGTACAAAGTATTAAGATGAAACATACATAATAATCTCTGGTTTTCTTTCAGAATGGCGAATGCTGAAAAATCGAAAATTTATGGGCTCCATCTTTGACCAGAATATCAGAACAAAATCCAAGCCTATGATCCAAGAAGTGGACACAAGGTACGTTTTGACTAAATCATTATTTTAATACTATTTTAGGTAAATGTAGCTATGTTGTCCTTAAGTAAAAAGTAAACAAGTAGGTTTACAGGATGGGCAGTTGCCAAGACTGGGATAATAGGTGGGTACTAGACCCACTACTTTCCAGAAGAATCTGGCAGATTTTTTTCAGAATTCTGTTTTCTCTCAGTGACGGCACATGGCCAAGATTCTGGCACCATCATACCATAGAGGGTCAAATTATAAAAACACCATTTCCTTAAAAAAGCTGTTTTTTGAAATATGAAAGGAAATAGTGTATGTATTGGAATATCTAAAGGCATGATGGTGCTCAGCATAATGTCTTCTACAAAGGGGCCATCAGGACAACTCCTTTCTTCGTTCCCTCTTAGGGCATATAAATATAAATTCACCTCTTTGAGATAGAGATTTGTCTACTGTATGTAGTACATAAACAGACATTTGAGAAGGTGCCTACATTTTCTGTACAGGTATGACTTTGTGTTCTAGCTGTTTTTCTGGGAGAAGTTGTCAACTTCATTTTCAGCAGGGGTTGTTATAATGAAACAGCAGCTTCTCTTTTGACAATGCAGTGATTCTACTGTACGTTTCTCATGGCACATTGTATTTCTGCTTTCCAGGCCCTCCCAGCTAATTCCAAGCAAGTCCCTCATCACAGAAATTGAAAGGTTTGTGTTTATGTACTTTAAATACTTTTTTAGAATCCATTGGTTTCTTCACTTTTACAAGTCTCATGGAAATTATGTTTTTGTCCACTTTTCAGCTCACCAGTGAAACCAGATTACACAATAGTGGCAGAACCTCCTGAAGGACACCCCAGTTTTTTGGTGGCTGAAATCTCCTTGCCTAAAGTGGTGAGCAATTACAAATGTAGTTTTATAATGCATCTTTTATATGTCACATATTAAAGGCAAACAAAGAGATAAAACTGATTTATAACATATATACCTTTTTTTAGTCAGTGCCCTTGCTGTGTCGGTACTTTCTGTTGTGATCATAGAGATTTTAATGTGTCATTGTACACTGGAGTCCGGTTTCAAGTTACAATGGTTCAGAAAAGACGATTGTAGAAAATATTGTATCCTGAGCCCATTGTAACTTGAGGGACCACTGTATTACTAATCTGGTATTCTCTTCAGTCTTCTAGTAGATCTCTTGTACTAGACTTGGGTGAAGACAGAATTGTTTTAGTTGGACGTCCAGATTTGTATCATCTAGACATCTTCATTCCTTATAATATCATCCAAGAACAAAGTGGCGCTCAGTTCAACAAGGACAATAAGGTGAGACAACACTGCAGAAGTAGCCATGATTTATAGCCCACTGAAGTTTATATAAAATTATCTCCCTTAACTGCTTCATAGCCAAAAATGACCAACAATCTGAAATAACTGATTGAACTTACAGGACATATGTAGGCCAAAATTCTTGTTCAAAGTAAGCCAACCAATCGGTGGTATAAACTGTAGACTAAATAGTGGAAAGGTGCATCAGCTACTGTGGTAAATCTGGAGCATATTAAGACTGTGTCTAGTCTAAATTTTCATTGTCTAAATATTAATATTAGTAAATCTGCCCTAGACTAAAACACTAACCACACAACTGTTTCAGGGGACTTAAGACCATTTACATGTCACATGTTTGTGTAGCATAAGGCTCCAAATAGTTGGCCTTTTTTTTAGTACTGAATGGGACAAAGCTGCAATACCCACCAGCTACAGCTAAATCCAGTGTTCCAGCATGGACCCATGTAAACAATGAAATAAGCACAAGCATTACCACTTCTTTAAAAACATCTGATAGGTGGGGGTGCTGAAAGTCAGGGCCCCACCCATGTAATATTCATGGCCTATTCTAAGAATAAGCCATTAATTGTAAAAAAAAAAAAAACAAAAAACCCTGGATAACCCCTTTTAAGGTATTTAAGTTAACCATATACATTTGATAATATCTGTGTGATGGCAGCCTTACATGGGCCATGTTGGATTTTAGTCAGTCCTAGGTTTTGTTTTTTTTCTTCCCCTGGAAGGCTACCCACTTCTCACTGCATTTCCCTCTGTTAAAATAAAAACACATACTAGGCCAGCACTGCACATGTATATGGAGTAGTTGTGTATAGTGAGATACAGAGCATTGTTCTGTGTACATGATATTGTTTGAATGCTGTGTAAGAAAATTTGATTGTATATTTCAGGTGCTCACTATCACAATGCCAGTCCAACCAGCATAGCATAGGTCTGAGAAGGTCAGCACTGCAAACCGTTCCTCTATATAGATCCAGTGGATCCACTTTGGACAGTGTTGCTTCATAAGTGTTGTATTGCTGTAATGTTGTGTGGATTACAATATGACTCAGGAATAAATTTTTCTCTTTCGTTGAGATTAGAGATTATTTTCTGCCAGAATATTGGTGCAGATCTGCTGCAAAATATTGACAAACATTTGTAGCAGACTTTACTCTTTACATTGCAAAGCATGGTATCTACTTCTTTGCAATATATTAGGCATTCTGCAGATGTAATAATTCACAGGATGCTCTCAGTTCCTGGACAAATGGATTAGATTTTAGAAACCCAATTCTCAAGGATCACACTAAATATTTTTACAGATTCTCATGGCTTCAGGTTCACATGTTTGGTTTTATTTGCTTAAAAAGCTGAAATGGTTTCCAGATAAGGTACTTGAACTGAAGTGCATGGGCACCAACCAGGGGCATTACATTAAACTAGATAAATGACAGTCTGGTTATTGCAAATGGTTTATTTTATAACAAAAACAGATCTATCACTTGTATAATTGCGATAAGTACCCTAAAAAAAGAAAGAGCTGTTAGTAATCTGCTGCATATTACATAATATTACTGACCCTCCAGTGATCATTAGGTCATGAAGTGCGGTCAGCGATAACTGCGATCCTAAAGGGGACCTGTCATCGCTCTGTCATGTTTAGTACATTTTTGTATTCCCCATGAAATAACAGTCCTGGAGCAGTTTTCCTACATTGTGCTGTTCTTCTATTCCTCCTGGAAATGCAATTGAAATTTTATTTCCATTATTCTGGTCTGTTGGGATCCAGAAGAATGGAAAAACAAACAACAATGGACCCCGAAAATAATACACACAAACAAAGACTAGGGATCCCATTGACTCCAGTCATCTTGCAGCACTTTTTCGTCTGGGGATTTCTAATGGGTCTGCACTAGACAGACACCTAGGCTAAGTTCATATCTGTTCTAAAGTAGCAACTGAGTGCTCTCAGTTAAGGTTGTGTCTCTACTTTTTTTTTTTTTTTTTTTTTTTTTTTAACACCACCCAATCAGTTTAGGGGCACACCTTTTTGATAAGGAGACTGGTAGAACACCCTTGTCTTTTTATTTATTATATATTCAGGAGAAATAACAGAGGAGCAGAAATGGTCGTTCATGGGAACTACAAGTATTTCCTAAAAGCAGACATGTCCGTAGAGGAGACAGATCCTCTTTCCGTGAATATTTCAGAAAGAGGATGACACATGGATTCTCTCTTTGTTCTCTGAATCCCTGTGTCATGCTCGGCCCCTATGAGGTCCTGCCATGTACATAATGCAATGTATCAATTATTTTGGATCAAATATACTAAAACTGAAAGCCAATATTCTGTCAAGGAGAATTTTGCTACCATTATAAGTCATAGTATATTGCAAGGATGTAACAACTTTCTTATCTGTTAGGGGTCTGACTTCCAGGTCCCCATTGTTGGCTGGAACGCCTTACACAAGAATGATTCCCAATCACCACTTTCAGAACTGATGGGACAACTGTCTTTGCGCAAGCTTTTATTGTTGAAGGTCACCATAAGAGATAAAAGTTGTGCTGTGATTTGTTGCTATGGTACAGTGCTTCCGGTACAGTAGGTGCCTGGTAGTGAAAGGATAAAAGATGAAGGGACCTGCATATCCTAGTGATGCACATAGGAATAACACCCTAATACTTTAGTCTAATTGATAAATTTAGGGCTAGTTTATTACTAACCTGCTATACACATGTGATATGACATATACTAGAAGCAAAATACTTTTTAACAAAAATATAGTTGGCATATAATTTAGGATACACTATTTCCTAGCAGTTGGCATGTATCATGCGACATCGAAGGATCTTTAAGTAACTGTCTATCTTGTGAGAGTCCCTCCGGAAACAGTGAAGCAAATGGTAGACAGGAAACAGGAAGGGATCTCCCTGTGCCACCGTAACATCAACAGGACCATACCACTGAGGGTAAAAGTCTTCTAAATCAGTCAGCATCTGAAAGCAATAGTGGGTTAGTGTGAGTACTGAATATAATGCAGGAGCAAAATGACCTTAATCTGTCTGTTAGGCTAGTGCTCTACTGGGACACCTGTAAAGGAGCCATCCCATGCTGCAGATTTGTCTGAATAGAACTTGATGAAATTGATCTGCTTGTTAGGTTGGCAATCTTGCGATTGTCACACAATGTTTATCTTCCATGGTGGAACATTAAATAGGTGTTCTAATAACTTAAATATTTCCTATCCACTGAATATGGGATAACTGATCATTTGGTGACCAGTGAACAGCAGGAGTCCCACTCGCCCGAAACGCCTCCGACAGGGTCCAAATTCCCTGTCTAAATGGAGCATCAGGTTGAGCATATATGATGCTGCTTCATTCATTCTATGGGCTGTGCCATCCAAATAAGTGAGTGGAATGGTCATACTTACACAGCTGGCCGCTCTATTAAGATACCTCTGTTCTCATGATCTATAGGGGGCGTAGTGGTACAACACTCACCAATGTTGTAACCATCCCCTATCTACTGGTAGAGGATCATTTTAAATTACTGGTGTACCCCTTTAAGGTTTTATGTGAGTCATGGTACTCTAAAAGTCGATGTTTACCACCAAGGGTAAGCTCAAATGTAACATTTAACCCATGGTTAAGATTTTCTGCACCTTTCAGAATAATGGGTCTAGTAGAGTTGCAAAACTACATAAGAATCTGTGTGTGAAAGTCCAAAAACATACTGATAGAGTAATTGTCCTTCTATAACCAAGTACTATATGTACTAGTAATGTGTAAAAGTACTTACTCTTCCTGAGATCCTGTCAATTCCTCCTTGAAGGATCCTAGCATGTTCTTCGGCTTCTTTTACCTTCTGCATTATGTTATTCGGGGCCTCCGCTGATAAGTAACGTAGAGGTTGGGACCAAGAGCGCAGTAATTTATTTACAAGGCTCAGTAAGTCTTCGTGCTGTTAAACCAATTAAAGACAGTAAAAATGTACACTGAAATAAGATAACACACATGAAGTCATAAACCATAAAGGCAATGAGTCATATATTTTAGTTTAGTTTAATTAACTAAAGGAACCAGAACATAGACTGCCTATCCTTAAAGGGGTTTTGCCAACTCTAAAGGTATGTACGCACAGTGGCTTACCACCTCACAATCTTCTACAAAAATTGGCCCCAATTTGACTCCTATCGTTTTCAATGTGGGGCAACGATGGACATTTTTGTTTTCTCAGCATTTGACAAAACATTTTGCCCAATCTTGCTACAGCTTTAGTGGAAGAATCACCACTAAAGCTACATGTGCAAACCTATACCAGAAAACTAACGCCCACCTTTCTGCTGTGCGTTCCATGGGGCATTTTTGAAGCAGGTTTTTTAGGCAGATGTCAGAAGCCACCCTGTGAACATACCCTAAATGTCCATACACTGTAATACAGTGTTCCTAGGCCCTAGCACTGGAATACAGTGGCTACCACTATGGTGTACTAAATTAACTGCTGATCACTTACTTGCATCTGCAGTGTTTGCTCCTTGTCCTCTGGAGTGCTTAGGGTTGAGGTATGACAATTGTTCATTGCTTTAATTATAAGCTGCCGCCCTTCTGCATATTGTTCATCCTATAAAATAAATAAATAAATAATTGATGAATATTTAGGACATTAATCAGAGCAGCTGCAATGAACAAAACAATGCTATTCACTCCTAAGACATCATTTACATTAACACATACTTGTAATATTTTTGCAAATCCTAAAGGGGTTATAAACTACTTCTAATTTAATATTACTTATTTTGTTTTCTGAAAGGTAGAACTCACTATTTTACTTTTTTATGATACCTTTGAGAATTATTATTGTGCATATTTGGAACTCATACATCAATGGAGTAGGTATGGAACAAAAGTTGGCACTCGACAATTTATGCTGTTTTCTGGCATAGCACCAGTTTTCCAGAACACTTTATTTTATCACATTATTGAAAAATATGTACATATGAATTACAGCCTACACTTGGCCTTTGACTCCCAAAAACATTTGCCAACTTCTAGACAGATTTCAAGAATACTCCAGTTCGTATGGGCAGCAGAATTGATTCTTGTCCCACACTGGCACTGTACTTGAACAGAAAAAAGTCATGACAAACCTCATTTCCAGTTTCTATTCCTTCATAAAGATGTCCATCATAAAAGCAGTGACAGTGGCCAATATAGGAGAAATGTAGTATTACAAGGTGACAATATGCTAAACCAATTCCTTAAAAGCTTGAGCCACCCTTTCCAGCAGCTCTCAGTTTTGGCTAGTACAGAAGACCCTTGTGTTAGGCTACCTCTCCTCTATAGTGTTCACATGCCCTATGAAGACAAACTCTACATTTACTAAGCAGATCCCCATACAGACTATGTCCTCTTCAAGCCTTAAATGTTATATTCAGCCATTCAAGTTTATATTATTAGTTTCAGATTAATCTCCTTTAGGTTAGGGCTATACAGTGATTTTGGCCACAGCGCCCATCGAGTGGCCAAAGATTGCTGGGTTCAGGTTCGTAAATGGAGTAGCAATGTGACCCCTATAGTGCTGGGACTGTGGCTTCAAGTTGTAAAAAAAAAAAGAGTAATGTATGACTTCAAGTTGCGCAGCATATTGCAGGATGACCTGGCAATCCTTGGTCTAATGATAGGAGTTGTGGCCAAAATAGCCATGTAGCCCTAGCCTCAGACTTAACATGATGGGTGACAACCAGAACACATTCATTCTACCCCAGCAAAAGGTCTATACAGTAATACCTCATCCCCTACTACTCTTCTACCACTTGTGTCTTTATTTTTACTTGATTTTTCGCATTCTGTTAAAGCCACAAGAGTTGAATGAACACAGCTATAATATGAGAGAGTTTCTCATTACCTGAAAAGATAAAAAATATTGAAAACTGAGGTTATAGTTGTTCCCACCAATACTTACAATGTCCTCAAACATTTCTGTAGATAGCGAATGGATATAATGTGAAAGTCTGATGGCTCTGTCAAATAGATCACTGAGCAGAACCTGACATTGGAAACTCCCCGGAGTGCAGATTGGGCTGGAGAAGACGACCTCCCTTGTCAGGCACATGTTCAATACCAAAAGCATAAGCAGCGGCTTCCCTGTGTAGTATACAACAAAGCAATAAGTGAATAATACCTAAAGTTCCAACTTACCTTAAAAACAACTTTTCATAAATGAATAGAACAGTAGAATATAAGAAACTTTGTCATATTTCTTATTAAGCAAATCTTTTTCTTTCACCACTTATTAAGCTGTTGTGCTTTTCCTTATCTTTTTAAAGCCAGGTTCACATCTGCGTTTGAGTTTCTGTAGGAGATTCTGGCGCAGATTCCGTCTAAAATCGGTGGAGAGAAAAGTCCTGCACTGAGTATAGAACCAGTGGAAATCCGGTGGACCCTATTATGGGGTCCGTGGGTAACTGTTTTTTTAGCAGACTGATGCTAGTGTGAACCTAGCATAAGCATATGGAAATACTATCGTGTCCTAAATGATCTATATGTCTGATTGACTCAAGAACACCCTAATAACTGCTAAGGCCAAACCCCTTAATATGTAAAGACGTGATGCATCTATTTATATGTTAATACTAATTACATATTTAGTGATAATAAATTTGTCTGTATCGATTTGTTTATTAGACTGTTATCCGCTGATAATCCAATAATAAAATAAAACAACAGTTCTTTTTTGCTTTTAAAATACTAAAAAAATAGAAAAAATTAACAAATGAGTCCCTTTCCATAGTTCATATTTTTTGACATTCACATTGCTGGGATAGATTAGCAATATCTGATGTTCAGGAGTCCAACACCAGGGCAATCAGCTGTTTAAAGGGGCTGTGGTGCTCTGGCAAGCTCCGTTTCCTCTTCTCAGGCCAGTGAAGTTGTGTCCGCTGGTCGCAATGGCCTTGCTGCAGTTGATTTCTAGCAATATAAGCAGAGAAAGGGCCACATTGCTTGTCTGGATGCCGCAGCCTCTGCAAATAGTTGATTGTGCAGTTGCTAGGAGTTTTCTCCACATCAATTTGATATTAATAACTCAGTATCATAGTCCTGGAAAACCCCTTTAAGGACTCAAATGTCCCATGAAACCAATTCAATACAATGTCACAACATGCTAGAAAAATGCATAAGCTGCAATTCACAAGACAACCACTGGATAATATAGAAATATAATGGACTTTTTAGGACAGAGTATTGGAAACTTGTGTTGTTTTAAAAACCTGGCCATCTTGTGACACACCTATCTGGACATTATATAGAGGAGAAGTTGGACAGCATTTTCAAGGATTTCTCGTCTACTTCACTGGGGGACACAGCACCATGGGTATAGACCTGGTCACTAGGAGACAAGACACTAGGAAAAAGCAAAAGCTGTTGGCTCCGCCTCCAGGCTATACCCTGCCACAGCCACTGTGCATGAATCAGTTTGAAACCTAGTGTCATAGGAGGCAGACACGACCTGACTCAGGTCTTCTGTCTTGCATCGTTTTTATTTTTACCTTTCTTTCAGGTGCAGGGGGTAGTCAGCGTGTACGCCACACTAGTCATACCCTCCTGCGGGCGCAGCGCTCTGCAAAGAGCAGCCTCGCTGGTCACCCAGTCCCCACTCACTATTCGCCGCACCCCGAAAGCGGCCGGAGTACCGGTGACCCCACTTCCACGTGCGAGGTTCTACCGAGGGGGTGACCCTGCGGCGCCTGAAGACGCCAGACTGGTGAGTATGAGAAGAATAGAAGGCAGGTGAGTATGAAAGTTACCTCAGCCCCTCTCCATCTCCCCTTCAGGCCCTCTCCACCTCCCCTCAGCCCCTTAGTGCCATTTCCCAGGGGGACAATAGTATGGGTCCTGTTTAGGGGGGGCATCACAGGGTTCCCCAGAACTGGGCCTTAAATCTTAGTAAATAAGCCCCTTTTTTCTGGGGCATTTTTGGGTTTTCTGGTCGCTCCTACCGAGCGGCCCCCGGGGGGGGGGGCACCCGGTTCCCCCCTCCGCTCGTGTGGGGACCCCCTTTCCTGGCCCCCCGATACCTTTTCCCAGGCCTCCGCGGAACCTCCGGAGTTCGCGCCGCGCCGCCGACGGTGCCTCGCGGTCGGCCGCGTTGTACGCGAGTCCGAGGCCTGGCCGGGAACTAGGCCGCAACGGGCCCGTCCCTTTCCCGGGCTTTTCTGGTACCCAGACTCCGCCTAGGGCCTTCCATTGGCCAGGGGGCTGTCCTGGCAAGCCATCCAGCCTGCCCAGTAACTACTGAGCCTGTTTTTACCAGGGGAAGAGCTTTGCTCTCCTCATATTCTCAATTTATTTATTTATTGGCTTATTTATTTATTTTTTGGCTTGCTGGGACAGCAGGGATTCTTCCCAGTTCCCTGGGAGACATTGCACCTGCGGAACCCTTGCTGCAGCAGTTTGTGAGCGGCCATCTTTTGCAGTCTGGTAGGCTAACCCCCTGGGTTACCCTAATTTTCTTGGGCTCCCCCTCTGGCCCCTCTGGTTGCGTCACGTTTTTATACGTGCACCCGCTGTATCAAAAACAGTTGCCATGCGGACAGCCCGAGCCCATGTGCTCTCTCTGCCTTCCGCCTCAGCCAGTCAGTAACCTCCTGGCCCCTCTCCGGTTCTTCCATCCCCCGGATTGGGCGGCCTCCCTAACCTTGGCCATGGTGTCCTTACCAGACTTAACTAGTCAGTGCTGGAAACTTGGAATGGCTGCTTTCCCAGATCGCCGCTCAGTCGGCTGCTTCTAGGGATCTCCCTGGACACCCTCATAGTTCCCATCGCAGCTCCAGGAGCCTCAAAAGGACCAGGAAGTCTTCCTACGGTTCACGGTCCGCCACCCCTTCCTCTGGGTACTCCCCAGATAGGAACTCAGCTCACGGCTCCACTCCGACAGGCGGATACCTCCCTCCCTCTGCTCGGTCTATTTAACTGGGGACGCCTCTGACTCCGACTCGGAGCTTCAGCTAGGCTCATCTATATCTGCTGCTACGCGGGAGTCATCTATGCGATAGAGACCCTGCAGATCTCTGAGGACCCGGACTCATCCTCTCAAGTGGACATCTCTTTCTGCCACTGGATGTTTGATATCATCTTGAGGGCACAGTGACTTCTCCCTGGACCATCCTCTGTCTTCGACTAGGAAATCGGACATCCCTTCCCTTGACCTGTGTGTCTCTAAGTGGAAGGTGAGCTCGGGCAGTTCTGCCAGGCTGTGCTGTGACACACGTCTCTAGCTCTCCCTGGCTGGCAATGATGAACATCCGAGGTAAGGGAAGCAGGTTGCTCCAGTGGTGCAATCGGTTAGCGCACGGTACTTAGATATCAGTAACTAGTGAGCGCAAGCTGTCCTGTCTTGACATTTTGTCAGCGAGCCGCCCCATGTGTCCCTTCCTATCACTAAGAGCCTCCCACGGTGGATCCCATGCTAGCTAGGCTCTCCAAGGCTTCTAGTCTGCCTTCAGCGGATTTTGCCTACCTCAGTGATCCCTCGGAGTGAGATCGGATCGCATCTGTTGTATTGTTTGCAATGCAGAACTGATACATTGCATTGCCCTAAATGCTGGCTATTGTATTGCTGCAAGAAGGTGGCTTCCCTCACCAGGGTGGCCTTCGTAGTGGCTGGTTTCTCCCTGCGGCTCTCCTTCGCTGCCTCTTGGGTCATCAAGGCCTTCTTTTCCTGGGCCAAACCGCTTCAGTCAAACCTCCCTGATGCAGTTTCCCTCCAGCCGCTCGTCTCTGAGATCCTGAACGCTTCCCAATAACTAGAGATGCCTCCCAAATCTGCTAAGGCGGCCGCCAATGCAGTGATTATCTGCCATACCGTTGGGATCCGTTGTGGAATACGGGGTCCGCCTCCAAGAAGGCGAACGCAGCCCTTCTCCCTTTCCAGGTCGTCCTGGGCCAAATTTTTTGTTAAGGGCGTCGAGAAGCTTATCCCTGAGGCCACGGGGGAATAGATTCTTCCTCCCTCAGAGGCGTCCTATGTGTCAGCCGTTCTCCTGCTCCAGAAAGCTTCTTTCAAGTCCAGGCCTCCTTGCCGGTTCTGCACTAGGTCGTCCAGGTCTTCCTCTTAGCCTCCTCGGCAAGAAGTTTTTTCCCCTCTCTGGGCATCTCAAATGGCGGGACGTCTGGAGCCTGGGCCTGAGAGGCGGTGTTGTCCGGCTACTCCAGTTTTCGCTGGAGTCTCTTTGCCTTCGCTATGTCGGACAATCCAGGCTGTCTCCAATCTCCAGCGGCAGGGAGTCAGCGTCCCTGTTCCCGTTGCAGAGTGTATCTGGGGTACTATTCCTACCTGTTCTCCATTCGCCTAGAAGGACGGCTTCCTCTGTCCCATCATGGACCTGAAAGGGCTCCACAGGTTCTTCCATGCCTGCAGGCTCCGTTGTAGTCTATGCAGTCTGTGGTGGCATCCCTGGAGATGGGCGAATTCTTGACCTTTCCAGTTGTCTCTCTCCCCTTCAGGCTGGCCTCTGCCACCGGGGGTTTTTTCCCTCAGTGATGGCGTCTCTCATGGCCATCCTCTGCGCCAGAGGTGCTGCCGTGTTTTCAGACTTTGACGACCTCCTGGTGAAGCCCCTCCAGGTCAGACAATCTGACCAGCTTGTGGTTCACCTTGGATGTTCTTCGCCGGTTCTGCTGGCTCATCTATGAGGATGTCTCGTGTCCTCTAAGCACATGGAATCCGGGACATGATCCTCTGCTCGCTCCAGGGTGTGATTCTCCCTCCGGAGGCCAAGATCCTGAGTGTCCCACCTTCGGAGGTACTCTCCTTGCTGTCTTTGAATCAGCATGTGGGTCCTGCGCACGATCGCCTCAACCTTCTAGGCTGTACCTTTCATTCACTCTGTCGTTCTCTCCTCTTGAAGATAACGGCCTGCTGGGACAAATCTCTGGACAGCCTCATCTGCTTGGTTCTCTTTCCACCTTGGTTCACTGAGAGATTCTTTAGTGTATATTCCTCCCCAGGAATTTCTCAAGGGAAGTCCTTCTTCCCCTCTGTTGGTAAGTGATTCCCACTGCCGCCAATTTCCCCGGCTGGGGAGTGGTCCTCGATGCTTTGATTGTTCAGGGCCTGTGGTCCAGGGCCGATTCCTCCCTCTGGTTCAACCTGCTGGATCCCAGGGCTATCTTATTTGCCCTTACTCCTTGGACCTCTCTTCTCCAAGGACATCTGTCACAGTCCAGACTGACCTCTCCTCCATGGTCGCCTACTTGAACCCTCAGCGTGGCACCAGGAGCTGTGCGGCCTTACTAGAAGCCTCACAATTTCTTCCTTGGGTGGAGCGCCTTGTTCCAGCTCTTTCGGTGGTCAACCTTTTTCTGGGTGGCAGAAAATATTGCTCCGGGCGAGGGTCACTTTATCTGCAGATCTTCCATCCACTGTGCTCCCGCTGTGGTGTGACAAACGTCGACCTTTTTAGCCTCCGCCGGAACCACAAGGTCCCCGGCTAAATTGCCAGGTCTCTGGATCCTCGAGCCATCACCGCTGGCGCTCTTGTAAGTTCGATTTTTCACTTCCTCTTCTCCCTTGGGTCCTCCAGAATCTCAAGACCAAGGGGGTTCAAGCTATCTTGGTGGCACCAGATTGGCCCTGCCGGGCCTGGTATGTGGATCTCATGTTCCTGTTGGCGGATGCTCCTGGCCTCTTCCTCTGCTGGTCGACCTTCTGTCTCAAGGACTGCTGTTCCTCCCCACCTTGACTCAGCTGCGTTCACGGCGTGGCTGTTCAATCCGAGGTTTGAGGCATCGTGGTTTTTTCGGAGTTTGTTATTCTAACATACTCAAGGCCCGGAAATTCCAGATAGCTTAGATCTGCCATCAAACGTGGAAGGCTTACGTCCACCGTTGGAAGAGTAACGATTCTCATCGGATCTTCTCCAGTCTGGTCTGGATCAAGGTCTTAGTCTTCTTTCTTTTTAAAAGACTTTCCTACAGGAGTGCCACTCTGTGCTCCTTTGGAACCCTTGGATCCGTGGGATCTTAACCTCATCTTTAAGGTGCTTCAGGTTCTCCCCTTCGAGCCTATGATATCCCTTTTTTTTTGCCTTCTGTCCTGGTAGAATGAGTTCCTGTTGGCCATTACCTCCATCCGCAGGGGTCCCTAATTGGCTGCCCCTTTTTTTCGGCAGCCTCCCTTTCTGGTCCTCCACAAGGATAAGGTTTTCCTCTGTTTGCCACAGTCTTTTTTTCTTAGGGTGTTTTTCCTGCTTCCACTTCGAGGACTTGGTCTTGCCCTCTTTCTGCTCGGTCCCCAGGCGTCCATGTGAGTGCTTGCTCTTCCCTGCCCGGTTGTTGTCCGGGCAATTTGCGTGTATACTGTTCCTCACGGATCCTTTCTCTTGTTCGGACGCTTTGCTCATTCTCCCTGAGTGCCCTTGCCAGGGCCTGCCTGCTTCCAGAGCTCCCATCTTCCGATGGCTTTGGTCTGAGATTAGGGAGACCTATCGATTTAAGAGTACGGCTCTGCCTTCCTGTGTGACGGCTCTCTCCTCTAGAGCTGTTGATGTTCCCGGGGCCTCCGGCATCAGGCTTATGCTTCCCAGGTCTGTAAGTATCCCACTGGGCCTCCATCCTTTTTCTCTAAGTTTCTCCAGATTCATTCTGTGGCCTCTGCTGATGCCAATTTGGGTTGTAAGTTTCTGGAAGCGGTTGAGTATTACGGGTTTGCATGGCCGTGTTATTCCCACCCTCTGGGACTGCTTTAGGACATCCCATGGTGCTGTGTCCCCCAGTGAAGTAGACGAGAAAGTGGGATTTTTGTGTACTCACCGTAAAATCCTTTTCTCGTTGTATTCACTGGGGGACACAGATCCCTCCCTTGTTTTTTTCAGTGTTCCTGCCCGAACTGTGTTGGTTCCTTTTTGGGTTCGGGCATTGTTGGTGGTTGTTGGTTCCATGTTCCTTTGTGTCTCTCTCTCCTACTGCTACGGTACAAACTGATTCATGCACAGTGGCTGTGGCAGGGTATAGCCTGGAGGCGGAGCCAACAGCTTTTGCTTTTTCCTAGTGTCTTCTTTTGCTTTTTCCTAGTGTCTTGTCTCCTAGTGACCAGGTCTATACCCATGGTGCTGTGTCCCCCAGTGAATACAACGAGAAAAGGATTTTACGGTGAGTACACAAAAATCCCACTTTTTAAAGAGCTTGATTTTTTAAAATAGCAATATCCATATGTTTCAAAACAGCTGCTATTTTTTAACAAAGCTTAATATCTTGGATACAGAAGCAACATTTTGCATGTGACTGCTCTTCATCTGGAAAATAAGAGAAATAGGCGTAGGTGTCAGGATCCTGGTCCTGACATGGAATGTGAGGGGTGTGAAAAAATTGGCTATTTTGAAACTTTAAAAATCTTCAAAAAATCTACTTAAATCTTTCCCTCTTCTCATTTATTCAATTTCTACATGAGGAGTCCTGCCAGTCCCCCTTGGAAATGTGCACCCATCTATCAAAAAAAGTGAGTGCTACTGTTGTAACAAGACATATATCTGGACATATCCAAACCAGAGGAGAAGTAAAAAATGGACATATTTGTATTAGATCCGTCAGGAGCCAATCTGCTTGTTGACAATTTTCATATAGCAACAGGAGATTTTTCAGATGTTGCAGAATACCAATGAACCAAAATAGGTAGCAATAGTAAAATTGGTATTACAAATAGACTGGGTAAAATCTATTACTTAAAGAGTACCTAAACTTTCGGACAACTTCTGATTTTCTGGCAGTATTTGTGTCAATAAAACAAATCCTGCACTTTTTCACTCTTCCCTTGTTCCTGTATTGAGATCTGTTTTTGCCTCTTACTGAATGTTACTGTATATGGAATATGGGAGTACGGGGCTGTGTAACATGTTAGATATTTATATGCAGCTATATTAATATATATGATATAAAAATCCCAATCCCAACCGTGTTTTCAACCAGTGATACCTCTGGAAATAATTTAGATAGCGATGCAACCTTAGTTTATGGAAGAAGAGATTCCCCTCTTTCATGTGACACCAAAAGCAAGTTTGTACATTTTATAATATCTGAGATATAACGGTTTGAAGTGACCTTCCCCCACCTTCATTTTCTCTACATTTTACACAGCCCCGTACTCCATACACAGCCCCGTACTCCTTGCACAATAACATTCAGTGAGACACAGAAACAGCTCTCAACATAGAAGTAAGGTAAAGAGTGTAATAATGCAGGATTTCACAGAAAGGATCCAAAATTTGTTAATAAATTATATAACAAAATGTATTAATGACACAAATACTGACAGAAAATCAAAAGTCTGAAAGTTTAGTTGCGCTTTAAAGATGGATGTCTATATTTTAACATCATGCCATTTTAGGGCCAAGATATTTATATATAAGATTTATAAGGGTTGTACAGGATTAGGAAACTTGTCCAATTTGTTCTTCTCTTGAAGTGACTTTGTGTCCGTTGGTGACAAGGCAATGCAACAACTCAGTGTCATTAAAATGAATGGGAATGAGCTGCAGAATGGCCATATGACCAACGGACATTCTTTCCTGAGAAGAAGAAATCGGCCGTTTTTTGTAATCCTGCACAACGTCTTTAAGGTTATTAGAATTTTTTGAGCACCAAGCTCACTGCAGACAAAAAGATAAACAATAACATTCTGCGGCCATCAGGGAGGCTTACCGCATACTGCTTATGCATTAAATTCAATTATAAAACAGTACGCAGTAAGATCCTAAGCTGGTAGGGAAGTTAAAGCCCTGGATGAGCGAATCAGAACTTCAACTACTATAAAGGCATATTAGCAAATACAATTGCACAACATGTTCAACAATTTAGATTTAAAAATGTATTATGTAGTGAACATTCACCTAAAGACGGTTATACAGTGTTATAAAAACATGACTGCTTTCAACAAAAACGGTGCCACACTTGTCCATACTGTAGGTGGCCTCTGGTATTGCAGCAAAGCTCCATTGAATTGAAAGTGGCTGAGCTGCAATACCACACATAACCTAAGGACAGGAGTAGTGTTGCTTTGTTTTTGTATTTTTAATCCTAGACAACCCCATTAAGCAAAGGTTACATGGGCATGGGTTTAGGAAATTACACAATTCCAATAACCTAGCAGGTTATTGCATTGCTAGCAACTAAAAATCAGAAACTGCCCCAAATCTTCACCTTCTAATATATTGGGGGAAAACATAATATCAGTCTTCATTTGTGATCATTACTGGCAAATCCATGGTAACCACCTAATTCTTTGCTCTTACCTGTAAATGAAGCTCCTTTGGTGGTAGTCATTGTAGGACAGATATTAGCTAGCTTTAGGATTACCTGCTCATGTCTAGTGGAATGGAAGCATAGGCTTTTATACCTTCCATCTTATGACCACTTTGGTGTGCCTCCCAATGACATCGGAAACATGGTAACCATATTAATCAGAAACATGGAATTTTCAATTTCCCAACATGCATATTTAGGAGAGAAGCCAAGTTGGGGTTAAAGGTATCATGTTTACATACGACAATTTAATTAATTAACCTTTAATGAAAGGTTATTTGGCCAAATTTACATAGTAAATGTGGTGTGAGGTTTCACTATTTCTTCTTTAAGTAGAAGTGTCTCAATTTAAGCGCAATGCAAAGATTTAAGTATATTTATGTAAACGCAGTAATTTTTTAAAATTGTGTTAAATGGGTAATTATCAGAATGGTAATGGGTCTAGTAGTGGATAACTGCAACACTTAAAGACAATTCCAAGCATACATACCACTCTCTATCCACATGGGAAACTTGCAAACCCTCATTCATTTGATTTTTTTGTTTTTTTTTACAACTGAGATTCGTGGTCCATTCACTTACATTAGTTGTGATATTACAAAGTGACATGACAATCTTTGGACGCGCAACCACTGTCTCTGCCAAAGTCGCCGTTCAGCCGTATCCTGGCATATAATATGAAACAGTCTGAAAGATCATAGCAGCAAATTACACTGAACTATGAGGGGAGTCGTGCCTAGCTACTACTCTTTCTGGGTATAATGAAGGGGGGCTAGGGCACTGCAAACAAGGATGCATTTTGGATGTAACTGCAAAAAAAAACCCCTAATTCCTGCCCTTTAAAAATTTTTTGAGGAAGTCTTACAAAGATTCTGAGTGAATGGCCGGCCTTAGCTATATGCAGGAGTGGGATGCAACCAGTTTTCCCTGATTCTACTGAGCCAGTTGTTAGTATTACTGTCATATCACAGAACCGTAGAGAAGATATGCTCCTACTTGGCTGTGACCCTGGTGGAGCAGGAAACCATAGTCTTTCTGCCTTACTACTTTCTGACTTGTAGGCCACAAGCCACTTTATGGCTTACAAGCTGTGAGAAGTGAGTGGTAAGTGTCAGTTCAGTGCTTACCTCTCTGCTCCCCAGCCCCTCTCACTCCTTCCTGTACTGGGTACACATGACACATCATAGCAATTCATCTGAAGCAGAGAAAGAGCAGGGCCAGGGAGCTGTGAGTACTGAGCTAATACCACTTTGTGGGGCACTGTCGGGGGGCTATTATACTTTATGGGGCAGTGATGGGTGCCATTATAGTGTACGGGGATACTGATGGAGGCCATTCTACTGTATGAGAACTCTGATGGGACCATTAGACTGTATGGGAGCAGTGATGGGGACAATATTTTGTATGGGGGCATTAAACTTTGTGGGACATTAGGGGGAATATTGAAAGGTTTATCCACCTTTCTAATATTGATGGCCTATCCGTAGGATAGGCCATCAATATTACATCTGTGAAATTCCAACAGCCAGAACTCCTGGAGATCAGCTGTTAAAGGACAGAGTGGCTACCAGTAATGTTTACGCTGCTCACTCACCATACTAGGTGCAATGTAACATGGCTAGGTTCCTTTCACCAGTGCCAGCAAACCATGTTGTTCTGCACAAGTGGCTGGATGTCAGCACTAGTGCATCAAGTGGCGAGTATTGTATTCTGAGGTGGTAGAGGCTGCTTTTTCAGTTCTAGGTACAGAGTGATTCCTGTTCTACTAAGACATAGATCTGGACATGTCCAACCAAGAGGAGAGGTAAAAAAGGACATATTTGTATTAGAGCCATCATGAGCCAATCTGCAGAGATTTTTCAGATGCTGCAGAACACCCAAGAACCAAAATAGGTAAGAATAGCAACAACTGTATTACAAATAGATGGTGTAAAACTTATTACTTAAAGGGGTTGTCCAGTTTCAGACCAATATTAAGAGACAAATATTATTGTTTGTATAATGTAAAAAGTCCACGGTCCATGGTCATGTGATATATGTTCCATGCAGAGGCGTAGCTAGCGGGGGGGGGGGCGCCATTAATACATCCTTTATTTCTAACTAGATCGGTGGCTGCAGACACCACAAAGTCCACAGAAGATACCTCTGCAAACATTCTGTGCAAAGTGGTGCAGGAAGAACCGTGATGCGTCGCTGCCACGGTTTTTCCCGAAGCTGTTTTTTGTTGTGGGACACCACGTGGGGCCTTAGCTTTAAGGCGTTTTCCAGCTCATTTTTAGTTTCAATCAGTTTTATTAGAATTTTAAAGAATGTATATCAACACATACAAGAAAGATAATTGCATATAACCAGGTCGAGAGATATAGGTTACGATGGATGCATAATGATCAATGGAACAGTAAGTAAAGAAATGTCCGCTATTACCTAGAAGAAACAAAGTCCCTTGACCAATATAAAAGAATTAAAGCAAATGCACAGCAACCTAGGGTAATAAAAACGTTGGAAATAGTAATATTGTTGTGATACTACAGAGGCAAGTGATAGGCTTAAAAAGATAAGGACAGTTTTACAGCAGTTGGTTATGGGCTTTTAATGTCCATGGGAGCCAGTTCTTTTGAAACATGCTGTCGCCAAAGACTCCATGGGCTAGGATCTTTTCGAATTGGTAAGTCTGCTCCACTATATTCACCAAATCCCTCCTGGACGGAATAGTAGGTGATTTCCAGTTTCGTAGGAGAGCCAGTGATGCTGAGAGTAATCTATGGCCTATCATCACTCTGTGAGCTGTCGGGAAGGAATCAATCTGCAGGAATAATAAGGCTAAGGCTGGGGAGAGAGGCACACAGTATCCAACCAAGGACGATATCCATCGGGAGACGTCCTGCCAGTATGGCCGCACATGAGGACATGTCCACAGTATGTGAAGTAGAGATCCTTTTTCACCACATCCCCTCCAGCAGGAACTCGGGGTCTGCGGGTACATTCTATGAAGTCGCTCCGGAGTATAGTACCAGTGAAGGAGAATTTTGGTAGTAGTTTCATAATAGGTTACGCATCTGAAGGTCTTCTTAGTAAATGCCAACGCTTTCTGCCATTGCTTGGATGAAAATGTTTGATGGAGTTGAGCTTCCCAACTAAGCAGCGGAGTGGATTTAATCAAATGATCTTTAGAGCCCAAGGTGTTGTAGATTGAGCTGAGGATTTTAGTAGAAGGGTTAGGAGTCTTGAGGAGATCCAGTAGAGATTTATTGTAAGTCACATGTTTGTTGTACTTGGAGGAGAGAAAATGTTTAACTCTCAGATAAGAAAAAAGGCATTGAGAGGGTAGTGAGAAGGTAGATTGAAGGAATTGAAATGAGACTATCGAGTCCGCATTCCAGAACTGGGAGACAGAGGTAACACCGCATGCTCTCCATTGAGACAGATCCAAGTCCAGGATCGCTTGTTCCAGGAATTCAATCGGAGCCCGCTGACATTAAATATCTGCTTCTTTCCCGTCGCGTGGTGGGTATGGCGCCATATATCCGTGAGGTGCTGTAGAATTGGGGACTGGAGAGAGGGTGTCACCTCAGTCCAAAGGGAGTAGAGGAGCCAAGATTGGAGGTTATGCTGTGGTATCATATGGGACTCAATATGTATCCAGGACTTGTAGGGGTTGTTATGCCACCAGTCCTTCAAAGTAGAAAGATGAGAGGCCAAGTAGTAGTCGAAAATATTTGGTACTCCCAAGCCTCCTGCGCCCCGCCTTCTGTATAGGATAGAGGTATAATCCTTCTCGTCCGCGTGTTGTGTCCGCCAGATGTCGTAGAGGTTCTCGTTTAACTGGAATTGGTATAGGCAGGAGGAGTTGTCTCTGTTAATATTAGTCGAATCCATAGAGGGGTCCATGATACTATTGAAGTCTCCACAGATGATTAGCACACCTTGTTGAACATCTCGAATTTGTCTTTGGACTTTATGTAGGAATGCTAGGGTCTTTCGATGTGGAGCATATATATTTACAATGGTGTAAGGGACGTTGTTAATAAGACCCACAATGATGAGGAATCTACCTTGGGGGTCTGCCCTATGCGTCAGCAAGGAGAATGCCATTGAGTCTCTGAACGCGACAAGGACTCCACGTTTCTTCGTACGGTGATGTGCGTGGTATATAGTTGGGAAAGAGGAGTGTTTTAGTCTGAATGCGTCCTTTTGTAGGAGATGGGTTTCCTGAGCGCAGAATATGTCCGCGGATAGCGAGAGAGCCTCTTTCCAAAAATAAGTACGTTTCTGTGGACTATTTAGGCCTCGAACATTGAGAGATGCCAGTTTGAGCACCATGTTTCCCCTTTAGAGTAAAGAGATCGAGAGAGTAGTACAGTCAGCAGGGGAGAGGGGAGTAGTATCACAAGTAGTGAGGTTTATAAACAAAATCTAGGAACGAATAGTTTGGAGACAGATACAGGTTTTCTGTATGTTTTCAGAGGGTCTTGTTCAAAGACTAGCCGGTTAAGCCGTCAAAATAAAGGGGTTATGCACCATATCAGAAGAGTGGTGGCCCTTGTGGAATATCATTCATAGCTTATAGGAGTCTTACGTCCGGTAGTTGGACGAGAAGTAGGATTATCCTCGTCTTGAGGGAGCGATAGTGATATCTTCCATGTCGATAGCAACGCCTTACCTTGATTTAAGTCACGAATGGTAAAGGTGGTCCCGTCTTTATTGATAAGCAGCTTCACAGGAAACCCCCATCGGTATTGAATTTTATTTCGGCGAAGTACTGTTGTAATTGGGAGTAGTTCCCTACGAAGAAGGAGGGTCGTAGCTGAGAGATCTGTGAAGAGTTGTATGTCCTGAAATTTCGGAGGCCAAGTTTTCTGTTTGCGAGCTGCGTCTAGTAATTTTTCCTTTACATGGTAAAAATGGAATCTTGCCAACACGTCTCTCGGAACTGCTTCACCTAGATGCCTAGGGCGAGGGAGTCTGTGTACTCTGTCAATAATGATGTCTGTAGTTGGAGAATCAGGCAGCAAGAGCGTGACATATTCCTGTATGTAAGGGACCAAGTCAGATGGTAGGACTTGTTATGATATACCTCTAAATTTTATGTTGTTTCTACAGGATCGGTCCTCCATATCAGCCAATTTCGCCTTAAGAGTCTTGACGTCTTCCGCTATATCGTTATGAGCATCGATGACTTTATGTGACGTAGCGAAGTCCCCCATTTTGGTTTCAATGTGTGACACTCGTCCGTCTAAAGCTTTGACTGATGACTGAATTGGTTGAAGTAGTTGGGAAATGTCTGTTTGAAGGGAACTGCGGAGGGCCAAGAGCATTTCTCTCAGGGTATGCTCAGAAGCCGGGCCATTAGTAGTTTGGAAGTTATCAAGGTCAGTTGTTGGGGTTGAGGAAGGAGCGTTAGGAGAAGGTTGGTCTTTGAAGTGGTCTAGATCTCCAGAGAATTCTATACGTGGTCTCTGTTTAATCGGACTTGTACTAGGAGACAGTAGGTGTCGTGGAGGTGGATTCGGCTCACTGACGGGTTGAGATGATGCACTATTTCTTTGTTGTGCCGCTACTCGGACGTCTTCCAGAGTTGGAGGAATATGTAGAGCCGGCGTAGTTATAGAGTGTGTGGGAGCCACTTCAGGTATTGGCACCGCTGTATTCGTCATTGCAGGCGTGAGCGACGGGGGGTGTAAGCCCCTCGTGTTCCGAGCTCACGGGGCCCGGTTCTTCCTCTCCGCTACGGTCCCATTCAAAATAATTAGTTAAATTATTATCTGGTCTCCTAACGGATTTCCTACCTATCACCATGATGCCAATTATGCGCATCCAGTAAGTAGCGTTTCAAAGGAAGATATTCCAGTACAGGCTGTCAGTCGTGGAGAGTTGCTAGAAGGTGCACTTGGGCCCCAGAGTTACGCCGCCATTACTTCAGGGGAGGGTAACCACTAAGAAATTTATGTAAAGGGTGCAAACTTCGATTTGCTAATGCTGTAGCTAGGATGTTGTAGTACTAGCACGGGGACTTGTATCAGCCTCACCTGTCGTTGATCCAGAGCAGGGATAGAGGCCCATTCCCGGCCTACACACAGTCAGGGCGGAGCAAGGATGAAGATCAGCTCAAGGCCTGTCTCTGCTGACCAGCAGCAGAGGCAGCGGTTCCCTAATTCGTGTCCGCTCCGCGGACCTAAAGCTGCGCGGACCGCTCAACGGGCCGTGATGTAGCGTGGGCCCCTCGGTAAGATTGGCAGGGAGAAGTAGGAGATATCCACCTCTGCTTGATATAAGAGCTCCGGCGTCTCAGGATCCCCCTGCGTAGGCCGCAAGATGGCGTCCTCCACTCCGAGCGAGCCGTCAATCCTCCTCTCCGCATCGTTGCCGGCGCCGCCCTGAGCCGCCGCTATGCCAGATGACCGATCCCGCAGACCGACAACGCCCCCAGGAGCTGTGGAGATGGGTACGTGAGCGGAGGCCCGCGTCAATAGGGTTGATCTGTTGATCGGTTGAGGGTGCGGGTAAGATGGCGGGCGGCGAGGGGATGTGAATGCAGGCCCCAACACCCGGTTGACATTGAGGCGGCTGCGGGCACGGCCAAACACCTGATTTCAGCTGACTGGGGCACGGGGGGAAGGCCCCTGGGTACGAGTAGGCCCGGAAGGAGCGGGATTCCGCTGATATAGAGCAGATCCCAGCAAAGTCCAGCAGGAGCTATGAAGTAGACGTCTGATCGCTGCACCGGCTAGCCACGCCCCCCCCCCCCTCATTTTTATTGATGATCTGTCCTCAGAATAAATCATCAATAAGAGATAAGTGATTCCCCACTGATCAGCTGTATGAAGGGGCCCCGGTGCCTGTTTATACCATACGCTGTCTGTTTATACAGTGGGGAAAAAAAGGATTTAGTCAGCCACCAATTGTGCAAGTTCTCCCACTTAAAAAGATGAGAGAGGCCTGTAATTGACATCATAGGTAGACCTCAACTATGAGAGACAAAATGAGAAAATATATCTAGAAAATCACATTGTCTGATTTTTTAATAATTGATTAGCAAATTATGGTGGAAAATAAGTACTTGGTCACCTACAAACAAGCAAGATTTCTGGCACTCACAGACCTGTAACTTCTTCTTCAGATCCTGCAGTGCCAGACGTGTTCCCCTGCTTAAGCCAGCAGATATCCGGGCCCGTCTGAAGTTTGCTAGAGAGCATTTGGAAGAGTATTGGGAGAACGTCATATGGTCAGATGAAACCAAAGTAGAACTGTTTGGTAGAAACACAACTCGTCATGTTTGGAGGAGAGTGAATGCTGAGATGCATCCAAAGAACACCATACCTACTGTGAAGCATGGGGGTGGCAACATCATGCTTTAGGGCTGTTTCTCTTCAAAGGGACCCGGACAACTGATCTGTGTACATGAAAGAATGAATGGGGCCATGTATTGTGAGATTTTGAGTGCAAACCTCCTTCCATCAGCAAGGGCATTGAAGATGAAACGTGACTGGGTCTTTCAGCATGACAATGATCCCAAGCACACCGCCAGGGCAACAAAGGAGTGGCTTCGTAATAAGCATTTCAAGGTCCTGGAGTGGCCTAGCCAGTCTCCAGATCTCAACCCCATAGAAAACCTTTGGAAGGAGTTGAAAGTCCATGTTGCTCAGTGACAGTCCCAAAATATCACTGCTCTAGAGGAGATCTGCATGGAGGAATGGGCCAACATACCAGCAAGAGTGTGTGCCAACCTTGTGAAGACTTACAGAAAACGTTTGACCTCTGTCATTGCCAACAAAGAATATATAACAAAGTATTGAGATGAACTTTTGTTATTGACCAAATACTTATTTTCCACCATAATTTGCAAATAAATTCTTTAAAAATCAGACAAAATGTGATTTTCTAGATATGTTTTCTCATTTTGTCTCTCATAGTTGAGGTCTACCTATGATGTCAATTAGAGGACTCTCATCTTTTTAAGTGGGAGAACTTGCACAATTGGTGGCTGACTAAATACTTGTTAAGACCGGAGCTGGCACCTCTGCAGTAGTGCTATGAGGTGCCGCTCCAGTCCTCACACACTCCGGCACGCTCGCTTTTCTAGGGGTTAACTTTCCTGCACTCACCTGTCTATTTAGCCTCCTTTCCGGCGCTCTGCTCTCGCTGGTTATTCAGTTTTCCTGGGTGTCAGCTCCTCCTTGTGCTCTGTTCTGTTTGGCTTCCTTATCTCCTGCTCCTCATTCCTGACCTTCGATCCTCTCCTGCTGCTTCTGTGTTTATTGCTCCTTCCTGTTGAGACCACGGCTTACTTTCCAGTCCATCTCTCCTTGAACGCTGATTCTGTACATCGTGACCTCCTGAAATCGACGTGGCTTGTTTTGACTCTTTTTACGTCTCCTACTCTGGTACTACGAGATCTCCTGCTGCCGATACGGACTAATCGACAATTCTACTGCGCTGCTGGCCCTTTCTGGAGAAAACCTGTTACTGCATCTTCTCCAGCTTTCAGTATTCATCTGCCTCCAAACTTGCTCAGGTGAGTGGTTTTTGGATTCCGGGGCCCTTCTGTGACTTGTGTTGTGCGCCGTGCGCTCTACACCCCTTAGGGCTGTTGTGGTTCTGGCCAAAGGTAGAGACCAAGTCCAACTCCACCATCAGGAGCTCTGGCGAAGACCTCTCGAGGCTGGCTCCGCTTCGGTTCGGGGGCACTGGACACTCGACGCTGTTTTACCCTATTGTACAGGGGTGGGTCTGGATTTCCTAACAGACTAACTCTGTCCGTCACTGCGTTTGGTTCCTAACAATACTTTTTTTTCCCCACTGTAGTGACCGTGTGATGTCATTCCAGCCTTGTCACATAGACATGTACAGGACAAGACTGGACTGTAGTTACATTACATGGCCGCTATGAAAATAATGACACTGTGTAAACAGAGAAGGGGTCACGGCGCTTACACAGGTACCACGGTTCATTCAAACAGCTAATTCTCAGGGTCCCAGGTATTGGAACCCCAATAATTTTTTTTTCCCTTTTTTTTTTTTCTTTTTAATTTGGAAACAACTGGGGCATTATTAATAAGGGGCATTATTTAAAGGGGGTACACAGGGAAGTTATTAATTCAAAGATGCACTTGGGCGCATTATTCATTATGGGGGGTTATATTATATATTTTATAATTGGGGGTAGCAGCAGGATGGGGGCTTTGTGTAGGTGAGGACAATGTGGGTCAGGTGCCTGGAAAAGTGAGGAGCCAAAGATGTCTGTGTTGCAAATTTTACAGAGACTGGAAGACGTGGTCATGGCCATCCAGATGAAAGAGATGGGGAATGTGAACGATTAGTCAGAGAAGTCACCGGTAAGTCACTAAATGCTACTGCCCTGTATTCACCTAAATCGACTGCAGAGCCCTGTATAGAGCCTCTATATACCACTATATGCTCACCGTATACTGATAGTATACGAACATGTCCAAGTTGGGGGTCCACGAACATGTCCACCCCCCTGTGCTGAACCCCTAGCTACGCCTCTAGTTGCATGGTCATGTGATGAACACATCTTGTTACCAGGCAGATGTCTGATTACTGTGCTGTGACTGTATTAAGCTATGTACCTGTGTGTCCATCACATGACCATGGACTGTACATCACATGACCATGGAATGATTTTTATCCACTGGAAGTAAGCAGAATGAATGACAGCAAGCAGAGATCTAGAAAACCATGAGGAAGTGATACAGAAAGTATATTGGAAAATTGTACAACTTTTCATTATACAAACAGTAACATTTGTCTCTCAATATTGGTCTGGAACTGGATAACCCCTTTAAAGATGAATGTCCATATTTTAACAATATGTAATTTTAGGGCCAAGATATAAATATATAAGAGTTAAGGTTATTAGAATTTTAGAGTTATTAGAGTATCCAGTTCACTGCAGACAAAAAGATAAACAATAAAATTCTGCAAGGGAGGCTTACCACATTCTGCTTATGCATTAAATTCAATGATAAAACAGTAAGATCCTAAGCTGGCAGGGAATTTAAAGCTCTTGATCAGCAAATCAGAGCTTCAACTACTATAAAGCTATATTAGCAAATAAATTTGTGCATAATGTTGAACCCATTTAGATAAAAAAATAATTCAAGAGTGAACATTCACCTAAAGAAGGTTATACAGTATTAGAAAAACATGACTGCTTTCATCAAAAACAGTGCCACACTTGTCCATACTGTAAGTGTCCTCTGGTATTGCAGCAAAGCTCCATTGAATTGAACGTGGCTGAGCTGCAATACCACACATAACCTAAGGACAGGAGTAGTGTTGCTTTGTGTTTTTTAATCCTAGACAACCCCTTTAAGCAAAGGTTATATGGTCATGGGTTTAGGATATTACACAACTCCAATAATTTAGCAGATTATTTCATTCCTAGCAACTAAAAATCAGAAACTGCCCTAAGGGAAGAGTCTGGAACAAAGCTAGGGACAAGAATCTCTCTCTAAGTGAAATTGGCTTGGCTAAGATCCCTTTTGCTGTCTCAAGGCTCGGTGAGTCAAAAGCAAATTGAGGATCTGTTACATCCAATAGAGGGCGCATGAGCTCCCCAGCTCCTTTCCCATAATGCCTTGTGATATGGAACAAAGCTAGGCAGCCTATTTGTGGAAAACAAATTTTCATCCTCTTATATATTGGGGGTTTGACATAATAGCAGTCGACAGTTGTGATAATTACTGATAATACTCTGGTTTTAGCCAATTTAAGCTCTGATTTATGATAAATTTATTTGACTCAAAACTAATCTTTGGACTGAACTACCGAAATCTGAAACAAATCTAAAGAGGTTTGGCCATCTCTACTTATTATTTACAGTACTGTGCAAAACCTTTGGGCAGCTGTGGCAAGAATGCTGCAAAGTAAGAATGATTTTAAAAGTGCAAATAGTTTATTACTGTCAATTAATAAAACTTAGTGAATGAAGAGAAGAAGCATCTAAATCGAATCATGATTTTCTGTGACCATGCTTTGGAATAGTTCTGGAATTGATGATAGGGCCCACACAGAGTCCTGATCTCAACATCATTGAGTGATTACATAAAGACAAAGCAGGATTTGAGCAAGCCTAAGTCCACCAAAGATCTGTGGTTAGTTCTCCAGATGTTTGGAAAAGCCTCACTGCAAAGTTCCTTCAAAAACTGTGTTGAAATGTACAGGCGCATCTCAATAACTTAGACTATCTTTGAAACATTTTTTTCTTTCAGTAATTAAATTAAAAAAGTGACCTCCTATATTTTCTAGATTCTTTACACACAGAGTGTTCTATTTCAAGTGTTTTATTTCTTTAAATGTTGATTTATTACAGGTAATGAAAACCCAAATCTAAGAAAATTAGAATATTGTAAAAAAATTTAGTATTGTAAACTCAGTGTCACCTGCCAAGGTTTCCTAAGCCTTTAAATGGTCCCTCAGTCTGGTTCAGCAGGACACACAATCATGGAAGACGCTGATTATGAATTGAATTACTGAAATGAATGAACGTTTCAAAGATATTCTAATTTATTGAGATGCACCTGTACCTAGGAGAATCAATGCTGTTTTAAAGGCAAAGGGTGGCAACACCGAATGTTGATTTGATTTAGGTTTTTCTTTTGTCCATTCACTTAATTTTGTTAATTAACAAAATAAACTATTAACACTTCTGAAAGGATTCTTACTGCGCAACATTTTTTCCACACCTGCCTAAAACGTTTGTATAGTATATATTGCATAGCCTAAACAACCCTAGAATAACAAAGGAAGATTTAGCCCTTTTTTTAACCTTTCCTTTCCAAAATTATCAATAAATTATGTGTAGCCAAAAATGTTAAAAAACTACTCACTAATTCATCTCACAAAAAACAAGCCCCATATAACTAGATTAAATGAAAAATAAAATAAAGTTATGATTCATGGAATTCAATAAAATATATATATATATATATATATATATATATATATATATATGTTCAGTTTTTCATACAATATTTGGGAGGGTGGGGCATTAATGGGGATTCTGCACAGGGCTCTATCCATCCTAAGACTGGCCCTGACTGCATACACAAATACAGCAGAGCAGAGATGAATTGCAAGAATATATAGTGGCAAATGATCTAAACAATGTTAACCAGCATAAGTTCATGAAAAACAGGTCATCCCTAACTTCATGCTTTAAGGAGGTAAGTGCAAATCTGAAAGGTAGTTATGCAGCTGATGTATCTCAATTTTGCAAAAGGAATTGATACTGTACCTCACAGTACAGTACCTAAAGCTACAGATTCAAGGCTTAAGGGACAGAATTGGGTAAAGAAGTGGTTAAAAAGAATGTTCCACAATTTTTTTTTTTACTTATGAAAAGTATTTATAAAACTATTTATACACATCTTCATATCACAGAATTGTACATTGCAATATAAGATGTGTATGGGAGAAGCTGCGCCTGGCTGTTATGGGGGATGTGCTCACTATTACTTACTTATATATACCTTGGCTGTATAGTCTGGTCATGGTGGAAATTGTCCCAGTGGGGTGACTGCTATAAGAATTCACTAGAATTTAGTTGTATTCCTGCACTTTAACATCTTTCTATACTATTTGATGTACTGGACCTGATGAGGCTGATGAGATGACTATGATAGTGTGGCTGGCGCAGGGTAGATGGTGTGTAAACATAACAAACAGTCATACTTACTTGTCCTGGGCTCCATTATGGCATCCAGCAGTCACGTGAGGCTCACGAACATCATGACGCTTTGACAAAAGGCCCCTCATGACCATTGCACCAACCCCTGAGAAGTGTTGAAGGTCTAGTGGAGCCAACTACAACCACCATGAGCCCAACTGTGACTGACTACTACTCCTATCCTGCCTACAGTCCTTCATTGGGTTGCTACAGGAATAGAGGCTTCATTAATATAATAGAGCTGTCCTCTGTCATTGTAATTCCTCCCTCCACTGATAAGAAGGTGATACTGATATCAAGATGACATATGGTTGGACATGGAGACATGCAGGTTCTGTATGGTATCCTGTGTCACATTTGCCCACAGATGTTGCAGATGGGCCTGTATCTCTGCTGGTCTCATAAATGTTCAATTGGCAAAAATATGGTGACTGGGCAGGCCAAGGTTGTGTTACAATCGGTGGGAAACATTCCTGGGAAACCCTTGCTGTGTGTAGCCAAGCATTAATTTGTTGAAAAATGTCAGTTGGAAGCCATGCCAGGAGAGGCAACATAAGTGGCCACAGGATGTCCTGCACATATTGAGGAGTTTTTAGTGTCCCTCGTATCACTACTAGGGGTGGCCAATTGAAGCGCTCACCACAAGACTTTCATACTCAAACCCAAAGGTCATCGGATCCCAAACAGAGTGAAAACTCAAAGACAATATGGTTCTAGTCTGCAGCAGTCCAGGTTTCTTGTTCATGACACCACTGCAAATGAAAGCAATGTTGGCTGGCTGTCAATGGTAGGCACATAATGGGCACGTTGACACCAAATTTCCCTCTGCTAAGCACCTGGAAATGGTCAGTCTAGAGATAGAAGTGTGTAATGACAGCGCTATCTGTGCCTGGAAGGCAAGCAAGGAAACAGTGGGTGCTGCTTATCCTTGTTGGCTAATCAAATGGTTCTCTCTACTGATGGCCTGACTGGGCCACTCGGAGCCTGTTTGCCGTGAGTGCGTGCTTTCACATAATCACTGCTTCCAACAGCCTAGAGAAGCAGAAATTTGTCAAAACGACCATCCTTCTCTCCAATCCAGTCCAATGATGCGCCCCCTCTCAAAGTGTGTCAAGTGAGCACAATGTCTTCGAGTGCATCACAGAGGCATTTTTAGTAGTCAACAAACTCTCACTAAGAGGTACACTACCCAAAAGTAGCCTCTGAGAGCCTTTTAAATAGGGCTGCAGGGGAAGAACTTTTATGCTCTCTTGTGTCAAGACCCACTGTCTAATCCAACAATACCTGTAAACATTTACATATTCAGAATGGGCTAAAGTCAGCAGTGGGGTACCACAAGGATTGGTATTAGACACAAATCTGTTTAATCTCTTTATTAATGATTTTGTGGAAGAAATGGATATTAAAGTGTCAGTCTTCGTTGATAAAAAAAAAACCTCTAGATTTCTTAAAATTGAGCTTTGGGCAACAACATGGCCAATGAAATTTAATGTCAACAAACATAAAGTAATATACCTAAGCTGAAGTAATTGTAATATACGCTAAATGGTACAACCAAGGGCAGATTAATGGGCCTTAGTCTGAAAGTGTTCTTCCCCCAAAGATCTCTGTGACAGTATAATCACATAGAAAATCCATACCTATTACTTCCAGTGATGTTTCCTTGGATGGTAAATGTTGTTTTCCCTCATCTTCTCCATTCACTGCAGATCGCCATGAGGTTTCTTCCAGTCACAAGTTGTTTCTGCAGAGTTTGTCAGAGAAACATCTTAGATTCCTCACATTTTCATCATCCTCTGCATTCTGCTGCTCCCCCTAATACTATGCCCCAAGTACTGTAATAGTGCCCTTAAGAGGAAAATACTAAGGACAAAGAGGGACAAGCACTGCAGAAAATTTAATATATTAAATCATGCCTCTAAGCATACAGTGATGAAGCCTATTTAATGCTCCCCACAGAGTATAATGTCTCAATGTGGTGCTCCACACACTATAATGTCTCATAGTGGCCCCACACAGTATAATGTCCCACAGTGATTCTCCACACAGATTTCCATATTGCTCCTCACACAGTATAATGTCCTGTGGTGCCACTCCACACAGTATAATGTCCCATAGCGGCCCCTCCATACAGTATAATGTCTCATAGTGGCTCCCACACAGTATAATGTTCCATAGTGCTCTGCACACAGTATAATGTCCCATAATGATTCTCCACACAGTATAATGTGCCATGGTGTCCTTCACACAGTATAATGTTCTATAGCAATCCTCCACATATTATAATTTCCCATAATGATTCTCCACACAGTATAATGTGCCATAGAAACCCACCACATATTATAATTTCCCATAGTGGCCCCCACACAGTATAATATTCCCTAGTGCTCCTCACACAGTATAATGTCCTGTGGTGGCACTCCATACAATATAATGTCCCATAGTGGCCTCCACACAGTATAATGTCCCACAGCAGCCAATTTATACAGTATTATGTCTCACAGTGGCCCCAACACAGTATAATGTTTCATAGTGCTCCTCACACATTATAACGTCCCATGGTGGCACTCCACACAGTATAATGTCCCATGGCAGTCCTCCACAGAGTATAATGTGTCATAGAGGCCTCCACATAGTATGTTGCTCCAAATTGCTCCCCACACAGTATAATTTCCCATAGTGATTCTCCACAAAGTATAATGTCCTATGTCTTCCTAAGGCTAGGTTCACATCTGCGTTCGGGTTTCCGTTCGGGGGGTCCGCTTGAGGTTGATGAGGTTGTTTTGACACAACCTGCATGGGAATGGCTGGAGGATTCCTATGGAATGGAAGACATGGAAGGTCTCACACACTGCATAACGGAATACATTAATTTTTGTGTGGACACCACGGTACCGACAAAAGTAGTGCGGTGCTTCTCTAACAATAAACCATGGATTAATTCTGATATAAAAGCTCTTCTCAAGGAGAAGAAGATGGTATTTAAATCAGGAGACAAGGAAGGACTGAGGGATTTACAAAAAGAGCTGAGGCGTCAAATCCGGGAGGGAAAAGCCAATTATAAGAGAAAAATGGAAGAGCAAATAAAAAGGAAAAACATTAGCACAGTCTGGAAAGTTCTTAAGTCAATATCTGGTCACAGACAGCCTGTCTCTGAGGTAGAAGGAGATGCTAAGTGGCTTAACGAACTAAATCTATTCTTCAATAGATTTGATCACACACCTGCTCCTCCCATCCCAGCATGTCATTCAATCCCATTTCCCACACTGACCTCACCTCCTGCTGTTAGTTCTCACCCCCATTTCAGTAAATCTAGCAATCAGTCATCTGGCTACAGTCTGATTTTCACAAGTGTCCAGGTGAGAAAAGAACTGAAAAAGATCAAGGCGGGGAAGGCTGCAGGGCCAGATGGTATCAGTGCAAGGCTAATTAAGACTTGCAGGGACCAGCTATGTGGTATTATTAAATAAATGTTTAATATGAGCCTGAAGCTGGGAATGGTACCACAACTGTGGAAATCATCTTGTGTGGTACCAGTTCCAAAGACACCTCACCCGATGGACCTTAGTAGCATTGACATCCCACCTGATGAAGATATTAGAGAGATTGGTTCTCACACATCTCAGCCCTCTAGTGAGCTCGGCTATGGACCCTCTCCAGTTTGCTCATCGGCCGGGCATTGGGGTGGATGATGCCATCATCCACCTTCTGCACAGAGCTCTTTCTCACCTGGAGAAACCAGGGAACACAGTGAGAATAATGTTCTTTGATTTCTCCAGTGCTTTTAACACCATACAGCCGGGTCTACTGAGAGAAAAGCTGGCCCTTGTTGGAGTGGACCACCACCTCTCCAACTGGATCCTAGACTACCTCACAAACCGACCTAAGTATGTGAGAGCCCGGGACTGTGTGTCAGACACTGTGATCTGTAATACAGGGGCACCTCAAGGTACAGTTCTTGCCCCTTTCCTCTTCACACTGTACACTGCAGATTTTATGTGCAACTCATTTAGCTGCTACTTACATAAGTATTGTGATGACTCTGCAACAGTAGGCCTCATCACAGACGAAGATGACGGGGAGTACAGAGAATTGAACCTGGATTTTGTGTATTGGTGCCAGCGGAACCACCTTAGGATTAATGCTGGGAAGTCCAAGGAGATGGTGGTGGACTTTTGTAAGAGCAGATACCCTCCTAAACCAGTGGAAATCTAGGGGACGGGCATTGAGATAGTCAACACCTATAAGTACCTAGGGGTGCTCCTCAATAATAATCTGGACTGGGCAGATCACTTGGGTGCACTGTACAGAAAGGGACATAGTAGGCTCTACCTGCTTAGGAGGCTGAGAGCCTTTGGAGTCCAGGGGGTCTTTTTCAACTCTATAGTGTCATCAGCCATCTTCTTCGGAGTGACCTGCTGGGGGAGTAGCATATCAACCAGGGATAGGAATAGACTCAACAAACTGATTAGAAGGGCCAGCTCTATCCTTGGGAGCCCCCTGGACCCAGTACAGGTGGTGGGTGACAGAAGGATACTGTCAGTGGTGAGCTCCATGAGGGAGAATAACTCCCATCCGGTGCATGAGACCGTGATAGCGTTGGGCAGTACTGTTAGTGACCAACTACTTCACCCTAAGTGTGAGAAGGAGCGTTATCAGAAGTCTTTCCTCCCCGTTGCGGTTAGGCTGTACAACCAACACTGACCTAAGCGGAGATCACTCCATACATAGAACTGAAAGATCTTTAAGTTGTGGTATCCCTTCTACTACTTTTTTACCTGTACCTTTCTATCTGTATCTACTGTCACTGTAATGCCTCTACCTTGGAGCTTTTGTATATATTGTTTTTTGTGTTTGTATTATCTATTCTGCTGTAACAAACTGAATTTCCCCATGGTGGGACTATTAAAGAGAGTCTATCATTAGAAAAACACATTTTTAACTAATGGCACGTTGGAATAGCCTTTAAAAAGGCCATTCTACTCCTACCTTCCATTCTAAGCTTTTCCCCGCTGTTTCTGATAAAATCAGTTTCTTCTATTATGCAAATTAGGATCACAGAGCACCGGGGGTGTTCCGCCTGTGCTCCGAGCACCCTCTGCATCATAACACTGCACTGCCCCTTAGCTGCTTATGTTCACTTCCCTCCTCCTCTTCGCCGGAACTTCTGCAGGCATCAGACTGCGCATGTCGATATCCAGACAGCCATTTTCCGGTGGTCTGCTACACGAGTGTACTGTGTAGCAGACCACCGGAAAATGGCCGCCCAGAGATGCTTATGTACTGCGCTGCATTACGCTCCTATAGCAGACCACCGGAAAATGGCCACCTGGACATTGACATGCGCAGTCCGATGCCTGTGAAAAACAAAAGTTTCGGCGAAGAGGAGGAGGGGAGTGAACATAAGCAGCTAAGGGGGGGTGGAGAGTTATGATGCGGAGGGTGCTCGGAGCACAGGGGGAATGCCCCCGATGCTCTGTGATCCTAATTTGCATAACAGAAGAAACTGATTTTATCAGAAACGGCATGGAGAAGCTTAAAATGAAAGGTAGGAGTAGATTGGCCTTTTTAAAGGCTATTCCAATGTGCCATTAGTTAAAAATGTGTTTTTCTAATGATAGACTCCCTTTAAAGGATTATCGTATCTTATCTTACCACTGCTGGCCTGTGTCAGTTACTGTAACCATAGGAAATGGAGAATTTACAATCGGTGTGGACACGGGTGAACAAGATACAAGATCTCAAGCAATGCAATATGGACAAATATAGATATTTGTAAGAATTATATATTTTTACTTTATTGACCTATTTAAATATTTCCCCATTGTGGGACTATTAAAGGACTATTATTATTATTATTATTATTATTATTATTATTATTAAAGTGGCGTATCTCCAGTTATAAACAACGTTTCATAAATTAATAGTGGATTTAAATATAAGAAACATCATATATCTTATTAAGGAGATCTGTTTCAATCAGAAATTATTAAGCTGTTGTCCTGCTCCTTTTTTCAATCTGACTCACACATAGAGCTCTATGGGGCTGGGAGGGGTGGAGTATAGTAGGCTGCTGCCAACTGGTTAATTGGTTGTGTCCTTCCCCACTTAATAAGCTGCTTTCCTCTCCCTTATCTTTAATCTGACTGTTGCATAAGATTCATCTCCATATTTAGCATCATACACACAGAACTGAAGGGAGAAGGGAGGGATGGTGTGATGATTCCGCTTAAATATGGCTATAACTCAAAGCTGTATTTTGATCTCTGGGTATAGTATCTCCCTTCTTACTTGCATTTATTCATAATGTGCGCAGCTATAAGCCTAGGTGTATATTGGCAGTAGTAGCAACATTGTCACAATAGGGCTTTGTATCCATCCCAGCAGGGCTCCATTGAATTCCTACACAGTCCTGGCTGATCAAACAAACATGCATTGATCAGTCTGGACTGGTAGATCAGACATGGTTGATAACATTGTATCATTCCACTTGGTCTCAGCTCTTTACAAAGAACCTGGACTTGAGTGCATTACTCAATCAGACTTGCTGTTATTGATGACCTCATTCTGGGTGGTGTCATCAAGGGTATAAAAGATGAGGTAAGAGTCCAGTGAGTGAGTTTTTACAGCCAGACTACAGGATATTACAGACAGACCACTGTGAAGAGCATGCAGGCTGGATTGTTGTATTAATGCTACATGCTAAGCAGCCTCCACTGGTGATCTCCACATGCCATGTGTGAGTGTTGGACTATAGAGCCACATCCAGGAGATGTGTGGTAAAGTAACTATTTCACTTTTATGCCCTTTTTATTTCATTGCACTGTATCTTGTAACTAGTAACTGTTAATGCTTGCATATATCTACATATCTGTTTTGAACTGCATGTGTTAGATGTTAATACCGACCCATTTAGGGGTTAATAAATATATAAAATTTAGAAAGCTTGTCTTGTATTTATCTTGTGGACCCGGCACTCACTGGCGGTGAGTGTGGTTTTTTATGAAAGAAGACTCAGGTATGAGCCAACGCGGTGTTGGCGCACTGAGGATCTTTCACATTGGTGGCAGCGTAGTGGGATCTTAGGATAAACAGCATGCGTTGGGGACCTTTATCCCTCAAACGCTGGGGATTGTAGTAATCCTATGAGACAAGCTCGGTATTAAAGCAAGCATTAAGATACAGTGAAAGTTTGATACAGTGCTGTTCCCCTCCCTTACTCTTTGTATTCTATCCTATCTTTTATTTGTCAAATACCAGTGGATAGCTAGTGGGCTCAGAAGCAGATCTCCAGAATTGCTGAACCAGGCTTTTGGAGATCTTGAGCATATGGCTGAAATGGAGGCAGCCACATCCATGCAGAGAATCGAGCAGAGTCCTGATTTTGGGGCTAGGCCAGGAAGTGTGGAAAGCAGCCCGTTCCCAAGGATTACTTCATCAGGGGGGTCCAGTAGCCCCAGCCTTGTGGGGGGAATGGCTTCATACTGGCAAATGGCCCTGCAGCAAATAGGTACCAGTGACCCTAACATATACCTGCAGGTGTTGTACCATTTTCAGGAAGCTGTAGAACAAGATCGACAGGCTGCTGAGCGACAGGCAGAGAGAGAGAGAGGAAGGCTGCTGAGCGACAGGCCGAGAGGGAGTATCAGCTTGAGCTGAAGAGGCTGGAAATCTCCCAGCAGGCGCAAACGCCAACAACCCTGCAGAGACCCTCAAGTTGGAAGGAGAAGCCAGGCCGGAGTTCACCACAGCCGTCTGTCGTCAGGTCGGGTGAGACAAACTATGCCCCGGGTGGTCCCTCCCCTGTCCCAAGAACTCTGGGCACCCTAGTGACCTTCCCCAAACCCCAAGGGGAGGTGCGGCGGGGCCATGCCTGTAACCAGACAGGACATTTCAAGGAGGAGTGCCCCAACCACCCTGAGAACTTCCCTGCTTCCCAAGCCACAGCAGGTGACCCATCTGTGTGTCTGGACGGGGGTGCAGGAAAAGGAATGCGGACTGTGGGACTATTGACTCATTTGCCTGCTAATGTACTGTTGGGAACTGATTTAGGACCTATGATGTCCCAATATGGGGTGGGGAGCACCCCAATTTACTGTGATAAACTGTCTATGATTAATGCTGATAATGTGTTTGTCATATCTGCAGAGAGGGCTTGTAACCCCCTCTCTGAGATACTTCCCATGGCAGTCAATGTAAATGCTAATGAGTTGCCTTCAGCTGAGAGCAGGGAAGATGCCAATGAGCTTCCTGCAACCCAGCTCAGCAAAAATGTCATTGATGCTTTGTTCACCCCCGTGCTAGGAGCCAATGAGACTTTGTCTGTAGACACACCCACAACTGCGGGGGCGTCTCCCTCCCAGCTTGTTAACATGTCTACTGCAGATCTCATTGAGGCCTGGTGTGAATTAACAATTGCTAATGAAGGTACTGTCAATGTAATTGCCAATGCTTGTTGTGAAAGTTTACAGGGTAGCTCTTCTGAGTCACTGGAAGCGACTTCTACTATTTTGCCCAGTGCATCCGATAAGCACCCAACTGCTGACCATGTACCAGGTGGTCAAGTAGGCTATGGGGATCTTATGGCCGATCCAGGTGAGGGACGGACTGCTGGTAGTGCGGTGTTAGCCCACAGCCAGAGTGCTACAAGGGTGGAGGGCGTTCCGACCCTTGGACCATTGCCTACACCACCTGGAGTCGGTGCTGAGACCGCCATGACTAGCCTCACTCCCTTGAAGCTGGAGAAGTCCAGCCGGTATGAGACATACACGTCTCTTCTGTCCAGTTCTATTCCAGGAGTGCCCATGGCCCAAGTGCAGATGGCATGGGGTACTGGAGGTGTGATCCAAGAAGAGGGTAAGTCCAATGTATTACCTGTCAATGTATTGTGGGGGGATGGTTTGGGGAAGCATGATCTCAGTCATTTGCCCAAGGTATCACCATCACCCACCCAAGTACAGGAGGAACAGGGTCCAAACATACCTTTGCCAGAACCAGAGGTGCCCCTAGGTTTGGAAGCAAAGGGGGAGGTGCAGAATCCCCTATAACTCTCCCAACTAGCGGCTAGTGTGAGAGAGACCCTGAGAGACCGCCGGGATGGGGTCTCTGAACTGGTATCCCAAAGACTTGGGGTTATGAGTGTGGCTCCACAGGGTGCCAGCACTCAGAAAGCGGACCCAGAACAGGCAGGAGGTAGCCAAGTGTACGTGGCTCAGGGCCTAAGCCTTAGAAGTGTTCCTAGTCAGACTAGAGAGCCACAAGGGTCCGGCAGCTATGTAACATACACCTCTCTTTTGTCTCACTCCAGCCAAGAGTTCAGAGATGCTGTCCAAGCTGACCCTAGTCTGGACATATTGAAGGCGCGTGCCGCTCAACCACCCTCGGAGTCTGACAAGGCCCGAGTCTACTGGGACCCTGGGGGTTGTGAAGCCTTGGGGCCAGAGCCTGAGAAGCTGGAGGCGGAGGTGCTCTCAGAAGAGGGACACAGGTCCCTACTTCCTACAAGCCCCATCTAAAGGGGGAGGTGTGATGATTCCGCTTAAATATGGCTATAACTCAAAGCTGTATTTTGATCTCTGGGTATAGTATCTCCCTTCTTACTTGCATTTATTCATAATGTGCGCAGCTATAAGTCTAGGTGTATTTTGGCAGTAGTAGCAACATTGTCACAATAGGACTTTGTATCCATCCCAGCAGGGCTCCATTGAATTCCTACACAGTCCTGGCTGATCAAACAAACATGCATTGATCAGTCTGGACTGGTAGATCAGACATGGTTGATAACATTGTATCATTCCACTTGGTCTCAGCTCTTTACAAAGAATCTGGACTTGAGTGCATTACTCAATCAGACTTGTTATTGATGACCTCATTCTGGGTGGTGTCATCAAGGGTATAAAAGATGAGGTAAGAGTCCAGTGAGTGAGTTTTTACAGCCAGACTACAGGATATTACAGACAAACCACTGTGAAGAGCATGCAGGCTGGATTGTTGTATTAATGCTACATGCTAAGCAGCCTCCACTGGTGATCTCCACATGCCATGTGTGAGTGTTGGACTATAGAGCCACATCCAGGAGATGTGTGGTAAAGTAACTATTTCACTTTTATGCCCTTTTTATTTCATTGCACTGTATCTTGTAACTAGTAACTGTTAATGCTTGCATATATCTACATATCTGTTCTGAACTGCATGTGTTAGATGTTAATACCGACCCATTTAGGGGTTAATAAATATATAAAATTTAGAAAGCTTGTCTTGTATTTATCTTGTGGACCCGGCACTCACTGGCGGTGAGTGTGGTTTTTTATGAAAGAAGACTCAGGTGTGAGCCAAAGCGGTGTTGGCGCACTGAGGATCTTTCACAGATGGAGTATAGTAGGCTGCTGCCGACTGGTTAATTGGCTTATTGCTTCATTCTGTGCATCAGTAGCCTGTTATCTACAAGCCTAGCAGTGTTAAAAGAGCAGATAGTAGCAGAGTGTAGCAGCAACAATTATTTGAGTGCTTTTTCTAGCAATCTTATTCTACCTTTCCCTTCTTCATAGACTAATATGTAGTAACTCAGCCTGAAAAGTGTAGAAGAAAATATTTCTTTAATAAGATATATCACAAAGTTTCTTATATTCATCTGAACTATTCATTTATGCAAAGTTGTTTATAGCTGGAGGTATGCTTTAACTGCAATTGCTGAGATAGGAATACCTCTTTTAAAGTCTTGTTCACGTATGTTGTATTAAGTACCATTAACTTCAATACTGTAGATATTTCTCCCCTCATCAAATAATAGATTGAAATTATGAGTGTGTGACAGGTGGATCAGCTGTAATGGTGATGACTTTCCTGTTGTAGACATCTCATTATTAATACAAAAGCAATTACCGTCTGGTAATGAGGCTTAGGATGCAATGTGAGTGTGCCATAATGCATACATGAATATTTGTGTCTGACCTACAAGTTATGGACAGCTCATGTTATCCATTTTCATGCCAAGTGGCAAATTAACTAAGAACTTTAGAGTCATGATGGCTGAGATTAAAGACACATGACACACATGGTTTTCTTTGCTTTTAAATTGGTTCATGGTGTTTAATGGGTAAAATCAGGTTCATTGGCTTTGAAAATATAGTTTATAATTGGATTGAAAACTAGTTAAAGGATCATATCCAGACAGTTGTGGTCAATGACTGCTTCTCAGATTGGTCCTTTGTTATAAGTGGTGTATCCCAGGGTTCAGTGCTGGGTCCGCTGTTATTTAACTTATTTATTAAAGATATAGAAGATGGATGGGAATAATAGCACTTTGCAGATGATCCCAAGCTAAGTAGCACAGTGCATTCTATGGAGATTATACATAGTTTACAAGCAGACTTGGACAGACAATGTTTGGGCATCCACATGGCAAATAAGGTTTAATGTATAAATTAGATATTACCATAATTGTATCGACCTAGAGAATAAGGGTAACATACTACTTATGCTGTACTGTGAATGGCAAAACATTTAACGTGTTAACAAGAAAATCCAGAATTAATGGGGGTTTTTTTTATCCCTTCTGAAAGGTTAAGAAAATTCAGTCAATAATTTGTAGGCATCCCACAATTGTGTCATTAAAAAAAGCAAATCTCATGCCGCAAAAAACAAGACCTTACTTGGATATGTAACTTGTACAATGCGACAAGAAAAAAGGCTTGAAATTTACATGAGAAAAGACACCAGAACTGACCCACCAGAATCTCCCCTCCTTTCTCAGCCCTAGGAGCTAGCTGGAAAATAGTAGGGAATTGGTGTACCCAGTGTCTGCCACACAGTATACATATTTCTTTATCACCATAAATAAATGAATGCAACACTCAATTGATTAATTCTTTGTTTACAAAATGAGTACACTTCTTGGGAAATTCCACTTAATGGAACCTCTGGGGTTCTGCAAAAGCAGCATGGCATTCAAAGACCAGTCCCTCAATCTACAATCCAAAAAAATCAAAAAACACTCTTCTTCCATTCTGAGCCCTGCTGTATGCCCAAACAGCAGTTTTCCTCCAAATGTGGGTTATTTCTGTACTTAAGAGAAATTGTGTAACAGATTATGGTTTGCAATTTCTACTTTAACCCCTTGTGAAAATTTGTGGCTAAAATTTTATTGCATTTATTAAATTTTATTTTTCATTTTCCTGCCTAATGTTAATAAAATCTATGAAACACCCATGAGGTCAAAATGCTCACTATGCATACATTTTTTAAAGGGTGTTTTTTTCCAACTTATGGGTGGTTTACTTTTATACTAGGGCTCTGCAAATGAAACATGGCACCCAGAAAGTATTCCAGCAAAATCTGTCCCCCAGACAACGAATATCGCTCTTTCAAGCCTGCCATGTACACCCATACAGCAGTTCATATCCACATATACCATAGACCAAATATCGTGTATTTCTGTGGTCATGAGAAATTGCATAACAAATTGCGGGGTGCATTTTCTCCTTTAACCCCTTATGAATGTGTAAATTTTAGAGCTAAATAAATGCATCACTGAAAAAAAAAAATTAAGTGTCTAAATTTCACCTTCATTTTGTTTTAATTCTTGTGAAACACTTAACAAACTTCCCAAATTCTGTTTTGAATTATTTGAGGGTTGAAGTTTTCAAAGTGGAGTTTCTATATCGGCTTCAGAACTGAAGTGGTCCCTAAAAATGGGATTGGGAAATTTTATTGTAAATTTGAAAAATTGCTGTTGGACTTGTAAGCCTTCTAACATCCAAAATATATTCAAATATATTTAAAAGAGGATGCCAAAAATAAAGCAGAGATATGATAAATAATATTTATTAACTAAATTTGGGTGGTATGATTGTCTGAAAAGCATATTTTGATAATTTTCCAAATTTTCACAATATTTTTTTCCTATATTTTCATAAATAAATAGAAAAAATATTGATCAAAGTTTACCACTAACATGAAGTACAATTTGTCATGAGAATTCACTTGGGTAAGTTAAAGCGTCTCAAAGTTATTACCACATAAAGTCACACATGTCAAATTTGAAAATTAGGGCTTTGTCAGAACATCCATAACTGGCTGCCATGTGAAGGTGTTAAAGAACTTAAATTCTATAGCATTGAGGAAAGAAGGAAAAGGGGCGACATGACACCTGAGGTTAAGTTCATGTCTGTGCCGTGGTCTCCATCGTTTGGGGTCAACCAGCGGACCGCTGAAACAGCGGTTACATGGGTGTGCGCTGTAAAGTGGCAGAGAAAAAAGTCCTCCATGCAGGTCTTTTCTCTCTGCCGATTTTCTGCGTTTTCTGTGATAGTTTCCAATGGAGACTCCGACGCAGATGTGAATTTAGCCTCAAAAGTATAAATAAGGTTTAGGAGAGAGGTATTTTTAATAATAAACTAACCATGATAACAAAGTGGCAAAATCTGAAATTAGTTGGGGGGAAGATCCGATTCAATGTCTGGAAATATTATTTCACTGAAAGAGTAGTTGAAGCTTAGAACAAATTTCCAGAAGATGTGGTGAATTTAAGCATGCCTGGTATAAACACGTCTTTTCTAAGATAAAATGGAAATAATATCAATATATATATATATATATATATATATATATACTGTATAATATATAATATAAATAATATATATATCTGATGAAAAAGCCATGACAGCACCCACAAAGGGAGGTATTTCTCCTCTAAATGCACGGTAGCACCCAGTCTCCAGTCAGGGCATAAACATAAAAACTAAAAGGTTCTTTAATGGAGTCCAAGAAACATAATGTATCGACCCTCGCAGACACTTGACAAAGACCCATTGTTTTAGGATCCTTCTTTATAGGCCCCATAGCAACTACTAGTTTTCTCTTTATGGTATGTCAATGAAGTTCTTGGCATATATTTTGATCAAATTGTGAGAGCCCATCTGGTAGTCACAAGATGACCTCTTTGGATGAGACCTTATACTAGAAAAGCTCATTTCTCTCTTGTCTAGGCCTCGAAATGAAATAAGGGGAAGTACAGTATAGTTCAGCCATGTTATGTTTTAATCAAAAAAGTAATGGGCAAATAGGCAGTGTGCACCAACAAAAATATGCACAATGCAGCAAATAAAATAAGTCATCGCTGCCAAACATTATGAAATATATGTTCTGGTGCATACTACCATATCTGCAGTACAAACACAAAACATTGCAGCAGCGCTCTACTAGCTCTAAGAGCATTACTGATACCAATGAAGTTCTTAGTGGTCTCAGTAAACAATAGCTCCAGCAGAATGTCCAACGTGGTGGCAGCAGACTCATCTAGCTGTAGGTTAGACAGTGGCATCAGAATACAATTGTCAGTTGTCATATAAATACATCCTAATAATCATTACCTACATGTAAATGGATTAGTTCAGGATGTGGTCTTGACTAAAACACAAGAATCCACTTGAGGATGGTGCAGTGAAGAGGCAGAAATGTGGCAGTTAAACTGAAGTGAACTTTACTGTAACAGGGGCACAATGCTTGGTGGTTACACTACAAAAGGCTTGGAAGTTACAAAGGGTACAAGGCTTGGTACTTACAACCTCTAATAGGGCACAAGAGCTTTTTGGTTATAGTTACAGTAGTATGGCATGTAATAATATGATGGACAACGCTGCAGGACATGTTGGGCTGAGTGGTAGCAGTGGTGGTACCCTTGGTAACATGAGTAGCAGTACAGAATGGAAAAATGTGATGAAATGGGCAACAAGAGATGATGTCCAGCTGTTTAGGACTCGGAGTATTGCTAGACCCTCTCGGCCATTACGCTTGGGCTGGACAACATAAAATTCCCATGGCAGACTAGGCCAGCTCCTCCAACTGCTTTAACCTATTGGCCCACAATTCCATGGTGTCACAAGTAACTGCTGGAATATACATGTTTTCTAGGTACGACTTGGTCTGGTTGGCGTTGCAAAGTGAATAATTTCAGGTTAATCATGTTGCACATACTGTACTGACCACTGATTCTGCTGCTTTTACTCCTGATACTTATAGATGTGACACTGGCAGAGGATACAGTGCTTTGCGAAAGTATTCGGCCCCCTTGAACTTGTCAACCTTTTGCCACATTTCAGGCTTCAAACATAAGGATATAAAATTTTAATTTTTTGGTGAAGAATCAACAACAAGTGGGACACAATCGTGAAGTGGAACGAAATTTATTGGATATTTTAAACTTTTGTAAAAAATAAAAAATTGAAAAGTGGGGCGTGCCAAATTATTCGGCCCCCTTAAGTTAATACTTTGTAGTGCCACCTTTTGCTGCGATTACAGCTGCAAGTCTCTTGGGGTATGTCTCTATCAGTTTTGCACATCGAGAGACTGAATTTCTTGCCCATTCTTCCTTGAAAAACAGCTCGAGCTCAGTGAGGTTGGATGGAGAGCGTTTGTGAACAGCAGTTTTCCGCTCTTTCCACAGATTCTCGATTGGATTCAGGTCTGGACTTTGACTTGGCCATTCTAACACCTGGATACGTTTATTTGTGAACCATTCCATTGTAGATTTTGCTTTAGGTTTGGGATCATTGTTTTGTTGGAAGATAAATCTCTGTCCCAGTCTCAGGTCTTTTGCAGACTCCAACAGGTTTTCTTCCAGAATGGTCCTGTATTTGGCTCCATCCATCTTCCATCAATTTTAACCATCTTCCCTGTCCCTGCTGAAGAAAAGCAGGCCCAAACCATGATGCTGCCACCACCATGTTTGACAGTGGGGATGGTGTGTTCAGGGTGATGAACTGTGTTGCTTTTACGCCAAACATATCGTTTTGCATTGTGGCCAAAAAGTTTGATTTTGGTTTCATCTGACCAGAGCACCTTCTTCCACACGTTTGGTGTGTCTCCCAGGTGGCTTGTGGCAAACTTTAAACGAGACTTTTTATGGATATCTTTGAGAAATGGCTTTCTTCTTGCCACTTTTCCATAAAGGCCAGATTTGTGCAGTGTACGACTGATTGTTGTCCTATGGACAGACTCTCCCACCTCAGCTGTAGATCTCTGCAGTTCATCCAGAGTGATCATGGGCCTCTTGGCTGCATCTCTGATCAGTCTTCTCCTTGTTTGAGATGAAAGTTTAGAGGGACGGCCGGGTCTTGGTAGATTTGCAGTGGTCTGATACTCCTTCCATTTCCATATGATCGCTTGCACAGTGCTCCTTGGGATGTTTAAAGTTTGGGAAATCTTTTTGTATCCAAATCCGGCTTTAAACTTCTCCACAACAGTATCACGGACCTGCCTGGTGTGTTCCTTAGTCTTCATGATGCTCTCTGCGCTTTAAACAGAACCCTGAGACTATCACGGAGCAGGTGCATTTATACGGAGACTTGATTACACACAGGTGGATTATATTTATCATCATCAGTCATTTAGGACAACATTGGATCATTCAGAGATCCTCACTGAACTTCTGGAGTGAGTTTGCTGCACTGAAAGTAAAAGGGCCAAATAATATTGCACGCCCCACTTTTCAGTTTTTTATTTTTTACAAAAGTTTAAAATAACCAATAAATTTCGTTCCACTTCACAATTGTGTCCCACTTGTTGATTCTTCACCGAAAAATTAAAATTTTATATCTTTATGTTTGAAGCCTGAAATGTGGCAAAAGGTTGAAAAGTTCAAGGGGGCCGAATACTTTCGCAAGGCACTGTATGGAGCGATGGCTGGGTGAGATGAATGGGGAGCGGGCAGAGGCCATCTGGGCATGTGTTCAACTGGGACTAGCAGTGGTCTCCCTAAAAGCAGCAGCAAGCTGGGTATACAACTTATCCTGATAATATTCCAATTTAGCTTCCCTTGGGGAGGCAAGGAAGAATGCCCTCATTTTGACTTTATAGCAAGAGTCTAAGGGAACTGTGATCCAGTATTCATCCCTCTGCATGATGCTTAAATTACGCTTGTGACTGTGTATGCAGCAGAGCATATATACTGTGCCATGCTTGAAAGTGTGTGCACTGACCCAGGGGCCTGCCATGGTTGGTCTTCTTGGCCAGTGTCATCATCATCTTGAACGAAAAAATTTACTGAATAGGCCATGAAAGCCATTTGTTGGCCTTGTCTGTAATTGCTGCTTTATGTGTCAACAGAGGAGCACACCTTTCCCCAGATGGACATATCCAACAAAAGGCCTACATTCTCTGACACATGGCCATATAAATCATTCCTAGAGATATAATGGTGGCTATGTATCCTTCATTGAGGATGAGTGCATGGCATCAGTTAGCGAAACGCAGTGAAATCCACTAAGTGGTACGAGAAGTATGAGATAAGTTGAAGAACTGCTGGATGACTGGGGACACATTGCTGTTTCCTGCACACATATTCCCTCATGGATGACTGACGATGGCGTGGAATAAGATGGAGTAGGGGAAGTAAGAGAAGCCGTTGGAGATATATTGATGATAGCTACAACCATGAGCTAGGTGTAGATGTGGCCTGCCTACAAGGAAGATCACAGGCAGAAGGAGTAGGACAGTCTTGTTCACTTCCCCTGCCAGTGCCACTGCCAAGTCTATTTTGCTAAATAAGCTGGTGATGCCTTTACATGTGCGTATGTGGAGATGTAGTTCCTACATTTGTTCCGGCATGGCCATGGCTATGTTTCTGCTTGCAGATCTTATACATTGCCATGGTTTTATTGCTTGGCAATGTAGAAAGAAATGTAGTTGCTGCTGCCAACACCAGCAGTAGTGGAAATGTGCCTGCCACTGCTGCCACCAGTGGCACCACCCCTACCCCGTGAGTACCCCTGATGTCTTCCCTGGATGTTGGGGCTATGCATGGGTTGAAGTCATTACTATCACCACTATTGCCAGTTCCTATCAGCAAAAGAATCATCATGCAGCATCAAGCAGTGTCATTGTCTTCCCCGCTTTCTTCTGACAGACCATGGCCATGGGATTCCTGCACGCCCTCATCAGTTCCATCTCCAGATTTCCCCCCTAGTTCCCCAACAGGAACAACTACCAGTAGTAGTACCATATCCCCTGACATTACTACCTCCATCACCTGTTCCACCTCTGTCTCCTCTACTTTCAAAAAATGCTGGCTGTTCTCATCCAGCTAATCAAAAAGAGAAGGATGATTGCTCTGACCAGGAGAAATAACTTTGTCAGCAGGTGCTACATCACTACCAGGGATCTGTGTCAGTGAAACAGATGAAGGAGACATGGTTGACAGTCCAGAAAGGCCCTGCAGAAAATTATGTGTTACAACATTAAAGAAGGAGGGACACACAGAAGCCTGACTCAAGATCACATCACTCTTGAATGCAATATTCTCCTGTGACTGAGATGAGCGAGCTAAGTAATGAAAATCGTCATCTCCATGCACAGGAAGTACAACAATCCTGTGACTACTGGCAGTGCCACCAAAACCAGAAGTAGTGTTGCTGTTGCCACCCACTTTACTGTTGTCAGTACTGTACTTGCACGTGTATTTCTTCCTGTACTTGCACTAAAAGGGTGACTAGAAGTGCAAAATACATAGAGCGGGCATCATATATATCAAAAATTTATGGGGTTCATCTCATGTATGCTATTATATTATGACTGGCACCATACAAGAGAAAGTTGCATCCATATAAATGAGACGCTCAACCCAGTATTCAAAAACAGTGAACAGTGAGTTCTTTATTGCCACAAAACATGTGAATTAAAATCAGTTGAAAACAAAAAGTTAGGGTAGAAATTTAGAAAACACAAAGTGGTCGGTTGGTAAAATATATCTATCTCTTTTATATATAAAAATGAGTTTCTGTCTGTCTGTTCTTTATGCGCGACTAAACGACTGGACCGATCTTCACCAAATTTGGCAAACAGGTACATCATGTGTCTGGGAAGGTTTTAGACCGGGTCTCAACTCTCTAGGACGTACCATTCCTGAGATACAGTAGTCCCAAAAAATGACCTGCATTAGCCAATAGAAGCCTGCAAGTCTTTCACTCATATCCCAACTGCCATACACACGGTCACATGTCCCTTATCAGCCAATAGAAGCTCACAGGTGCTTAGTCTCCTCATGCACACAGCTTTACTCCAGGTTTCCATAACAACCCAGCCAATTGTCTTCACTGCTGTAGGTCAGCTTTAAAGGCGCAGGGCGCTGTGGATGACGCTGTTACAGAAGATCACATACACACAGTTTTACTCCAGGTTTCCAAAACAACCCAGCCATTTGTCTTCACTGCTGTAGGTCAGCTTTAAAGGGGCAGGGTACTGTGGATGACACTGTTACACAAGGTCACATGCACACAGCTTTACTCCAGGTTTCCATAGCAACCGATCACAGGTTTTTCACTGATATCCAAACTTAGATACACATGATCACATGATGCTTATGGACTAATGGAAACTCGCCGGTTCTTGAGACTTGACATACACACAGCTTTACACCAGGTTTCCATAGCAACCAAGCTATTTATGACCTGTATTAGTCAATAGCAGTTTGCAGGTCCTTAAATATTCAGTTGTATGACATGAATCAGCCAATATAACTTCACATTTAATATACCAGGTAAATTAAAATTTTCTCTCCGCATTTTTCGGATGGAAATCTGGCGGACCCCATTATCTGCTTTAAGTGGATCGTTTTCCGTTTTTCAGGTCCCCAAGCGGACCCGAAGAATGGAAAGTCATTTTACCTAAGGGAGGGGAGCAGGGAAACAGTCTGATAAGAGCAGAGTACATATTTCTCTCTGATAAGATACCTGCACTAATCATTTCTACCAGTAGAGCCAGCTCCTTTCATTAGCAGAGTAAAAAGAGGTTCTCATGAAATCTTTATCATCAACTAACTTTATGTCAATTGTGTAATGAATGGATTTCCATCTCATTCCTAAACATTATTTCCTGTGGATTAGCTTTGCAGCGCTGATTGATTTATTTTAAACATTACTCTTCACCTTGTATCCCTGCTTTATGTACTACCAAATGTAAAATAATAGTTTAATTCTATAAGGGAGAGGTATAATTTAATAAAGTATACACTACCAATATAAATATTGACTGTCAGGACTAGAACTAGAAAATGCTGGGCTCTATAGAAAACTTTTGAAAGTGTTTTCTCCTCAGTGTACATCCCTAGGACATAAATACCCAATCAAAGATCCATTAGATAGATAGACAGATAAATAAATAGCTAGATAATCCCAGTCTCTGGTGATCCTGTTTGATAATTTACACTGTGTTCCAAATTAATATGCAAATAATATTTTCTCATATTTTCCAAAATTACTTATATGAATTGCAGTCATTGTAATTTTCCAGTCATCAACTATTCAAGTATAATTGAAAGGTTTTTGAACAAACTGCCTATGATAACAGTATATTTAAAAAAAAAAATAAACACTCAAAATGCACTCAAAATGCATGTTCTAAATTATTATGCACAGCAGAATTTGCAACCTTTTCATTTTTATTAAGAACAAAAAAATGGTCATTGTGAAATTATAAGCATTAGCAGGTTATTACAAACTGAAATCAAACAGTTTTCAATTCAAAACTTTATTCGAGGTGATGTTACATTTGCACATAGGACCCCTTGTTCGAAAGAAGCTTCTGAACTCTCTCGTCCATTGAATTTGTCAGTTTTTGGATGGTTTCTGCTTCAATTGTTTTGCATGAGGACAGAATACCCTTCCAGAGCTGTTGCTTAGATGTGAACTGCCTCCCGCCATTATAGACACTTATTTTGATGATGCTCCAGAGGTTCTCAATGGGGTTGAGGTCAGGGGAGCATGGGGGCCACACCATAAGTTTGTCCCCTTTTATGCCCATAGCAGCCAGAGATGCAGATGTGTTATTTGCAGCATGAGACGGTGCATTATCATGCATGAAAATGATCTTTCTGCGGAATGCATGGTTCTTCTTCTTGAACCATGGCAGGAAGTGCTGTTTGAGAAACTCCACATACATTATGGAGTTCATCTTTACCCCTTCAGGGATCCTAAAGGGGCCGACAATCTCTCTCCCCATGATTCCAGCCCAAAACATTACTCCACCTCCTCCTTGTTGGCGCCATAGCCGTGTTTGCATGGGGTGTCAATCAACAAGCCATCCTCCACTCCATCCATCTGGACCATCGAGCGTTGCACGGCACTCATCGGTGAACAAAACAGTTTTGAAGTCAGTCTTCATGTATTGTTTGGCCCACTGGAGCCGTTTCTGCTTGTGTGCAGTGGATAGAGGAGGTCGACAGGATGGCTTACGCACAGTTGCAAACCTCTGAAGGACCCAGCATCTTGTTGTTCGGGGGGACGTTGGAGGCACCAGCAGCTTCAAAAACTTGTCTGCTGCTATGACAAGGCATTTTTGAAGCTGCTCTTTTAACCTGACGTAATTGCCTGTTGGTGTGAACCGAGAGCAAGGCAGGTGGTTTGGTCTCCGCAACCAGAAATGAACGCACACGCGGTAGTTCAAGAAAAGAATATATAGTTACTATAAGTTAATAAAGGCTATTTGAAGGTAAAATGACAGGATAAAGACAAGCAAAATATACAATATAGCATGAACAATTTCAAGGCAAATTCTGCAATGGTTTCTACTTTTACTCTGTCCAATTCTGCAGTATGGACACTGAATGAACAATATACTCAAAACTATCCCTAACTGACCCTGACATCACATTTGGGTGCACCCCCTTTTCCCCAGTGGTCCAGGTGGACCGCTTACAGTCTGTAGAAGCGCGCGGTGGGGCCCAAAGTCGTTCCTTTCTTTTATAGCGAAACGTCCTCTCCTCACGGTTATCAGGATCTTGGGAGAAATGAAGTCCTCTTTAACAGGGAAACCCAATGAATGCAATGTAATCCAACAGCAGATTCCACTCAGCACACTGACAGTCCTGCCGAATCCATACACTGAGCTGGGATGTAAGCCGGGGTTTAGCAGGTGCTGTCCAGTACATCAACAGCACTGCGAGTCTCTATATGTGATATCCATATACACAGTCACAATGTCAGTCTCACTGATCAGCCACTGAGCACAGTTCCTTTCACGTGGACTCACTAGTCCTGTTGTCTCTTTACACTCTGTTTGTCTCTGGACCAAGATACAGCTTAGCTGTACAGAATAATCTCCACACCAGTTCAATACAACACTTGCTAAGATGGCTGCTGCTCTCTGTCTCGTCACTTCCTGCTTCTCTGCTCACATTCTGTCTGCAGAACAGGCAAGCTGACATAAAAGGGGGGGGGAGTCACTCCAGCATCATGTCACAATTACAATGGCTGCTGTCTTAAAGGAACAGAATCACAGAAATACATTCAACATTAACAGTTTATACAGACAAATAAAGCTTAGGACAACATTGGCTGTCTCTTACATTGGAAAGAGTCCTCAATTTTCCCTTATCAGCACGCACACGTGTGTGCTGTGCATCAGCTACATACTTCTTGATTGTGCGATGATCACGATGAAGTGTCTTGGCAATGTTGATTGTAGTCATGCCTTGACCTAAACACTCCACAATTTGTTGCTTCTCAGCAACCGACACATCCTTTTTCTTTCCCATTTTGGCTGAAAATGTAGGCTTCTTAATAATGTGGGACAGCCTTCTTAAGTAGTCTTGCCTTTAATTGGACACACCTGCCAAACTAATTAGCACAGGTGTCTGCAATTGCTTTCAGTGATATAAAGAGCCCTGACACACATCACCATCATTGAGTTTAACTGACAAACAAAAAAAAATTCTTACCTTATCACTCCTAAACACTTTTTGCATAATAATTTGGAACACAGTGTAATTAGCTCATATAGAATTAAAAATGTATTTTCTATGCTGTTAAAAGTGCGAGTGGAAATGGAAGTATATTGTGAGCCAGCCAGCTTGTAGGCAGAGACCAGGCTTTAGCTCCACTGCAAAACAGATAACATTGTTAGGCATTTGATCACTCATTAGTCACACACTCAACAGTAGTACTGCAATTTTACCATAGACTGCAATGCTATATATATTGCTATATATAATATAAAAGATCTATTGAACCCAGCTTTAAGCTCATTAGAGCTTGCTAAAAAAAAAAAGATCACATATAAAAAAATAAATAAATAAATAAAGCAACAACCAGGGCCGATTTTAGACAAACTGTGGCCGTGGGCAAAATTAAAAGTGGGGCCCCAAATGCTGATATACCAACAACGCCTGTATCAGTAATAGTGCCCCCTTATCAGTAATAGCCCCCCTCATAAATAATAGTGCTCCCTTATAAATGGTCCCCCTTAGTAATAATAGCCCTCTCATAAATAGTTCCCCTTATAAATAATACTCCACATGATAAGTTATAGCCCTCTTAACAATAATAATTCCCTTATAAATAATAGTTCCCCGTTATAAATAATAGCCTCTTTAACAATACCCCTTATAAAGTTTCTCTCTTATAAATAAAAGCTCCCCTATTATAATAGCTACTTCTTACGTATAATAATTTCCTCCCTTATAATAGGCCTTTTATAAATAGTTCCTCCCTTATAAATAATCGCTCGCCTTATAAGTTTCCCTCTTATAATAGCCCTTCTTATATATAATAATTTCCCCTTATAATAGCCCCCTTATATTTAAGTTTCCTCCCTTATAAATAATAGCCTCCTGATATAAAACAGTCTCCACCTATAATAGCCCCCTTATATATGTCTCCCCCATTATAAATAATAGCCCCCTTATAAATAATAGTTTTCCCGTTTATATATAACAGGCTCCTCCTTATATATAATAGTTACTCTCTTATATATAATAGCCCCTTATATATAACAGTCTCCCCCTTATAATAGCCCACCTTATATATATATAGTTCCTTTCTTATAATAGCCCCCTTACATACAGTGCTGGCCAAAAGTATTGGCACCCCTGCAATTCTGTTAGATAATACTCAATTTCTTCCAGAAAATGATTGCAATCACAAATGCTTTGGTAATAATATCTTCATTTATTTTGCTTGCAATGAAAAAACACAAAAGAGAATGAAAAAAAAAGTCAAATCATTGATCATTTTAAACAAAACTCCAAAAATGGGCCGGACAAAAGTATTGGCACCCTCAGCCTAATACTTGGTAGCACAACCTTTAGACAAAATAACTGCGAACAACCGCTTCCGGTAACCATCAATGAGTTTCTTACAATGCTCTGCTGGAATTTTAGACCATTCTTCTTTGGCAAATTTCTCCAGGTCCCTGAGATTTGAAGGGTGCCTTCTCCAAACTGCCATTTTGAGATCTCTCCACAGGTGTTCTATGGGATTCAGGTCTGGACTCATTGCTGGCCACTTTAGAAGTCTCCAGTGCTTTCTCTCAAACTATTTTCTAGTGCTTTTTGAAGTGTGTTTTGGGTCATTGTCCTGCTGGAAGACCCATGACCTCTGAGGGAGACCCAGCTTTCTCACACTGGGCCCTACATTATGCTGCAAAATTTGTTGGTAGTCTTCAGACTTCATAATGCCATGCACACGGTCAAGCAGTCCAGTGCCAGAGGCAGCAAAGCAACCCCAAAACATCAGGGAACCTCCGCCATGTTTGACTGTAGGGACCGTGTTCTTTTCTTTGAAGGCCTCTTTTTTTTTCCTGTAAACTCTATGTTGATGCCTTTTCCCAAAAAGCTCTACTTTTGTCTCATCTGATCAGAGAACATTCTTCCAAAAAGTTTTTGGCTTTCTCAGGTAAGTTTTGGCAAACTCCAGTCTGGCTTTTTTATGTCTCTGGGTCAGAAGTGGGGTCTTCCTGGGTATCCTACCATAGAGTCCCTTTTCATTCAGATGCCGACGGATAGTACGGGTTGACACTGTTGTACCCTCGGACTGCAGGGCAGCTAGAACTTGTTTGGATGTTAGTCGAGGTTCTTTAGCCACCATCCGCACAATCTTTCGTTGAAATCTCTCAATTTTTTTTTTCCGTCCACATCTAGGGAGGTTAGCCACAGTGCCATGGGCTTTAAACTTCTTGATGACACTGCGCACGGTAGACACAGGAACATTCAGGTCTTTGGAGATGGACTTGTAGCCTTGAGATTGCTCATGCTTCCTCACAATTTTGCTTCTCAAGTCCTCAGACAGTTCTTTGGTCTTCTTTCTTTTCTCCATGCTCAATGTGGTACACACAAGGACACAGGACAGAGGTTAAGTCAACTTTAATCCATTTCAACTGGCTGCAAGTGTGATTTAGTTATTGCCACCATCTGTTATGTGCCACAGGTAAGTAACAGGTGCTGTTAATTACACAAATTAGAGAAGCATCACATGATTTTTCAAAGGGTGCCAATACTTTTGTCCACCCCCTTTTTTATGTTTGGTGTGGAATTATATCCAATTTGGTTTTTTGACAATTCTTTTTGTGGTTTTCCATTGAAGACAAATTAAATGAAGATATTATTACCAAAGCATTTGTGATTGTAATCATTTTCTGGAAGAAATTGAGTATTATCTGACAGAATTGCAGGGGTGCCAATACTTTTGGCCAGCACTGTATAATAATTCCTCTTCCATAATAGACCTCTTATATATAACAGTTCCCCCTTGTAATAACCCCCTTATATATAATAGTTTCTCTCCTATAATAGCCCCCTTATAATAGTTCCTCTTATAATAGTCCCCCTTATATTTGACAGTCTCCCCCTTATAATAGCCCCCTTATACAGTGGGGAAAAAATTATTTAGTCAGCCACCAATTGTGCAAGTTCTCCAACTTAAAAAGATGAGGCCTGCAATTGACATCATAGGTAGACCTCAACTATGAGAGACAAAATGAGAAAACAAGTCCAGAAAATCACATTGTCTGATTTTTTTAAGAATTTATTTAAATTCTTAAGTGGGAGAACTTGCACAATTGGTGGCTGACTAAATACTTTTTTTCCCCCACTGTATATAATAGCCCTCATATATAACAGTTCCCCTTTATAATAACCCCCTTATATACAGTGCCTTGAGAAAGTATTCGGCCCCCTTGAACTTTTCAACCTTTTGCCAAATTTCAGGCTTCAAACATAAAGATATAAAATTTTAATTATTTGGTGAAGAATCAACAACAAGTGGGACACAATTGTGAAGTGGAACAAAATTTATTGGTTATTTTAAACTTTTGTAATAAATAAATAACTGAAACGTGGGGCGTGCAATATTATTCGGCCCCTTTACTTTCAGTTCAGCAAACTCACTCCAGAAGTTCAGTGAGGATCTCTGAATGATCCAATGTTGTCCTAAATGACTGATGATGATAAATATAATCCACCTGTGTGTAATCAAGCCTCCGTATAAATGCACCTGCTCTGTCATAGTCTCAGGGTTCTCTTTGAAGCGCAGAGAGCATCATGAAGACCAAGGAACACACCAGGCAGGTCCGTGATACTGTTGTGAAGAAGTTTAAAGCCGGATTTGGATACAAAAAGATTTCCCAAACTTTAAACATCTCAAGGAGCACTGTGCAAGCGATCATATTGAAATGGAAGGAGTATCAGACCACTGCAAATCTACCAAGACCCGGCCGTCCCTCTAAACTTTCATCTCAAACAAGGAGAAGACTGATCAGAGATGCAGCCAAGAGGCCCATGATCACTCTGGATGAACTGCAGAGATCTACAGCTGAGGTGGGAGAGTCTGTCCATAGGACAACAATCAGTCGTACACTGCACAAATCTGGCCTTTATGGAAAAGTGGCAAGAAGAAAGCCATTTCTCAAAGATATCCATAAAAAGTCTCGTTTAAAGTTTGCCACAAGCCACCTGGGAGACACACCAAACGTGTGGAAGAAGGTGCTCTGGTCAGTTGAAACCAAAATCAAACTTTTTGGCCACAATTCATAATGATATGTTTGGCGTAAAAGCAACACAGCTCATCACCCTGAACACACCATCCCCAGATGGTGTTAGAATGGCCAAGTCAAAGTCCAGACCTGAATCCAATCGAGAATCTGTGGAAAGAGCGGAAAACTGCTGTTCACAAATGCTCTCCATCCAACCTCACTGAGCTCGAGCTGTTTTCCAAGGAAGAATGGGAAAGAATTTCAGTCTCTCGATGTGCAAAACTGATAGAGACATACCCCAAGAGACTTGCAGCTGCAATCGCAGCAAAAGGTGGCACTACAAAGTATTAACTTAAGGGGGCCGAATAATTTGGCACGCCCCACTTCTCAGTTTTTTATTTTTTACAAAAGTTTAAAATATCCAATAAATTTCATTCCACTTCATGATTGTGTCCCACTTGTTGTTGATTCTTCACCAAAAAATTAAAATTTTATATCCTTATGTTTGAAGCCTGAAATGTGGCAAAAGGTTGAAAAGGTCAAGTGGGCCGAATACTTTCAAAAGGCACTGTAAATCATCATGCTGCTTCCCCCAATTATAAAATATATGATATAATACTCCCAAGTAAATTAATAATGTCCATGTGTAACCCCATTAAATAGTGCCCCTTTTTAATGCCCCATGTGTTTAATTAAGGTTTTCCAGGTCATAAATAAAAAAAAAAAAAATCAGTGTGGCTCAAAAACCTGGTACCCTCACTGATCAGCTGTTTTAATGAACATGTTACCTGTGTAAGCACCATGACCGCTCCTCTGTTAACATAGTGTCATTCATCTCATAATGGCCATGTAATGTAACTACAGACTCGCCCTATACATGTCTATGTGACAAGGCTGTAATTACATCACACGGTCACTATAAACAGACAGTGTGTGATAAAAACAGGTGCCGTGGCCCCTTCATACAGCTGATCAGAGGGGATTCACTTATATCCTATTAATAATCTGTCCTAAGGATAGATCATCAATAAAAATGAGCTGGAAAGCCCATTTAATAAAGCCCAAGTGCCACCCTAAAGGGGTTGTCCAAGATAACCACTTTTTTAATATGAGACCGGAGAAGGTGCTGCGGTGTCTTCCAGCGTGTTTCAGTCCTGCTGCTCCGATGTTTTGTTCCAGCAGAAGTCCCCACAGCACTGTGACGTCCCGTGCCAGTGGCCTCATCGGTCATGTGCGGTGGGGACTTCTGCTAGAACAAAACACTGGAGCAGCAGAACCAGACCACAATGGGAGACTTCGGAGCACAAGGGACAGGTGAGTAGTTTTTATTTTTTTTATTTTCACCTTTCTCATATGAAAAAAGTGGTTATCCTGGACAACCCCTTTAATTAATTGCCCCCCTTATATTATGCCCCTGATTCCCACTGACATAAATACTGCTCCCCTAATGAGTCTTTATATAAATGATGCCCCCTTCTATTCATAATGTCCCCTAATGAACCCTTATATAAATGACCACCCCCTTATATATATAATGCTGCCTAATGGACCCTTGTATAAATAAACCCCCTTGTATTAATAAAGCCCCTAATAGCGCTTAAATAAATAACACCTCTTAAGTTCATAAAGCCCCTTATATAAAATGCCCCTTCTAGCGACCCCTTATACTATTAAAATACCCACCTACCTGCAATCACTTTATGGAGCCGCCACCTCCTCTTCTTGACCCACGCATAGGATGTCGGTGTCTCAGTGCAGGAGGCATGATACTATGACGTCATCGCACCCACCTGAGAAGCAGATGTCTTCTGTCTGTATTCTCGGTGTCTTGTAAACAGCAGGCCTGAAGTGGCTTGTGGTTTACAAGACAGAGTCACAGCATGAGTTTTAACTACATTGGTTTCTTGCAGACGCCGATCTAGTTAAAGGTACAACATATATTAATGGCGGCCCCGGGGTGGGCCCCACAGAGTCAGTGGGTCCAGGGAAGCCTAGGAGTAGTTTGGGCTGCGTGTGTCATGTCACATAAATTTACCAGCAGAGTGATGTGACCTGACGTGACACACACAGCCCAGCACCCCTCCATCCTGCCCCTCCTAGCTGTCAAGGATAGTGCCGCCTGAGGCGGCCGCCTCACTTCGCCTCATTAGAGGTGCGCTCCTGACAAGATATGATGACCATTAAGGGAAAATAAGCAGAATTCTTCAAGCTATTTTCTGCAAAAAAGGAGTAGGTACTTCAATCGGTTGTGGTTCATAAGTAATAAAGATCCCTCGGTGGAAAGGTAATTTTTAAAGCAGCTGTAAGGAATCTCACTTATGTGCCCTTAAGGTTGCCATGCCAACACATGAAGCTTTCTTTAGCTGTCAGAGCTTTGTTACGCTGAACCAATCAGCATTTGAGGAGGGGTATTTAAGTTATGTTCTCAATGCCCCATTTTTCTGCTATCATTTACTTCATACTAGTTAGGTTCCTGAGCGCTGTGCATACCTGTTTGTTTTGCTCTTATGCCGACAATGGCTTGTTTTTTGGCTATCGCCTCGTCTTCTGATTTTGGCACTGACGGAACACTCGGATTAACCTTGGCCTGGATATGTTTAATCTTTTGATTCTGCTCTCTTGTTTTGATCTGCCTATTGCTGTGGGTTCTGGTTTGATTTCAGATTGCAGAGCATCTATTTCTTGTAAGATTCTGGGGCGATAACCTGGGTCCAAATCCAGTATAAATCTAACTGAAACCGGCGGAGAGAAAAGTCCTCTGTGCAAGACTTTTCTACCCACCAATTTTAGATAGAATCTGCAGTGGAGACTCCAATGCAGATGTGAACCTGGCCTATCAAAATGAAAAAATCTCAGTGCATCAGACAATACAATGAGATAGCTGCAAGCCACACATGCTGTGCAAGTGGTATTTATGGACAAGATCGCTGCAGTATGACAGCAGTCTGTCAGTCCCAGCATTAATTGATGTGAAGCTATGTACTGTATGTGCTTGCGTGAATATGAGTGAATGTATTTATTTATATATAGATATATACACTGTACATACACACACTGTGTATATAAGTATACATACATACTAGCTAGTAGTGAAGTGCTGATAGGACGTTCATTTGTCCTGGACTTCCAAGAAGATGGAGCATGCGCACATGCTCAGAGTCCTCCTGAGTTTTACGCAAAGTGTGTCTGTTCTGCTCCTGGATGATCACAGATGGATCAGGGCATGATTGGTCTCTTTGACATGACCTACATTTCATGCATTGCAGTGGACAGAGGAGACATGTCAGTGGGTAGGCGGATACTAACATAGCAGGAGACCTTTTGGTATGTGCCTTGAGTCTATTGTGAGAAAAATACATTACAAATGTTGGTGAAGGAGACAGACACAGAAATGCTAATAGGTTAGTTGATTATTTTCCTGTATGCCTCATGTTAGCAAGGAGTGCATATAAAATGGCCAACCCCTTTAAAAATTTAATTTTAATAGTCCAAATTAAGAGAGTCAAAAGCCTCACATTAGTTCAAAGCAAAGATTTAAATTGATTCAAAGGCATTAAAACATAACAAAAACTAAATTTGCTGTGATTGCACCGACCAACAGAATATAGGAAAATGCCATTTTTACCATATAGTGAACTTTGCATAAACAAAACAAAGGCACAACTGCATTTTTTTCAACTCTACTGAATTATTTCTAGCTTCCCAATACATTGCACAGAGTATTAAAGGGGTTGTCCAGGATGAATGTTTTTTTTTACATGAGGCCGGGGAAGGTGAAAAAAACAAAAATGTCCCATACTCACCTGTCCCCAGTACTCCAGTATCTCCCAGCGTGGTCTGGTCCAGCTGCTCCGGTGTCTTCTTCCAGCCAATAAAGCAGGGACTACATGGGAACATAAGGAACCATTATATGGGGGAATATATAAGGGGGAATAAAGGGGACACTGTACTATGTAGGGACTTAAGGAACCATTATATGAGGGAATAAAGAGGCACTGTACTGTATGAGGGCATAAGGGGGTCATTGTACCATATGGGGCAGAAAGTGGTAATTGTGTGGGAGTATAAGGGCACATTTTACTGTATAGGGGCATAACAGACCATTATATGGGGAATTTTACTGTACAGGGACATAAGGGGTCATTATATGGGAACATAAGGGAGGCATTGTACTGTATGGGGGCTATTAAATAGGGATATAAGGAGGCTATTGTACTTTATAGGAGCATAAGAAGGACATTGTACTGTAAGAGGGCATAAGGAGGCCATTATACTTTATGGAGGTATAAGGGGCCATTATACATGTGGGGACATGTCAATTATAGCTGTAGGTTTCTCCCGTGGTTTTCGAATTTTGCATTGCAAAGGTCAAAAGTTGCATTAGACTTACAGCATTCCAGCGACCTATTTTGGGTGTTTTTATGTTTTGGTGCCTTTTAGAGGAAAGCACTGCTGCCACATGAGTTTGCTACAAAGGGGCCCACACACACCTGGAGGCAGCCCTGTCAAGTACATTCATTTGCTTAAGGCCTAATGCTATAACTCTCCCTGCCTATTTACTTGTAGGGAGCCTTGTAATTCACAGTTAAAATAAATTCATCTTGCACCATGGATTGCAGTATAACATGCCTTCCAACCATCCTGGATTCAGTGAGACAGTCCCAGATACCGGGTCCTGTCCCACTGTCCCGACTTCACCATTCGGCCTCTGTTTCTGTTCAGGAAGCAGTAGGCGCAATGTAAGAATGAGACGAGAGACAGCTGACAGCAGAGGAATGGGGAAGGGTGAGTATTAGGATTTTTTATGTTTGTTTGTTACCAGGAGGGGGACTTTAAACTGTGGGGGCAGATGGAGGGGGACATTAAGCTGTGGGGGCAACTGTAGGGGACATTATAATGTGGGGGCAGCTGGAGAGGGGCGTTAAACTGTGGGGGTAGATGGAGAGGCACATTATATTGTGGGCAGATGTAGGGGCACATATAATGTGGCGGCATATCACATTAGGGTGACTGTAGGGATGTTATACTGTGTGGGAGCACATAGAGAAATGAATGGGAATGGGTGGAGTCAAAGTTGAAGTGGGTGGGGATAAATTTGCTGTACATTCTATCCCTCTTTCTGTTCTTTGAAAGTTGGGAGGTATGGTATAAGGTTGTAATAATTCCCTTGTAAATAGAATTAAACTCCTAGACTCCTATTGAACTATTCAGTTCTGCCACTAGATGGCAATCAATTGAAAGAAACCAATTACATGTTCTAAATCTCTGGTGTTCTCAGAGTATTATATATAGGCCTTCATCAGTATTAAACTCGGTCAGTTTCACGCTATTTTAGTTATTATTATTTGTATTATTAAACATTTGAGTTATACAGTATTTTTTTCTTAAGTTATTTGAGATAATATAAGTATAAGTACTAATACTTCTTCCTTCTGCAAAATCCACTCCTTGCTTTGACTCAAAAAATACAGCAAAATGTGCAACAAAAAATTCAGCTTTTCTACATCATGTGGCCTTGATGCTTCTTTTTTGACATAGGTGTTTATGATGTTGTGACAATTGCACATTGAGGATTTTGCCACCTCTAGCTAGATCTATCACCTACTGTAAATCACCTGACACAGTTGCCTTGTCAATCATGATTGCTAGGACTTGTTAGGACCGATAGAGACAGATTTTCTGATGCTACCACTGTTGTATAATCAGAACACTGAAAAAATGTGGAAAACAGTTTAATAATCATGGGCAGCTGCCTAGTCATAAAAAATAGTCTTTACGCGTTTTACCCCACCTAATATTATAGGGAGCTCATCACGAATCTGGTATGCAGATATTTACATTTTCAATAGTTAATTATAGTGAAAAGTGCAGTTACCTGGGCCCCGGGATCGGGCACTGGTACTTGCTGGGTGCCACTATAATACTAGGTGGGTGAAATGGGTAGAGATGACTTTTTATCTCTAGGCTGCAGTGATTCGATGGCTCCCCAGTTTTATAAACTGTTTGAATCAAAAGAGGTCTATGTCTGCTACCTATTAATTATTGCATACATATGATGTAAGATGGGGAAACAGCCCTCATGTTGTGAATGTACCTGTTTCTGTAGATAAGTTCATTTTTTTTTATAAACTGACATTTGGTTGTTTGACCACAAGAGGCCACTGTTACCTCAGAAATGGGAAAAAACTGTAATTCTGTAATTCCCTGGAGTAGTGACGTGGAGACCCTGTTCTGCAGAGGTGAAACTACAAGGAGGAGCAGAGTGTGTGTGGCAGCCATCTTGGGAGTGTGCTTTGAGCTAGGAGGAGGAGGACTGGAGTGTGATACACATGTAGTTGGATCCCTAAGGGACCAGAGGACACAGCAAAGTGGAGCTGAATCAAAGACTGTTCCAGAGTTGGTCCAGACAGCACCCTGAAGGAGAAGATTGCCATCAAGGACCTGGCTGAGAAGTGGCACTGTCAGTGAGACTGCATGTTTTCTGGATGAGCCCCTCTTCCAGTTGTTCCAAACAAAGGCTAAAGGTACCCAACAGACCCGGGTCAGTAAGAGGAGTAATCGTGCATGCACCACATTACATTTTTGGTGCCAAATTGCTTGGGACTGAGTAACGGCCTGTAGTTAGACTAGTTAGACAAACTCATCTTCACAGGCCACACTACTGGTGAATTATCTACCTATTCGGTAGAATCCTATAGAGTTGTAACTCTCAGAGAGGAGCTTCTAAGGAATTCTGGAAGCGACATTTTATGCAATTTCACATTTCTTTAGCTTGCAAGCTGATTTACTATTATATTTACTTTGTTGTACTTTGTTTGTGGGGAATAGGGGTATTTTGATAAGTTTGTAAGCTCTAGTGTTATACCGCCGATGCCCCTATCACACTCACTGAATTGTTCCTGTAACTAGGGTGATAAAAAGTGCGACAACTTGGGGGAATTAGTCTCAAAATGGCGGCAGACTCCTGGTCCGGACAGCGGTGGTTCATGGTACTGGGCGCCAGAGAGATAGCGTTCAGACGGTCCAAGTGTAAAATAAACGGGCTTTATTCAGCTTACATGCAACATAACAAAACAACAAAAAACCTAGGCCACAGTTAGGGCACTAACTGACTCCTTGAGCCCCTAACTAGCCTCTGGGGCAATAAGAAACTTGACTTAGTCTCTGTAAGTCCTCTCTGGACCCCAGCCCTCTGGGGACAGACCGCCCTGTCTGCCTTTGGCTCGGTCCACCATTTCCTGCTTCCTTCAGGATACTCCAGCCTTCTGGAGTTACGCACCCCACCCAAAGGTGTGGCTGAGGGCCTTTTCAGGGCTGGCCTGGGTCGCTCAATAGCGCCCTCTGGTTCACATACTCACAAAAAGTAACAAGCAGCTGGTTAGTTGCAGCCTGCAGATAGGTAAAAGCTTGGAGTATATTGGAGCCGCACATTAGAGGGCACCGCGCTGTACAACACCAGGGCCTCAGCCTACTGGCTGAGTGTATGTAAATATCTGGGAGTGTTCTTTTTGGGTAAAGGGGTGTTACTACATTAAGTAAAATCTTGTTTTTACTAAATTGAGTTGGAGTCGCTTCCTTTGTTCGTGACTTCGCTGTATCCTGGGGAGCCCACCCCGGTACACGGCTTACAGTGAGACATACCAATCATAGGCTAATGCAGAAGATTGTAGAAAATCCCTGATGAGACTATACATATGTAATTACTAAGTCTCATGTGAGAACATTGGAGTAATAACTTTGTCCCTATGATTAATCTTTAGAGTATGTATCACTAAGGGTCTACAGCTCCTATGTTAGTGAGCATTCACACCAGCTACATGGTGTTCTTATATTACCATATTTTACCCGTATATAATAAAAGTTACAAAGTTTTATTAAGTTTTGCCAGTGAACCTTAGAGAACCTAACCTGTATGTTGTACATATAGCATTAATTAAATGCTGTCTATATACAATATGAGAGGGCAAAAATAGTAAAAAAAAAAAAAAAAGAGAGCCACTGCCTCCTCTTTTGGGTGCCCACCTGTCTTTGACACCTGCATTCGGGTTTCCGTTCAGGGGGTCCACTTGGGGACCCCCAAACGGAAACCTAATCTGCTTAAAAAAGTGATTACCTTCGGAAATCCACAGACCCCATAGACCAGTGGTTCTCAACCTGGGGGTCGAATGACCCTTTCACAGGGGTTGCCTAAGACCATTGGAAAACACATATTTCCGATGGTCTTAGGAACTGAGACACCGCTCCGCTATCCAGGGCCGGCGTTAGAGGAGAGAAAACTGTCTGTATCGGCGTGCTGTGCTGTACAACTGATACTGATTACTTCTACAACAGAGCAGGGAGCTGAAAGTTCCCTGCTCTGCCAAAGAGGACCGCCGGTAGCGCACAGGACGTTGCGGCGCAGGTGTCGTGATGACGTCACTGCATCACACCACCTGTGCCACTACTACAGGGAGTGTCTTCGGCTGCTCCGCTCATCGTGAGAGCGTGGTAAGGTGAATACAAGATTTATTGTTTTCTGGTAAGGAAAAGGGATCACCTGCTAAGGGGCAAACTATTATTTATAGGGGGGCTAATATTTATAGTGGGGGAACTATTAAATATAATAGGAACTATTATACATAAGGGTCACTATTATAGGAGAGAAATTATTATTTATAAGGGGAGCTATTAAATATAAGTGGCCTATTATAAGTGGGAACAGTTATATATAAGAGGGCTGTTATAAGGGGAAGACATATAAGGGGGCTATTATTTATAATGGAGGAACTGTTTTTTATAAGGAGCGCTATTATAATAGAGGACTTATTATATATAAGGAGCACTATTATAAGGTGGGACCGTTATATATATATACTATAGAAGAGGAACTATTATATATAAGGCTGGCTGTTATAAGGGGGAGACTGTTATATATAAGGGGCTATTATGTATAAGGGAAGAACTGTTATATATAAGGAGGTGTCTGTTATGTATAAACGGGGAACTGTTATTCATAAGGGGGAGACTATTATATATATAAGGGGGCTATTATAGGAGAGGAACTATTGTATATAAGGTGGATTGTTATAAGAGGGCTATTATGTATAAAGGAGGAACTATTTATAAGGGGGCTATTATAAGAGGAAATTATTATATCTAAGGTGGGCTATTATTTATAACGGAAGAACTATTTATAATAGGCCTATAATAAGGGGGACATTATATGGGCAGCTACTATAATGTGGTCTCTTTTATTTATAAGAGGGAAACTTTATAAGGAGGGTATTGTTAAAGGGGTATTATTTATAAGGGGGAACTATTATTTATAAGAAGGCTAATATTGATAATGTGGACTATTATTTTATAAGGTGAACTATTATTTATGAGGGGAGCTATTATTGATAAGGGGGTACTATTACTGATATGGAGCACTGTTTATAAGCAGGGACTATTATTTATAAGGAGGTGCTATAATAACTGATGAGGGGGTGCGAAAATCTTTTAGGAGGTACAAAGGTGGTTATTTGAATTGTGTGTGGGGATAAGAAGGGGTGGTTATTACTGTTTTGGAGGCAGAAAGGGGGAGTTATTAAAGGGTCAGCTACTCTGTTAAAAGCAGCTACTGTGTTGAAAGCAGCAGTATTGGAGGTAAAAAAAAAATTATGGTTGGGGGTCACCACAATATGAGGAACTGTATTAAAGGTCGCAGCATTGGTAAGATTGAGAACCACTGCCATACACTATAATGGGGTCCGCCAGGTTTCCGCCCGAAAAGGGCGGAAAAATGCGCCGGACTTTTATCTCCACATTTTTAAAGCAGAATGGGGAAAGGAATCCCCAAGAGGAGACCGGGCGCAGGTGTGAACCTAGCCTAAAGTGGAGCTGCATAATTCTTCCTTTAATGACAGTAAATGGAGTGGAATTTATTTATTTATTTTGCTTACTTGTATAGCGCCATCATATTCCGCAACTTTTTACAGACATAGACAGTGACTGTCCCATAGGGCTCACAATCTGTATATTCCCTATCAGTATGTCTTTGGAGTGTGGGCAGAATCCTGAGTACCTGGAGGAAACCCACGCAAACAAGTGGAAAACATACAAACTCCTTGCAGATGTTGTCCTTGGTAGGATTAAAACCCAGGACTCCAGTGCTCAGTTGTTCTGTGCTAGGTGACCACTTGTAGCCTGTAGCCAATCTCAGGTCTATGCTTGTTTGCAGCAGTCACCTGGCACAAACAGCTGAGGTACTTGTAAACTGAAGACCAAAGCTGCCGCTGCTGGAAACAGAGGCACAGAGAAAGGTGAGCAGTCATATCAGCACCACTATAAAATAACAAAAATATTGGAGTTGGAACAGCCCTTTAATGTATTACATGGTACTTCGGATATCACACACATTTAATTATTGTAATCATTATCCAAGTTTGATCACTATTTAATGAAAAAAATAGTCATTTTCAAGATCTCTGTTTCAAACTCTTGAATTTAAGCATTCTTGTTAGCAATGATGATCACACAGCTACAATAATGAGCACTCAGCTACATTGCACAATACAGAGATCTTTGGGACTTTGCACTTATGTGTACATCACATGATCAGCACAAATTTTGATCCTTTGGAAGTAAACAATGAAGGTACTTATTCAATGACTAAAAGCACAGGTCTTGAACTGCAAGGAACAGAGATCCTCCTACACAGTGTAATAAATGTCTTTAATCACTGGCAGTTTAGGCCTGTATCACTGAAAGGTTGTAGGTCTCTGCTTTTTGATATATCCTCCTTCCACACTCATTTACAATAGTCTTATGGCATGAGCACCACTCGAAGCCATCAATCTGACCTGTGATTCCCAATTCCCAAAATGTTCAGTGGCCTCTTCTGCTTGCAATATAAGAAACCTCTTGACTAATTGCTTTGTTTGATGTATATCTGAAACCTAAAGGTTATTAAGGTCCCCTGGGAAATTCAGGACCTGAACTGGAGCAAATACTCAGCGTGACCGTACCTATATCAAGCCTGGGACTGGTGACATATGTTCCAATGTGAAGTGTTTTCATTTGATTTTCAGACTGCTAACTACCAGTTCTCCATAAATCTTGAATATAATTGCAATGAATCTTAACTCAGTTGTACCTCCTTGGCATCACACGAAATGAGGATAGTCAGGACTCCTTAGTGTGGATAAAATAAATCTGAAGAAGGTACGAGAAGGAGGCAGAAAGTAAATTTTTTAACAAATAGAGAGTTTAACATAAAAAGGAACAAAGGAAGTTAAAGACTATACAGTGGGGAAAAAAAGTATTTAGTCAGTCACCAATTGTGTAAGTTCTCCCACTTAAAAAGATGAGAGAGGCCTGTAATTGTCATCATAGGTAGACCTCAACTATGAGAGACAAAATGAGAAAACAAATCCAGAAAATCACTTTGTCTGATTTTTAAAGAATTTATTTGCAAATTATGGTGGAAAATAAGTATTTGGTCACCTACAAACAAGCAAGATTTCTGGCTCTCACAGACCTGTAACTTCTTCTTTAAGAGGCTTCTCTGTCCTCCACTCATTACCTGTAGTAATGGCACCTGTTTGAAATTGTTATCAGTATAAAAGACACCTGTCCACAACCTCAAACAGTCACTCCAAACTCCACTATGGTGAAGACCAAAGAGCTGTGGAAGGACACCAGAAACAAAATTGTAGACCTGCACCAGGCTGGGAAGACTGAATCTGCAATAGGCAAGCAGCTTGGTGTGAAGAAATCAACTGAGGGAGCAATAATTAGAAAATGGAAGACATACAAGACCACTGATAATCTCCCTCGATCAGGGCCTCCACGCAAGATCTCACCCCGTAGGGTCAAAATGATCACAAGAACGGTGAGCAAAAATCCCAGAACCACACTGGAGGGACCTAGTGAATGACCTGCAGGAAGCTGGGACTAATGTAACAAAGGCTACCGTCAGTAATACACTACGCCGCCAGGGACTCAGATCCTGCAGTGTCAGACGTGTCCCCCTGCTTAAGCCAGTACATATCCGGGCCCGTCTGAAGTTTGCTAGAGAGCATTTGGATGTTCCAGAACAGTATTGGGAGAATGTCATATGGTCAGATGAAACCAAAGTAGAACTGTTTGGTAGAAACACAACTCGTTGTGTTTGCAGGAGAGTGAATGCTGAGTTGCATCCAAAGAACACCATACCTACTGTGAAGCTTGGGGGTGGCAACATCATGCTTTGGTCTGTTTCTCTGCACAGGGACCAGGACGACTGACCCGTGTACATGAAAGAATGAATGGGGCCATGTATCGTGAGATTTTGAGTGCTAACCTCCTTCCATCAGCAAGGGCATTGAAGATGAAATGTGGCTGGGTCTTTCAGCATGACAATGATCCTAAGCACACCGCCAGGGCAACGAAGGAGTGGCTTAGTAAGAAGCATTTCAAGGTCCTGGAGTGGCCTAGCCAGTCTCCAGATCTCAACCCCATAGAAAACCTTTGGAGGGAGTTGAAAGTCCGTGTTGCCCAGCAACAGCCCCAAAACATCACTGCTCTAGAGGAGATCTGCATGGAGGAATGGGCCAACTTACCAGCAACAGTGTGTGCCAACCTTGTGAAGACTTACAGAAAACGTTTGACCTCTGCCATTGCCAACAAAGGATATATAACAAAGTATTGAGATGAACTTTTGTTATTGACCAAATACTTATTTTCCACCATAATTTGCAAATAAATTCTTAAAAAATCAGACAATGTGATTTTCTGGATTTGTTTTCTCATTTTGTCTCTCATAGTTGAGGTCTACCTATGATGTCAATTACAGGCCTCTCTCATCTTTTTAAGTGGAAGAACTTGCACAGTTGGTGGCTGACTACTTTTTTTCCACACTGTATATGAAGATCATGTATCGCTAGTCTCTGGATGGTAATGTGTTTTTTTTTTTTTTTAATTTAAAATGAACACTTTTATTTCTTTGATGTATCTAAAATAACAAATCCAGCTGTTCAGGAAACAGTTTTGATTCAAAATATCTTACCATTTCTGAGTAAACAGCTCCTATGCTAATCTACAGTACAGACCAAAAGTTTGGACACACCTTCTCATTCCAAGAGTTTTCTGTATTTTCATGACTATAAAAATTGTAGATTCACACTGAAGGCATCAAAACTATGAATTAACACATGTGGAATTATATACTTAACAAAAAAGTGTGAAACAACTGAAAATATGTCTTATATTCTAGGTTCTTCAAAGTAGCCACCTTTTGCTTTGATTACTGCTTTGCACACTCTTGGCATTCTCTTGATGAGCTTCAAGAGATAGTCACCTGAAATGGTTTTCACTTCACAGGTGTGCCCTGTCAGTTTTAATAAGTGGGATTTCTTGCCTTATAAATGGGGTTGGGACCATTAGTTGTGTTGTTCAGAAGTCAGGTGGATACACAACTGAATGGAGTGTTAGAATTTGTATTATGGCAAGAAAAAAGCAGCTAAGTAAAGAAAAATGAGTGGTCATCATTACTTTAAGAAATGAAGGTCAGTCAGTCCGAAAAATTGGGAAAATTTTGAAAGTGTCCCCAAGTGCAGTGGCCAAAACCATCAAGCGCTACAAAGAAACTGGCTCACATGAGGACCGCCCCAGGAAAGGAAGACCAAGAGTCACCTCTGCTGCGGAGGATAAGTTCATCCGAGTCACCAGCCTCAGAAATCGCAGGTTAGCAGCTCAGATTAGAGACCAGGTCAATACCACACAGAGTTCTAGCAGCAGACACATCTCTACAACAACTATTAAGAGGAGACTGTGTGCAGCAGGCCTTCATGGTAAAATTGCTGCTAGGAAACCACTGCTAAGGACAGGCAACAAGCAGAAGAGACCTGTTTGGGCTAAAAAACACAAGGAATGGACATTAGACCTGTGGAAATCTGTGCTTTGGTCTGATGAGTCCAAATTTGAGATCTTTGGTTCCAACCACCGTGTCTTTGTGCGACGCAGAAAAGGTGAATGAATGGACTCTACATGCCTGGTTCCCACTGTGAAGCATGGAGGAGGAGGTGTGATGGTGTGGGGGTGCTTTGCTGGTGACACTGTTGGGGATTTATTCAAAATTGAAGGAATACTGAACCAGCATGGTTACCACAGCATCTTGCAGCGGCATGCAATTCCATCCGGTTTGCGTTTAGTTTGACCATCATTTATTTTTCAACAGGACAATGACCCCAAACACACCTCCAGACTGTGTAAGGGCTATCTGACCAAGAAGTAGAGTGATGGGGTGCTATGCCAGATGACCTGGCCTCCACAGTCACCAGACCTGAACCCAATCGAGATGGTTTGGGGTGAGCTGGACCGCAGAGTGAAGGCAAAAGGGCCAACAACTGCTAAGCATCTCTGGGAACTCCTTCAAGACTGTTGGAAGACCATTTCAGGTGACTAGCTCTTGAAGCTCATCAAGAGAATGCCAAGAGTGTGCAAAGCAGTAATCAAAGCAAAAGTTGGCTACTTTGAAGAACCTAGAATATAAGACATATTTTCAGATGTTTCACACTTTTTTGTTAAGTATATAATTCCACATGTGTTAATTCATAGTTTTGATGCCTTCAGTGTGAATCTACAATTTTTATAGTTATGAAAATACAGAAAACTCTTGGAATGAGAAGGTGTGTCCAAACTTTTGGTCTATACTGTATGTGTTTCCATAGTTACAAACTGTGAACCTTGAGTAGTACCATTACAACTATGCAGAGGCGTAGCTAGGGGTTCAGCACAGGGGGGCGAACATGTCCAAGTGGGCCCCCAACTTGGACATGTTCGTATACCGATACTATGAGTAGGTGAGCGTATAGTGGTATATAGCGGCTCTACATAGGGCTCTGCAGACCATTTAGGTGAATACAGTGCAGTAACATTTAGTGACTTACCGGTGACATCTCTGACTAATCGTTCACATTCCCCATCTCTTTTATCTGGACGGCCATGACCACTTCTTCCAGTCTCTGTAAAGTTTGCAACACAGACATCTTTGCCTCCTCACTTTTCCAGGCACCTGACCCACATTGTCCTCACCTACACAAAGCCACCATCCTGCTGCTACCCCCAATTATAAAATATATAATATACCCCCCCCATAATGAATAATACCCCCAAGTGCATCTTTAAATTAATAACTTCCCTGTGTAACCCCTTTAAATAGTTCCCCTTATTAATAATGCCCCAGGTGTTTCCTAATTAAAAAAAAAAAAAAAACCAAGGGAAAAAAAAATTATTGGGGTTCCAATACCCGGGACCCAGACGATCAGCTGTTTGAATGAAGCGTGGTACTTATGTAAGCGCCGTGACACCTACACTGTTTACTTAGTGTCATTCTTTTCATAGCGGCCATGTAATGTAACTACAGCCTTGTCCTATACACATCTATGTGACAAGGCTTTATTGACATCACACGGTCACTATAAACAGACAGCGTATGATATAAACAGGCGCCATAGCCCCTTCATACTGATCAGCTGATCAGTGGGGAATCACTTATCTCTTATTGATGTTTTATTCTGAGGATAGATCATTAATAAAAATGAGCTGGAAAACGCCTTAAGACTAAGACTAAGACTAAGGCCCCACGTGGCGTCCCGCAGCAAAAAACAGCTGTAGGAAAAACCGCGGCGGCGACGCATCGTGGTTCTTCCTGCAGCACTTTGCACAGAATGTTTGCAGAGGTTTCCTCTGTGGACTTTCTGCTTCAATTGTATCTATAGGGAAACCGCCGGCATTTCCCCCCATCATCATAATGCCCCCTAATGAAGCCTCCCATTATAGTTATATTTTCCCCTCCTAACCAACCCTTATACTATTAATATACCCACAACTGCGCTAAAAAAAAGAAAAAAAAAAGTCATACTCACCTATCTGATGAAAGGAGGCGCCGCTTCCTCCCTGTCCAAGCACAGGACGTCTGTGTCTGAGCGCAGGCGGCGCGATGTTGTGACATCATCGCGCCACCTGTGTGAGAAGAAGACATCGGTCTGTGTTCTCGGGGGCTTGTAAACTGCAAGCCATTGCTTGTGCAAGAGTTTGCAGCCCACACTCATCAGAGACTTCTCATATGCACATCGGTGGAAGAATAGTAGTCTTCCCTTCCTTGAACCCCCACTTCTTGCTGACATATATTTGGTACTACTCACAGACACATACATTAGGCTATCATTAGAGCTGTAGAGTTTAAAATTCAGATTATTTGCCCAGATGCTTCTTTTAATAAAATGTGCCTGGCACTCCTGAGTCCCCAGCTCACCAACCAGACCGGCATCCTACCTATTCCCATGGGACAACAGCTACAGCCTGACAAACCACTGAGCCACTTTGGATAGGCGCCGCCTGACGAAGGGTTTACTTAACCTGAAATATTGTTTACTGTGGCATAAATAAAACTTTAAGAAGCATAACCACTTGGAGTGTAGTTCAACTGTATTTTACTATAATGGAGGAGTAAACAGGCACTGCTCATCACTATCCCTAAAGTGAAACAAGGTGGTTGCAGCATCAAGTGGTGGAGGGTTTTGAGTGACTGGGACAGAGAGAAAGGGTTAGGGTTAAGGGAAAGCTGCATGGAGCAAAGTACAGAGATGTTCTTAATGAAAACCTGATCTGAAGTGCTCTGGACCTCAGACTGGGCTCAAAGTTCACCTTTCAACATGACAATGACCATAAGCATGCAGTCAAGATCACACAGGAGTGGCAATAGATAGAACTTTGTGAATGTCCTTGAGTGGCCAAGCCAGAGCCCTGACTTGAACTCAGTGGAAGATCTTTGTAGAGACCTAAAATATCTTTCCACAAATGGTCCCCATCCAACCTGACAGAGCTTGAAAGGATCTGCAGAAAAGAATGGCAGAAAATCCCCAAATTCAGGTGTGCAAATCTTGTGGCATCATACCCAATAAGAATAGAGGTTGCAAAGGTGCTTCAACTAAGTACTGAGTACTTACATTAAGGCAATATTTTAGTTTTTCCTTTTCAAAAGATTTGTAAAGATTTCTGACAATTTGCTTTCACATTGTCAGTATGGGGTATAGTTTGCAGAATGATGGGTAGGGTAACTCGAATTTAATTTTAGCACAAGGCCACAAAATGTTAAAAAAGTGAAAGGGTCTGAAGACTTTTCGAATATACTATATATATATATATATATATATATATATATATATATATAGTACACACACTATAGGGAGAAAAGTATTGGGACATGTATCTTACTCATTGAATTCAGGTTAATAAATCCAGCACTTAGCAATGCAGTCTGCCTTTAAAAACATTTGTGAAAGAAAGGCTCTTTGTAAAGAGCTCACTGAATTCTACGTGGTACTGTAATAGGATGCCACCATTGTAACAAATGGAAGAGTGAAGAAATCAGGCGATACCTTTTAGAGGCTGAGTATATTTAGTATAGTATATAGTATATATACTATAGTAAGCTTTTGGAAGTAGTAGCTCCCTTCATCAGACATGGTGTTATACAAGAAACTGAAAATTGACAGATTTTTTTATGCCCTATAGACATGGACCTTCAAAGGATCTTAGAGTCCTTAAAAAAACAAAATGCAATCTAAGTAGAGAAATTATTTACAACTGGTCAAAAAATAAACAATCTGGAAAGTTGTGGTGCATGACAGAGGGATATGTCATCAGTTTGCAATGAGCTGGTGATTTGTGACCCTCACAGTTCATACATAGTGTGACAAGAAACTGGCATGAATATTAAGTCCAAATTGCAGAGTTTGAAATTTTTGCATAAACTTGTACTCCCATTCCTTTCTCTCCTTCTGTGTCTTAAAATGGCCCATTAAAACCACAACCTGCAAATCTTCAATATAGTGGTTTTCTCCAGAGAAATGTGCGGCCACAACTTTCCTGATTGTTTATTTTTTGAGCAGTTGTAAAAAACTTCTCTACTTAGATTGCATTTTGTTTTTTTAAGGACTCTAAGATCCTTTGAAGGTCCATGTCTATAGGATATAAAAAATCTGTGAATTTTCAGTTTCTTGTATAACATCATGTCTGATGAAGGGAGCTAGTACTTCCAAAAGCTTACTATAGTATATATACTATATACTATACTAAATATACTCAGTTAGCCTCTAAAAGGTATCGCCTGATTTCTTCACTCTTCCACTACTTTCAATGGCTAACACGGTACAACATTATACTACTACCATTGTAACAAGTCAGTTCATGACATCTCTTTCCTCCTAGAGATTCCACAATCACCAGTGAGTGGTAGTATTAAAAACTGGAAGTGTTTAGGAACTGAAGCAAATTTACAGAGTGTGGTCACCAAGAGCTGAGGTGCATAATGCATAAAAAATCCACAGTGGTTTGCAGAGCCTCCTCTGGCATTAGCATCAGCACAAGAACTGTGAGCCAGGAGCTTCATGGCATGACTTTCCATGGGTGAGCAAATGCATGTAGGCCTTACATCACCAAGAACAATGCCAAGTGTTGGATTGAGTGGTGTAAATGATGCTGCCACTGGTCTGCCACTGGTCTCTTGAGTGGTGAAAATCTGATATGTGAAGTGAAAAATGATTCTTTTCTTTCTGGCAGCCGGATGGATGAGTCTAGGTCTGGAAAATGTCAGGAGGACATTATCTACCTGACTGCAGTGTGCCAACTGTGAAGTTTGAAGGAGAATGGATAATGCTATGGAATTGATTTTTAGGGCTTGCCTCAAACCCTTAGTTCCAGAAAAGGGAAATTTTAATGCTTCAGCATACAGTCATTTTGGACAATTGTATGCTTCCAACTTTGGGAAAAGTTTGCGGAAGGCCATTTTCTATTCCAGCATGACTGTCTCCAGTGCACAAAGCAAGGTCTATCAAAGGATGGTTGAGTCAGGTGATGTGGAAGAACTTGACTGGCCCGCACAGAGCACTTACCTTAACCCCAATGAGCACCTTTGAGCTAAATTGGAGATTGCAAGTTAGGCCCTCTTATCTGAACTGAAAAGGCACTCAGACGCTAATTTTTGGTAATGTACTTCTTAGTGAGAGATTATTGACTGCCAGACATGCCTCTAGCATGCACTTTTGCCCTGTTGACAGACTTTGAGAAGGGGTGCTTCATTGGACTTAGAGAAACAAAATGGTCATTTTGACAAATTGCCTGACATCAAGACCTAGCTGTTAGGAAGTGTTTTGAGCAGTGGTTACACGAGGGTATACACACATGGTGAATAGGCTTCAAATGGCCAAGTCAGGCCACCAGTAGAGAGGATAATTTGATCTGTGGACAAGCATGAGCACCTCCCAAAGTTTCTGTTATGTTTGACCCCGAACCAAATGAAACATAAACAAGCATGCATAATAAACTGGTTTATTGAAGAAACACAAAACAAATAAAGGGCAGACAAAATAACTGAGAGTGTAAAACAGAGTTGGCAGGAGAAAATAACAATAGAAATCGCCCTGCGATCTGCCCTGACTGATCCTGCCTGACGCCAGAGTTTTCCTCTTAAAAGAGGACACCTCACAGGAACCTTACTAGAATCCCTGTGAGCTGACCCTGAAATTAAACACACCATAAACCAGCAGTCCCCTGTACTGACCACCCAACAGCTAAATCCAAGAATCCACATACACAGTGAATTGCATACAAAACCTGAGAACCAGGCCTCACAGCACAGGAATGGCTGGACACACAAGTATAACCAGCAGTGTGAAATAGTGAAGCCCCAGTATATATAGCACCACAGAGGGTGTGGCAGAGGCACCGGGAAAAATCCCTCCCCAAGGCAGAAAGTACAGACAGACAAGATTTAACCCCTGCCCGTCTGGACCAACTACCTAACAGTACCCCCCCCTTAAAGGAGGTGCCTCCGGAACCTCCGGACCGGGCTTCAATGGAAACCTGCGGTGGAAGGCCCTAATGCACCGCTTAGCAAAAATGTCTGACGACGAAACCCATGATCTCTCTTCAGGCCCATAGCCTTTCCAATGGACCAGATACTGAATGCGTCCGTGAAAGAGTCGGGAGTCCTCAATAGAGCGAACCACGAACTGCAGCTCTCCATTAACCAAGACAGGTGGGGGTGGTGAAACTGAATCATTGCCTGAGGAAGGAAAATACCTCTTTAGTAAGGACACATGAAAAGCATTGGTTATCCCCATAGAGTCAGGTAGGCGCAAACGAACTGAGACAGGGTTAATTATCTCTACAATTTCAAATGGACCAATATATTTGGGACTAAGTTTGAAGCATGGCATTTTAAGTCTAATATTCCGTGTAGAGAGCCACACTCTATCTCCCACAGAGAACTTATGGGATTCTGATCGTTTACTGTCAGCAAAAAATTTAGCTTTACCCCTAGCTCTAATAAGATTTTTCTTGACCTCAGACCAGACTGAAGCTAGTTTAGCAGAGAACTGAACCTCCCCTGGGACATCCGAACTAGCTAAAGACAATGGACCAAAGGACGGATGAAACGCATAATTACAAAAAAAAGGAGAGGTCCCAAAGAACGATTATTTAAAGCAAACTCAGCTAATGGTAAAAATTCTTTCCACTTAAACTGATCTGAGCTCACAAAGCACCTTAAATATTGTTCCAAACTTTGATGTAACCTTTCAGTCTGACCGTTGGATTGTGGGTGATAAGATGAAGAAAAGGATAAAGAGATGTTAAGGCGTTTACAAAACGCCCTCCAGAACCTGGAAACGAACTGCACTCCCCTATCTGACACAATATCAGACGGTACCCCATGAAGCCGTACAAAATTTTCCATAAATGATCTAGCCAAAAGAGGGGCAGACGGCAATTTGGGTAAAGCCACCAAATGGCACATCTTACTAAACCGATCCGTGATTACCCAAATTACCGTACATCCTCCAGAAACCGGTAGATCAGTGATGAAATCCATAGAGATGTGCGTCCAAGGCTTTTCAGGAATAGGCAATGGGCACAATTTCCCCGCAGAAAATCCTCTAAGGGACTTCGACCTGGCACATACCTCACAGGACTCCACATACCTCGTAGTGTCCCTTCTGACAGACGGCCACCAAAACGACCTGGAGATTAACTTCAATGTATTAGAAATACCAGGGTGACCCGAGAGGACTGAATCATGAGCCTCCTGTAATAATAACAATCGAAGGTTCAGAGGAACAAAAAGCTTATCATTAGGGGTGTTGGCAGGAGCCAAGCTTTGTTCTTCCGAAATCTCCTTGTGAAGGTCAGTAGAAATCGCGGCCACTACCACTCCCTTGGCCAATATCTGTGAAGGGATCTCATCACAGGGTGCAGCCTCAAATGACCGGGACAGGGCGTCCGCCACCATTCTTCGAACCTGGTCGGTAGGTAACTAGAAAGTTAAACCTGGAAAAGAACAAAGACCAACAAGCCTGACGAGGATTTAACGTCTTAGCTGACTGTAGATACATCAAATTTTTATGGTCCGTGAAAACCGTCACTTTATGCACGGCACCTTCTAAAAAATGTCTCCATTCCTCAAAGGCTAACTTAATCGCCAGCAACTCTCTGTCACCCACATCGTAATTACATTCTGTTTTCGAAAATTTCTTTGAGAAGAAGGCACATACCTGCAGGTTACGGCCCTCAGCATCTCCTTGAGACAAAACTGCTCCAACCCCCACACTAGAAGCGTCCACTTCAACAAAAAATGGGAAGGAGTTGACGGGTTGGACCAAAACAGGTGCCGAAGCAAAGCGTTGCTTAAGCGATCGGAACGCTCTCTCAGCCTCCGACGGCCACTCCGAAATCTTGGCTCCCTTTTTGGTCAAATCTGTCAAAGGCTTAACAATCAACAAAAAATTCTTAATAAATTTACGGTAAAAATTAGCAAACCCTAGAAACCTCTGTAACACTTTGAGGTTCTCGGGTTGAACCCAGTCTAGAATAGCCTTGACCTTACTTAAATCCATCTTGAACCCGTCCTTCGAAATGACAAACCCCAAAAAAGAAATCTCCTGGACACAAAAAACACACTTTTCCACTTTAACACTAAGTGAATTCTCTTTTAGAACAGACAAGACGGACCGAAGGTGTTCACAGTGAGACTCGTAATTAGGAGAAAAGATGAGGATATCATCTAAGTACACAACCAGGAAGTGACCAATAAAAGGACGTAATATGTCATTCATAAACTCCTGGAAGATTGCAGGGGCATTAGTAAGCCCAAAGGGCATAACCAGACTCTCGAAATGACCCAGAGGCGTGTTAAATGCTGTCTTCCACTCGTCTCCCTCCCGTACTCTTATCAAATTGTATGCCCCACAGAGATCTAATTTAGAAAACCACTGGGACCCCACCAGTTGATTAAATAAATCGAGAATAAGAGGAAGCGGGTAAGAATTACACACAGTAATTTGGTTCAATTCCCAAAAATCAAGGCAAGGACGTAGTCCGCCATCTTTCTTTTTAACAAAAAAACCCCGGCTGCTAACGGAGAGTTAGAGGGTCTTATGTGACCCTTCTTCAAACTCTCTGAGATAAAATCTTTTAAAGCCTCTCTTTCAGGGACAGAAATGTTATATAACCTGCTTTTGGGGTATTTACAGCCCGGCACCAGATCAATCCTGCAGTCATACGGTCTATGAGGAGGAAGCTGGTCACTAGAGGTGGGAGAGAATACCTGTGAAAAGTCAGACAGAAATGAAGGGACATTAGGTAACACTATGGCTACAAGCTGACTAGGCATACACTCTTTCTTACACTCAAGAGACCATTTGACAATTTCTCCCGTACGCCAATCAACCACAGGATTGTGTTTTTTAAACCAAGGATAACCAAGTACGATGGCCGCCGGCAACGAGTCAAGAACATACAAATCCACACATTCTAGGTGGAACAAACCAATCTTCAGCTTAACCCCTACAGAGATAGCTTTAATCCAGCCCAAAGGTCCAGCATCAATACCAGCAATAGGAATGGGTGTCTCCAGGAGGGTTATTTTTAAGTCAAGATCTGTCGCGCACTTAGAATCAATTAAATTGACCCTGGCACCACAATCAAAAAACACCCGTATGGGATGCTCCTTATTTTCAAGGATAATTTCAGCAGGGAGGATCATCTTGGAGCCACTGGTCCAAGAAATACATCTACCTAACGGGAGATCCCCATAGCTCGTTAGGTTCTTTAGTTTAAAGCCTTCTTAGGACGGGATAGCTCCGGACAATCTCTTACAAAATGACCCGGACGCCCACAATAGAAACATTGGCCAGAAGCCAAACATCTCTTCTTTCTGTCCTCAGACTGTAAAGAACTCAGCTGCATGGGCTCTACAGAAGGCTACGCCCCCTCCCCTGGTGAGTGAGGAGAGTCACTCACTCCCATTTCTACTGCTCTCAGACGCAAACGTCTGTCTACCCGAATAGCTAAACTCATGGCTTCCTCCAAAGAGGCCGGGGGGAGAAAACTGTAGCATAAGATCTTTTACTCGGTCGGACAACCCGGCACAAAACTGACTCCAAAGAGCCGGATCGTTCCACTTAGTATCAATGGACCACTTACGAAAAGCTGCACAGTAATCCTCTGCAGAACTCCTCCCTTGAGAGAGGTGACGCAGCTTACTCTCAGCTAAATGCAAACGGTCTGGGTCATCGAACAGTAACCCGAGTGCAGAAAAAAAACCATCTACAGACTGCAGTGTGGGGGAATCAGGGGGTAAAGAAAAAGCCCAAACCTGAGGATCTCCCTGTAGACGGGATATAATAATTCCCACCCGCTGACTCTCATTACCAGAAGAGATTGGCCTTAGTCTAAAATACAACTTGCAGGCCTCTCTAAATGAGAAAAACTCAGAGCGCATCCCCGAGAAGCGATCCGGAAGATCCACTCGGGGTTCAAATCCCGACACCCCCTCCCTAAACACCCCGCTCACTTGCTGTATGTTTTGCTGCTGGACCTGAGTCTGAAGAGAATCGACTTTCATGGTCAATGCCTGAAGGTGAGCGGTTAATTGCTCCATAGGATCCATCTGAGGAAAAAAAGAAAAAAAGCAAAGGAAAAAAAAAAGGGGTAGAGAATTAATAAATGGTCGGCTGGTTATTCTGTTATGTTTGACCCCGAACCAAATGAAACATAAACAAGCATGCATAATAAACTGGTTTATTGAAGAAACACAAAACAAATAAAGGGCAGACAAAATAACTGAGAGTGTAAAACAGAGTTGGCAGGAGAAAATAACAATAGAAATCGCCCTGCGATCTGCCCTGACTGATCCTGCCTGACGCCAGAGTTTTCCTCTTAAAAGAGGACACCTCACAGGAACCTTACTAGAATCCCTGTGAGCTGACCCTGAAATTAAACACACCATAAACCAGCAGTCCCCTGTACTGACCACCCAACAGCTAAATCCAAGAATCCACATACACAGTGAATTGCATACAAAACCTGAGAACCAGGCCTCACAGCACAGGAATGGCTGGACACACAAGTATAACCAGCAGTGTGAAATAGTGAAGCCCCAGTATATATAGCACCACAGAGGGTGTGGCAGAGGCACCGGGAAAAATCCCTCCCCAAGGCAGAAAGTACAGACAGACAAGATTTAACCCCTGCCCGTCTGGACCAACTACCTAACAGTAACCCCCCCTTAAAGGAGGTGCCTCCGGAACCTCCGGACCGGGCTTCAATGGAAACCTGCGGTGGAAGGCCCTAATGCACCGCTTAGCAAAAATGTCTGACGACGAAACCCATGATCTCTCTTCAGGCCCATAGCCTTTCCAATGGACCAGATACTGAATGCGTCCGTGAAAGAGTCGGGAGTCCTCAATAGAGCGAACCACGAACTGCAGCTCTCCATTAACCAAGACAGGTGGGGGTGGTGAAACTGAATCATTGCCTGAGGAAGGAAAATACCTCTTTAGTAAGGACACATGAAAAGCATTGGTTATCCCCATAGAGTCAGGTAGGCGCAAACGAACTGAGACAGGGTTAATTATCTCTACAATTTCAAATGGACCAATATATTTGGGACTAAGTTTGAAGCATGGCATTTTAAGTCTAATATTCCGTGTAGAGAGCCACACTCTATCTCCCACAGAGAACTTATGGGATTCTGATCGTTTACTGTCAGCAAAAAATTTAGCTTTACCCCTAGCTCTAATAAGATTTTTCTTGACCTCAGACCAGACTGAAGCTAGTTTAGCAGAGAACTGAACCTCCCCTGGGACATCCGAACTAGCTAAAGACAATGGACCAAAGGACGGATGAAACGCATAATTACAAAAAAAAAGGAGAGGTCCCAAAGAACGATTATTTAAAGCAAACTCAGCTAATGGTAAAAATTCTTTCCACTTAAACTGATCTGAGCTCACAAAGCACCTTAAATATTGTTCCAAACTTTGATGTAACCTTTCAGTCTGACCGTTGGATTGTGGGTGATAAGATGAAGAAAAGGATAAAGAGATGTTAAGGCGTTTACAAAACGCCCTCCAGAACCTGGAAACGAACTGCACTCCCCTATCTGACACAATATCAGACGGTACCCCATGAAGCCGTACAAAATTTTCCATAAATGATCTAGCCAAAAGAGGGGCAGACGGCAATTTGGGTAAAGCCACCAAATGGCACATCTTACTAAACCGATCCGTGATTACCCAAATTACCGTACATCCTCCAGAAACCGGTAGATCAGTGATGAAATCCATAGAGATGTGCGTCCAAGGCTTTTCAGGAATAGGCAATGGGCACAATTTCCCCGCAGAAAATCCTCTAAGGGACTTCGACCTGGCACATACCTCACAGGACTCCACATACCTCGTAGTGTCCCTTCTGACAGACGGCCACCAAAACGACCTGGAGATTAACTTCAATGTATTAGAAATACCAGGGTGACCCGAGAGGACTGAATCATGAGCCTCCTGTAATAATAACAATCGAAGGTTCAGAGGAACAAAAAGCTTATCATTAGGGGTGTTGGCAGGAGCCAAGCTTTGTTCTTCCGAAATCTCCTTGTGAAGGTCAGTAGAAATCGCGGCCACTACCACTCCCTTGGCCAATATCTGTGAAGGGATCTCATCACAGGGTGCAGCCTCAAATGACCGGGACAGGGCGTCCGCCACCATTCTTCGAACCTGGTCGGTAGGTAACTAGAAAGTTAAACCTGGAAAAGAACAAAGACCAACAAGCCTGACGAGGATTTAACGTCTTAGCTGACTGTAGATACATCAAATTTTTATGGTCCGTGAAAACCGTCACTTTATGCACGGCACCTTCTAAAAAATGTCTCCATTCCTCAAAGGCTAACTTAATCGCCAGCAACTCTCTGTCACCCACATCGTAATTACATTCTGTTTTCGAAAATTTCTTTGAGAAGAAGGCACATACCTGCAGGTTACGGCCCTCAGCATCTCCTTGAGACAAAACTGCTCCAACCCCCACACTAGAAGCGTCCACTTCAACAAAAAATGGGAAGGAGTTGACGGGTTGGACCAAAACAGGTGCCGAAGCAAAGCGTTGCTTAAGCGATCGGAACGCTCTCTCAGCCTCCGACGGCCACTCCGAAATCTTGGCTCCCTTTTTGGTCAAATCTGTCAAAGGCTTAACAATCAACAAAAAATTCTTAATAAATTTACGGTAAAAATTAGCAAACCCTAGAAACCTCTGTAACACTTTGAGGTTCTCGGGTTGAACCCAGTCTAGAATAGCCTTGACCTTACTTAAATCCATCTTGAACCCGTCCTTCGAAATGACAAACCCCAAAAAAAGAAATCTCCTGGACACAAAAAACACACTTTTCCACTTTAACACTAAGTGAATTCTCTTTTAGAACAGACAAGACGGACCGAAGGTGTTCACAGTGAGACTCGTAATTAGGAGAAAAGATGAGGATATCATCTAAGTACACAACCAGGAAGTGACCAATAAAAGGACGTAATATGTCATTCATAAACTCCTGGAAGATTGCAGGGGCATTAGTAAGCCCAAAGGGCATAACCAGACTCTCGAAATGACCCAGAGGCGTGTTAAATGCTGTCTTCCACTCGTCTCCCTCCCGTACTCTTATCAAATTGTATGCCCCACAGAGATCTAATTTAGAAAACCACTGGGACCCCACCAGTTGATTAAATAAATCGAAAATAAGAGGAAGCGGGTAAGAATTACACACAGTAATTTGGTTCAATTCCCAAAAATCAAGGCAAGGACGTAGTCCGCCATCTTTCTTTTTAACAAAAAAACCCCGGCTGCTAACGGAGAGTTAGAGGGTCTTATGTGACCCTTCTTCAAACTCTCTGAGATAAAATCTTTTAAAGCCTCTCTTTCAGGGACAGAAATGTTATATAACCTGCTTTTGGGGTATTTACAGCCCGGCACCAGATCAATCCTGCAGTCATACGGTCTATGAGGAGGAAGCTGGTCACTAGAGGTGGGAGAGAATACCTGTGAAAAGTCAGACAGAAATGAAGGGACATTAGGTAACACTATGGCTACAAGCTGACTAGGCATACACTCTTTCTTACACTCAAGAGACCATTTGACAATTTCTCCCGTACGCCAATCAACCACAGGATTGTGTTTTTTAAACCAAGGATAACCAAGTACGATGGCCGCCGGCAACGAGTCAAGAACATACAAATCCACACATTCTAGGTGGAACAAACCAATCTTCAGCTTAACCCCTACAGAGATAGCTTTAATCCAGCCCAAAGGTCCAGCATCAATACCAGCAATAGGAATGGGTGTCTCCAGGAGGGTTATTTTTAAGTCAAGATCTGTCGCGCACTTAGAATCAATTAAATTGACCCTGGCACCACAATCAAAAAACACCCGTATGGGATGCTCCTTATTTTCAAGGATAATTTCAGCAGGGAGGATCATCTTGGAGCCACTGGTCCAAGAAATACATCTACCTAACGGGAGATCCCCATAGCTCGTTAGGTTCTTTAGTTTAAAGCCTTCTTAGGACGGGATAGCTCCGGACAATCTCTTACAAAATGACCCGGACGCCCACAATAGAAACATTGGCCAGAAGCCAAACATCTCTTCTTTCTGTCCTCAGACTGTAAAGAACTCAGCTGCATGGGCTCTACAGAAGGCTACGCCCCCTCCCCTGGTGAGTGAGGAGAGTCACTCACTCCCATTTCTACTGCTCTCAGACGCAAACGTCTGTCTACCCGAATAGCTAAACTCATGGCTTCCTCCAAAGAGGCCGGGGGGAGAAAACTGTAGCATAAGATCTTTTACTCGGTCGGACAACCCGGCACAAAACTGACTCCAAAGAGCCGGATCGTTCCACTTAGTATCAATGGACCACTTACGAAAAGCTGCACAGTAATCCTCTGCAGAACTCCTCCCTTGAGAGAGGTGACGCAGCTTACTCTCAGCTAAATGCAAACGGTCTGGGTCATCGAACAGTAACCCGAGTGCAGAAAAAAAACCATCTACAGACTGCAGTGTGGGGGAATCAGGGGGTAAAGAAAAAGCCCAAACCTGAGGATCTCCCTGTAGACGGGATATAATAATTCCCACCCGCTGACTCTCATTACCAGAAGAGATTGGCCTTAGTCTAAAATACAACTTGCAGGCCTCTCTAAATGAGAAAAACTCAGAGCGCATCCCCGAGAAGCGATCCGGAAGATCCACTCGGGGTTCAAATCCCGACACCCCCTCCCTAAACACCCCGCTCACTTGCTGTATGTTTTGCTGCTGGACCTGAGTCTGAAGAGAATCGACTTTCATGGTCAATGCCTGAAGGTGAGCGGTTAATTGCTCCATAGGATCCATCTGAGGAAAAAAAAGAAAAAAAGCAAAGGAAAAAAAAAAAGGGGTAGAGAATTAATAAATGGTCGGCTGGTTATTCTGTTATGTTTGACCCCGAACCAAATGAAACATAAACAAGCATGCATAATAAACTGGTTTATTGAAGAAACACAAAACAAATAAAGGGCAGACAAAATAACTGAGAGTGTAAAACAGAGTTGGCAGGAGAAAATAACAATAGAAATCGCCCTGCGATCCGCCCTGACTGATCCTGCCTGACGCCAGAGTTTTCCTCTTAAAAGAGGACACCTCACAGGAACCTTACTAGAATCCCTGTGAGCTGACCCTGAAATTAAACACACCATAAACCAGCAGTCCCCTGTACTGACCACCCAACAGCTAAATCCAAGAATCCACATACACAGTGAATTGCATACAAAACCTGAGAACCAGGCCTCACAGCACAGGAATGGCTGGACACACAAGTATAACCAGCAGTGTGAAATAGTGAAGCCCCAGTATATATAGCACCACAGAGGGTGTGGCAGAGGCACCGGGAAAAACCCCTCCCCAAGGCATAAAGTACAGACAGACAAGATTTAACCCCTGCCCGTCTGGACCAACTACCTAACAGTTTCCTTGTCTGCCCTCCAGCACCTTCATTACCGTCATACCTGTCTCCATCTGGACCATTTTCAGGCATGTAGCAGAAAGAAATTGGGTGTCGCGGCCATTACATGTTCTGCCATTGGTGACCAGTCACTGTTGCCTCCGTTTGCAGTGGTGTCATAATGGACTGGATCATCCTTAGCAAAAAATCCATGTTCTGCTTGGATCTGAAGACGGTTAGGTTCGAGCATGGAGGCCTTGTGATAAGCACTATCCTGCCTTTGCTGTGAAGTGAGACACCCCCCAATTGCTGGTGTGATGATCTGGAGCCTCTGCAATTGCCAGTCACACCTAGTAATGATATGAGGAACACTAATGGCTTAGTGATATGTGCAGGACATCCTGCGGTCACATGTGTTTCCTCTCATGGCAGGGCTTTCAACTGGCATTTTTTAGCAGGTTAATACTCATCCACACACATCAAAGGTTTCCCAGGAATATTTTTAACAGATTGCAACACTTTCTTGGCCTTCTTGGGTGCCAGATTTAGAGCCAATGGGGCATTTATGGGACCATCTGTACGCCAGCTTTGGCTATGAGTGTTCAGAATCTACAGGCCCAGCTGCAAAATCTGTATGCAAATGTGATACTATAGGGAACATGTATACCTCCATGCTTAACTGTATCACATTTTGTATAGGGCTATAGGCGGCCCAACAGGTTACTAGAGCCTCTGTTCAATTATACAGACTTCCCCAATAAATCCTTTTACTCTAATCAATCATTATATTCACACATAGAAAGTTTCATTTGATTCCAGCAACTCCAGCTTGTGGTGTAATTTTTTTTTTTTTTGTCAATGACTGTGTATATGGATAGATATTCTAAAATATCAAGATATTAATTTGAAGCTGCAGACTTTAGACCTAATATTCCTTTAAGTTTCCAGATATTTGCTATGTTGTTTTTTGCTATTATTGCCAGAAGCCTAATTTTGTTGCTGTGGCCTCCGGGAAATAATGTGAACAGATGCAATACTTCCGCTGGGCTTCAGAGTGCTTCACCCTGATTGGAGGTTTGCTCTTCTCAACTGTGAGCAGGAGTACCCCAGAGATTGATGCTGGCGAGGAGTAGTGTCCCATTTTCCAACTGTTTAGAAATCTGCTGACATTTGGCAGCCCCTGAGACTGGGATGTATAATACAACCTTTACTAATGATGTTATTTATATAGATCACTCCTATATGTCTATACGCTTATAAAGCACAGCAGTAACATCTTTGCCTTTTACTGACTACATGTATAAGATTCTGTTTACATCAGTGCAGTAAAATGAATGCTATGTTTAAAAGATGTACACAGTAATAGAGTTATAGGTGCAAGATGCAGCAGAGCTATAGCTATTTACCACCAATGTGCTATGTGGCATTGCTAAAACACTATATACCATTAATAATGCATATATTATACTGATACTGTCAAAAGGCAGTGATTGAATATCTGCTGTCTTACTCTTTTATATAACCTTCATCAGTCGGTAACGGGAGATATTTGGGTAATAAGTAAATAATAGCTTTTTAAAAATGTGATTGTCTAATATTATAAAGCAGTTCCAAAGTTTGAGCTTCACTTTGTATTGTTTGTATCATAATTCCCTTAGATTGTGGGGAAAGTATATGTGTGGTGGAGGGGGGAGAAGACACACCAACATGTTTCTCATGATATTAAAAAATAAAGCAGTGTTAGACTGGGGTTACTTAGACCCAGAGGTAATAATTCACCTACACCTACATCTATACAGATGCAAATAGGCTCGATTGGCAAGTGATTGGCTTCAGATAGGCTTGTTCTTAATGTGAACCATAGTGGCCTGTTGTCAACCTGGGTCCACTTAAAGGGGTTGAGCCATTAAGGACACTTTTCCCTTATCCATCAGGAGAATGGGGGACTAAAAGTCCCTCTAAGCCTCTAGCACTTGTGTCATCGGCACTCCGTTTATTTCTATGGGGCTCTTGGCGCTAACGGAGATTACAGTTCTGGCAGCCTCATAACAGTAAATGGAGCACCGGTCACGCAAGTGTACTGGTGTTCCATTCACAAGGAGGCTTTAGGGAAACGTTCAGTCCCCCCTTGTTCTGAGCACTGGAGGACCTGTTGGCAGGACCCCCAGTGATCAGACACTTATCCCCTATCCTGTGGATAGGGGATAAGTGTCCTTAAAGGTATAACCCCTATAAGGATCCCCATGCTCTGTGTTAAGCCAGTCTGATTCTAAATAAGCATGATGTTATGGCCCTGATGTTGCTTGTAAAAAGAATAGAGATCCAACGATAGAGAGATCGGTACAGTCAAGAATTTGATTGGTAGAGGTGGTCTCATAAAGACAGCCCTTATGTAATTAGAAGCTGATGTGGTTGGTCCAGTTTCTCTGGCTCTGATCCAGCTTCTGTAACCGCCAGCAATAAGGGGGAATTGCTAGGGGAAGCAATTTATTATTTATTTATTATGCTTACTTATATAGAGCCATCATATTCCGCAGCGCTTTTCAGACATTTAATGCCCACTGCAGGGGAAGTAAAACATGTTTGGACTGGCCAGTTACCCCAGAGTGGAAACTTCTTTACAAAGCGAGTCTGCACTACGGCTTATAAAGAGGGATCCCAAACAGGGGATCCCCTTCTATGACATACATATGTCTTGTATATGGATCATATCGACAATGCTTGTCTGTATGGGCAAACCCTTGAAGATTATAATAGGATAGCTGTATACAGTGAACTATATAAAATATAGATGTTACTAAGTGCAAATGTATTGTTCTGTACTTATGCTGTGAAATTACAGAATTGATGGTCCATGTAAAACCTATACTTAGTAAAATAATGTATGTGAGTACTCACTGGAACCGATCAATTAACTATGATGCAGGAGGTTAAAAAGAGCAGACTGCTGACTGGCTGTTATGGAAGACTGGAAATGTTCTCCTTAATAATACATAATCCTATTTTGCTCAGAAGTTTACTAACAATATTAAAGCATAAGGTCCATGAGAAAACAACATGTCTGTTACAAGTTGACTGTTGTGTAACATAACTGCGATAATTTTCCTGTTTGATGCCAACATCTGCTAGCAATGATGTCCTCATTTCAGCAGTGGTCAAGCAAATGTCATAATGTCTTGTGACACCTGAGTTTAGTTTCCTGTCTCAGATAACAATTCAAAAATGTCTGGGACAATGTAGGTTTCATCCATCCAATATGGAGGGAACGACAACATACAGTAGCTCCAAGCGATATACTAAAAGGCTCACGAGTCCTGGTACAAATGCTCAGCTTGGGCCTACCTGCACATCTTCCTCTCACACCTGTCAGATGTATCCCATCCATACATTTTAGTACCATTTACATTTTCTTTTCCTACTCTATTTGGACCCAGACCACCATGAAGACTTGTTAATAACATTCACACAAGCTTCCCAATGTTCCCCTCCCCTGTCAATACCACCACATGGAAATCATGACTAAGTGGACCAAATGTTCTACTTCCTGATGGTGGAGGGCTGTGTATCATACATCTTCTTACTCCAGTTTACCAGAGGTCAGGGGTAATACATTTATGAGGCATAGACTGCAAGCTGTCAAAGGAAATCAGAAAGAAGACCAAAGAAGTTTGTCTATCCCTGTGTTGAGGGTGACCTGTGGACCCTCTTGGATTCCTGACCCTGTTGAAGCTGCAACCACTGCAACCCTTATAGTTACACCAGTGTAGCTCCATTGAAATAATTCTTTTCTTTCTACAGCAGGCAGATGGGACCCAGGCTCTACACAGAAATTGTTTCAATTATAAGGATTGCTAGGGGTCTTGCCAGACACACGTCTACCAATCAGAATGTGATAGCATATCCTAGGCACATATTTCCCTCATCATTTATGCCAGTTTAGGGAAAGTTTTTGCGAAAGTGGCAAAGGCAGCACAGATTTTAAAAAATCGCTACCACGTTTTGCACAAAAATGTGTGACTTTTTATTACTGGCGTACAAGCCATAATAAATCTGGGCCAATGTTTTTATTTGTTCAATTTTTTTTTGTAATATTTTTAAAATTGAAGACTCTGCGAGCCACATGACATTTATTTACCTCAGTGCAAACCTCTAACCCTTCCAGTTGACTTTGCTACTTCCATTTATTATGTTTAAATATTTTTATTAACTTTTTTCAATACAATAACACAAAAACATAAACAAATAAATAACACAGGAGGCGACGCAGCACCTCGTAACGTGCAATAAGTGTCAAAGCATAGAACAATAACAGGCATCACACTTGAGTCAATTGCTCTTTCTAACTAAGACACCAGCACCCTTGACTTCCTACATGGGAGCGCAGGAAGTCACCACCATAATTCTCAATAAAGAATTAAAAGAGGGGAGAACAAACATACTGTTAATGAAGTGAAAACAGGTGGGGGAGGTAACAGGCGGCACACTGCACACGAAAGCCCCCCAGAAAGCCCCAAGGAAGGAACAACAGTATCTCTGACTAGCAAAGGATTGGGGGAGGGGGGTCATTTATCTTTACGCGATTTAAGTTCCAAGAGTTCAGCTGAAAATACTCCCTTATAGATCTTTTAGGTTGTGGGGGCAAAATATGTATCTATAAAGTTTACTAACACCCAAAGATCTTTCCCACCCTAGTCTCTTTTTTGGCTGAGGCTTCCATCCAGTCCATTTTCATGTATAGGACAGTTTTTCTAAAAATAGACTAAATGGAGGGGAATTGAAATGTATTCAGGTTTGTAGGATAGTTTTTACTTCCATTTATTATATAGAAAGTGTGATATAAGATTCATTCTGTGTAGGATTCCATGGCATTACATGTTCATTAAAGTACATCCTAGTATATTTTATATGTCTGTCTCAAAGGAGCTTGACCCTGTTGGAAATAGCAAATTACATTTAAATACACTGGCCTAAGTATAGCTCAAGACATAGTAATGTCTCTAGAAGATGCTTCTCAGGTTGCAATGTTCTACAACGTTAGTGGAGAGTAATGCAGAGTCTTCCAAAAATACTGTATCTGCTGATTTGTGTAATATAATCCATCAGAGCAGTGTCGAGGAGCAGGTCTTGAGTGCAGTAATGAAACAAGATCCATTCATTGAGTTTTTCTCTGAGGCTACTTCAGCAATGCCTGGGGGAATAAAGAGAGTGTTCCTGGCAATAAGTAGCCTATAGTAAAAAAAATAGTCCATATTTTATGTTGCTAAATTTATTTCTGGTATTATAAAGATTTAACTATTTTCTGTTCATTGCAGGGATTCTTAACTTTGAACCATACAGTTTTGTTAGAAGGGTCACCCAATTAAAAACAGATCACAGGATTTCTTACTGCTTAGACCAAACTAATTATCTATAATCTGTGACTTAATCTGACAAATCTTCAATTTCCCAGCAGCGCCACCACAGGATGTATGAAGCATTACATTCTTCTAGAAGCTTTGACACTTTTTGTAGCTGCTGTCTGAGGCCCCAATATTAGAGGGTTTGTCCATCTCTTTATTAAAAAGATGTGTATGTGCTGCAAATAGCGGTAATAAAATAAAAAGAATTACCACTGTAAATCCTGTGATTGTCTACAAAGAAAACCTACACTCAAAAGGACATAACTGCTGATGTATATAAAGACCTGTAAACAGAATCATGGAGCTGCCGACTCTGTAAAAGGCATGGCCGCATCTGCCATGAGGCAACCTGAGGGGATAACCTCAGACGACACTCATGGCATAAACTGGCGGTGCAAATCTTTTTAATTGGAGGCTACCAATTGGATTATTGCAATATGTAGCGGTCAATAGTTTACTCTCCCATCCATGCTTCTGTCCAGGACTGCCTTCGCTACCATCTAGGCGTGCTGCATGTTACATCATAACGCTGAAGAGCATCAGGCCGTTCTTCAGCATCCTGGTACAACAAATCCTGGTGGTGGCAGAAGAGGCCAGGCTGGATAGCTAAATTATCAGCCGCTACCCATTGCAATAATCCAATAGGTAGCGGCCTAACATATCACTGTGTGGGTTCTATATACTGTGTGGAGGCCAAAAAAAGAGGGCCATATAATGTGTGGAGGCTAAGAGATTAGGGGGGGATATACTATTTGGTGGCAAAAAAAGGGTGCCATCTACTGTATGGGGGCAAAAAAAGGGGGCCATATACTGTGTGGAGGCTAAGAAACTGGGTGGGGATATATACCATTTGGGTGCAAAAAAAGGGTGCCATCTACTATATGGGGAACAAAAAAAGGGGGTAATATACTGTGTGGGGGACATATGATATGTAAGCCATAATGTCCTTCCAGCTATGCTGTCTCCTGCTCTATGGTACCACTTGCAGTACCATAGTGCAAGTGATAGGGTAGCAGGGCGCCACAGCGCTTTGCAGGAAGAAGAGGTAAGTATGAAATTCACCAGAGTTGTATGTGACTGTATGTGAATGTAATTTGGTGTGGGGTGGGGAGAAAATTAGGACACTACAGTATGTGTGGGGAGAGATAATTAGTACTATATTACCTATGTGTATTAACACTATGTTAATATCAACCTTATGGTTGTCTTTAATGGACTATAAATGTAACTACACATAACTGGTATAGCTATATTTATACAGTTGCAGAATTACTAACAGCCCTTTGAAGACAACCATAAGGCTGATGTGACCCTTGGCTAACATGAGTTTGACACCCCTTCTATATAGGAACCATACATAACATAAGAAAAATACATTTATTTGTGAGATAGCTTTACCTAAAGCAGTGTCTTAGTGGCCAGGGGGCAGCATGTGGCCCTGATTGCCTCATGTGTGGCCCCTAGAGGAAAGTAAATACATATGGTCCAGCTGCATTTCCAAGGATAATGATGAAGTTAGAGCATTGTAGCATGAGTGTTTTTCTCTACTTTCCTCTATTATGGGGTCACTGTGGTATTTTTAACATCTCTAAAAGTATAGGTCATCTGGTTATTTGGCTAAATTTTGATGTCAAGGGCTGAATTTCAGCCTCCCACAAATTATTGGACGGTCCATCAGTATTCTAGAGTATGTGAAGTATTTGGATAATTGTGAAGATAAATTGGTGTGGCATTACCACGCTGACTCACTACTGCCTCACTACTTTTGTAGTCCTGACCTTTTACACCTAGCTGTATCCTCTGCAATAGCCTTTGCCATCTCTTTATAGGTATAAAATGTAAATAAGAAATTGAGACAAGAGCATTGGTCTCCAGAGCGCTGGTAAGCTACCGTCTTGGCCTACAATTGTGATCTACTAATTGTTCTTAGTGTGGTGTTGTTATTCTTCCCAACAATCCCCAATTGCCTATTCTTTCTGGGTTTGAACAATAACATTTTCAATTTGTTAACAACAAGAAAGTCATTAGTGAATGTGCGCCATTAATTACACCAAACTGTGGCTCATAAAGCTGGTTCATAAACACTACATGTGACCTGCATGGAAGAATCCCTGTAGAACAGCTTTATAATACCCAAAAGGAAATCTCTACGAGTTGCCAGCCTTCTTTAAATCTAAATATATAAAGAAAATTAACTTTACTTTATGGACATGTAGTGTTATGTGATCTCCTTGTTTTGGCATCAGGGAATGAAGATTATCAGATGCTTTCAGAATCAGAAAGGAATTAGGATTGCCGCCTTAGAGAGGTGAGTACACAAATGAGAAATTTTAATGGGCATCCTGAGAACAAATACAGATTCGTGTGCAGAGCCTTTGAATTACTAGCCTTTCATCAATGGGATATGTGTGGAATATTAATACACTGAATGTATATGCAAAAGGTTTAACAAACACAGTCGGATGACCTAGATCAGAAAGGAAAGGCTTGGGGATAATGTTTGTTTTTGCCCTTTGACACAACTCATTTCGATTTCACTGCTTAGATTCCCAATCCTGCAGAGAATGGTGTGAGCACAAACAGCCATCTGTTATATCTAAGAACACAGTGGGCTCTCCCTGTGCTCAGTCACATATCACATATTTCACTATTTGCAAGGCCAATATTACCATCCTCCACCCGAGGAGGACAATGCCAAGCCATACCTTATTTCATCCTTATCCATATTGAGCTGATATACATAGAACATCTGCAACATTACAATAGATAGATAGATAGATAGATAGATAGATATCCTGATATTAACTGATGAACAGCCTATAGAGCTCAACAGGAAGAAATGTTTTTATCTTACTTATTTACCCCGTACACCTTGCAAATAAAGAAAGAAATAACCCCAAGGAAAGATGATCAAAAATTCTGGAGGAAGAAATCTAAAAAGTAGATTGAGGAAGACACAATATAGATAAATAAATAAGAAAGATAAAGGGATTTTTAAGTCGCCACACGTGAAATCTTTGTCAATCTTTATGTTAGGGGGCAGTATTGGGAGCAGGGACCACGTGCTCTGGCAGTAATTTCAACAATCCAGATGCACTAAACAGCTAATTTGCATATGGATTAAAAGTTGATTTTCTCGACACTAAGATTGCACTTGGACACACAAAAAGGCAGGGGAATAACAATCATGGTTGCAGGGAGCTGGAAATGGCCACTGTAGCATTATGACAGTGGTCGAGGAAAGCCTAATACCCCAACCACTGTCTTCCTTGTATAAACAATAGATACCCTTTAGCAGAGATTGGCACTCATTTTTGCTGCTTGGATGGCTTAGACTTCATTTACGCAACTGCAAAAGTTTATGCTCACTATGTGACTAAGCACCCCTTCAACACCTTATAAGTTTTTCTGCGGGTGGTAGACTTTTTGTAGCATGGAGTAACAATACAGAAAATGTTACAGATGTTAAGGTTGTACTTCAAGGTGTACTGTGAATTAAAACTGTTTTTAACATGAGTTATATAGAGGCTAATAGTTAAATAATTCACCACTACCATTAGAAGCATAACAGTGCAGACCAGACCCCTGAGTCTATGCACAGACTTTCAAGCATAGCAGGCTACATGCTATGTTGCTTCTCAACATGAAGCAAGGGGGAGATTACTGGAATGCCGTGCTTTTAGACCTTTGCTAAAAAGCCAAAATGGTGGAAATGTACAGGATAGACTATTTTTACTATTTACTGCAGCTTTTAAGGAGCCCAAGGTCAGTGCCAGCCACATACCTGCCCAAGAGCCCTGCTCCTCACTGCATCAGCACCCCACTGTCTCTGCCAGCACCATGGTTACAAGTAGCAGAAGGAAAATTGTCAGCACCAATAGCAGCCAGTACAGTATATGGAACATGATGAGCGAGAAAGTTATTATTTTGCAACGACAGCTGGACCCACAGTAGGTAAATGACACTCACCAACTGCATAACTAGCTACAGTCCTACCTAGAGTGTTTCTTTACTCTGGCAGATAACTTTGACCCCATGAAATTCTGGGCCAACAGATTAGCGCAGTGGTAGGATCTGGCCCAGTTTATCATGAATATTTTGTGGTGCAGAATTTGCTTCCAGAAAGGGATCATTTTGGCAGTTTTTTTTTTTTTTTTCAAAAAGCTATTTCAGGGTGGGTTCACACCTGCGCTTGCTGTCCGTCCGTTGCCAATCCAGTGAAAATCTCGGTGAACTGGATTGGCATCGGATACAGACCGGTCAGCGGCGCATTGGTTAAAAACCCATTCATTTGAATGGGTTTTTAAAGCAATGCGCGGGTGTGCGCTTACACCCTCTGCGCTGCGAATCCTTTTTTTTTCGTCGGAAACAAAGTCGGACACGCAGGACTTCGTGTCCGACGAAAAAAAAAGGATTCGCAGCGCCGAGGGTGTAAGCGCACACCCGCGCATTGCTTTAAAAACCCATTCAAATGAATGGGTTTTTAACCAATGCGCCGCTGACCGGTCTGTATCCGATGCCAATCCAGTTCGCGGAGATTTTCACTGGATTGGCAACGGACAGATAGCAAGCGCAGGTGTGAACGAAGCATCACTTCTCAACCAGGCACAGTGTGACACAACTTAAATTATTCTTCAAATTCTGTACTTTTCACCTCCACTGCCATGCTGTGGGCATAATAAAAACAACATAAACCCATTGCTTCTTTAAATATTTCCACGTTGGTGTGCTCCCAAAAAGGGATAATTTTGGTGTTTTTTAAAAGCTACTTCTTTACTTTTCAACTAAGCACCCTGCCACAAATTTTTCTTTAACGTAACAAAACTGTTGCACTCCAAAATGGTCTAAGGCCCGGTACACATCTGCATTCGGGTTTCCGTTCAGGGAGTCCGCTTGGAAAACCTGCATACCCCCATAGACTATAATGAGGTCCGTGTGGTTTCCACTCGGTTTTTGCACGCAGCAAGCATGTTTCGTGCGGAAACCAAGCGGAAACCACATGAACCCCATTTTAGTCTATGGGGTCCATGGGTTACTCAGGTAAACCGCTTTTTATGCGTATACTGTAGGTTTCCGTTCGGGGGGTCCCCAAGCGGACTCCCCGAACGGAAATCTGAACGCAGATGTGAACCGGGCCTCAGTTTTGTAAAAAAAAAAACAAAAAAACATTTCTTCCAATATACATGTGGGAATAAAAAATGTTGAAAGTGACAGTGCGGTATATAGTTAAACAAGCAATTTATATCCACTGCCTGCCATGTTATAGTCACTTTGATATTACGTTGACTGTGTTTGCCTGAGAGCTGAAAATGAGTCCAAGGAGCCATAGCAGTGTCATGTATTAAGCCAATTTAAATTTTGATTGATAACAAATTTACTTAACCTGAAACAAATCATGGGGCCAAATCATCTGAACCTAAAACAAAACGACTCTTCAGAGGTTCGCCCATCTCTTATTACATTAGGGCTCTACTAGAACCAGCCTTTGACACTGTGAAGCTTCAGTAACATAGAATTTTCAGCCCTATTGAAACTAAACCAGTATTCACATTAACTAGCTGTTTGTCATTTGCTCAACAGCTTCCCAGCAATAGAGGTTGCCTGAACTTCCTATAGACCTATGATTTACATTGAGTATGTTTGTTTATTTTATGTGGGAGAGAGGAAAATGTCACTGCTAGACACTTACAGAAGTGGTATATGTCCTGCAGGAATAAAGTATTAGGCATGTTAAAAAACATCAGTTCTCCCCCCATAATCTTTAGCACTATTACTATTCACATTGGATCTGCGATCATGCAGAAATTGGCAGGTTTGGATCTAATATTTTAAAGTATAGCCTGCTTATGTCCCTACTTCTTGAACAAGACAGTGTTCCCTATTCCTTCTATATCTTCCCTTGCCCCAGACCTCTTCCACTGTTTATTTTAGGTCTTTTGAGAAAATATAAAGATATTATTTAGTAGTCATTCATCATATGATATGGGAATCACTAGACAAGAAAATTTACTTTCATCTCTATGGTCACTATGGTCCAAGAATAAACTGACATAGGATCAGCAATAAACAGAAGAGCAGATTTTCCTTACTACATTTTATTTTAACTATTTAACATCTACGGGCAGAGTTAAATATAAATATACACTTCACATGAAGATAGACATGTATAGTTTGAGGACCCCGCCTTATCATCAAAGCTGTCCAGAAAGCCATGTTTTTGCTTTTTGTTGATATGATAATGGAATATGACTAGGATGAAATTTTGCACCTCTGTCTGAGCGTGCTAATTAAGACTTACCACATAGATCTGTTAGGTGTTGTGAATGCTCATTAAAACAGTGTAAATTGGAGTAGGGTTTAAGTTCTGTATATTTTTGTGGGTGTAAATATGTATGCAATAGAATGTGTAAAAGGGCATTCAATTTTATGACTCACTCCAGTTCTATTCTTAGAAAATAACTAAAACAAAATGGTATCCAATTAAGGCTAAGGCTCTTAGTGGTACGTTTTTCCCCAGAAATTATCATTGAGATTTGCAGCATTTTTCTCTACATTTTTTCCTATTAAATATATAGAAAACCCTTGCAATTCCACATCTAAAATTAACATGCTGTATTTTTCAAAAACTGTATGCGATCTAATCCTCTTGACATGGGGAGTGGTGACACCCAGTTGTCAATTAGGCCTGAGCTACACAGAAACTTTTTCTTTCAGGATTGGATTGATGTGAAATCTTCATTGTAATTCTGCCTATCATAATCCAAATAAATAAAAACTTTCCACTATACTACATGGTATGTATGACAAAAAAGAAAACGTAGCACCAAACAACGGGAAGAAGGGAGGAATAACCAACCCTAAACAAAATGTTGCCTCCTAAATTTCAAATACTAACTCTTAAGAAATGTGCCTCTACACCTATAATTAGGCAATAGGCAAATAATGAAATAGAAGGAGAGAAGGCACTCAACATAAACAAATATTGAAAAGTAATAAGAATATTTTATTAGAAAATACATATAAAAAGCATGCCTTTAACACAGGTTGTATACATATGTGATCTGGTGCATTTTATAGTTACATAGTTACATAGTAGATGAGGTTGGAGGAAGACATCAGTCCATCAAGTCCAACCTATAACCCTACAGTGTTGATCCAGAGGAAGGCAAAAAAAAAAACCATGAGGCTTATGCCAATTGCCCCATTTCATGGGAAAAAATTCCTTCAAGACTCCAATCTGGCAATCAGTATAAAACCCTGGATCAACGTGCCCTAGCCTAGGAGTAAAAAGATCATTAGAAAGTTCTTTGTGCTGTCCCTTCATGTATTTGTACATTGTTATTAGATTTCCCCGTAGACGTCTTTTCTCTAAACTGAATAACCCCAAGTTTGTTAATCTATCGTTGAACTCCAATCCACCCATTGCCCTAATAATTTTGGTTGCCCTTCTTTGCACTCTTTCTAGTTCGATTTTGTCTTTCTTGAATACTCTGGCCCAGAATTGTGCACAATAGTCTAAGTGTGGCCGTACCAGTGATTTGTATAGAGGCATAACTATGTTCTTGTCATGAGCATCTATACCTCTTTTGATGCATCCCATAATTTTATTTGCCTTGGCAGCTGCTGCCTGGCACTGGTCACTAAAGGTAAGCTTATTGTCCACCACAATCCCCAATTCTTTTTCATTGGCAGTTTTACCCAGTAATTTACTATTAAGTACATAATCATACATTCTTTTTCGTCGTCCAAAATGCAGAACCTTATATTTGTCAATATTAAACTTCATTTGCCAAGTCTCCACCCATGCTTCCAGCTTCCTTAGATCCCCTTGTAATATTCTATTATCCGCCTCATTTTTGATTACCTTACAAAGTTTAGTATCATCTGCAAATATAGACACCCAGCTTTGCAAACCGTCTACCAGGTCATTAATAAAGATATTAAACAGGAGAGGGCCCAATACTGACCCCTGTGGCACCCCACTGGTGACTGTTACCCAGTCTGAATATTTACCATTAATAAGCACCCTCTGTTTCCTATCAGTGAGCCAGTTGCGAACTCAAATGCATATGTTTTCCCCCAGTCCCAACATTCTCATTTTGCATACCAACCTTTTATGTGGTACAGTATCGAAAGCCTTTGAAAAGTCCAGATACACCACGTCCACTGCATTACCCATTTCTAGTCTTGAACTTACCTCTTCATAGAAGCTGATCAGATTAGTCTGACAGGACTGATTCCTCATAAAACCATGCTGATTGGGTGTGATAAGATTATTTACATTCAGATACTCCAGGATTGCATCTCTTAGAAAGCTCTCAAATATCTTACCCACCACAGAAGTCAAACTTACTGGCCTATAGTTTCCAGGCTCACTTTTAGACCCCTTTTTGAAAATTGGCACCACATTTGCTATGCACCAATCAAGTGGAACAGACCCAGTCATTACTGAATCCTTAAATATTAGATATAAGGGTCTATCTATCACCATGCATAATTCCCTCAGAACTCGGGGGTGTATGCCATCTGGCCCTGGTGATTTATCTATTTTAGTGTTTTGAAGGCAGCACTGCACTTCCTCCTGGGTTAAACAGGTGACATTTAATGGAGAGTTAACATTACCCCTAATCATGTTGCTGGCCATTGAATTTTCTTGTGTAAACACTGTAGAGAAGAAGGCATTTAATAGTTGTTCTTTTTCCTCATCCTCCTCCACCATTACACCCAGATTATTTTTGAGAGGGCCCACATTGTCAGTTTTTATTCTCTTGTTATTTATGTAATTGAAGAATACTTTTGGATTATTTTTACTTTCCTTGGCAATTTTTCTTTCAGCCTCAATCTTTGCCTCCTTTATTTGTCTTTTACACAATTTATTTTTCTCTTTATAGTTGTTTAATGCTGTGTCACTACTTTCTTTTTTTAGCACTTTAAATGCTTCCTTTTTATCCCTCATTGCACTCCTTACCGTTTTAGTTAGCCATATTGGTTTTCTATGATTTCTGGCCCGCTTATTCCCATAAGGGATATGTTTTTTAGTGGTCCTATTTAGAATGCTTTTGAAAATGTACCATTTTGTTTGTGTTCCGGTCACTTTGAGGACATTGTCCCAGTTTATGCTGCTAAGCTCTTCTCTCAGCTGGTTAAAATTGGCCTTCCTGAAGTTTAGTGTTTTTGTTCCCCCTCTACTGAACATTTTTTTAGTGTTTACAATAAAACTTATTATGTTATGGTCGCTATTACCAAGATGACCCCCAACCTCCACTTTTAACAATGTGTCAGGTTCATTTGTTAAAATTAGGTCTAAAAGTGCCTCGCCTCTTGTTGGGTCCTGCACTAGTTGTGATAGGTAATTGTCTTTTATTACTGACAAAAACCTGTTCCCTTTGTTGGACCTGCAGGTTTCTGCCTCCCAGTTGATATCTGGGTAGTTGAAATCCCCCATAATAATGACTTTATTGTGCTTCCCTCTGACTTCCTTGGGTATTGTATACTGTCAGTTTTCATCTATTTATTCAAATATATGTATTTTATATGTATTTTCTAATAAAATATTCTTATTATTTTTCAATATTTGTTTATGTTGAGTGCCTTCTCTCCTTCTATTTCATTGTTTGCCTACATGGTTGGGATATACTGTAGGTGGTGATTAGAGATGGGCGAATCGGTTCGTAACAAGCTGGGTTCGTCTTGAATATTCCAAATTGCTCAGTTTATAACCAATTTGCTTTGGACGAACAAAAATGTCTGCGATACGAGAAAATGTCCGCTGCTACGTGGAAATACAGAACAGACAATGTCATGCGTGTAGTGACACACACATCACGTGATAGCAATATCTGACAGTCTCTCAGCCAATAGACAGTGATAGGTGGACCTTACAGTACTGATGTCATGATGTATAAAGAGCTTGTGCACTCGTGATCAGCTTCAGTTGGTGGAATGGATGACATGCAAAGACATTTGTGTTCTATCTCACTCCACCTCATAGCTATGTTCTGTCTCAAAGGGACTATTCCACCTATAAGAGTAATGTTACTGAAAAGGAACACAGGTCCTATGAAAGGCATAAAATATAACTTTTATTATTGATAATTAAAAGTACTACAATATTACCTAATGGTATATAAATACCAAAAATAAAATACGAATGTGTATTGATAAGGTAAGGTACACCATGCAAGACTATATGCTAAATAAAGGACAAGTGAAAGGTTTGTTCTATCCCTGTTAGAGCATCGCATTATGATACTAGAATCAAACATGTGCCATGCACTTATTATATAGGGAACAACACAAAGGGTTAAAACAACGACACAGAGCATAACAAACACTGTGTCTGTTTATAACCCTAACACACAGATAATAAGTCTTGTATAGATCAGTGAAATACACATTCGTAGGTACTAAGGGAGTGTAGCAATCTCCCTAATTAATAATCGCTTCATGTACACAGATAATATGCACTGAGGCAAATAGTTCTAAGGATGTTCATATCACGTCCAAAGACAGCGTGTCAAACCACCCCCGTATTTTATAGAGGTGGACTGGTACACGCTAAGCATGCAGGGCAGAAAAAAAGAAGTGAATGGACTCCCAGATAATAATAAAGGGACCCATATAGAATTGAAAAGCCTGCATGTAACTGAGACTAAATCATAATAAAGTCTCAGTGCGAGTCTATAAAAAGATGTAGACCTGCAATTTGCCAGGTCTCAGTGTATTTCTCCCCAGGACCTAGCCCAGGGTTCATCAGGAGACCCAAACTAATATAATGCCCCAAGAACGATAGTGGCAAACAATCAGATGAAATCCGCAGTGAAAACTGCTTTTCCCGGGTCCTGATGGTGGACTCCGATACTTGTATGTTAAGCCGCAGCACTGTAGCCTGCGCTGGATTATATAGAGTGATAGCCCCACCTCAATTGATGTCAGCAGTGATGTGTTGCGTTATTATTCATATCCCTTGAACTATTTCACATTTTGTGATCTTACAACCACAAACTTAAATGTATTTTATTGAGATTTTAAGTGATAGCCCAACACAAAGTAGCACATAATTGTGAAGTGGAATGAAAATGAAACATGGTTTTCAAAATTTTAATCAAATAAAAATCTGAAAGTGTGACGTGCAAAGTATTCTACCCCCTGTACTCTGATACCCCTAAATAATATCCAGTGCAATGAATTGCCTTCAGAAGTCACTTAATTAGTTAATAGAGTCCAGCTGTGTGTAATTTAGTCTCAGTATAAATACACCTGTTCTGTGAAGACCTCAGTGGTTTGTTAGAGAACACTGGTGAGCAAACAGCATCATGAAGACCAAGGAAATCAACAAGCAGGTCAGAGATAAAGTTGCGGAGAAGTTTAAAGCAGGGTTACGTTATAAAAACATATCCCAAGCTTTGAGAATCCCAAGGAGCACTGTTTAATCCATCATCCAAAAATGGAAAAAGTAGTCTACAACTGTAAACCTATCAAGACATGGCTGTCCACCTAAACTAACAAATCAAGCAATGAGAACACTGGTCAGAGAAGCAGACAAGAAGCCCATGGTCACTCTGGAGGAGCTGCAGAAGTACAAAGCTCAGGTTGGGAGAATCTGTCCACAGGACAACTAGAAGTCTTGCACTCCACAAATCTGGCCTTTATGGAAGAGTGGCAAGAAGAAAACTATTGTTGAAAGAAAGACATAAGTAGTGCTGTCTGCAGTTTGCCAAAAGCCATATAGGGGACACAGAAAACGTGTGGAAGAAGGTGCTCTGGTCAGATGACACCAAAGTTGAACTTTTTGGCCTAAATGCAAAGCGCTATGTGTGATGGAAAAATGACACTGCTCATCACCCTGAACACACCATCCCCACTGTGAAACATGGTGGTGGCAGCATCATGCTTTTTGGATGCTTTTCTTCAGCAGAGACAGGGAAGCTGGGCAGAGTTGATGGGAAGATGGATGGAGCTAAATACAGGCCAATCCTGGAAGAAAATATGTTGGAGGCTACAAAAGACTTGAGACTGGGAAGGAGAGTCACTTTCCAGCAAGACAATGACCCTAAACATACAGCCAGGGCCACAGTGGAATGGTTTAGTTCAAAGAATATTCATATGTTAGAATGGCCCAGTCAGAGTCCAGACCTAAACCCATCTGTGGCAAGACATGAAAATTGCTGTTCACAGACGCTCTCCATCCAATCTGGCTGAGCTTAAGCTATTTTGCAAAGAAGAATAGACAAAAATCCCAGTCTCTAGATGCGCAAAGCTGGTAGAGACATACCCCAAAAGATTTGTATCTGTAATTGCAGTGAAAAGTGGCTCTGCAAAGTATTGCTATAGGGGGGCTGAATACTTTTGTATGTCACACTTTTCAGATTTTTATTTGATTAAAATATTGAAAACCTTGTATCATTATTGTTCCACTTCACAATTATCTGCTATTTTGTGTTGGTCTATCACTTAAAATCTCAATAAAATACATTTACGTTTGTGGTTGTAAGGTGACAAAATGTTAAAAAGTTCTAGGGGTATGAATACTTTTGTCAGTGAGTCTGCAGAGCAGACAGTTAAACCTTTCATTACCAGGCAAAAATCTATATTGTCCAACAGTACTTGTAATAAAACAATTTAATCTCTTCTCTATATACATAACACATTCTTTCTAACATTGTAAATCAGAATACTTTAAACCTTTTTCTGTATGCGCAAGTGCACTGTGTGCACATTTGTATTTCTAGATATATGTCACACACAATAGTGAAATAGTAGCGGTGGCCATGGTACTAGTAGTGCATCCTTCGCTAATGTAAGAAAAAAGAATTTCCGTTATTTTCTGTTTTGATTTTTTTTTTTTGGTATAGTCACCCAATACAGTCTAGTCTGCTGTAATCTTAAAAAACACATTTAGGAATAGGAATTAAATTGGTTTATTTCCCCTCTGGTCTTTTGTCTGATCCATACATAGTGTAAAGGATTATTTAGTATAAGATGAATGATACAGTTGTAGTGATCTAGTCTAATATTTTTTGTTAAAAAAATAACAAAACAAATACACAGTGTCTGAATTGTTGCCATATCACTAAGCACAGTGTGCAGTAAAATAACTGGAAAAAAGCAGTACAGGGACAGGCAAAAAGAGACAGATGAGGAAACACTCATTCAAATACTACTAAAAATAACAATGTGGATAGCAACAGCAACACTTATTCTGATCTTGACAGCCCCGTCAGTAGCTGCAGTGTTGTCGTACTTCCTGAGAATAAAGACTTTTTTTAAAGCTGTAAACAACAAATATTGAGTGAGGGTTTTCTAAGTTCCTCCTGAACATGTAATTTACCATGCTGTCTTTCTGTACTGACAAACTTGTCTTCTCCTTCATCTTTGCCAACACAGATCCCATTCTCTAGTAGTCATGTAGCATTTGCTAAGAGAAATTCCTCATAGCCCAAGACTTCCTCTTCTTTCTCCTCTATTTGATGAGTTTGATGAGGACTGCCAGTGTTTTTTTTAATGTAGAGGAGGAAGAGGTGCTAGACATGAGTGTCGGTGAAGATAGTAGTAGCAGGGGGTGTGTTACTGGTGGTAGTGCTAGTAGGGGCACTAGGACGAAATGTGTTAGGTATTGTGAGAGTATACAGGAATCCCATTGCTATGATGAGTCACAAGAAAGAGATTAAGGAGATATGGAAGGAAGAAGTTCCTGGTCAGGGAGAAAGTTAATAGTTTTAACATAAATTGGCTATGGACATGGTACTGACATCCATGTGAACTCAAAAAATGTTGAGATGCCTGGAGGTCCTTTCCATGGGGGATAGAGGAATAGATACACTCCCCACCCAATATCAGCCCATCAATTCTCTGCAATAGGTCAGTAGTGTCACAAACATAGGATGGTAGAGATGTTGCAAAAAGACAAGTATCTTGTCTAAATAGATGCCAATGATTTGATTAAGGCAATCAACACCCAAAACAATTGGTCTTCCCTTTAATAGGTCAATCACTTTATGTATTTTTAGGAGCCTGTAAAAAGTAGCGACCTAGGGAAATTTCAGGAATAAAAAGTCAAACTCGGTTGTGCTAATAAACTATATCTCTGGCATCCACCAGAATTGCCCTAAGTTCTCTCCAATAGGTCTCAGAGGGATTATGATTTAAGATTTCACAACCCTCCTGATCTTTTAATAGGTCCTCCCACAATTTTTGTATTGAGTTAACAGTGTTGCCCTCTTTTTCTGACAGTTTGATAGCTATTGTCTTGTCAGACTCCAGAACCCGTAAGGCCCTTATTTCAGTTTTACCAGCTGGATTTCATTTTATCCAAATTTTCTTGAGGTCCTTTATAAATATAAATTTTTATATAAATACATCAACTGCAGACACTTCACCTAAGGGGGTCATGCATATTTTTGAGTACAGTAAAAGGACCCAGTCCATGTAAATCAACCCCTCCCTGGTCAACTTCCGAAAGAACTGCAACATCTTGCAACATATCAACCAGTATCACCAGCTCTAAACAGACCTTCTTATTTGGGTTCTTATCATATTTGTGCCACTAGACTTTACCTGGGTATAGATGTAGGTTTTTAACCCATTCAAAGAGATCGAAGTCAGAGCTGGCGGACATATGACCTTTAGACAGCACTGTCAATTCAACTTCCGAGAGCACTTTATTGGCAAGGTTAATCACTTGGGTATAGTCATCTGGTTTGGTTCGGGCTGGGACACAGGAGGTGGGTAACAATTAGTTACTGTATGTTCCCATCTAGACATAAGTGCAGGGTTCCTACTCTTTGCTGCAGGTAGTAGTGCAATTCTAAAACCCCTAGGTACAATGGCATTGCACATATAACTTTCCAAACTTTGCACCCTCTAGAGGTGGTGATTGGGAACGTCTCATACTTCAAAGAGAGACACGGTAGATCTTCTACTTTAACACAATGTCACCATCCGGATTGAATAAACAGTTCAAAACTGTGTGACCCTGTGGGTGTCATTTAGATCATAAATCTCCTACTTAGTTTTTCACGAGATTAAAGATTTTTTGGCATTCAGGACTCATCCAGCGGCAGCAGGATGAGATTGCATGACCAGAGAAGTCTATTTCATCATTGCTGTGGACCATCCAGATAAGGGACATGGCTTCAGTTTCAACTCGCAGTTGCCTGTTCATTATCCAGGCGGTCCTTCGTGTCCGTTCCCTGGTGGAACATGTACTGGAAGGAGGAGGAGCCCGCAATTTGCGATGGATGACTGCCATGGGGGGCACCAGCTGGACTAGACGGTGGTCAAAACTCAGCCTCAGCTGCAGGTGATGTAGGTGGTGGTGAGAGAGGTTCCTCTCCCTGCAATGCAGATGGTCTAGGTTGTTCTGACCCCCCCTCCAGTTCATGAAGGACATCCACAGATGTTGATGGAGTTGGCTGCTCCTGTTCCTCTTGTGGAGCAAGGGACTCCAACTGGCCCTCTGGCTCCTGTAAGTTTCCAGAGGTTCTGTTTGGAAAAAAAAAAATGGTAGAAGTATGGTTTTTGTCCCCTGCTGGGCAGGAGGTACAAGAGTTCCTCGTAGTTGGTAATCTTCTGTTTAGAAGGAGAGGCTCCACTCTTATCAACCTTACAGATGTCTTTCATGAACCAGTCCTGTACACTCTTCCACCAGCTTTTGATATCCTTCTCTGTCAAGGCAATATAATCTTAATATAAGTTGCACAAGGTGTATAAGCAGGGCCAGAACCGGCAGAGACGAAGAGGATTGGTGGTTGATCACCTGGACCACTGACATGTTGTCTGACCAGAAACATATACGCCTGTTAGCCATTAGAGATCCTCATAAGTCTTCTGCTACCACTATGAGAAAAAAATTCCAACAATATCATGTTTCTCGTCAGGCCAAGGTCGGCCCAGTGAGGTGGCCAAATTTCCCTACACAAGTATTCCTGGAAGATGGCAGAAAAACTGTCCCTGCCTGCCATGTCGGTAAAAAGACACAACTCTGTATTCGCTTTTTCCATTTCCTGGCAGATTAAAGGAATGTAAAAACGCCTGCCAGACCTATAGGTCATTCCGCAAGGCTTTCGTAATCCTAATGAAATGGTGGGGGAACTTTACACCCGTCGTCGCCAAGGATAAGCATCTTGAGAACGCGCTACCCATGGGGAGGACCTTGCATGCAAAATTTAAAAGGTCCAACAAAGACTGCATCTGGTGCAAGGTCACCTTCCTGGCCAGAGAAAACTGGTCCACCAAAGCAAGCAGCTTCTCCAATTTATCACTAGGTAGACGAAAAACCATCTGAACAGTGTCAATTTCTATGCCCAGGAAGGAAAGGCATGTGCACAGACCCTCAGTCTTTTCTGCTGAAAGGGGAACCCCTAACTGCTCCATTAGCCGACGAAAGATCTGCAACAAGTAACCACATTTTGGAGAATCTGCGGGTCCTACAAACAGAAAATCATCTAAGTAATGGAGAACTGAGTCATATTCCATCTCCCAACGCAAAACCCAATCTAGGAAAGAACTAAACATTTAAAAAAATATATAAAATATAGGTTACCTAAACAATAGCCAACGAGGTGGAAACAGTCTGGGTGGACAGGTAGCAGGCGAAAAGCCGACACTATGTCGGATTTTGCCAATAGCGCTTCCCTGCCTGCTCTACGAACCTGAAAAACTGCCCTGTCAAAGGAAGCATAAGTCACGGCAGCCTCTTCCTTTGATATCCATCATTCACCGAGTCCCCTGGCGGGAATGAAAGATGGTGTATCAAACGGAATTTTCCTACTTTTTAGGGACTAGACCTAAAGGTGATACCAGTAAATTTGGCATGGGCGGGTCCTCAAATGGACCAGCCATGCAGCCCAGGAAAACCTCCTTCAACAATTTCTCTCTAACTAAGGGAACCTTATCCAATACAAACTTTAAATTATGACAGAGCAGCAACGAAGAAGACGGCGAGTGAGGTATGTAAAAACCACATCCCAAACCATCAAGCAGTACCCTTGCTTCCTGTACCCTGGGATATGGCTTTAGCCACTCCCGAAGTACCGGGTACTTCACTGGTGATCTCTGTGCTGCTGGGCACACCCACTTTTGCTGCTTGAAGCAGCGCACTGCGGCGTGCATTCCTCCACAGAAAGAACACTCTTGTCGGAATCTGCACGTCGCATAGAAGCAGCAGTGCCCTTCATTGTACGATGGTTTTTGGAGCCGCGGCACCTGCCACGGCTCCTCCTGGAACGGAACGAGATGGCTTTTGAGACTTAATTAATTGAATCCAGACATCAGTGGCCTTAGAGGCCCAACTGATTTATGAAGACATAGCCAATTGGCGACAAAATTCTTCAATGTAGCGCCATCAAGCCACACCTCCGTGCAACCTGTTGGTGCTAAAAATTGCATCTATATATACCAGCAGGTCCGGGCTTTTTTCCGGATGCTGCCGGCATATGACATGCACCAATGTGAGAAAGGCCTGCAGCCAATTCCCAAAGGTTTTAGCCACCTTCGGCTTCTTGTCTGCCCCTCTCTCAAATGAGTGCTCTCTATCTACTGTTACCTGGTGTACTGACAACAAGGACCAAATATCAACGTATTCGCCATGAATGATCTTGGCCCTGATGTCATCAGACAGGTGAGTCCCTAGCGGCTCCATGCCGCAAAAAAACAGAGTCCCTGAACACTATACCCTGATATTCTTCCTTCCAGACCAGAGAGGGCACAACGCTTCCCGGTGCAGATAACATGACACTACTCTGACTAGTTAATTTATCTAAAAAACCTTGAAGAACTGATGCTAAATCACCACCCGCCCCACCTGTGTGTGTTGGTGTAGCAGCAGCTGGCCAAGCCTGCGGGCAGGTGTACTCATCAACCGTCTCTATCTGGGGTACCGAGGAGGGTGGGAGCGTCTTGGTCCCTGGGGCAGAGGGCTGTTGTAGTGCTCCGGAGGAGGCAGAAGCCAGTCTGGATACCCGGCCCGTGGACATCCTGGAGCCGTGTCTTCTACGTGACCTGTAGGAGCAGTGGCTCGATCTTCTTGATCTCCTGCTGGATCTGCCGCCACTGAAGGAGGATGAATCCGTAGCCGATGGCGAGGAAGACGTGCTGCGCAAACATGGAGACCGCCGTGATCGCCTACGACGTCCGTGTTTCTGCCCGCGTTTCCCGTGACGATGGCCCCATGGCAACTGCCATGGCGGCTGGATGCACCTGCAACAGAAAAAAGAGAGCCAGAGGAGGGACTCGCATAGGCTCCACCACCCTGTGTCTGCACCCCCAGTCCCCTGCTGACATGGGCTGGTGTCACCAGGATGGAAAAAGAATGGCGGGGGTCACCTCCAACCTATGACCCCTGTCCTAAGATCTGGGCGACTGACCCAAAGCCCCCCTTGTGTCCCCTGACATGTCACTGACCTGGGGGGGTCTGGGGAAGTCCTATATGACACACCTTGGATGCAGCCAGTTGGGGCACTGGAGGCCACAGCAGTTCCTTCTGTGTCTGATGTGCCCATCGGTGGTGCTGCGCTGCGTAATGGCCACTGGGCGCCAGGTGCAGCACGTGAAATGTGTGCTCCAGCGCTCCTTCTCACTGATGGAGCAGCTGTGGGGGCGGGGCTCCTGTCCCTGCACTGTGTGTGTTCCACTGTAAAGGAGCCTGCTCCTTCCCCCTGCCTATACAGGACCCAAGATGCAGGGGGAACAGCTCTCTCCAACCTCCCAGCCTGTGGGGGGTCCAGGACCAGGCTGGCTGCGTGGATCGCTGGGTGAGGGGGAACAGCCAGCATATTGTTCACCTGCCCAGAGGCAGGAAGAGGGCCATGGTCCACGAGTAGTGGGGTGGGGCAGCAACCCCTTTCCCTTTCCACCCAGAGGCAGGCAGGGAGCAGGGCTCCATGTACAGAGCTGGGGGGGGACGGCAGCCATCTTATTTGCGCGCCCGGAGGCTGGCAGAGTGAAAGGCTCTGTGTGCAGGGATGGGGGAGGGGCAGCAGCCATCAACTGCCTGCCCGGAGCTGGTTCTGTGTAGGGATGGGGGAGGGGGTGGCAGCCATTTATGCCGCACGCTGAACAGAGGCGCTCCTAGGAATCGCCCGTTGCCCTGGGGCAGCAAGGGGGCGTGTGGGCCATTTCCTGCGGTCCCCAGTGTCTTCAGTGGCTGAGTGGGGGCAGCTGGAGTCGGTACCGGACCTCCATCCCGCATCCCCTGCTGCTGCATCAAATCAAGTGTGGAGGCGGCTGGATCCGACTCCAGCCCCCCCGTCCTGCATTCTTTGCTGCTGAAGAAGATCCTTTGTGGGGATGCTGAAGCTGCCCCGTCCTTCTGCAAGAGGTCTTCCAGCCATGCCTGTCCCTCTTGAGCAATCCTGGCATGGATGAAGCTCATCAGGTCGTCTGCCATGATGCTGTTCCTGCTGCCAGACTGCGAAAGGTGAGTAGCCTTCCCGCCTCCAGCTTATATACCCCTCCCAAAATTCCGCCCCAACTACAGTTGGAAGATTGTCGCTCCTAAAATTTAAAACATTTAACTCCTTAACACCCTGCAGTCTCTGGCCATTTCCTTAATCAGTTCATGGCCTTCTATATTCTACAATGTGCTTCACAAACAGGCCAAAAATGAAGGATGCAATATATGATATACTTATATTCTACAATGAACTTTACAACCAGGCCTAAAATGGAGGATGCAATATATGATATACTTATATTCTACAATGTGCCTCCATCCACAGACTAAATTAGATAATGCAATATATTATATTCCCTTGACTTACAGTCTGCCTGTCCATGATGAGAAATGTGCATTTACAATACTTACTTTTTGCAGTTTTTGGGCACTCTGCAAATGTTATCTGCATAAAAAAAATTTGTTAACTTGAAATATATTTAGAAAAAAAGTTTTTTCACAGAAAATACATGTCGAATCATATTTTGCCACTGTCTTCCGCAACTTCCCTGTGTTGTGCAAAGTAGAGCAGCATAAAAATTTTAAAAAGTAATTAATTAAAAAAAAAATGTTTGCAGAACATAAAAAAGATGTGCACTAAAATACTTACTTTGTATAGGTATGGAGTAGTATGCAAAGTAGATATTCAAAACAAATGATTAAAACTTTACATATTAATTTAAAAATACATAATTTGACAAGTTTCATGCACATTAAATAGATGTGCATTCATACTTACTTTTTTGGCAGCAAACAAGAGCTTCTCATGTGAGATAAGTTGGGTGATATTTCCGGTAGCTAAAAAAATCAGCGAGCATAAAAAAAATCTGCTACTGACTCCCATTGAAATGAAGGGAGGTGGATTTCATGTAGAATTTGATGCGGTTTCCGCATCAAATTCCGTGTCAAATTCAAATACATTTTCTTACGTGTGAGCTTACCCTTACCTCTGTGGCTATAAGCCCCAGCAGTGATCTAGTTCATCCAGTCTTCTTATCTTGGTAGAGGGCTGAAGGCATGGCCTGCATGCGGAGAAGATAAGGGGAGAAATGCATATTTCACCTCCCGCTCATAGGGTGCACTGTTTGGAGCTGAGGATGGGGCACATGAAGGATTGTGACAAGATGTGCCTCTTTCCCTACCCTGTCATGATGAACCACCGGGAACATGTAGCTTGCAGTAAGGGATCTGTAGCTCCTACCCCCCATGGCATCAGACGCAAGGTGAACGTTACCCAGAAGAGCGTCGCTCCAATGTCAAACATCTGGGTGATGGCCAGATCACCTGTTAAGTGTACTCTGGTTACCTAGCACCCAAAGGGGTGGGAAGGAAGCAAGTGGGACAGGAAGCAAGTGGGTTTAGCTGCCTATATAGGATACACATGAGACACCAGAGACGTCCATGACAGGTAAACATAGTCAGAAAGGGAACTTATCACAGTTCAGGCTTTTTAGGCTCCAGTGCACACTTTATTGGCTTAATAGGTTTAGTGCAAGGAATTGAGTCCCCTGATGAGAACTCCCATCATAGCAGCTGTGGGGAGCTGCTATGGGGCCAGCGACCTTAAGGGGCCTGGTTGGCCCCCTGCTACTTTTTAAAAATTTTTTTTTTGTAATATGCGGTTACCTAGATTACTCCAGCAGGTATCAGCCGCTATTTACTTTCTGATCCCCACTCCTGCCCACAGCTGCCTCCATTTTCCCTTCAGTTTTCTAAGGGGCCCCATGGGTCCCATATCACATCGCTGACTCTATTCAGCACGGTGCAAAGGACCTTCTGGAAGCGGAGGGAGAAGGAGAGGCAGGACCGCTGCTCTGAGAGTATTTGTAGGGTGAAATTTGCAGGACCAAGTACGTCTGAAACAGAACTGCTATTATTATACTCTGGGCGTCTGAATAGACCCCAAAGTATAATAATAGTTTGAGGGTGATAAATGGCTTGGAAGAAAATCTGTAACGAATAACGTAGGGGCCACAATGGGAAACGATACTGTGTGGAGGGGCCGCTATGGAACATTATACTGTGTGGAGTGGCCACTGTGAGACATTATACTGTGTGAAGGGGCCACAGTGGGACATTATACCGTGTGGAGGGGCCACTATGGGACATTATTCTTAAATGGCTTGTACAGGAATTGGACAAACTTCGGAGGAGCCTGGGGACGAGGGCAACCTAAAGTCTCTATATGGGTAAGTGAATATGTGTCCGCAATGTAGTGGATTCATTTTGGCTAGATTTATTGAAATTATCAGTAGGACTTGTATATGGGATTCTTTATGAGAGGATGTGTTATGTCTATATTATATTCATTTAGTGACTTTATGAAATTTAAAGACACAGCATCCCCCTCTTTCCATATCTTACCATTCCTTTACGTAGTCCCACTTTTCATACATTATTAATTTTTAGGCGACTCCAGATTCTGGTGGTCGCATGACCATGCGGATGCAGGTTATATTGATTTGTGGGACACATTCATGTGCATCATTTATTTCTTGTAAATTAGTTTTCTCCAACCTCTGCCTTATGTCTGACACCTGTTTGTTATTTATATAGTTTGTTTCATCTTTTCTTCATTTTTTGAATTTATATGCATGTACAGTGCTGGCCAAAAGTATTGGCACCCCTGCAATTCTGTCAGATAATACTCAATTTCTTCCAGAAAATGATTGCAATCACAAATGCTTTGGTAATAATATTTTCATTTATTTAGCTTGCAATGAAAAAACACAAAAGAGAATGAAAAAAAAAGTCAAATCATTGATCATTTTACACAAAACTCCAAAAATGGGCCGGACACAAGTATTGGCACCCTCAGCCTAATACTTGGTAGCACAACCTTTAGACAAAATAACTGCGAACAACCGTTTCCGGTAACCATCAATGAGTTTCTTACAATGCTCTGCTGGAATTTTAGATCATTCTTCTTTGGCAAATTTCTACAGGTCTCTGAGATTTGAAGGGTGCCTTCTCCAAACAGGCCATTTTGAGATCTCTCCACAGGTGTTCTATAGGATTCAGGTCTGGACTCATTGCTGGCCACTTTAGAAGTCTCCAGTGCTTTCTCTCAAACCATTTTCTAGTGCTTTTTGAAGTGTGTTTTGGGTCATTGTCCTGCTGGAAGACCCATGACCTCTGAGGGAGACCCAGCTTTCTCACACTGGGCCCTACATTATGCTGCAAAATTTGTTGGTAGTCTTCAGACTTCATAATGCCATGCACACGGTCAAGCAGTCCAGTGCCAGAGGCAGCAAAGCAACCCCAAAACATCAGGGAACCTCCGCCATGTTTGACTGTAGGGACCGTGTTCTTTTCTTTGAAGGCCTCTTTTTTTTTCCTGTAAACTCTATGTTGATGCCTTTTCCCAAAAAGCTCTACTTTTGTCTCATCTGACCAGAGAACATTCTTCCAAAAAGTTTTTGGCTTTCTCAGGTAAGTTTTGACAAACTCCAGCCTGTCTTTTTTATGTCTCTGGGTCAAAAGTGGGGTCTTCCTGGCTATCCTACCATAGAGTCCCTTTTCATTCAGACGCCGACGGATAGTACGGGTTGACACTGTTGTACCCTTGGACTGCAGGGCAGCTAGAACTTGTTTGGATGTTAGTCGAGGTTCTTTAGCCACCATCCGCACAATCTTTCGTTGAAATCTCTCGTCAATTTTTCTTTTCCGTCCACATCTAGGGAGGTTAGCCACAGTGCCATGGGCTTTAAACTTCTTGATGACACTGCGCACGGTAGACACAGGAAAATTCAGGTCTTTGGAGATGGACTTGTAGCCTTGAGATTGCTCATGCTTCCTCACAATTTTGCTTCTCAAGTCCTCAGACAGTTCTTTGGTCTTCTTTCTTTTCTCCATGCTCAATGTGTTACACACAAGGACACAGGACAGAGATTGAGTCAACTTTAATCCATTTCAACTGGCTGCAAGTGTGATTTAGTTATTGCCACCACCTGTTATGTGCCACAGGTAAGTAACAGGTGCTGTTAATTACACAAATTAGAGAAGCATCACATGATTTTTCAATGGGTGCCAATACTTTTGTCCACCCATTTTAATGTTTGGTGTGGAATTATATCCAATTTGGCTTTTTGACAATTCTTTTTGTAGTTTTCCATTGAAGACAAATTAAATGAAGATATTATTACCAAAGCATTTGTGATTGCAATCATTTTCTGGAAGAAATTGAGTATTATCTGACAGAATTGCAGGGGTGCCAATACTTTTGGCCAGCACTGTATATGTATTTATTATTGTTTTATTAAATTTGGATTTTTTTTAATGATTTTTTGATTTATTTTGTAATTATCAGTACCTGCACCCATAAGTATATTTTCTCTTGGTAATCTGTTTATTGGTGCATTGTGGGTACGCCTATGTTAGGGAGAGTACTGACTTGTTTTTTGGTGGATGGCATACGATATTGATTGTTGTTGCTGGTACATAAATCCTCATCTCTCTTGGTTTTTGGTGTTGCTAATATAGGTTTAAAGTAATGTTATGTGAGGGAAGAACAAATCACATATGGCCACTTCAGCTGTCCGTAGCTACTGTGTATGCGCAATTGATGTGCCACTTATTCCTATTGACGATGTATGCACATGTATGAGAATGGAACATATATTGAGTAAATATGGGGATGCTTACATGAATATGCTTAATTTTTGGCACCCGCACTTTATTGTTTGGAGGTTTGTGGCTGTTTTGCACAGGAGCACTTTATTAATTTTTACCATACACTATATGAATTTTATCACTATGATTTTTATGTATACACTCATGTTTGCATTACTTGATTGATTGTATTAAAGTATATTGACACTTTGTACTGCCTATAAAAAGTTGCTGTGGTCACTCATTTGTGCTTCAGAAAGGTTCCAGAGGGAAACGTTGCTACTTGGAATAAAGACACTTACATTTTTTGGACCAGTGGAGTGCTGCCATTTTTGTCCTTGGTATGAATATTGGAAGTGGCTGTCTTCCTTGGATTTGCACCCAGGTTATATTTTAAGCTGTGCTGCTTTGGACTTTCTATTTCTATTTTTGGCAGTTTTGCTTTGCACAGTACTTTTTTCGTAACTTTTTTCTATATACAAGCTTTCCCTCCAATATGGAGACAGATACAGTGGATCTTTTCCAAGTTTTTGCATCCATGTGCTGTATATATGTGTATTGTGTTTGTCAGTATAATGTCCGTCTGCACTTTAGGTGTAATCACGTTTTATTGAAGTTTTCTATGTAACAAAACATTAACAAGACATAGCATGGCATACCAGAAGGTGCTTAAAAAAAGAAAAAAAAAATGCCATAAACCAGTGCATAGGCAAACCATCAAGTCCGAAACAGGCATGTCAAAGGAAGGACAAACACGAAATCAATCAAAGACTAAGAAAAAGGGAAAGTGAACTGTGAGAGGCATCAGAACAAAATCTTGCCCATAGCATCCAGGTCCACGAGAAACAAAGAGTCCAGCAGGGACCACAAAACTTTGGAGAAGAGCAAGGAAGCAGAATCAGTAGGAATCAGGGGAGAAAGCAACAAGTAAACAAAGACACAAGGGGGAACAGGCAACAAAGGAGAAGACAAGAGGGGGGGGGGAAGTCTGTCGAGAGGGGCAGAAACCACCAGGGCGACAGAGAGGGGTCTCTAAGGACCAGGACGGCTTATGAAAAGAGTGTGGTAAACTACGAAGACTCCTGGAACACAACCCACGGCCGTCAGAGGGCGTCGAACTTAGAGGAGTCTGTAAAATTCTACGCAACCAAAACCTCCATTCTCCTGATGAGAAGGAACTCCTGTAGCCACTCCATCAATGAGGGGGTTGTAGTGCTTCGCCAGTGCCGAGGAATTACCGTCCTGGCGGCCGTGAGAAAATGACGCAGAAGGTCTCCCTTAACCTTGGATATCTTACCCGAAACAAGGGAGAGGAGAGCCAGCTGGGGAGAGGGAGCCACGGGCCAACCACTAAGAGAGAGCCCACAGTGGAACCACCGCGCCAGCATTTGTCAGAGGCAGTAGGATAGAGCTTGTGAAGGAGGTCTGGGCACTGGTACCAGTGGGTGAGAATTTTAAAATTTTTTTCCCTGGGCGCTACAAGGCAGCGGCAATTTGTGAACAAACATGAAGGAACGAGCCCAGTCAGCAGGAGAGAGACATAAGTCGAGGTCCGTTTCCCAAAGTCTGGTGTAAGGGGGGAGGTCCGGAGTGGCAGCCGTCAGGAGGATGTCATAGAGGAGTGAGAGGGTACGCGTTGGGGCCTCGGTCTGAAGGAGGATACTCTCCAAGGCAGTGGGAGTAGAGGAGAGCAAGGGCAGCAAGGAGAACTTGCGGAGAAAGTCAGTTAATTGGCTGTATTTCAGCCAGGAAAGTGGAATGTCAGGGGCAGATGCCTGCAATTGGCGAAGGGATGAGAACGGTGTTGACCCAGCAACCTTGCCTAGCCTAATGTCATCACTAGCAGACCAGAAAAGGAATTGACGAGCAGAGAGACCCAGAGGAAACATAGAGTTACGAAAAAGGGGGCTTAAGGGTCCAGGGACCCTATCCAGCGAATCAGTCTGGCACACACGGTCCCAGACAGACAGGAAACACGAGGAGAAAAGAGTGAGTCATAGTTACATAGTTACATAGTAGATGAGGTATAGAGGCATAACTATGTTCTTGTCATAAGAATCTAGACCTCTTTTGATGCATCCCATAATTTTATTTGCCTTGGCAGCCGCTGCCTGGCACTGGTCACTAAAGGTAAGCTTATTGTCCACCACAATCCCCAAGTCTTTTTCATTGGCAGTTTTACCCAGTAGTTTACTATTAAGTACATAATCATACATTTTATTTCGTCGTCCAAAATGCATAACCTTACATTTGTCAATATTAAACTTCATTTGCCAAGTCTCGGCCCATGCTTCCAGCTTCCTTAGATCCCCTTGTAATATTCTAATAATAATAATAATAATAATAATAATAATAGGCCTTTAATAGTCCCACAATGGGGAAATTCAGTGTGTTACAGCAGCAAAGATAAGCAGATACAAATACAAATACAACATGTACAGGAATGTTCCAAGGTGAGAGGCATTACATTAATAGCAGACAGACAGGACGTAGCGGGGGGGGGGGGGGATTTAACAGGCAGAGAGATTTCAGTTCTCTGTATGTAATGATCTCCGCTTAGGTCGGTGTTGGTTGTACAGCCTAACCGCGGTGGGGAGGAAAGACTTCCGATAGCGCTCCTTCTCACACCTAGGGTGGAGCAGTCGGTCACTGACAGTACTGCTCAGCGCGATCACAGTCTCATGCATGGGATGGGACTTCTTCTTCTGCATGGAGCTCACCACGGACAGTATCCTTCTGTCACCCACCACCTGCACTGGGTCCAGTGGGCTCCCCAGGACAGAGCTGGTCTTTCTAATCATCTTGTCAAGTTTATTTCTGTCCCTGGTTGATATACTGCTCCCCCAGCAGGCCACTCCAAAGAAGATGGCTGATGCCACTACCGAGTTGAAGAAAGTTCTAAGAAGTGCCCCCCGGATTCCAAAGGCTCTCAGTTTCCTAAGCAGGTAGAGCCTGCTGTGGCCCTTCCTGTACAGGGCCTCCATATGATCTGCCCAGTCCAGCTTATTATTAAGGAGCAAACCCAGGTACTTATAGGTGTTCACAATCTCGATGCCCGTCCCCAGGATGTCCACTGGTTTAGGAGGGCTTCTGCCTTTGCGGAAGTCCACCACCATCTCCTTGGTCTTCCCCGCGTTAATCTTCAGGTGGTTCCGGTGGCACCAGTCCACAAAATCCTGGTTCAGTTCTCTGTACTCCCTGTCATCATCATCTGTGATGAGACCCACTATTGCAGAGTCGTCAGAATACTTCTGTAGGTAGCAGCTGGATGAGTTGCACCTAAAATCTGCAGTGTACAGTGTGAAGAGGAAAGGGGCGAGAACCGTACCCTGAGGTGCCCCCGTATTACAGATCACGGTACCTGACACACAGTCTCGGGCTCTCACGTATTGAGGTCGATTTGTGAGGTAGTCTAGGATCCAGTTGGAGAGGTGGTGGTCCACTCCAGCAAGGCCCAGCTTGTCCCTCAATAACCTGGGCTGTATGGTGTTAAAAGCACTGGAGAAGTCAAAGAACATTATTCTCACTGTGTTCCCTGGTTTCTCCAGGTGAGACAGAGCCCTGTGCAGAAGATGGATGATGGCATCATCTACCCCAATGCCCGGCCGATAAGCAAACTGGAGGGGGCCAAAGCGGGGCTCACTAGAGGGCGGAGATGTGTGAGAACCAATCTCTCCAAGATCTTCATCAGGTGGGATGTCAGTGCTACAGGTCTGTAGTCGTTGAGGTCCATAGGGTGGGGTTTCTTTGGAACTGGTACCACACATATTCTATTATCCTCCTCATTTTTGATTACCTTACAAAGTTTAGTATCATCGGCAAATATGGATACCCTGCTTTGCAAACCGTCTACCAGGTCATTAATAAAGATATTAAACAGGAGAGGGCCCAATACTGACCCCTGTGGCACCCCACTGGTGACTGTTACCCAGTCTGAATATTTACCATTAATAAGCACCCTCTGTTTCCTACCAGTGAGCCAGTTGCGAACCCAAATGCATATGTTTTCTCCCAGTCCCAACATTCTCATTTTGCATACCAACCTTTTATGTGGTACAGTATCGAAAGCTTTTGAAAAGTTCAGATACACCACGTCCACTGCATTACCCATGTCTAGCCTTAAACTTACCTCTTCATAGAAGCTGATCAGATTAGTCTGACAGGACCGATTCCTCATAAAACCATGCTGATTGGGTGTGATAAGATTATTTACATTGAGGTACTCCAGGATAGCATCTCTTAGAAAGCTCTCAAATATCTTACCCACCACAGAAGTCAAACTTACTGGCCTATAGTTTCCAGGCTCACTTTTAGACCCCTTTTTGAAAATTGGCACCACATGCTGAAGTCGGACGATAATGGGAAGGGATACACGGCAAGGAAGGGAGAAAAGTAGAGAGGAGATCTGCTTCTATGGACACCCATTGTTTATTCAGAGCCCTGTATCACCAATCAAAGAGGCGTAACAGGACAGCTGCTCTGTAATACAGGTGGAGGTATGGAAGACCTGCCTCCCCCGTTGGACTTGCATGGGTGAGGGTCCGAAAGTTCAGTTTGCTGCGAGAGGGGCCCCAAACAAAACGCCCAAATAGAGTCTGGAGTGTTGAGAAGTAGCTCAGGGCCTGGAAGAGATATAAAAACCGGGGGACTACATCCATTTTTAAAGCATTGATGCATCCAAACCAGGACAACCCAAGGGCACCATAGGACCTCAGATCACTCTTGGTTTTCTCCAGCAGTGGGGTGTAGTTAAGGTGAAACAGATCCGAGGGGTCAAAAGGGATCTGTATCCCTAGATATTTAATAGAGCGAGGCTGCCATTTAAAGGGAAACTGGGCGAAAGATGCATCACCTCTGTCTGTGGTAGGGACACGTTAAGGGCTTCACACTTGGAGAGGTTAACCTTAAAGTTAGACATGTTACCAAAGCGTTGGAACTCTTTAAGGATGGATGGTAAGGATACTCGGGATTGGGTGACATAGAGGAGAATGTTGTCTGTGTACAACGCCGTCTTGACCTGGAAGCGACCTATCTGGAGATCCCATACGCCAGCGCACTACCACAAAGCTACAGCAAGATGTTCCATTACCAGTGCATAGAGGAGGGGGGATAAGGGGCAACCCTGTCTAGTATCGTTACGGACCGGGAAGGGGTCCGATAGGAGGCCATTGGAGCATACCCTAGCTGTAGTGTCACCATTAAGGGACAAAATTTTGTTCAGGAAAGTAGGGCCGAGTCCTATGTGTTCCAGGGTGGCGCGCAAGAATCCCCAGTGTACACGATCAAACGCCTTCTCAGCATCAACAGAGAGGAGACAGAGTGGGAGATTGCGGGAGCGCGCTGTTTCAGAGACGAGAAGACTCTTGCATATGTTATCCCTAGCTTCCCAGCCGGTGATGAAACCAACCTGATCGGTATGGATCAAGGCAAGCATCAAGGGGGAGAGGCGATTCGCAAGCAATTTAGCGAACAGTTTGACGTCGACATTTAGAAGGGATATCGGGCGATATCCCGATATCGCGTAACAAGTGGGGTCTTTGCCAGGTTTGGGGAGAACAGTGACCAGGGCCGAAAGAGACTGTCGTGTGAACGGAGTGTCACCTTCTAGGCTATTAAACTCCCGGAGTAAGGAAGGGGCCAACTGATCTCTACACATCTTGTAGAAGCGGGGGGTGAAGCCATCAGGCCCGAGGGATTTACATAGAAGGAACCTCCCGGCTTACCGCTGACAGTTCCTCCTCGGTGAAGGGTTCGTCAAGGGCTGCCCTGTCCGTGCTAGAGAGAGTGGGGAGGGCCGTTTTGTTAACATAGTTCCGCATATTCGCGACTGCAGCCTCTGGGTCTAGGTCAGCATAGTGACCCCTAAGGTTGTATAAGTCATGATAGTAGGAGCGGAAGACATCCGCAATGTCAATGGGATTATGGACGGAACGGCCGGAGCTAGCTCGAATGCAGGGGATATACGTGGCGGGGACCCGAGGGTGAAGACGTTTGGCGAGGGAGCGGCCGCATTTGTCAGCAAACTCATAATAGTGTTTCCTGGCCCTGTCTCTATTATGAATATACATCTCATTAAGAAAGGAGTGGAGTTCCTCGGGCGCATTGAGAAGTTTGTTCAGGGTTGATGCTGATAAGGTCTGTTTGTGGGCCGTCTCAAGAGAGTGGATCTTAGCTAATCGGGAGGAGATCCACACGGCGCGCTCCTTTTTAAGACGTGAGCCATGTTTGATAAGGACGCCGTGGAGAACACATTTGAGGGCTTCCCAGCGCATTGGTAAAGGCGTCGGATCATGGGCATGGGTAAGCTCAAACTCCCGGATCGTGGTGGTAATATCAGATCTACAGGTCATGTCTTTGAGGAGGCTGTCATTGAGACACCATGTGAAGGGGCGTGAGGTAAGGCCGGGGACAGTGAGAGACAAATACACTGGGGCGTGGTCAGACCATAGAGCCGAGCCAATCTGTGCCGACGGAGACAAGAAGAGTGTGTGATGACTAACCAAAAAGTAATCTAAGCGCCCGTAGGACCCATGTGCGGGAGAATGATAGGTATAATCTCTACCTTTGGGATGCAAGATTCCCCAAACGTCCACAAGACGATAGCTATGTAGGGAGGATTTAAGTCTATGCAATTGGGCAGGGGCACAAGGAGCGCGAGGAGGGAAGGCGTCAATTGCTGGGTCAAGCACAAAGTTAAAGTCACCTCCCAGAATCACAAGCCCTTTGCTAAATTCCGACACTTTACGTAAGAGGAACCTGCAATAAGTCATCTGCTGCTGATTGGGGAGGTAGAAGCCTGTTATGGTAATCACTGTGCCACTGATACGTAGTTTAAAAAAAAACATATCTGCCCTCGGGATCTAGTACCGAGCCCAGTACCTCGTGCTAGAGAGACCTATGCAAGGCAATAGATACTCCCTTGGATTTAGAAGTCGGGTCGATGCTGTGGAACCACGTGGGGTAGTGTCTATTGCGGATGTGCAGGACGTAGTCCTTCCGGAAGTGGGTCTCCTGTAGAATCAAAACATGAGAGTGAGATTTGTGCAATTGGTATAGGATTTGGTTTCTCTTTTGGGGGGTATTAAGGCCCCTAGTGTTGAGTGAGCGAAAGGAAACTGAGGACATACCCCAGGGACAACAAACAAACTAAAGGGGAAGATACAACAGGTAGAGGGCAAACAATAGGAAAGACGAGACGAGGATGAGACAGTCAGAGAGAGAAGGAAGAGGAATACAGGAACACTGAGAACCACAAAGTGGGGGAGGGAGTACCTCCCTCGAAAAGGCGGGGAGAAGTGGTGAGAACACCAAATATCACGCTACACAGTAGAGCGAGGACCCCGGAGGGAGACGAGCTTTCCAGACCGGTCGGCACTATTATATTGATGTTGTTTGCAGTTACCTCATTTGACCCCCCTTCCCAAAGCCCCAGGGTCAAATGAGGTAACTGCAAACAACATCAATATAATAGTGCCGACCGGTCTGAAAACTGCAAAGAAATATTAGGGGCGATAAAAGAGGGGATAGGTGCATAAGGCAGAGGGGTGTAATCAACTCCCAGTCACCCCAGGCGAGTGCCTGCCACACAACGGGAAGTACAGTACAGTGAACAGTCTGGTATCAAGGTGGTGAAGCATCACGTCTCGCTGGTCTGCCGTCAGTAACAGGAGCACGATCATGTCTGCGGCAGTGGCGAGACCGTTGGGGCGCCTGGAAGTGCAGGCCAATCGAGGATATCCACTGGAGGAAGTCCGAGAGCCGTCATGAAGGAAGGGACCTCGTCAGGGTGTTGGATGACCAGGAGTCGCCCCTCTCTGCGGACCTGGAGACGAAACGGAAAGCCCCAGGTGTAGGAAATATGGTTACGGATCAAGACATCCAACAGCAATTTGAGGGCACGCCTCTTGGCCAGGTTGAGACGGGAAAGATCAGGAAGAAGAGCCAGCAGGTGACCTTGGAAGAGAACTTGCCCGGTTTCTCTGGCCTTGCGCATTATGGCTTCCTTCAACTGATAGCGGTTAGATCCTGCAAATGACATCTCTCAGGTTGCTGGGATCTGGAACACGAGGTCCCAGGGAACGATGTGCACGATCAAGTTCCAGGGGCGAATCCGGAGAGACCCCCAGGAGTGAGTTAAACACTTTGCGGAGAGTCGCATCCAGCTGCTGTGGGTTAACTGATTCAGGGATCCCCCGAATGCGGATATTGTTGCGTCTATTGTGGTTTTCCAAGTCATCAATGACATCCGCTAGGTGTTGGAGCTGGTGGGAGTGAGTCAGCAGGGTAGAGTCCTTTGTGGAAAATCTGGCAGAAACTGTAGCAGAGGAGGCCTCAACCGCGGCAACACGGCACTCTAAGTGTTGGACAGAGGAAGAAACAGCGGACAGTTCCGCTTTGTAAGACTGCTCCAGTCTCGACACATAAGATTCCATGTCGGCTTTGGTAGGTATGGCACTAAGGTGGGCGCTTAGTCGGCGTAATTCGCCCAGGGTGTCCACCAGAGGCGCAGTCGGTGCGGCAGCAGTGGGGTCTGTAAGGGCGTGATAGGGCACTGTGCCTGGAGAGGCCAGTGCCAGGAGGAGTTGAAGGAGTCCCTTGAGCCGTGCCAGTGTGAGGAGTGAAACCAGCAGAGAGCCACATGGAGGGGGGACCCTGAACATGGCCAGATGAGAGAGTGCCTGGAACAGTAGGGACAATGGGGGTGCTGTGCCCCGTTATAGTGGAGGAGGCTGTAGGGGAGGGAAGTAGGGACGGCCACTCCGCATCCAGGGCTGCATCGGAGGTAGGGGGAAGGGGGAGCGGTACCTCCATAGTTGCTGCGGTAGGCCCCTGCAGACAGCTGAAAAGAGCAGTCCATCGTGGAGCCCGGAGCAGGGCTAGATTGCAGGGCTGGAGCAGGGGTATCTGCATCTCCCGCCAGGCGCCATACACGCTGCGAAGCAGGGCAGTGCTGGGAAGTCTGAGGCGCTGTGTGAGGAACGGGCACCATCTTTTACCCTTGCGGAGCGGACCCGGTGTAGCCAAACAGGCGATGAAGAGCCTCTCCTGGGGTTGTCAGAGGTGGTGTGGAAGAGGACCTGGGGGGCCCACGTCTTGATTTACCCATCAGTGGGTAGGAGCAGTGCCGGTCGGGACTGAGTCAAGGCGGCCCGGGGATTCAGCGAGGCGGGAGCGCTCGGGTAAGCTGCTTCACACCGCCATGGCCAGGCCACGCCTCCTCTCCGTCTGCACTTTATATAGACAATGCACAGTATTACTTTTCTTGTCCTGAATAGGAGCTACAGAGTACCACTTCTCTTGTCCTTTATTCTGATTTTAATTCACAGTATCTGGTCTTATAATATAGATACAGTATATGGATGGTGCACAGTAACACTTTTCTTGTTCTGTATGCTGTGTGAAATTCTTAGTATACGCCCTGACTCAGGGTGGGGGGAGGATATTATGTGGGTCATTTCTTTTTTCGCGTCAGGCAGTAGAAAGGCTAGGTGCAGTCCTGGGTCCAGTTTAGTCTTTGCTATGGCGACCTGTTCATCATTGGTAAATGTACAACAAATGCAGGGGCGTAACTACCGGGGTAGCAGTGGTAGCGACTGCCACAGGGCCCGGAACATTACGGGGCCCGGAGCCCTGTGGCAGTCACTACCGCGAACCCCACAATCACTGCTATCGTTATACTCCAGGGTCTTTTGAGACCCCGGAGTATAACGATCGGGGGCCCAGGGGAGGTGAGCGAACATAAAAAACACTGTAACTCACCTCTCCGCCGCTCCGCAGGCTTCGGGCCTGTTTGGTGATGTCCCAGACGTCAGCCGACGTCATTATGCGTAGCGACGCCGGCCTGAATCGCCCGAGATCCGGTCCGACATTGAAGATGGCCGAAGTAGCGCACGGGAGTGCACCGGAGCGCGGAAGAGGTAAGTTGCAGTGTTTTCTATGTTTCTATCCTCCCCTGGGTCTCCGATCATTATACTCTGGGGTCTGTAAAGACCCCAGAGTATAATAATTGTTCATGGGTGGTCCACTATGGGGCATAATACTGTGTGCAGGGGCCACTATGGGGCATAATACTGTGTGCAGGGGCCACTATGGGGCAAACTACTGTGTGCAGGGGCCACTATGGGGCAAACTACTGTGTGCAGGGGCCACTATGGGGAAAACTACTGTGTGCAGGGGCCACTATGGGGCAAACTACTGTGTGCAGGGGCCACTATGGGGCAAACTACTGTGTGCAGGGGCTACTATGGGGCAAACTACTGTGTGCAGGGGCTACTATGGGGCAAACTACTGCGTGCAGGCGCCACTATGGGGCAAACTACTGTGCAGGGGCCACTATGGGGCAAACTACTGTGGCATCCCAGAGCTGGCTATGGCTGGGCTGAGGGTGATCTCTGTGCATTGTATTATTTCCTGTTGCTTCATAGCCTGTGTGACATAGCAGGGGGTCCTGAGTCTCACACAACACAGCGCCACCTAGTGAGCCTCACACATGCATTACACCTCCCATAGGATTGAATAGTAACCAAATGTCCAATGGGAGGACATCGCCTGGGAAAAGGGGAGGAGTCAGCTGATCACTGGGTCCCCATGGTAACACCCCTGCAGGAAGGTCCTGCGTGTGAGGAGTGAGAAGTGTGGAGTGTTAGGAGGAGGAGGTGAGGAGATAAGTGTGATGTCCTGTGAAGAAAGCAGTGAGTTTAGTGCAGGAATCTCAAGTCCTACACAGGCCCAGGAAGGTTGGAGAGCTGACATACTCCAGCTATTCAGAAGATCCTGTCCCCTGTCTGCCTAGCCATCGCCCTGAAGGAAGTCAAGCATCATCATCTTGTCAGCATGAGACTGTGGAGAGAACATTCTGGAAAACGTGCTCCATAGCCAGTATCACAGGATCTAGGGGCCAAGGCCAGACCTGTGGAATATCCCGCCACCCTGACTATTGCACCCCGAAACTCTGAGCTATCAGGACCACATAACGTGAGTGGGGAATATTGTGTGCTAGTATCATGGTGGGCATCCTCCTATGAGCCAAATAGGAGCCCAGACGCACCTTAGGGCTGTAACACTGAAGTATAAGGGGCTAGGAACACCTTTCATCAAGTCTACCCTGCACCCCAGGACTTTGCTGTGTCACCAGGCGTACCCCGTTGTTTTGTATTGAAGAAACTGTTTAAGCATTTGTGCCTCCACACCCATGGAAGTAAAAGTTCAACTTTACAACCGTTTCTGTGTCTGACTCTGCACCGACAACATCAGGGCGCCCCCAAACACCACCAGTCGGCACAGTATAGGGGAAGCGCCCCGGGGGAACAATCACCACCAACATTTGTGCAGCCCCCTCATCACCGGTACCAGTGGTGGTAACGTGGGACAGCACCAGCGCTGCGCCCTCGTGCCCAGAGACCGTGACAAGTCTGTGCTGTTTGCACCCCGCAATCCCAACTGCAGCGTTACCTTCCATCTGGTCACCGCAAGAAAAACTGGCGTCACGAACAGGATACGGGTGTGTGCCATTTTGAGAAAGTCGCCACGAAAAGTGCGCCAAATTGTCTCCAGAGCATCGGTCTTTATTGTGGACTTTGCTAAGATCAAGTTTATTCCCTGAGAGTGCTTGCCACAAAGAGGGGGAGCCCTATACCCCTGAAGTAAGCCCTAAAGACTGTCCTCTCAGTGTGTTACAGCCCTGGAAGAGTTAAAACGCCCAGGACTTGTTTGCTGCGCCACATCGCTGTGTAAGAACGCCCACAAAGGGTTAACTGTACCTTGCAAAAGTGCGGGAGATTTTTAGCACTGCCCATGAGGCCAGGAGACCCATCTGCCGCCATCTTAGGAGAGCCCAGAATGCTGAGCGCAATGCTCCAGCGCACCCATACAAGAAAGTGAAAGGCGAACGTGCCAGCGCCATTTCTGACTCTCCGGTGCCGCATCACCGTCCCTGCTGTGCACCGCTGATCTCTGGTCCACGCTGCAGTTGCTGTCAGTGAGTACTGTGCCTCCCTGTCCTTGTCTTCAGTCCTCCCACGGCCCCAGCGAGTGTTTTCCGTGTACCGTGTCCGTGGGGAGTGCCACCATTAAAGAGGGGGAGCACACCGTCAGCCTGCATCACAGTGACTCTGTTAATAGCTACAGCATTCTTAAAGGGACAGCATTCCAAGTTGTAGTCTCCATTCCCTGCCAGCAAGCAGTTGAGTTTCTTAAAGAGACGGCGACCTAATTCCAGTCATACCTGCAAACAACATGACTGAGCAAAGTGACATTGTGCCATCTGTTTCTAGTGATCCAGCAGTGCCCATGGCGAGCAGCCTACCATTCTCCATGCCATTTTACCCTGGCGCACCATGGCTGCCACGCTACAAAGGGGAGGCGCATACCCTCAGGGACTTTCGTGAGAAGATGCTGTCTCTCTTCCAGTTCTATCCTCTGAATACAGAACAGCAGATACAGATCCTGCTGGGCCAGCTTGAGGGTGCTGCAGCTAGGGAGGTCAAATCCTGGCCTGCCTCTGACAAAAGAACCCCTGGGCAAATTCTGGACAAACTCCAGGTGAACTTTGACGTGCGATCTGTCTCCAAGGTAAAGATGCGCTTCTTTTCCAGACGACAACTACCTGGTGAGACCCTGCGGGACTATGCTTTATCCCTCCAAGAGGCGTTCAGAGCTGTGGTGCAAGTGGATCCACGTGAAAATGTGGACTCTGATAAAATCTTGCTTGACCGCTTCATAGAAGGGGCGGGTACCACATTGCTACAGAGTCAGTTGCGAATGCTTGCTGCACAACATCCCAGCATCACGTTTGCTGACTTCAAGGCCCTTGCCATCCAGGTCTTGGGACAGGAGCAGCCCCAGCCGAGCCCAGTCATCTGTGCTCCCTCACCTGGACCCTCAACAAGCATTGCTCCAGTTGTCCTACCACTACCTCTGGGTACCTCACCTGCTGCCCAAACTGCGCAGACTACACTAGCAGACTCCAGAGATGACCTTCTGGCCCGAGTGGATCATCTGACCCGTGCCATGGAACAGATCACCGTCCGTCTAGATCGTCTGACCCAGCCGTCTTCATCGTCCAGTGATCCTTTGCGAAGTCTCAACATCTCACCTGAGTCGCCACCCAGACGTCCGTCTTCAGTGAAACCTCCGCAGAGTGAGAGGCCATACTGTACCTATTGCCATAGATATGGACACACCAGGCCTCAGTGTTTTCAGTTAAACGGGCCACCCCCGAGGCAGCGGGCCGCCCCTCGGGAGGAAAGAAGAAGGGCCCAGGTGAATCTTCAGTGCCATTGTCACGCTTCGTCTCAGCCTGCCCACACATCACAATCCGGGTGAACGGCGTCCCTCTGACAGCGTTGGTGGACACTGGATCTCAGGTAACAACCCTGCGCAAGCAGGTGTTCCTTGAACATTGGGACTTAGGTGTGTTGAATAGAACACCTGACACATGGATAAATCTGTGTGCCAGCAATGGACAGCCCATACCACAGCAGGGTTATTGGGAACCCACTATCCAGATTGGGGACTTGAAACTGCCTAGACAGGGTGTAATTGTCACTGATGTAGAGGATGATAGGTTTGCAGTTGTAATATTAGGCATGAATGTTTTACGCCATTGCTTTGCAGAAGTGTTGGATGCCTTGCATGCCTCTCTCCTTACAGCTTCTCCCAGTGACCAGCAGAACATTCAGCGGGCCATTCGTGTACTCAATGCCCAGCACAATTTCGCCAACAAACAAGGTGAAATTGGTCGAGTCCGGATCCAAGATACCCGTCCAGTAACCCTACAGCCTGGAACAGAAACTATGGTGTGGTGCCGTGCCCGTCCGGGCATAGAAAATCAGGACTACGAGGCCTTGCTACAACCCATACAGATAGATGGCCAACCACTTGTCATGGCTGCCCGCAGCCTTGTCACAGTTTCCAATGGACGTGTTCCTGTCCGCTTAGTCAACTTGGGCGATGCTCCAGTGAACCTCCACAAGTTCCACTCTGTGGCCCTGCTACACCGGTTAGCACCAGAAGACATTCTCTCTGGTGATTCTACCGCCACACAGCGTTCCACCCAAGCTGCTGAGAACATTCAGAATGGAGCCACAAAGTCCTGGTGGGATGAATTGAACGTGGGAGATGCCAATACCCCTATAGAGCATATCAATGGGGTTCGCAATGTGGCCAAGCGTTACCAACAGGCATTCAGCAAACACCCATTGGACTTTGGTAAGACCACGACCATACAACATCGCATTCTGACTGGCGACCACCATCCAATCAAGGAGCGTCACCGTCCAATACCACCAGCGATGTACCAACCGGTGAAAAAGTTGATCCAAGAGATGCGAGATGCTGATGTCATCCGGGAGAGTAACAGCCCCTGGGCAGCCCCGCTAGTCCTTGTCAAGAAGAAAGACGGAACCCTACGATTTTGTGTGGACTATCGTAAACTCAACAACGTCACGCACAAAGACGCATACCCATTGCCCCGGATTGAGGAATCTCTAACGGCTTTGGGATCAGCTACCTGTTTCTCGACCCTGGACTTAACCAGTGGATACTGGCAAGTCCCTATGGCGCCTGAAGATCGTGAAAAGATTGCGTTTACGACCCCGTTGGGACTCTTTGAATTCAATAGTATGCCATTTGGGCTATGTAATGCCCCAGCCACATTCCAACGGCTTATGGAGAGGTGCCTCGGCCATGAGAATTTCCAGAGTGTGCTACTGTACCTGGACGATGTTATTGTATTCTCCCGGACATACCAAGAACACCTTCGTCACCTGTCCGAGGTATTCAAGGTACTTATACAGCACGGCCTAAAGGTGAAGCCCTCCAAGTGCTACCTGTTGAAACCCCAAGTTCACTACCTTGGGCATGTCGTGAGCGCACAAGGCGTCCAACCTGATCCTGAAAAGATCACTGCAGTCCAGAACTGGCGAAGACCAACTACCGTCAAAGAAGTCCGAAGCTTCCTTGGATTCGCAGGTTACTACCGGCGTTTCATACCACACTTCGCCCAAGTAGCCGAGCCTCTGAATGAGTTGTTGCGCGGTTGTCCCAGAGAAAACTACAACCGAAAGCTTCCGGTAGACTGGACAGCGCGTCAAGAGGAAGCCTTTCAAGCGCTTAAAGCACTTCTGACGCAACCACCAATTCTAGCCTATCCCGACTACAGTCAGCCATTCCGCTTGTACACAGATGCAAGTCACCAAGGTTTGGGTGCAGTGTTGTCCCAGGTTCAGGACAACAAAGAGCGAGTCATCGCCTACGCCAGCAGGAGTCTGAGAGGCGCGGAGAAGAACGACCAGAACTATAGTTCTTTCAAACTCGAACTTCTGGCGCTTGTCTGGGCCGTGACAGAGAAGTTTAAAGACTACCTGGCTGCCACACCCTTTACCGTGTACACAGATAACAATCCGTTGGCGCATCTGGACACTGCTCGACTGGGAGCCCTTGAACAACGGTGGGCCTCAAGACTCGCGAATTACAAGTTCTCTGTCAAGTATCGCAGTGGCAAGTCCAACGCTAACGCTGATGCACTCTCAAGGTTGCCTGTGGGAGAAGAACCACCCCGAGAAGACATCTGGGAAGAGGTGGAGATGCCACCATTCTACAACAAGTTTGCCCAACAGGTTGCTATTGGTGTCCCTGTAGAAGGAGAATCTCTGGCGAAAACAGCTGCCGAATCCCTCCAGGAGCCATCTCTGTGGAAAACGTTCCAAGAAGAGAGCAGAGTTTTAGGAGAATTGTCAGATTTCCTGCTTACAGGAAGAATACCAACCCGTGTAAAGAGAGGTCTTCATGACGTGGAATTAAAACGCCTTTGGCGACAGAGGAAGCGCCTGTTTGTCCAACGAGGTCTTCTACTTAGAAACACTCTTGATCCTGTCACAGGTGAAAGGCTTCATCAGATCCTCGTACCAAGAAGAGACGCACAGATGATACTTGAGGCGTATCATGACAGATCCGGTCACTTCGGGGTACAAAAGACCGAAGCTACCATCCATCGTCGCTTCTATTGGGTTGGGATGAGGAGTGACATTGAGAGTTGGTGCCGAGAGTGTCCCGCCTGTAGTATCACCAAGGAAGGTCGAAGAGATCAGAAGGCCCCTCTACATCCAATTAAGACTCAAAAGCCGTGTGAAATTGTTGCTCTGGACCATGTGAAGTTGGGTCCCACACGTTCCGGCTACAGCTACGCTCTGACAATGGTGGATCATTACTCCAAGTTCCTTGTCATCGTGCCTGTCAGAGATCTTACAGCAAGAACTACGGCTGAGACCTTCTACGCAGAGTTTGTCCGCCATTACGGTTGTCCTGAGCATATCCTCACCGACCGTGGATCGGCGTTTGAATCCCAATTGTTCCGTGAGCTGTGTCAGTTCCAAGACTGCAAGAAGTTGCGAACCACAGCGTATCACCCTCAAGGGAATGGTATGTGCGAGAAGGCAAATCAAGTGATCATCGGCATGCTAAGAACAGCTGCAGTTACACCTGGTGTTGAGTGGCCTGAGCGTATCAAGGACTTGGCCTATATTTACAACAACACACCCCAAACATCTACGGGATACGCACCATTTTATCTAATGTTTGGAAGACAAGGTCAACTTCCTTCAGACTTAACCCTTGGTGTGAAGGTCCCTGACACCATCAATCCACTACCCATAACAGACTGGGTTGTTGAACACCGCCGACGTATGGAGGAAGCTAAAGAGATAGTTGAAACGCGCATGGATGAGGTTCGTAGGAGACAACAGGAGGATTACAACCATCACGCCCATGCAGCGCCCCTGAAAGTTGGCGACCGTGTATGGTTAAGGAATAACCATCGGAATGGGAAATTGGATCCATTCTGGGAGAAAGAACCATACAGTGTCATCTCCATACCATATCCTGAATCCGACGTGTATGAGATCTCTAAACCTGGGAGACAGCCCCAAGTAGTACACCGAAACCGTCTGAAGCTGTGCCTTAAAGAAGGACTACCCACAGAGGTGCCCCCAGCTGAGACAACGAGTACAGAGATCTTGTCACCTTCTGAAGTGAAAGAGAGACCCCCAACGTTAACTGAGCTTATGTGGGCGCCTAAACTACTACCATTTAGCTGTTATCCACCAATTGCTCTAGTGCAAGAGAACCCTTCGACAGATGATTTAATTGATTTCAGTGACTCTGTTCCTGATTCAAATCTCGTTCCACTTAGGCGTTCTGAGCGTACCACAAAAGGCATACCTCCAACACGCTATAGTGATGCCATGGCTGTCCTTGGGTAAAAGAGGTTAACTGTCTCTGCTTCTGTATATATGTTATTCCTGCTCTGATTACATTAATGTTTTTCCTGTGTGTATATACAGTATATATATAATATCTTGCCATGTAATATAGTATTTACATTTATATGCAACAATCCAAGCCATAGTGCCTGGCTCACCGAGCCAAGGAAGTTCTGTTACCCCATTGCGGTATGGACATTGGTGCTAGAGTGCCTACTCTTCCTTACAGAAAGGACTGTTTATTGTTTCTCAGAGAGACTCTCATGATAATGGACACTCACGAAATTTGTGCCAGAGAGCCTCTGGACCCATTTGCACTACTGTTGTTTCTATATGGACTGTCTGATGGTACCGCCAAAAGGTTCCATAAGTCTGAGTTTAATTATCTCTCCGTTACCCTTCAGACTTCTCATGGACATTCCAGGACTATGCCGGGAGGTCTTACCTCAAGTTTCTAGGTATTATATTTTTCTAAACTGTTAGTGACATTTGCACTTTATTCGTATTTATTAACGTTATGTTACATTTCTCACCTTCACCCCAGCCCGTCGCCGAGGTCGGCTCAGTGAAAGAGGGGGAGTATGTGGCATCCCAGAGCTGGCTATGGCTGGGCTGAGGGTGATCTCTGTGCATTGTATTATTTCCTGTTGCTTCATAGCCTGTGTGACATAGCAGGGGGTCCTGAGTCTCACACAACACAGCGCCACCTAGTGAGCCTCACACATGCATTACACCTCCCATAGGATTGAATAGTAACCAAATGTCCAATGGGAGGACATCGCCTGGGAAAAGGGGAGGAGTCAGCTGATCACTGGGTCCCCATGGTAACACCCCTGCAGGAAGGTCCTGCGTGTGAGGAGTTAGAAGTGTGGAGTGTTAGGAGGAGGAGGTGAGGAGATAAGTGTGATGTCCTGTGAAGAAAGCAGTGAGTTTAGTGCAGAAATCTCAAGTCCTAGACAGGCCCAGGAAGGTTGGAGAGCTGACATACTCCAGCTATTCAGAAGATCCTGTCCCCTGTCTGCCTAGCCATCGCCCTGAAGGAAGTCAAGCATCATTATCTTGTCAGCCTGAGACTGTGGAGAGAACATTCTGGAACACGTGCTCCATAGCAAGTATCACAGGATCCAGGGGCCAAGGCCAGACCTGTGGAATATCCTGCCACCCTGACTATTGCACCCCCGAAACTCTGAGCTATCAGGACCACATAACGTGAGTGGGGAATATTATGTACTAGTATCATGGTGGGCATCCTCCTATGTGCCAAATAGGAGCCCAGACGCACCTTAGGGCTGTAACACTGAAGTATAAGGGGCTAGGAACACCTTTCATCAAGTCTACCCTGCACCCCAGGACTTTGCTGTGTCACCAGGCGTACCCCGTTGTTTTGTATTGAAGAAACTGTTTAAGCATTTGTGCCTCCACACCCATGGAAGTAAAAGTTCAACTTTACAACCGTTTCTGTGTCTGACTCTGCACCGACAACATCAGGGCGCCCCAAACACCACCAGTCGGCACAGTATAGGGGAAGCGCCCCGGGGGAACAATCACCACCAACATTTGTGCAGCCCCCTCATCACCGGTATCAGTGGTGGTAACGTGGGACAGCACCAGCGCTGCGCCCTCGTGCCCAGAGACCGTGACAAGTCTACGCTGTTTGCACCCCGCAATCTCAACTGCAGCGTTACCTTCCATCTGGTCACCGCACTCATAATAAGAATGGACATTTTGGTCATGAGAAGACCTTTCGTTGGTTACAGCGACTGATTTACTGCCCTGGTCTTCGTCAAATGGTCGAAGAAGTATGCCGCAGCTGTCGAACTTGTGAGATCCATAAGGCAATAGAACAGAGAGCTCCCCTGCAAACCATCGTGACCCAGGAACCTTTAGAAATCGTCATGATAGACTATCTAATGGTTGGCCCATCCAATAGCGGACACCAGTATTGCCTCGTAATGGTGGATCACTTCACCAAATTTGCGGTGGTAACCGCCACCAAGGACCAGACAGCTGAGTCAGCAGCTCGTGCTCTGTGCCAAGATTTCATTCGAGTATATGGGTGTCCCCAACGCATCCACTCCGACCAGGGCGCCTGCTTTGAGGGACACGTAATGAAAGAAGTTCAACGTATCTACGGGATAAAGAAGTCGCACACGACTCCATACCACCCTCAGGGAAATGGGGCCTGTGAAAGATTCAACAGAACTCTGCTACAGATGCTGCGGACTCTGGAGGAAGACAAGAAGTTACAGTGGCCTCAGTTCTTGTCTGAAATGGTGTGGGCCTATAACAATCAGGTCCATTCTACAACGGGGTACTCTCCTTATACACTTCTCTTTGGGCGGTCTGGGCGAAGTATAGGAGAATTACAGTTGGATGATGTGGATGGGTTCCCTCCGAGGGATCCAACCTCTTGGGTGCGGGCGCACCGGCAGAGACTTGAGACGATCCATCGATTGGTGCTGCAGCGCCTGCAAGAACATCCCCATCCTGATAAGACCCCAGTGCAAGAAGCACCATTGCAACCAGGCGACCTGGTGCTAGTTCGTGTCAAGAAACCCCAAGGGAAATTGGAAAGCCGATGGGAGGCTTTGCCGTATCGTGTTGTTGGCCGCAAATATACGAATGGGCCAGTGTACCAGGTCCAGAAAGAAGGAACTGATTGTGTTCGAGTACTTCACCGAAATATGTTGCGCCTGTGTCATTCTGAAGGGACAAATCATGATGGGCCTGCCAATGTGAATGAGTTCCCACAGTCAGAGAATGGAGGTGCGGAATGGGCCTCCGACAAGGAGGATGATTGTTGGCCGATCCCTGCTCCTGGGGATGTTCCACCTGTGACTACTGTATCTCTGGCCTGTGCCCCCTCTGGTGCGGAATCCACTGGTCCTTCTCAGCCCATAGCTGCAGCACCCCATAATATACCACCGGTCCTCAGACGGACCACTAGGCCAAATGCTGGTATTCCCCCTGTTCGATATGCGCAGGATGAGTTTGTTTGGCCTGCCATACATCGTTATACTACCACCCTGTGCATAAAAGTACAACCCTCTGGATATACAGTCATAGGCAGGGACTGCCAATCTTAAAGTGGGGGGGAATATGTAAGAGACAGCCAATGTTGTCCTAAGCTTTATTTGTCTGTATAAATTGTTAATGTTGAATGTATTTCTGTGATTTTGTTCCTTTAAGACAGCAGCCATTGTAATTGTGACATGATGCTGGAGTGAGACCCCCCCCCTTTTATGTCAGCCTGCCTGTTCTGCAGACAGAGTGTGAGCAGAGAAGCAGGAAGTGACGAGACAGAGAGCAGCAGCCATCTTGGCAAGAGAGAAGACAGGTGTCTGTGCTGTGTTGAACTGGTGTGGATATTTTTCTGTACAGCTAAGCTGTATCTTGGTCCAGAGACAAACAGAGTGTAAAAAAACAAAAGGACTAGTGAGTCCCCTTTAAAAAAATTTTGTTTTGTTGTTTTTTTTTTTGAGACTGACATTGTGACTGTGTATATGGATACCACAGATAGAGACTCGCAGTGCTGTTGATGTACTGGACAGCACCTGCTAAACCCCGGCTTACATCCCAGCTCAGTGTATGGATTCGGCAGGACTGTCAGTGTGCTGAGTGGAATCTGCTGTTGGATTACATTGCATTCATTGGGTTTCCCTGTTAAAGAGGACTTCATTTCTCCCAAGATCCTGATAACTGTGAGGAGAGGACGCTTCACTATAAAAGAAAGGAACGACTTTGGGCCCCACCGCGCGCTTCTACAGACTGTAAGCGGTCCACCTGGACCACTGGGGAAAAGGGGGTGCACCCAAATGTGATGTCAGGGTCAGTTAGGGATAGTTTTGAGTATATTGCTCATTCAGTGTCCATACTGCAGAAGTGGACAGAGTAAAAGTAGAGACCATTGCAGAATTTGCCTTGAAATTGTTCATGCTATATTGTATATTTTGCTTGTCTTTATCCCTGTCATTTTACCTTCAAATAGCCTTTATTAACTTATAGTAAATATATATTCTTTTCTTGAACTACCGCGTGTGCGTTCATTTCTGGTTGCGGAGTCCAAACCACCTGCCTTGCTCTCGGTTCACATGCACACGGTCAAGCAATCCAGTGCCAGAGGCAGCAAAGCAACCCCAAAACATCAGGGAACCTCCGCCATGTTTGACTGTAGGGACCGTGTTCTTTTCTTTGAAGGCCTCTTTTTTTTTTCCTGTAAACTCTATGTTGATGCCTTTTCCCAAAAAGCTCTACTTTTGTCTCATCTGACCAGAGAACATTCTTCCAAAAAGTTTTTGGCTTTCTCAGGAAAGTTTTGGCTTTTTTATGTCTCTGGGTCAGAAGTGGGGTCTTCCTGGGTATCCTACCATAGAGTCCCTTTTCATTCAGACGCCGACGGATAGTACGGGTTGACACTGTCGTACCCTCGGACTGCAGGGCAGCTAGAACTTGTTTGGATGTTAGTCGAGGTTCTTTAGCCGCCATCCACACAATTTTTCTTTTCCGTCCACATCTAGGGAGGTTAGCCACAGTGCCATGGGCTTTACACTTCTTGATGACACTGCAAACGGTAGACACAGGAACATTCAGGTCTTTGGAGATGGACTTGTAGCCTTGAGATTGCTCATGCTTCCTCACAATTTTGCTTCTCAAGTCCTCAGACAGTTCTTTGGTCTTCTTTCTTTTCTCCATGCTCAATGTGGTACACACAAGGACACAGGACAGAGGTTGAGTCCACTTTAATCCATTTCAACTGGCTGCAAGTGTGATTTAGTTATTGCCACCACCTGTTATGTGCCACAGGTAAGTAACAGGTGCTGTTAATTACACAAATTAGAGAAGCATCACATGATTTTTCAAAGGGTGCCAATACTTTTGTCCATCTCCTTTTTTATGTTTGGTGTGGAATTATATCCAATTTGGCTTTTTGACAATTCTTTTTGTGGTTTTCCATTGAAGACAAAATAAATGAAGATCTTATTACCAAAGCATTTGTGATTGCAATCATTTTCCGGAAGAAATTGAGTATTATCTGACAGAATTGCAGGGGTGCCAATACTTTTGGCCAGCACTGTACAACGTAATAGTGACTCATAGATAGTGTCCTGGCACACGTGTCTGCTCTGTATTTCCTAGTCAAAAATGTAGCAATGGCTATTTTGTTTGGTTGAAGTGAATTGCTATTTGTTCGTTTTCATTAAAAACCAAACAATTTGATATATTTGGGTCGACATGTCTGGCCTGCCAGCGGAAAAAAGCTAGAATATCTTCTGAAAACAAAAGGATTCTCATAACCATAAGAACAGCATTTGGGAGGCTGAAAATAACCTGGATTATCCTGCTGGTTATACCTGCATAGGAGCAAATGCCGCATCCACATCTTGTTGGCGGAGAGACACTTTGCAAAAATAATAGTATTTCCAACCTGTATTAACAGTGGAACGGTCCACATGGCAATATCAAGCAGGGATAGCATTACTATAGAAATACTGGCAGCTGGGTATGGAGACTGTGCGCTGCCGTCAGCTGGAGAAATCAAGTGGAATCCATTAAGTGGCATGGCAGTGATTTGACCGGGTGCGTTTTAAAGTTGCAGACCAATTGTTGACTGGGTGTAGGTTGCTGATTACTGGACACACACTCCTTTATTGATGACTGACATTGGCTTGGAGGAGGAGAAGCAGATGGAGATGATAATGATAATAAGGACGACCATGTGCTAGGAGTGGATATGTCCTGCCTACAAAGAGGATCATGGGGAGAAGGAATAGAACGGTCTTGCTCACTTTGTGCCTTTGCCAATACTATTTTACCAAATAATCTGGTGACTCCATTTCATGTCAGAACTGAGAAATCTAGTTCCTACACGTGTGACTGCACGCCCATAGCTAATTTTCTGCTTACAGATCTTGCACCTTGCCTGAATTTGTCATTTAGTAATGTGCAAAATAATTCCCATACAGGAGATGACCGTACGTAACTGCTGCCGCCAAAACCAGCAGCAGTGTAAACGTGTCTGCCTGTGCCAGAGCCGCCACCACCTTATCTACCCCAGGCAAGTCTTTTGGTTGTTGGAGCTGTACCTCACATGGAATTCTTACTATTGCAACCACCATCATCCTCTTTCTCTGATGTCACTCTCACCCGTTTGCCAAGTCTAGAATCATCATCAGTAATGTCATCATCTTGCTCACTTTTTGTAAATCATTATGGGAATGAAATTCCTCTATGCCCTCACAATTCCTAACAAATTTAGTGCCTAGTGCCCGTACCAGCATGGTTACCAGTAGTAGACCCCCTGCCGCTACTAACTCCATCAACAATCCTGTCACGTCTACCACCTCTATACATACAGTCATATGAAAAAGTTTGGGCACCCCTATTAATCTTAATCATTTTTAGTTCTAAATATTTGGGTGTTTGCAACAGCCATTTCAATTTGATATATCTAATAACTGATGGACACAGTAATATTTCAGGATTGAAATGAGGTTTATTGTACTAACAGAAAATGTGCAATATGCATTAAACCAAAATTTGACCGGTGCAAAAATTTGGGTACCCTTATCATTTTATTGATTTGAATACTCCTAACTACTTTTTACTGACTTACTGAAGCACAAAATTGGTTTTGTAACCTCACTGAGCTTTGAACTTCATAGCCAGGTGTATCCAATCATGAGAAAAGGTATTTAAGGTGGCCAATTGCAAGTTGTTCTCCTATTTGAATCTCCTCTGAAGAGTGGCATCATGGGCTCCTCAAAACAACTCTCAAATGATCTGAAAACAAAGATTGTTCAACATAGTTGTTCAGGGGAAGGATACAAAAAGTTGTCTCAGAGATTTAACCTGTCAGTTTCCACTGTGAGGAACATAGTAAGGAAATGGAAGACCACAGGGACAGTTCTTGTTAAGCCCAGAAGTGGCAGGCCAAGAAAAATATCAGAAAGGCAGAGAAGAAGAATGGTGAGAACAGTCAAGGACAATCCACAGACCACCTCCAAAGAGCTGCAGCATCATCTTGCTGCAGATGGTGTCACTGTGCATCGGTCAACAATACAGCACACTTTGCACAAGGAGAAGCTGTATGGGAGAGTGATGCGAAAGAAGCCGTTTCTGAAAGCACGCCACAAACAGAGTCGCCTGAGGTATGCAAAAGCACATTTGGACAAGCCAGCTTCATTTTGGAAGAAGGTCCTGTGGACTGATGAAACAAAGATTGAGTTGTTTGGTCATACAAAAAGGCGTTATGCATGGCGTCCAAAAAACACAGCATTCCAAGAAAAACACTTGCTACCCACTGTAAAATCTGGTGGAGGTTCCATCATGCTTTGGGGCTGTGTGGCCAATGCCGGCACCGGGAATCTTGTTAAAGTTGAGGGTCGCATGGATTCAACTCAGTATCAGCAGATTCTTGAGAATAATGTACAAGAATCAGTGGCGAATTTGAAGTTACGCCGGGGATGGATATTTCAGCAAGACAATGACCAAATCCAAATCTACTCAGGCATTCATGCAGAGGAACAATTACAATGTTCTGGAATGGCCATCCCAGTCCCCAGACCTGAATATCATTGAACAATGGGAGGAGCACACTGAACCCTGAGTCAACATTTGTGTTTCACTACTTTCAAAAAAGTTTTTATTCTCAGTAAGTACGACAACAATGTGGCTACTGGTGCTGTCAAGACAAATAGTAGTGGGGCTGTTGATATCCACATTCTTATTGTTAGTACTTGCACAAGTTTTTCCTTCTCCTTCTGCCTTTCTCCTGTCCTGTTTTTTCCAGCAGTTCCTTACTGCTTTATTATAAAAGTGATTGGCAGCAATTCTGACACTGTGTGTATGTCTTATTTTTTTGTGTAAAAAAAAAATTCAAGAAAAATAGTAAAGCACTAGAAGTATGACCTGGTCAGTGAGTATATTAGACTAGAACTGTGTCAGTTAGCTTGTTTTTTTTTTTTTTTTTGTTCTGTTTTGTTTTTGCCATTACAATGGCAGTTGTTTGTATGTACATTGGGCAACCAATAAAACTCTCTTAACATATAGAGATCTTTCAGATTAGCAGGGTATGTTACTTTTTATTGGGCAACAAAAAAAAACCCTTAACACTGAGATTTTTCAGATTAGCATACACTGCATTAGTGGTTTGCCATTAGAACGGCAGTTTGTATGTATAATGGGTAACCAAAGAACACAAAGATTCTCTCAAGATCCATTTAGTTTTGGGTTCTGATGGCGCAGGTCTAAGATTTCAGAAGTGAAATTATTATACTCTGGGGTCTCTTCGCACCCCAGAGTGTAATAGATAAAGGTCCAGGGAAGTTTTAAAAAAAAAACATTAAAAAAAAAAAACATTTATACTCACCTTCCCTCACCTCTTTGGGCTCCCTTTCGGTGTCCAGCACTCTCTCTCAGCCTCTTAAGTGACATCATGGGCCCGGGGCCACTGCTGAGACCCAATCACAGACGTGGGAATACCGAGCGCCATGACGTCCCAAGGAGACCAAGACAGAGAGAGAGACTGATGCCGCGAGGAAGCCAAAAAGAGGTGAGGGAGAGAGTATAAATGGACAGAGAAGCCATAGTATAATAAATTACCCCAATGCATGTCATGGAGGCCATTGTAGTTCATCTGAGACAAATCTCTATTTGTTTTGGGTTTTTTTAAAAACCAATCAATTTGGTATAGTCAGGTCGAACCCAGCACAGAATGAAGCAGCTCACTCATCTCTAGTAATAACAATAATAAGTGTCACCAAACATTGGCTTTGTCCGTGACAAGATCTCATATACTGTGCACATATACATTTATTTTATACAATTAAAGGAGAAATAAATCCAGGTCTAAATGACTAGTAAGAAGAGAAGATGTCATCCATGTCAAGGACTAAGAAGCCAATAGTACCACAATGATATGGCGGTTTAGGAGAACTTTCAGGAAGGCTACAATGATATCATTATGACTAGACATTGTCCTTTCATGTTCTCAATTCCTTCAGAGAACTAACCGTCAGATATTTTGGAATAAGAAGAAAAATAAATGAACTAAAGTCCCAAAAGAAAAAAAAGAGCCATAACTACAAGTGATAGCCCTGATGTGATCCATCTCCAGGGTTCTCAGTAGAGATCTTATTAGAAGAGCTTCACAGTCAGTCCAAGCAGGGAGGCAGCCAACACAGCCCAGGATGCAGCTAGAGAGAGGAATACACCGCAGATTATTTCACACCAAATCATCTACTATTCGCTAATACAAGACACAAAATTCTAATCACTTTTCTACAATTCTTTGCACTACTAGAACCAGTGGCATCCAAAACCCAGTCCCACCAATAAGCCATATACTAGTATATACAGTACTAGTAACACGAAGCTTCATGGTTCCAATGCAAAATTTGTAACTTGGCCCTAAACTCTGGCCTCCTCATTTACAACAGAGAGACTCTTGGATCCCCCCCAGACATCGGAGTGTGACCGCAGCCTATGTGACCCCTATAGTTAGTCTCCTGCACTGACTGCCTCAGATAATCCCCAGATCTGTTGGTTTTATCTACTCTTCATTGACTACCTGTTACTATGGCTGAGGGTTTGTGAGATGTTTTGACTAGAGATGGGCGAACCTCTGAAGAGAATAAAATGTGAGATATCGCTGTATTATTTGTGGGATTTGATCTTACCTATGTGGTGTCCAGAGTTACTGTAATAACCAGAATCTGAAAGAGAAATCAAATTTATCAGAAATGAGAAATACAAGTAACATATTCCTTCATAACTAATATGACATAACTCAGCTCTTCTTGGATAATGGGATTCCTCAGTCATACAACCTACAATCAGCCTACAGTCATGGCCAAAAGTTTTGAGAATGACACAAATATTCTATTGTCACATGATCTGCTGCCCTCTGGTTTTTATGTGTGTTTGTCAGATGTTTTTATCACATACAGAAATAGAATTGCATTCATATTATGAGTAACAGAAGCTTATATTGACAGTTAGAATGAGTTAATGCAGCAAGTCAATATTTGCAGTGTTGACCCTTCTTCTTCAGGACCTCTGCAATTCTCCCTGGCATGCTCTCAATCAACTTCTGGACCAAATCCTGACTGATAGCAGTCCATTCTTGCAGAATCAATGCTTTCATTTTGTCTGAATTTGTTGGTTTTTGTTTGTCCACCCGTCTCTTGATGATTGACCACAAGTTCTCAATGGGATTAAGATCTGGGGAGTTTCCAGGCCATGGACCCAAAATCTCTATGTTTTGTTCCCTGAGCCATTTAGTTATCACCTTTGCTTTATGGCAAGGTGCTCCATCATGCTGGAAAAGGCATTGTTGAGCGCCAAACTGCTCTTGGACGGTTGGGAGAAGTTGCTCTTGGAGGACATTCTGGTACCATTCTTTATTCATGGCAAGACTGTGAGAGAGCCGATTCCCTTGGCTGAGAAGCAACCCCACACATGAATGGTTTCAGGATGCTTTACAGTTGGCATGAGACAAGACTGGTGGTAGCGATCACCTCTTCTTCTCCGAATAAGCTGTTTTCCAGATGTTCCAAACAATGGAAAAGGGGATTCATCAGAGAAAATGACTTTCCCCCAGTCCTCAGCAGTCCACTCCCTGTACCTTTTGCAGAATATCAGTCTGTCCCTGATGTTTTTTCTGGAGAGAAGTGGCTTCTTTGCTGCCCTCCTTGAGACCAGGCCTTGCTCCAAGAGTCTCCGCCTCACAGTGCGTGCAGATGCACTCACACCTGCCTGCTGCCATTCCTCAGCAAGCTCTGCACTGCTGGTAGCCCGATCCCGCAGCTGAAACACTTTTAAGAGACGGTCCTGCCGCTTGCTGGTCTTTCTTGGGCGCCCTGGAGCCTTTTTGGCACCAATGGAACCTCTCTCCTTGAAGTTCTTGATGATGCGATAGATTGTTGACTGAGGTGCAATCTTTCTAGCTGCAATACTCTTCCCAGTTAGGCCATTTTTGTGCAGTGCAATGATGACTGCACGTGTTTCTTTAGAGATAACCATGGTTAACAGAGGAGAAACAATGATGGCAAGCACCAGCCTCCTTTTAAAGTGTCCAGTGGTGTCATTCTTACTTAATCATGACAGATTGATCTCCAGCCCTGTCCTCATCAACACCCACACCTGTGTTAATGGAGCAATCACTGAAACCATGTTAGGTGGTCCTTTTAAGGCAGGGCTGCAATGATGTTGAAATGTGTTTTGGGGGATAAAGTTCATTTTCTAGGCAAATATTGACTTTGCAAGTAATTGCTGTTAAGCTGATCACTCTTTATAACATTCTGGAGTATATGCAAATTGCCATTAGAAAAACTGAAGCAGTAGACTTTGTAAAAATTAATATTTGTATCATTCTCAAAACTTTTGGCCATGACTGTAGATATGTTTACACTCTTGTCTCTGTCCTCTATATAGCACTGCCATGTGCCAGACTGTTTTTTAGTAAAGTTTGGGAATTCAATAATCAGGGACAGCTACACACAATGGGGCAAATACAGTAATAAAAATTTACCAGAATTCAGTCAGCACATGCTCTATACAGGATACATGCTTTATACAGGGTACATGATCTATACAGGGTACATGCTTTATACAGGGTGCATGCTCTATACAGGGTACATGCTTTATACAGGGTACATGATCTATACAGGGTACATGCTTTATACAGCGGTACATGCTCTATACAGGGTACATGCTCTATACAGGGTACATGCTTTATACAGGGTACATGCTCTATACAGGATACATGCTTTATACAGGGTACATGCTTTATACATGGTACATGCTTTATACAGGGTACATGCTTTATACAGGGTGCATGCTCTATACAGGGTACATGCTTTATACAGGGTACATGATCTATACAGGGTACATTCTCTATACAGGGTACATGCTTTATACATTGTAAATGCTTTATACAGGGTACATGCTTTATACAGGGTACATGCTCTATACAGGGTACATGCTCTATACAGGGTACATGCTTTATACAGGGTACATGCTCTATACAGGGTACATTCTCTATACAGGGTACATGCTTTATACAGGGTGCATGCTCTATACAGGGTACATGCTTTATACATTGTAAATGCTTTATACAGGGTACATGCTCTATACAGGATACATGATCTATACAGGGTACATGATCTATACAGGGTATATGCTCTATACAGGGTACATGCTTTATACAGGGTACTTTCTCTATACAGGGTACATGCTCTATACAGAGTACATGCTTTATACAGGGTACATGCTCTATACAGGGTACATGCTTTATACAGGGTACATTCTCTATACAGGGTACATGCTCTATACAGGGTACATGCTTTATACAGGGTACATTCTCTATACAGGGTACATGCTTTATACAGGGTACATGCTCTATACAGAGTACATGCTTTATACAGGGTACATGCTCTATACAGAGTACATGCTTTATACAGGGTACATGCTCTATACAGGGTACATGCTTTATACAGGGTACATGCTCTATACAGAGTACATGATCTATACAGGGTACATGCTTTATACAGGGTACATTCTCTATACAGGGTACATGCTTTATACAGGGTACATGCTTTATACAGGGTACATTCTCTATACAGGGTACATGCTTTATACATTGTACATTCTCTATACAGGGTACATTCTCTATACAGGGTACATGCTTTATACAGGGTACATGCTCTATACAGGATACATGCTTTATACAGGGTACATTCTCTATACAGGGTACATGCTTTATACAGGGTACATGCTTTATACACGGTACATGCTTTATACAGGGTACATTCTCTATACAGAGTACATTCTCTATACAGGGTACATGCTTTATACACGGTACATGCTCTATACAGGGTACATGCTCTATACAGAGTACATGCTTTATACAGGGTACATGCTCTATACAGGGTACATGCTCTATACACGGTACATGCTCTATACAGGGTACATGCTCTATACACGGTACATGCTCTATACAGGGTACATGCTCTATACAGAGTACATGCTTTATACAGGGTACATGCTCTATACAGGGTACATGCTTTATACAGGGTACATGCTCTATACAGGGTACATGCTTTATACAGGGTACATTCTCTATACAGGGTACATGCTTTATACAGGGTACATGCTTTATACAGGGTACATTCTCTATACAGGGTACATGCTTTATACAGGGTACATTCTCTATACAGGGTACATGCTTTATACAGGGTACATGCTCTATACAGAGTACATGATCTATACAGGGTACATGCTTTATACAGGGTACATTCTCTATACAGGGTACATGCTTTATACATTGTACATTCTCTATACAGGGTACATTCTCTATACAGGGTACATGCTTTATACAGGGTACATGCTCTATACAGGATACATGCTTTATACAGGGTACATTCTCTATACAGGGTACATGCTTTATACAGGGTACATGCTTTATACACGGTACATGCTTTATACAGGGTACATTCTCTATACAGGGTGCATGCTCTATACAGGGTACATGCTTTATACAGAGTACATGCTCTATACAGGGTACATGCTCTATACAGGATACATGATCTATACAGGGTACATGCTTTATACAGGGTACATGCTCTATACAGGGTACATGCTCTATACATGGTACATGCTCTATACAGGGTACATGCTCTATACAGGGTACATGCTCTATACAGGATACATGCTTTATACAGGATACATGCTCTATACATGGTACATGCTCTATACAGGGTACATGCTCTATACAGGGTACATGCTTTATACAGAGTACATGCTCTATACAGGGTACATGCTCTATACATTGTACTTGATTTATACAGAGTACATGCTCTATACAGGGTACATGCTTTATACAGAGTACATGCTCTATACATTGTACATGCTTTATACAGGGTACATGTTTTATACAGGGTACATTCTCTATACATGGTATATGCTATATACAGGGTACATGATCTATACATTGTACATGCTTTATACAGGGTACATGCTTTATACAGGGTACATGCTTTATACAGGGTACATGATTTATACACGGTACATGCTTTATACACGGTACATGCTTTATACAGGGTACATGCTTTATACAGGGTACATGATTTATACACGGTATATGCTTTATACTTGGGTACATGCTTTATACAGGGTATATGCTTTATACAGGGTGCATTCTCTATACAGGGTACATTCTTTATACAGGGTACATGCTTTATACAGGGTACATGCTCTATACAGGGTACATGCTCTATACAGGGTACATGCTGTATACAGGGTACATGCTTTATACAGGATACATGATCTATACAGGGTACATGCTTTATACCCGGTACATGCTCTATACAGGGTACATGCTTTATACAGGGTACATGCTTTATACAGGGTACATGCTCTATACAGGGTACATGCTCTATACAGGGTACATGCTTTATACAGGATACATGATCTATACAGGGTACATGCTCTATACAGGGTACATGCTTTATACCCGGTACATGCTCTATACACGGTACATGCTTTATACAGGGTACATGCTCTATACAGGGTACATGCTTTATACATTGTAAATGCTTTATACAGGGTACATGATCTATACAGGGTACATGCTTTATACAGGGTACATGCTCTATACAGGGTATATGCTCTATACAGGGTACATGCTCTATACAGGGTACATGCTCTATACAGGGTACATTCTCTATACAGGGTACATGCTCTATACAGGGTACATTCTCTATACAGGGTACATGCTCTATACAGGGCTATACAGGGTACATTCTCTATACAGGATACATGCTTTATACAGGGTACATGCTCTATACAGAGTACATGCTTTATACAGGGTACATGCTCTATACAGGGTACATGCTTTATACAGGGTACATTCTCTATACACGGTACATGCTCTATACATGGTACATTCTCTATACAGGGTACATGCTTTATACAGGGTACATGCTCTATACAGAGTACATGCTTTATACAGGGTACATGCTCTATACAGGGTACATGCTTTATACAGGGTACATGCTCTATACAGGGTACATGCTTTATACAGGGTACATTCTCTATACAGGGTACATTCTCTATACAGGGTACATGCTCTATACAGGGTACATGCTCTATACAGGGTACATGCTTTATACAGGGTACATTCTCTATACAGGGTACATGCTTTATACAGGGTACATTCTCTATACAGGGTACATGCTCTATACAGGATACATTCTCTATACAGGGTACATTCTCTATACAGGGTACATGCTCTATACAGGGTACATGATCTATACAGGGTACATGCTTTATACAGGGTACATTCTCTATACAGGGTACATGCTTTATACATTGTACATGCTTTATACACGGTACATGCTTTATACAGGGTACATTCTCTATACAGGGTACATGCTCTATACAGGGTACATGCTTTATACAGGGTACATGCTTTATACAGGGTACATGCTCTATACAGGGTACATTCTCTATACAGGGTACATGCTCTATACAGGGTACATGCTCTATACAGGGTACATGCTTTATACAGGGTACATGCTTTATACAGGGTACATGCTCTATACAGGATACATTCTCTATACAGGGTACATGCTCTATACAGGATACATTCTCTATACAGGGTACATGCTCTATACAGGATACATTCTCTATACAGGATACATTCTCTATACAGGGTACATTCTCTATACAGGGTACATGCTCTATACAGGGTACATGCTCTATACAGGGTACATGCTTTATACAGGGTACATGCTCTATACAGGGTACATTCTCTATACAGGGTACATGCTTTATACAGGGTACATGCTTTATACACGGTACATGCTCTATACAGGGTACATGCTTTATACCCGGTACATGCTGTATACAGGGTACATGCTTTATACAGGGTACATTCTCTATACAGGGTACATGCTTTATACAGGGTACATGCTTTATACACGGTACATGCTCTATACAGGGTACATGCTCTATACAGGGTACATGCTTTATACAGGGTACATTCTCTATACAGGGTACATGCTCTATACAGGGTACATTCTCTATACAGGGTACATGCTTTATACAGGGTACATGCTTTATACAGTGTACATTCTCTATACAGGGTACATTCTCTATACAGGGTACATGCTTTATACAGGGTACATGCTTTGCACCTCACTGTCTATGTTTTAGTTACTTGTAACATTTTATGAGTCTCATTGATACATAGATGGGTCTTGTTGAAAATGCCAAAATTTAGTTGAATGTTAAGCCAACAAATAATTGGTGTAAACTAGACTAGACAGTGAAATCATCAAACCGCACAAATCTGGTGCAGTTTAGGACTGTCTAGAGATAGGCGAATCGCTTTATCCCAAGCTAGGTCAGTCCTGAATATTCAAAAGTGTTTTGTTTTTAACAAAACTGAATAAATGGAGATTCACTTTGGACGAACCAAAATGGCCGCACTATGAGAAAATGGCCGCACTATGAGAATATGGCCGCACTATGAGAATATGGCTGCACTATGAGAATATGGCCGCACTATGAGAATATGGCCGCACTATGAGAATATGGCCGCACTATGAGAAAATGGCCGCACTATGAGAATATGGCCGCACTATGAGAATATGGCCGCACTATGAGAATATGGCCGCACTATGAGAAAATGGCCACCGCCACATGTTAGACCAAGAAATACAGAGCAGACATGTGTGCAGTGACTCACACATGTCTGTGACATGGTAGCAACCTCTGACCCTCTCAGCCAATAGAAAGTGTTAGGTGGAGCTTACAGTGCTGATGTCATATGGAGTATAAAAGCTTGAAACGTGTTCAGCCTCCACTGGTGCAATGGTGGGCAAGCAAACAGATCAGTGATCCATCTCACTACATCATAGCTAGGCTATGGGCAGCACCGTTCTGAAAATTCAGGAATTCCAGCAATACTTATAGGAGGACTTAGAGAATCAAGTACTTATACACAGGCAGATTAGTAGTGCTAGAATAGAATAGACATAGATAGGACGGGTTCATAGAAAGTGACTGGTATCTGTTCTGCTGCTTGCACAGGCAGTTAACCCTTTCATTGCCAATAATCTGATATAGTCTGACAGTATTTGCAATAGAACAATTTCATCTCTATACACATTTTTTAAACATACTATTTTACTGAAGACAATCTTGTTTTTTTCCCGCTCTGGTTTGGTGTCTGACCCATACACAGTGTGAAGGAGCATTGTCGTTAATCTGAACAAAATATTGTCACGGCGCTCAACGTCCCCAGGTTACCGCACATGTCTCAGCAGTGACCCCTGACACATGACGTCACAGAAAAGCGCTGAATACTGGGAGGAGGGAGATACAGAGCCCCGGACTCCCCGAGGAGGCCCAAAAAAAGTAATGAAAGGTGAATATAAATATATATATATTTTCTTCGTCACCTACCCTGAGCCTTCACCTATTATACTCTGAAAAGACCCCAGAATATAATCATTTCACTTCAGGTTCTATCTAAACTTGTTCGACCAGAAAAAAACAGTGACCCGAAGTCCTCCCATCTCTAGTCCTTACCCTAATATCTTAGCACTATTTGGGTTCTTCTTGTATGTCAGCTCTTACACAACAAGGCCTTATTGGCGTCTTAATAAGTCTGCCTAAGTATCTCATGGAATACTAGTCTTGAAGAGAAGCTATCAGCTCATTTTTCTGTACGTAATATGTGACCTACTCCGAAAGTATTTACCTACAAATACAATTATTTTTATGTTTTTTTTAACCACTCAGTGCAAATAAAAGGAGGCCACAAGGGGAGGCTGTAGAAAGTGTCAGGGCTTATTCACACGACAGCCCTCATGGAAGCAACTGTACAAAACTCACCAGTAAAACAACTCGGATTACACAATGGATTGTCTGCAACAGAAAAACAGAGATTAATCTACAATCCAATCCAATATGGCGGGGCCGCTATTGTACAACAGTCCCACTTACCTGTGCAGCACTATAAGCTACTATCCCAGTACCAGCCTATAAGGTTGGTACAACATGAGTTGTCTTCCATTGGGCATTGACTAGTAGTAGGGACACAGTTTATAAAGCCATTAGCACAGAGACATCCATTATCACTAGTGCAATACCCTGCACAGGAAGCATCACTGCACAGAATAGGATGAGAGCCGCCTGCAGAAACAAAGCAGGAATTATACAGGGAACATTTGTGCAGAGAAATCCTGTCGGTAACTTTTCATAGAACTTACTTTCATTTAATAGAGTTTGTGATTCTGGACCAAAATGAGATATTGTATATAAAGATGTTGCTGTTTTCTGCCTGAAAAATCTCTCACCACTAGGTGTCTCCCTTCCTGCGAATTTGCCCGCTCCCTGGGGAAGTTCAGTCTTTAGAAACGAGCAGGATCAAGATGGGAAGTGGAGGGGGAGGGTCTGGTCTCTCTTCACAGCCTTTACAGGTCTACACAGCTTTTCCACCCTGTACACTGCACAGAGAGGAGTCTGCAGCTTCTCATGGCTTACAATAGTATAAGAAGAGTCTATCTAACTCTATAGTTAAGTCTAAAATGGAGTGGTTTATATTAGGTTTATCATGGATCCAGTAGGTGGTGCTGTCTTGACTCCAGGAGTGTGATCTGTGTGGTCCGGCGGGCTCTGTTCCCTAGTCCATCACAGCAAGCACTAGGTTACCACCTGCGTTCGGGTTTCTGTTCTACGGGTCTGGCTTGGGGACCTGAAAAACGGAAACCCAATCCACTTAAAAAGCAGTTACTCACAGAAACCCGTGGACACCATAGACTATAATGGGGTCCACTGGGTTTCCACCCTAAAAATACATTTTTTAAGTGGAATGGGGCACGGAATCCCCGAACGGAATCAGGGCGCAGGTGTGAACCTAGCCTAATACACCCAGAGCCTCGGCATTTTCAGGTGTTTCATTGATAAAGTAGAGGCTAACTCTGCATCTACTATATACAGCCCTAAACCGCCTGATTTGACATGGATACAGCAGGTGGTGACTCATACTAAGTCACAGGAGGCAGCGCCATCTACTAACAGTAAGCAGTTTTCCTTATTGTTTGTCACAAGCTGGAAGTGTTATCAGTATACTCTGAGGTCGTGTCAGACTCTAGAATATAATAAGTGGATGTGTGGAAACATAATAAATATAGTCATACTCATCTTCCCTCACTTTTCCTGGAGATCTTTTTTCAACATTCAGTGGGGGTAAAAAAAATGTGGTCCTAGGAGTCCTGACAGTGTCATACACTATGTATTACAGATATATAGTCCTAGGAGCCCTGACAGTGTCATACACTATGTATTACAGATATATAGTCCTAGGAGCCCTGACAGCGTCATACACTATGTATTATAGATATATAGTCCTAGGAGTCCTGACAGTGTCATACACTATGTTATATAGATATATAGTCCTAGGAGCCCTGACAGTGTCATACACTATGTATTATAGATATATAGTCCTAGGAGCCCTGACAGTGTCATACACTATGTATTATAGATATATAGTCCTAGGAGTCCTGACAGTGTCATACACTATGTTATATAGATATATAGTCCTAGGAGCCCTGACAGTGTCATACACTATGTATTATAGATATATAGTCCTAGGAGTCCTGACAGTGTCATACATTATGTTTTATAGATATAAAGTCCTAGGAGACCTGACAGTGTCAAATACTATATTTTATAGATATATAGTCCTAGGAGTCCTGACAGTATCATACACTATGTTTTATAGATATATAGTCCTAGGAACCCTGACAGTGTCATACACTATGTATTATAGATATATAGTCCTAGGAGCCCTGACAGTGTCATACGCTATGTATTATAGATATAAAGTCCTAGGAGCCCTGACAGTGTCATACGCTATGTATTATAGATATATAGTCCTAGGAGCCCTGACAGCGTCATACGCTATGTATTATAGATATATAGTCCTAGGAGCCCTGACAGCGTCATACGCTATGTATTATAGATATATAGTCCTAGGAGCCCTGACAGCGTCATACACTATGTTTTATAGATATATAGTCCTAGGAGCCCTGACAGCGTCATACACTATGTATTATAGATATATAGTCCTAGGAGTCCTGACAGTGTCATACACTATGTATTATAGATATATAGTCCTAGGAGCCCTGACAGCGTCATACACTATGTATAATAGATATATAGTCCTAGGAGTCCTGACCGTGTCATACACTATGTATTATAGATATATAGTCCTAGGGGCCCTGACAGCGTCATACACTACGTATTATAGATATATAGTCCTAGGAGCCCTGACAGTGTCATACACTATGTATTATAGATATATAGTCCTAGGAGCCCTGACAGCGTCATACACTATGTATAATAGATATATAGTCCTAGGAGTCCTGACCGTGTCATACACTATGTATTATAGATCTATAGTCCTAGGAACCCTCACAGTGTCAGAATATGGCGACGTTTAGAGAAAAAATGTTTTGGAAAGTTTTAGGTTTGTGTTAAGGGGTTAAAATGTAACTATATAAATTTGGTATCCCCAGAATCGTACCAAAACATAGAATACAGGTGACATGTCTTTTTGACTTCAAAGTGAACACTGTAAAAGCCTGTAAAAAATTTGCACAAATGCACTTTTTCTTCACTTCCACCCAATTCCAGCTTCCCAGTACACTGTACAGAATAATAAATCAGCAGGGGCTCTGGGTGTTGATCTCATAGATCTCTTACACTGTTTGGACCTTGCAGATCAGATGTTTTCGTCAGCACGTAGCTACCAGAATTGTTTACATGCTGGATGCTGCTGGGGCATGTGATTGGGCCTCAGCAGTCACGTGGGGCGCAATGACGTCCTTATGCCAGTGTGGGGCATGTAACCTCAGTCACCTGGGTTGGAGGGGATAAGGATTCCTAGGTTCTTTATAGTTTTTTTTTTATTGCCACAGAAAAGGTTAGCTTTCTCGAACTAAGTGTAATTAATTTTATAGTTACTAAAGTGGCTATATTCACTCACAGTGGACATTAAATGGGTTTTCCAGGCAAAAAAAAAAAAAATTAATAAAATGTCTGTTAATAGGTTAATAAGTCACTCAAATAGCTTTAGCAGTGTTCTGAGTGGGTTCTCTAGGAGCTCCTGGCATCCTCTGCATTTGTTTACATCAGCATCTTCCTGTTATGTGCCTTTCCTACAACTCCCATGGCTCCTTGGGCTGAACTCAGAGCTGACTCATTCCCACTCCCTCTCTCAATCACTCCCCCTCCCTGTTTCCCTAGCTAGCCACACCCACTACACCCTCAGCAGTCATCTTTAGACCCCTAGTTCTCACTCACAATAACCTACTCCTTTGGTCGTAATATTGTAATCACTTAATATCATCATCACAGAGCTGCCAGCAGGAGTTTATACTATATATACATGTGGACATGTTATATATTATAATATTGTCTTTCTTTTGACATTATTGATTTTCTTTATAAGACCTGTCTGCCTTGGTTTTAATTGTTTTTAATTTAAAAATGTTCCAATAAAGATTTGTATTTATTTTCAAATATTGGGTAGAGGGTCCCTTGCTATGTACAGTCATGGACGTAAGTGTCGACATACCTGAAATTTTTTTTCCAGAAAATGAAGTATTTCTCCCAGAAAATTATTGAAATTACACGTTTTGTTATACTCAGGTTTATTTACTTTTTGTGTATCGCAACAACTAAAAAAAAACTAAGAAAAAAAGGCAAATTGAACATAATTTCATATAAAACTCCAAAAATGGGCCGGACAAATTGTTGGTACCTTTTCAAAATTGTGGGTAAATAACTTTGTTTCCAGCCTGTGATGCTATTTAAACTCACATGTGGCAAGTAACAGGTGTGGGCAATATAATAATTCACACCTGAAAGCAGATCAAATGGAGAGAAATTGACTCAATGTTTACAATGTGTGTCTGTGTGTGCCACGCTAAGCATGGACAGTCACATATGGTGGAAGGTCAAGGATTTTTTGGGGTTGTTTTTCTGCCTCTGGCACTTGGATGTCTTGATTGTGTGCAAGGCATCATGAAATATGAAGATTACCAAAGGATTTTGGGCCACAATGTAGGGTCCAGTGTCAGAAAGCTGGGTTTGCATCCTAGGTCATGCGTCTTCCAGCAGGACAATGACCCCAAACATACTTCAAAAAGCCCCCAGAAATGGATAGAAACAAAGCTGGAGAGTCCTGAAGTGGCCGCAATGAGTCCAGATCTAAATCCCATTGAACACCTGTGGAGAGATCCTAAAATTGCTGTTGGAAGAAGAAAAGGCGCCCCCCAAATATTAGAGACCTGGAGCGGTCTGCAAAAGAAGAGGAGCCCAAAATTTCAGGTGAGAGGTGTAAGAAGCTTGTTAATGATTATAGGAAGCCATTGATTTAAGGGATTTTTTCCTAAGGATGTGCAACCAAATATTAACTTGAGGGGGCCAGTAATTTTGTCAGCCCATTTGTGCAGTTTTGCATGAAATTATATAATTTTTGGCTTTTTTTCAATTTTTTTTTTTTTTACGTTGTTACAATACACACAAAGAAAATAAACCTGTGTGTAACAAACATGAGGAATTGTAATAATTTTTTTGGAGAAATACTTCACTTTCTGGCAAAATTTTAGAGGTGTCAACACTTATGGCCATGACTGTAACTTGTGCTTATTTGCTATTTTTGTTGTTTATATTTAGCAAACATGAGACGAACCCCAAGTCTTTTAATTAACCCCTTCTTGACATCCGCTGTAATAGAACCTGTGATTTGGACTTAATATTCCTGCCAGCTTCATGTCACACTATGTATGACCTGTGAGGGTCACAAATCACCTCCTGATAGCAAACAGATAACAGCAAGAATTACTGATCCCTCCGTCACGTCCCACAAGTTTTCCAGATTGTTTATTTCCTGACCTGTTGTAAATAACTTCTCTACTTATATTGCATTTTGTTATTCCAAGATCCTTTTGAAGATCCATGTCTTGTGTGTGTATAAATAGTGTGAATTTTCAGTTTCTAGTATTACGCCATGTCTGAAGAAGAGAGCTAGTACTCTAGAAGGCTTACTATCAAGCTTACTATGATTTCTTCTTCTGATTAGCATTGCAATGCATTGCATTAGTGCTCAGACCCCTAGAGGGTCTAATAAATGCAAAAAAAAAAAAAATTATAAAAAGTAAAAAAAATAAAAAATATTAAAAGAAAAATATTAAAAGTTAAAATCACCCCCTTTCCCCTAGAACACATATAAAAGTACTTAAATACTGTGAAGCACATACACATTAGGTATCCCTGTGTCGGAAAATGCCCGGTCTACAAATCTATAAAAATATTTTTTCCGTACAGTGAACGCTGTAGCAGGGAAAAAAACAAAAGTGCCAAACCGCCGTTTTTTCGCTGTTTTGCCTCTGAGAAAAATTTTTATAAAAAGTGATCAAAGCAATAGCAATTCCCCAAAATGGTATAACTAAAAAGTACACCTGGCCCTGCAAAAAAGACGCCCTATGCATCCCCGTACACGGAAGTATAAAAAAGTTACAGGTGTCAGAATATGGCAAATTTTAGAAAGAAGAAAACATTTTTTTGCAGTTTTGGATTTTTGTTAAGGGATTAAAATGTAAATAAAACCATATAAATTTAGTATCTCTGGAATCGTACCAAAACATAGAATACAGGTGACATTTCATTTTGGCTGCAGAGTGAACGCCATTAAAACGAAGCCCGTAAGAATATCGCACAAATGCACTTTTTCTTCAAATCCATCCATTTCCAGCTTTCCAGTACATTGTACAGAATAATAAATGGTACCATCATGAAGAAAAATTTGTCCTGCAAACATTAAACCCTCATATGGCTCTAAGAGCAGAAAAATAAAAAAATTTATGGGGTTTGAAAGGGGGAGAGTCAAAAACAAAAATCTAAAAATTCCTCCGGCGGGAAGGGATAAATAAATGATGCCCGCTAGATTTACCAACTTTACTGTCAACCACCAGTCATGTCCACGTTCAGCCTGGCAGCCGTCAGGAGGAATGTTTAATGGGGGAAGGTCCTTCTGTTCTCACTTTGAGGGATAATCCTTTTAAGAGTCCCATTGGCTCCTATAATGTACGTATACTGCTCTCTCGTAACAGGTAACCTTCAAAATTCCTCAAACTTGAAAGAAAGAAATATTATATACCTTCAAATCAGTAGGAAGGAGTTGAGAGAGTAAGTCAGTGGCTCAGATGGGGATCTGTCCCCAATTTCACACCCACATTACTAAACTCTCTTAGACTCGATGACTTTCTAGGACTATCCATGTCATAATGTGTGTAGAATCATTTCTGCAAGTTTCCCAGTCTCAAATTAAAATATTCCCTCTGAGTTTGTGCCTGAGAGAGCTGAGAAGGATTATATAGCTGAATGTTACATATACATACAAGATTTAGTGACAGATCACGGTGCAATAAACTGGTTTAGGATGGCTCTTCTACATACAGATGTACAGAAATTCTGACATGGATGTCCAAAGAAAGTTTCCCAACCTCTAAGACAACTATTTAATAATGTCTGCAGCTTGTGACATCTGGTGACAGGTCCTTATTGACCGCGCAATGTACACTGGATATACCAACAGATCTAACAGTGGAGGACTAGGAGTAAGAGAGTGCGAGGCAGAAGAATTATTACAGCACTTATCAATATGGACGCCATAAGGCCGTGCAAACATCCAACACTCTGCACACATTACTAGCAAGCAGGTAAGTATGAAAATGACTTACTGTAGCAAGCTGCCCCTGTAAAGGAAGTAAAGAATAAGATATATAAGTGACAAGGAGCGCATATAGAATATAGTCAGCTCAAATGATAGAAAACATTTCTGCCTGTGCTCACTAAAACACCAATAAAACATTGACAGATTGTGGAGTTTGACAGTTTTGATGTTACATTTTGCTGGTTTTGTTTCAATAACTAGTTATTATTAATCTTATCCAGTCTTATAAATTCTGCTGACATTGAAGGGCCCAGATTAATAATGTGTTACCCCTCAGTCTTGTAGTGTTTATAGCGTTATATACCCCCATCATGGCTTCCAATAAAAGAAGGGGACATGAGTAGGGATACTGGGACCACGATTGGGATAATGTCATATGGTTAGTGCGTGGTCAGTCTTTTGCATCAGATATACAAATCTATGGTATTGTCGTACCATACTACAGCTTGGCCACTAGTCTGTAAACCTGGCTGCCATACAGAGGGGCAGGAAAATGTCTTATATCACATACAATGGATTTCTAGGATCTGCCCCAAATCTGGTTGTATCATAAAGCAGCTCTCTTAGGTCAGTGCTACAATATGTCACCAGGAAGGAAAACTTTTACATTCAAAACATCAAAATCTACTTTATACCAAATCCTGTAAAGAAATATAAAGTTTATAGATGAAGGAATGAAAGACAAATAGATGGAAATACATCCCCTGACAATGGTGTCGTCTTCAGTATCAGATGTTACCTGCGTACTTGAACAGAGCGCACAAGGCAAGTAAAAGAAGAGGTTTCATGTCTTCAGTTGTCTTCGCCTCTTCTTCAGGACACTGCAGTGCTAACAAGTGTGAGGCAGAGACTTGGGGTTACTTTCATTGGAGATTTACACCTAAGGGGGTAGAAACTAAACTGGTGCCAAACACACATGAGATGTAACATGACAGTGATGTAAAGACTAGAGGTGTGTCCATGTAACCTGGGGGGGCACTAGCTTGGGGTGTCCATGGATAACTACATTCTGCTTTACAGTGTTGACAAATAGCCATGTATGTCAGGAATGTACAGATGTAATGGATTCTGAGTATGAAGGTGAGCTCTGCCCTGCCTTACCCCTAAGGTTACATGACATCACCAGGAGAGCACCAGATGCCACACGGAGGCCCAAAAGAGGAAACAGAAGGTGAATATGAATGTTTTTATTATTTTTACACCTCCCCTGGGCCTCCACCTATTATACTCTGAAGATATATGTATATAATCCTGACTCATGAACCAGGGGAAGGTGCACCCCAACACTATCAATGTTGACAAATAATTGCGGCAACTAACTGCATAGTGTGAATGAGCTTGAACCCTGCACATTTGCATTATTATTACAGTCACATGTTATACATCCTTAAACAAATGTATTACGAGTATTGTTGAACCCAGAGGCCACCGACCACTGAGAACCACATGACGCAGTCTCTCATCATCAGAAGGCACCGATTCTTTCCTACCCTCCAGATTTCTACCTCTCTTATTGTTGTTCCTTTTTCTTTTCATTGCTTCTTTTCAGCTTCTGTAGCTTCATTTGACAAATATTTAAACAATGAAGATGAACTGGTCCTAGCTGGGCCTGCATTACATAGACCTCCTCCTGGGCTTCAGGCAACAACCAGGGGGCGACAGCTCCAGCAGCCTGATCTGCCACCATATTGCTTTTTGCCTTTGGGTGGTTTCTTTAGTACGGGCAGCTTGTACTTCATGCACACCTTACTTTCTTGGGTAGAATCAGCACCCCATCCTCCTACCAGAATGGATAAACCGTCCCCATGCCTCCCCTACTGATTTTTCTCATTGGTTTTCAAAAACATAGTATAGCATCTAAAATTAACCACTTCAGTACTGGGCTAATTTCTGGTCCAGGACCAGACACATTTTTTTTTGTACGTGCGGTTTTGAGGGCAGTAACATTTTTATCATTTGGGTTGTTCAACTAATTTCTGCGTCTTTTTTCGGTGACACATAAGGCTTTATATTTATGTCTTTTTTATTTTTGCATGTGTTTTAATTTTTTTTATATCTGGGAAAATATAAACAAAAGATTAGGGAAAACGGGTCTGTTTTTCACTTTTCATTTTTTTTTATTTAATAGCACAAAGTGCTACTAAAAAATTTTATAAAATAGTTTTTCCCCTCTGCTACGGTAACTTTTATTTTGTATGGTGTCGTCGGGGGTGGGGCTAGAACCTGTAATAAGGGCGTATTATTGACATATTATTTTATTTATTTTTTAAATAATTTTATTAAAAAATTTTTTTTTTACTTTTATATTCATTCTATTTATTTATTTTTTTTTACATTGTGTCCAAATAAGGTCATTATAGACCTTTGGGGACATCTGAACAGTATTTTTTTGGTGGGGGAGGCTGATTTCCCCTGTAACTGGGGCTGATACATATAGCACCAGTTACAGGAGGAATACAGCCTCCTCCCCATAACTATAGAACTGATCTGGGGCCTGAAGGACCCAGCGGCTCTAATAAACTCTGATCCTGGTGGGATCACGTGACCGCCGAGTCAGAGGGGAGCTGCATCATGGCGACTCCCATAGCGGTGTATACAGCGCTCTTTGAAAGGTAGGGACGGTAATAAACCACGATAATAAGCCACTATCCGGACATAAAAACCCAATGGGCGGTCCGGAAGTGGTTAAGTAGACATGTAATAAGTATTTCACTTGCTACATGCAAGACTTTAAGATTAAGATTAAGAGACCGATCTATAATGTCCATAGTTTTTTCTTACCTTCATGGGCAACAGCTACTCCTCATATACAAGAAGGTGAATCTCTAATGATTGTGTCTAACTTTACAGCCCAGCGGGCAGGTGGTCACCCCCTCCTCCATGCCTATGTAATGACCTCTTTGTTGTGAGACCATTCTTGTCATGAAAAAAACACAAATGACAAAACACATATTATACATAGGTGGCCTTGGAGCTCGGACAGATACACAAACCTGTTTAAAGCATATACAGCTTCCTGATCTTTGAAGATTAAAAATAAAATTCTTAGAATATTATGTAAAGGTTGAAGCAAAAACGAGACATTAGACATTTTTGTTTTCTTATACAGGTGATATCTCATAAGTGGCAAATACTCAATATAAACCTTTTGTCTATTGTTTAATCATCTTCAGCTAGACATCTTTGTTATCCAGAACCAATAATACTTCTATAAGCAGAGATTCAATGAAACACCAAATTATTCAGTTATTTTATTTGTAACTGTTGGATAATCCTCAGATGCCATTATGATTATAATAATAATAATAATAATAATAATAATAATAATAATAATAATAATAATAATAATAATAATATAATCCTCAGATGTCATTACAATATAATAATAATAATAATAATAATAATAATAATAATAATAATATAATAATCCTCAGATGTCATTACAATATAATAATAATAATAATAATAATAATAATAATAATAATATAATAATCCTCAGATGCCATTATGATATAATAATAATAATAATAATAATAATAATAATAATAATAATAATATAATAATCCTCAGATGTCATTACAATATAATAATAATAATATAATAATCCTCAGATGTCATTACAATATAATAATAATATAATAATCCTCAGATGTCATTACAATATAATAATAATAATATAATAATCCTCAGATGTCATTACAATATAATAATAATAATAATAATAATAATAATAATAATAATATAATCCTCAGATGTCATTACAATATAATAATAATAATATAATAATCCTCAGATGTCATTACAATATAATAATAATAATAATAATAATAATAATAATAATAATAATATAATAATCCTCAGATGCCATTATGATATAATAATAATAATAATAATAATAATAATAATAATATAATAAGCCTCAGATGTCATTACAATTATAATAATAATAATAATAATAATAATAATAATAATAATAATAATAATAATAATATAATCCTCAGATGTCATTACAATATAATAATAATAATATAATAATCCTCAGATGTCATTACAATATAATAATAATAATAATATAATAATCCTCAGATGTCATTACAATATAAAACCATTTTCATTCCCCCTCCTCTCTACATCACGTGTCACCACCTCGGGTATGGTGCTGTGCTGGAGACTTTCTTAGTTCTCCATAAGATATTCATCAGTAAACACCAAATAGATAGGCAAAGACACACAACATGATGGCCGTCATTCCCTTCCCATACACACAGATGTACACTGGAGCTTCAGGCAATAAGAACACAACAAAGCCAACAAACTTGCATTATTTATAGTCAAATGAAAATCTAAATGCAATTGGAAAATTGTTAGCAATGAAACAAAATAATATATTATTATTTGTGCACTAATATCACTTATGTATCGGATGGCCAAATTGTATCTTCAGTCCTCAATCGCCTCCCCCCGCGTAATTAAACATTTTGGAAAAGAGCACAGTGAGCGAGTCTTCCTTTTACTTACGTGTATACTTTATTTTCCTTATACTTCCTAGTATACTTTATTTTCCTTATACTTCCTTGTATACTCTTTTTCCTTATACTTCCTTGTATACTTCATTTTCCTTATACTTCCTTGTATACTTTATTTTCTTTTTACTTCCTTGTATATTTCATTTTCCTTATACTTCCTTGTATACTTCATTTTCCTTATACTTCCTTGTATACTTTATTTTCTTTTTACTTCCTTGTATATTTCATTTTCCTTATACTTCCTTGTATACTTCATTTTCCTTATACTTCCTTGTATACTTTATTTTCTTTTTACTTCCTTGTATATTTCATTTTCCTTATACATCCTTGTATACATTATTTTCCTTATACTTCCTTGTATACTTCATTTTCCTTATACTTCCTTGTATACTTTTTTTTCCTTATACTTCCTTGTATATTTCATTTTCCTTATACATCCTTGTATACATTATTTTCCTTATACTTCCTTGTATACTTCATTTTCCTTATACTTCCTTGTATACGTTATTTTCCTTATACTTCCTTGTATACGTTATTTTCCTTATACTTCCTTGTATACAGCTGTACAATAATTCATTATTAGGAACAGAATTGACCCAGTTGTAGAAGACATAAAGTCATGTATTACAAGATACTGCAGAAACTAGAAACACATTGTAGACTATTCATTATCACAAAGGACATTCCACACATTCCATGTCACAAAAAAGACACTTTTGCTCATTCACACATTTCTTCAAACAAACAAATTAACCCTTTCGCTGGACTGTAAACTCAGTCCCTTACACAGCAACCTGCATTAAAGACACAATGTACGTATACTCCTCACCATTCTACAACTCTTCTCACTCTTTTCATCAGCATTTTACATCTTTCCAGATTCAGACTTGTCTCTCTTGGCATTTCTGCTTACTTTGTTTTTACACGACTATCCACAGTCTCCGATTCTTTTTCACTATCTATAGTGCGATTATAGATCATCCAAGTCCTCACATCCCCAAATTACCCATAGTCCACCAATTTGCAGGTGATCAGCCTCCCATCATAGCCTACCTTACCACGACAATGACAGAAAATGTACTGTGGTGAAATTCACTTACCTAAATTAGGTTATCTGTACCACCAATCCTAGAGAGCAACTGCCTCACAGCAATTGCTCCAACTGCACAACCAACACACAACAATCATGAACTGGGACATCGTGTTCTCTGGTCTTATAATTTCATATACTTTATGCCAAAAAACCATCAAACCAAGAGCAGCCATATCCTTCCCAATCTGCACTATTCCACATTCACTTACCTCTGTATTAGCCTATTAAGCTTTATACACTCTAAGTACAGTATACTCCACACACATACAGAGCAGCACAGACAAGGGTGTCATTATCCTAAAAAGCTTTAATAGGGTCAATTCCTGAAATAATGGCAAAGACAGGAGGAAGACATGTAAGAACAATGGTCTTACTACTGGTAATATGCACATTTCCCTGTGTCCTTGCCATGGTTTCTTTTTAATTGTCCCTCTGAACAGTAGTTGAGATCCAGGTGCCCCCTCCATCTGTTACAGTAATTCACATTCTCCTCTACACTAGTTTTATCTATGTGATTGCTCCCTGGGGGAAGAATATATAGTTTAGTGCAGACATCAGGACCGCCATTGATCTGCACAAACTTGTCTCCTTAAGATTTATAATATATGAAGCATGGTCGTTTTATTGTTTTTGATTGTTTTTGTCCTATTAAGCTTCCTTTGATTATTTTGACATTGATGTTATCTTTTAATATTTAAACAATAAAGATTTATTAGTTTTAATGACCTAATATTAGTCAGTGACTCTCTTACAGTGTGATTTTTAGTTTGGAATTCTAAACATTTCTGGTCTGTGTCAGTCACTACAGCGAGGCCTCCGGTCTGTGTCAGTCACTACAGCGATGCCTCCGGTCTGTGCCGGTCACTACAGCGAGGCCTCCGGTCTGTGTCAGTCACTACAGCGAGGCCTCCGGTCTGTGTCAGTCACTACAGCGAGGCCTCCAGTCTGTGTCAGTCACTACAGCGAGGCCTCCGGTCTGTACCAGTCACTACAGCAAGGCCTCCGGTCTCTGTCAGTCACTACAGCGATGCCTCCGGTCTGTGCCAGTCACTACAGTGAGGCCTCCGGTCTGTGTCAGTCACTACAGCGAGGCCTCCAGTCTGTGTCAGTCACTACAGCGAGGCCTCCGGTCTGTTCCAGTCACTACAGCGAGGCCTCTGGTCTGTGTCAGTCACTACAGCGAGGCCTCCGGTCTGTGTCAGTCACTACAGCGAGGCCTCTGGTCTGTGCCGGCCACTACAGCGAGGCCTCCGGTCTGTGTCAGTCACTACAGCGATGCCTCCGGTCTGTGTCAGTCACTACAGCGAGGCCTCCAGTCTGTGTCAGTCACTACAGCGAGGCCTCCGGTCTGTACCAGTCACTACAGCAAGGCCTCCGGTCTCTGTCAGTCACTACAGTGAGGCCTCCGGTCTGTGTCAGTCACTACAGCGAGGCCTCCAGTCTGTGTCAGTCACTACAGCGAGGCCTCCGGTCTGTGTCAGTCACTACAGTGAGGCCTCTGGTCTGTGTCAGTCACTACAGCGAGGCCTCCGGCCTGAGCCAGTCACTACAACAACGCATCCGGTCTGTGTCAGTCACTACAGCGAGGCCTCCGGTTTGTGTCAGTCACTACAGTGAGGCCTCTGGTTTGTGTCAGTCACTACAGCGAGGCCTCCGGTCTGTGTCAGTCACTACAGCGAGGCCTCTGGACTGTGTCAGTCACTACAGTGAGGCCTCTGGTCTGTGTCAGTCACTACAGTGAGGCCTCTGGTCTGTGTCAGTCACTACAGCGAGGCCTCTGGCCTGTGTCAGTCACTACAGTGAGGCCTCTGGTCTGTGTCAGTCACTACAGTGAGGCCTCTGGTCTGTGTCAGTCACTACAGCGAGGCCTCTGGTCTGTGTCAGTCACTACAGCGAGGCCTCCGGTCTGTGTCAGTCACTACAGTGAGGCCTCTGGTCTGTGTCAGTCACTACAGCGAGGCCTCCGGTCTGTGCCAGTCACTACAACAACGCATCCGGTCTGTGTCAGTCACTACAGCAACGCATCCGGTCTGTGCTGGTCACTACAGCGAGGCCTCCGGTCTGTGTCAGTCACTACAGCGAGGCCTCCAGTCTGTGTCAGTCACTACAGCGATGCCTCCGGTCTGTGCCGGTCACTACAGCGAGGCCTCCGGTCTGTGTCAGTCACTACAGCGATGCCTCCGGTCTGTGTCAGTCACTACAGCGAGGCCTCCAGTCTGTGTCAGTCACTACAGCAAGGCCTCCGGTCTGTACCAGTCACTACAGCAAGGCCTCCGGTCTCTGTCAGTCACTACAGTGAGGCCTCCGGTCTGTGTCAGTCACTACAGCGAGGCCTCCAGTCTGTGTCAGTCACTACAGCGAGGCCTCCGGTCTGTTCCAGTCACTACAGCGAGGCCTCTGGTCTGTGTCAGTCACTACAGCGAGGCCTCCGGTCTGTGTCAGTCACTACAGTGAGGCCTCCGGTCTGTGTCAGTCACTACAGCGAGGCCTCTGGTCTGTGTCAGTCACTACAGCGAGGCCTCCGGTCTGTGTCAGTCACTACAGTGAGGCCTCCGGTCTCTGTCAGTCACTACAGCGAGGCCTCCGGCCTGAGCCAGTCACTACAACAACGCATCCGGTCTGTGTCAGTCACTACAGCGAGGCCTCCGGTTTGTGTCAGTCACTACAGCGAGGCCTCTGGTCTGTGTCAGTCACTACAGTGAGGCCTCTGGTCTGTGTCAGTCACTACAGCGAGGCCTCCGGTTTGTGTCAGTCACTACAGCGAGGCCTCCGGTCTGTGTCAGTCACTACAGCGAGGCCTCTGGACTGTGTCAGTCACTACAGTGAGGCCTCTGGTCTGTGTCAGTCACTACAGTGAGGCCTCTGGTCTGTGTCAGTCACTACAGCGAGGCCTCTGGCCTGTGTCAGTCACTACAGTGAGGCCTCTGGTCTGTGTCAGTCACTACAGTGAGGTCTCTGGTCCGTGTCAGTCACTACAGCGATGCCTCCGGCCTGAGCCAGTCACTACAACAACGCATACGGTCTGTGTCAGTCACTACAGCGAGGCCTCCGGTTTGTGTCAGTCACTACAGCGAGGCCTCTGGTCTGTGTCAGTCACTACAGTGAGGCCTCTGGTCTGTGTCAGTCACTACAGCGAGGCCTCCGGTTTGTGTCAGTCACTACAGCGAGGCCTCCGGTTTGTGTCAGTCACTACAGCGAGGCCTCTGGACTGTGTCAGTCACTACAGTGAGGCCTCTGGTCTGTGTCAGTCACTACAGTGAGGCCTCTGGTCTGTGTCAGTCACTACAGCGAGGCCTCTGGCCTGTGTCAGTCACTACAGTGAGGCCTCTGGTCTGTGTCAGTCACTACAGCGAGGCCTCTGGTCTGTGTCAGTCACTACAGCGAGGCCTCTGGCCTGTATCAGTCACTACAGTGAGGCCTCTGGTCTGTGTCAGTCACTACAGTGAGGCCTCTGGTCTGTGTCAGTCACTACAGCGAGGCCTCTGGTCTGTGTCAGTCACTACAGCGAGGCCTCCGGTCTGTGCCAGTCACTACAACAACGCATCCGGTCTGTGTCAGTCACTACAGCAACGCATCCGGTCTGTGCTGGTCACTACAGCGAGGCCTCTGGTCTGTGCCAGTCACTACAGCAATGCATCTGGTCTGTGCCAGTCACTACAGCGACGCATCCAGTCTGTTCCGGTCACTACAGCGAGGCCTCTGGTTGTGTCAGTCACTACAGTGATGCATCCAGTCTTTGTCAATCACTACAGCGATGCCTCCGGTCTTTGTCAGTCATTGCATTGGCTGCCTATTCACTAAAAAATACATTCAAAAATGATCACCCTCATCCACAAGGCTCTCCATAATGCTGCACCTCCCAATATATCCTCCCTCATCTCTGTCTATCACCCAAATCGTGCTTTCTGTTCAGTCAATGACCTAAGACTAACATCCTCTATTATCAGAACCTCCCACTCCCATTTCCAGGTCTTCTCCCAATTTGCACCACTTCTCTGGAATGCTCTACCCCGGACAATCAGATTAAGTCACAATCGCAGCTTGAAGCACTTCCTAAAGACACATCACTTCAGGCAGGCCTATCACATGCCCAAATCTAAATCCTTCCTCAGTTAGGCTATTAGGGAATTGACCGTTAAGCCATTCCCCAGTAGCTTCTGTTGAAACCTGGAAGGAAGGGGAAAGATGGTGACAGTGATCCCTGATGCTAAACCCACCCTCGAAGTCCATACCTACTTGCCTCAACTACCCTAAGCGGTAGAGGATAACTGGGCAACGGTCCCTTCCTATAATAAGTGAAACACTGAACATAGACAAGACAAACAATGAGAATGGGAGGTCAAACTAGCCAAGGGGTCGGAACCAGACAGGCAACTAGGTACAAAATTGGAATCCAGAAGAATAGTCAAGAGAGTAACCGAAGGTCAGAATAAAGATATCAGAGAAACAGTAATATGCTAGCACGCTCTAAGAGGCTAATAGCAAGCACCCATGCGTGGACTAATGGGCTGTATATGGGAAGCCCAGAATCCGCCCCAGACGTGATTGGGAGGTAAGATGTCAATTATAGAGGAACTAACATTAACTCTTCGCAAACCAGAGGGAACTCAGAGTACTGGCTGAACTGGTACACTGAAACAAACTCTCAGCTGTGATAAAACAGAATACAACAGGAGGTCCAAGAACAGGGGATCATAAGTGGACATGCATCCCATGCCGTACCATGCAGCCAGAGGATGGCGCACAAGTCTGAATGGACAAGGATGTTACATTGACTCCCTCCCCCACTGTTAATGCTCCCACATTTTCACACAGGACATGATGCCTTATCGGACTGTAACTGTAAATGTTGTGAGTGCAATCTACTCAAAGTATCACTATATTGAAGTTCAAATTAATACAATTAGTATATGAGCCGGCTCAGAGAATCACACAGACACAGTGAGAGTGTTTATCATGGATTCTGTTTTATGGAGTTAAAGGTGAGGTTTAAATACATTGTAGGTGTGATTATAGATTGCAACAATAAAGAGACGATGTAATTAGTATAATTAACATAACATGATTGGGTATAACGTTGTAACATAGTTCTGGCACATAAGGATAAGGCACAGAAGAATCCGCATCTCATTATAGATTCTAGGAGGATGTGATCTCTGGACAGCGCCTCAGAAAGGAATGTAAGATGGCTACAGGCACACCTAGAAAGGAGTCTAACATGGAGACAGGTACAAGCTGCTTCCTTTACATTTCCCTCCTTTTATAAATAATATAACCCATACCCAGGGTACATGAGGAGCTGCTAATCAGATCCTGAGGACTTTCCTTGAGATCTCACCCCATTCCCTATGGGTATGTTATACCATTCATTTACATATCTATCAGTCTTACACACACAGAGGGAAGCCTTCACCCTCATGATTGTCAGTGTACCCAACCACCATTACAACCTGCACTTTTGCTGCCCCTGGTTTATGTCTCTTTTTAGCGAGTTTCTTTGCAAATGTATTCAGCAAAGTGAATAGCATCAAGCCTCCAAATAGTAGCAATATAGGGCTAAATTCAGAATATCTTATTTGATTTACAGTTGATGAGAAGCCAGTGAGAATATCCTACAATGGTGGGCGGTGACATCTTTTATATTTGAGGACATGGATACCAACTTCTCTCTACTACTTGTAGCATTGTGAATGAGTCATTGTCACGTAAGATTAACCAAATGTATTGTCTCCTTGGTCTCTGGGCTCTTCTGCGAAACATCTTTTAGTTCCTTAGTGGATACGTTACACAAGATGACGATAAAGACTCGGGTATCCACTCACCATATACTGTAAGAAAGTAATAGTCTTGCCTGCCCATAATATGTATCCAGAGAATGGACCCATAAGATTCACATCCTTAAAGTAATGTCACTATTGGTCACTATACATGCATGTTGTTTCCCTATCTCTATAAACATTAAGAACAGACTAGAAGGTGTAACTACAAATGGACATATGTTATCAGTATAATGTAACATACAAGGCTCATATGTTCCTGACTGTGACCACAAACCAACTCTTCTGTTATCTCTACACAAGTTGCCTTCTCATGTGCGGTATTGTCATTACATAGTAACTTACTGACAATCTTTGGCATCCACAAACTATCACCCACCAAAACAGGCAAGATAATAAATTCACACAATATAGTACTAGAAATAATTTCATATGCTGAATATTTCCCTGTACACATTGTCATTACATTTTACTTCTTTCCATCCATGATTGTTTTCCTTCCAGTTAACCATAGGTTAACCTTTTGCTATAAAATTCTCCATTTGGGCACAAACATTAAAGTGTGCAGTCGCTCTCAGAGCTGTTATATGTTGTTGTTCCAAACTATAATAGCAGCAACGCACCATTGTGCTGCTGGTAACATTTACTTACAGACTAAGTTCTTCACTCCCCAAAACCCAATAATACCCCATTGTCCAATAATATTCTATATAGTACAAGTCTAATTAGCAATGCACATAATGTTATCTCGCCTTCTGTCTGTATTGTCTCCATCAGGCCATCCGCTCCCAGGGTTTGCCTCCATAGAAGGACCAATCTACCATTATTTGCTCTCTCCTAAATTTTTTAAGGGGAATCCTAGGGGTTCTAGCTTTCCCCTGGGACTAGAGAATCATCAGTGTCAGTGTCTATATCGCGGTCAGGGCAATAACTTTTTTGCAATGGTTGGCATGAGTCCAGGTACTTTTCCCTTCCAATTTGACTAATGGATGTTGTCCACAACATTTGGAAGGCCTCATCAAACTTTGGGTCAAGACTCTCTTTTTACCACCACCCAGTCTCCTGGTTTCAGGGAGTGTGATCCTGCCACTTGTTCAGGGTCTATAGAAGAACTATAGACATTATCATGTATTTTTCTCAATTCATTATTCAATGCTACAACATACTGTGTCCATGTGTAATATTGGAATTGCATCTGCTGAGGAAAATGCAGTCCTAGTCTTGGGACACTACCAAAAAAGTTTCTCATAAGGTGACAAGCGTGTTTTCCAATTTGGAGTGTACCTTACTGAGAATAGGAAGGCACTCCGTCCATGGCTTCCCTGTCTCTTCCAAAGCTTTTTTAATTTACCATTTGAGGGTACCATTTAGTCTCTCCTCTTTCCCAGTACTCTGTTGGCATATGGGGTATGGAACATTTGCTGTATCCTCACGGCCTCCATTATTTCTTTTATTATATGTTCAGTAAAGTGATTATCACTTTATCGCAGGGATCCCATACCTGCACAACACTTCTTTCAGTAGTTTATCCGCAGTTCCTTTTGTGGTGGCTTTCTGTATTGGAAATGCCTCAGGCCATCTTGAAAAGAGACCAATACACACAAGCACGTACTCATACCTTCCCACCTTTGGTAACTGTATATAGTTAACCTGCAATCTCTGGCATGGGTACAAGGACTTTGGGGTGTGTTTCTGAGGAACCTTTACTTTTTGGCCTACATTGTCCGTGGCACATGTTATGCAGACTTACATGTACATGGCTGCAGTAGTGCTAAAACAACAATACCCCTCATATTTAAAGGGGTTGTCCAGGATAAATTGATAATCCCCCATGCCCCCCCCCCCCTCCAACTTTCTAATATATCTTTTTTACCCATAGTGTATAGTTTTTCAGTAATATATGTAGTTCATGTGATCTACATATATTACATTTTTTACCGTTCCGCTGATGTAATGGGTCATCGCTATAATCCATATCCTCACCCGTTACGTCAGTGTAAAGATCTCGCCTCCAGCCCCATTGTACTTACAATCTGGACTTTCCTCTGGACCCGGGCCGACGTGTCATTCAGGGAAGGCCGCCTCCTCTTCTTCTGTGTGCCAGGTCCCCTCACACACGCAATAGTGCCTGGGAAACTGGCACACAATACTTATCTATCTTCTCTTGCTTCTGGTCTGGAGCTGAGCCGTGACGTCACTTCCGGAAGTGACATCGGGCCCAGCTCCAGGCAGCGTGGGAGGCCTGCAGCGCTCCAGGACACATCGAGAAGAGGAGGAGACAGGAAGACAGGTAAATATTATGTGGTGGGGCGAGGGGAGGGGTGGGCTGAGTTAGTTAGTTGGGAAGGGCTAGTAGCAAGCAGGCTAGCTAGGGAGACAGGGAGGGGTTGTAAGGGAGTGAGAGAGGGAGGGGGAGAGAGCAAAGCATTATGGTAGTTGTAGGATAGAAGCACAGGAAGTTACAAAGTTACACCATATAAACAAACGCAGAGGATGCCAGGAGCTTCCAGAGAAACACAGAAATCAGTCAAAACACTGCTAAAGGTATATGAGTGCATTTATTAACCCATTAATAGCACTAACAGACCTTTTTTAAAAAAATAATTTTTGCCCGGAAAACCCCTTTAACCTATGTCCACAGAAAATCTAATAGCGCAAACCCAAAAAGAAAATGGTCACACAAAAATGCAAATAACTTATATATATATATATATATATATATATATATATTATTGATTATGAAAATACATAAAATTATATAGTAGTTAAGAATAGAGACATAGGCCAGATGAAACAAAGAAGCCCTCAACTCAAGGTGCTTAAAGCTGGAGACAGATATATAACTGAATCATGCACACCAAGGTGCTGGCTGAAGTAATTAGATCACAGGGATTGTCTTTGTTTGCTGGGGACTGTTTATTATTACTCACCATATTTACAGGTATTATTTTATTTGTAGCTTATATGTGACTTTGTGGGCACCTTTCAGTGCTGGCTGGGTTTAAGTACCATCAAGTATAGGGATTATATCATATGAGTTACTCATTAGTCTTATATTTGGACTTGATATATGTTATTTACTATTGAACTTGATGCTATATGGATTAATCTTCCTCTTCAACTATGGTATTTTACCCTTAACACCATTTGTGTGGATAGTGATCTAATGACTTCAGCCAGCACCTTTGTGTGCACGAGTCAAAGTCAACACATATTGTGGTCACTTGATCTCCCAATCTATCCACCATGCAACATCTACTCAACTGGACAGGACAGACATCTACTCAAATCCTAAACTAATACAGGAGTTCTAGATCATATAAATGAGCTTATCATACAGTTTTCATGCATATCACAGCATTCATTCAGTCACACGCAAAAATTCCTGTAAATGTGCATTATAAACAAAAAGACATTACAAAACAAATATGTGAGTCACTTCTAATTTGCATAGTCAGTGCTGAAACAATAAATATTCTTCTATAAATGTGTACACAAGAATTAGATTAGACCTTCTGTTGTTTACTACATTGTGCACTTTGTCTGGGGAATATTAAAACAATATCCAAACATACCTTCCTTACATGCACCAAGCTCAACTTCCTCTGAAACCTTCAATCATTTACTAAATTGCTGAAACACTTTGTTTTCTCAAAGTCTCTCCACTTTTCAACATACAGACACCCATCTTGTCACATCCTATCACCTTCTGGATTGTTGTTTTGGTGCCTTTAGTGGGACTTTATTTGCCAAAAAGAGCACCTCTTCACTGCATCTCTATCACTGGAGTTCCTCTATTCTTGGGATCAGCCCCACACTACCCAGGCAAATTCCACATGATTTGCCTAACATCTCTTTCTCAGAACCTCAAAGGGTACACACAACAGTACCTCTTGGATGCCTGGTGTTTAACTAAGAACAGCTTATTGTACCAGATACTCACAGTAAATCTTTCAGACATCCTACGCTTAACTAATTACAACGTCTTGTACTAGAACCTTAAAGGACATCACTTGGGTGCTGCACTTAGCTAAGTACAAGGAAATCACACAGTAGCACCGGGCTACTATTTTCTCCTTTAGCACAACTTAGAGGAGAGTGGTGGGATAACCTTTCCTTAACAACTTTCCACATGGACAAGCACATAAACAAACCAAATGATGTATGCCAAAAATACAACACAAAATCTCTACATTGGTCTTTCTTCAAATACGGATACTTTATATATATCGGGCTTTTTACCCCTTCCCAACATCTCCATTCTATAACAGCAAATGATGGATCTTTAAAGATGATGGCAGCAATACTGCAGAGCAACTGCCATAGATAATGGGTCTCCACTGTATTTTACAGTGAAGTCCTGGAGCTAATGCCCGTGACCAGAATTCACTTTGATTGTGGGCATGGCTACTCAGGACACTTCCCAGAGACAGAATTTTCCCTCTGGGGCTGAGTACCTTTCACGGTCCAGAAGATTGAGGGAGTTCTCCTGTTTCCTTGAGAGCCTGGAGACTTCTGAAGGCTCACAGGCTTGTCATTGTATTATAGCTATTGAGGCTGGTCTATGAACATGTATGAAGCAAATCTCCCATAGAGTCCAATAAGTAAGGTTGTATTACTGGCTATGGGATTTGCAATTGAAGGATTGCATGTTCAAGCCCCCAAGGGAGGCTAATAAAATAGTTAAAAAAAATAAAAGAATAAAAATTGAAATCACCCCCCTTTCTATAGATTTCAAATAAAAATAAATATAAAAACAAACAAATTATACATCCCTGTATCTGAAATTTCCCAGTCTAAAAACATAAAAATATTTTTCTCACACAACAAATGCCGCAGCAGGAAAAAAAAATCAAAACTACCATACTTTTTCTGTTTCATTTTCCATAATAATTTCAATAAAAAAGCAATCAAAACATCAGACATTCACCAAAATGGTATAAATAAAAAGTACATCTGGCCCCGCAAAAAAAGACACCTTATGCATTCTATACACAGAAATAAAATAAATAAATAAATAAGGCTGTTAAAATATTGTGCCTCTAAGAATTATATTTTCAAAGTTTTGTATTTTTTTGAGGGGTTAACACTTAAAAAAACTATATAAATGTGGTATCCCCTGAATCATAACAACCCCTAGAATACAGGTAACATGTCATTTTGACTGCACAGTGAATGGCATAAAAACAATGCCCATAAGAAAGTCGCACAAACACAGTTTTTCTCCAATCCCAATCCATTCTGAAGTTTTTTTCTCCAACTTCCCAGCACATTGTAAGGAATATTAAATGATACCATTGCAAAGTACAATTTGTCCCACAAACATTAACCCTTTACATGGTTCTGTGAGCAGAAAAATAATAAGGTTATAGGGTTTGGAAGGCGGGGAGCCAAAAATGAAAATTGAAAAATGCCTGTGATGGGAAGGAGTTAAAAAGACCAGAGGATTTCTTTTCCTAACAACTCATCCAACGTTGAGACACCAAAAGACAAAAGGAAAGCAGAAGGTGGAAATGGTAAGAATAATGTTCCTTAACTTACAGCTGCATTTTAGACCAGTTTTCAAGTTTCCCCTTCTCAAGTTGTCTTCCTGTTTGCTTATATGGGTGAATAGCAAGCCACCTCCAGCCCCACGTTGGGTGCCAATTTCTGTGAGCGCTTTTTTTTAGAATAGCAGAGGCTGTACTACTATGTATGTATGCACACTTGTGCATACAAAGAAATGCTTACGCAATGAATATTTTGTTCTGATTAACAACAACACATCACACAGTATATGGTCAGTGACCATAGCAGAAAAAAAAAAAAAAATTACTTTTTTTTAAAGATTAACATTGGCTAGACTGTATATTGGATGAACACATCAGAAACAAAAAAAAAAAAAAAAAAAACAATAAAATAACAGATTTTTTTTTACATTATCAGAGGCTGTAGTACTGTATGGATATATATACAGAGAAATGCTTATGCAATAAATATTTTTTTTTTTCAGATTAACAACGCCCCATCATATTGTGTATGGTCACCGGCATGGAAAAAAAACATGAAATTATATTTTTTTTAAAGAGTAGAGCAGGCTTGACTGTATATTTGATGAACACAACAAAAAATGTTGAAATAACAGAGATTCTTTTTTAGATTAGCGGAGGCTACACTTGCACATATAGAGAAACTGAATTCATATTTTGTTCAGACTAAGAACGATAAATCACAAAGTGTATGATCAGTCACCAGAGTGAAAAAAAACACCCCATTATTTATTTATTTATTTATTTTAAGATTAGCACAGGCTAAATCAGCAACTTTGCAATTTTTCAAACAGCAGTATGTATTGTTACATCCTAACCCATTCTAACTTCTATGCCATCCTCTGGCCACATTGTATGACTCAGCAGACATGTCCGCTCATGATTACCTGCTCCTGGACTCTGGTCATTTTGTGTTGGCACGGTTAGGGTTACTTTTGTGCGCTTTGTGATTGACAGCCAATCTGCCACTCAAGCCTGGAGCAGGTTCTGGACTTCCTATAAACAGGTCATCAGCCCACACATGTTTGCTGGCTATTGTGTCTCTGACCTTGCTAAGCATTTGTCCTTACTCTTGTTTTGTATTTACTGATCTCTGCTTTTTGGCTTTTGACTTCTCTTTGGATTTCCATTTGGTATTGTTTTGTCTCTCTGGTTTGACCTCGGCTTGCTGACTCCTCTTCTGTGTTGTGTGTCTCGTCCTGTTATGTGTAACACTTATCTAGAGAAGGGACTGTCACCCAGTTGTCTTCTACCGCCTAGGGTATTTGAGGCAAGTAGGTAGGGACAGTGGCTGGGTCGAGTTTAGGACTCACTGCCTCTGTCTTTCCCTTCCTCCCAGGTTTCAGCAGCCACTGGGGAATTGCTCAACAGGCAATTCCCTAACATGTATTTAATGAAAAAAAAATGTAACTCTTGCCCAAGAAACAATTTTTGCTAACAGGATTATCTCGTCAATAAAAAAGTATGTTTGAAGAATGTGTATTGAGACTTCTCCTTGCATTATAACTATTGCTGGAATTCCTATTGCTTTTTCTGAACTGTGCTATAGCTTATGATGCTGTGAGATGGATCACAGATCTATCTGCATGTCCACCATGGCTGAGAATGAATGAACAAGCATTTTGTATTTCATATGACATCATCACTATAAGGTCCACCTACCACTTTCTATTGGCTGGGAGGCTACCAGGTGTTATTACAATATCACAGTGACTCAAGGAAAGTCTCTGAGTCGTTGCACACCAGCCTGCTCTGTATTTCCTAGTCAAACATGTGATGGCGGCCATTGTGGCAAATTGCATTTTTAGAAAAAAAAAGGAAAAAAAAAAAAAAAAAAAGGATGTCTTTATGGGAGTAAAATGTCGCACCATCACTGCATTGGTATTAGAAGACTCAATGGTGGGGTTATTTGTTTTATTTTGTTGTTATTATGCCAATATTGTGGCAGTGGCAACTATAGAATTTGGGGAAAGATCTGTGGCACACTGTCAGCATGCCTGCCACAAAAGTGAAGGGATAAAGGACTTAAAGATGTAATAAAGAGCCACTAAAATTATAAAATATTGGCCCAGTGGGCCATGAAAGCTAATGTATTGTCCCTGTCCATAATTGCCGCTCCACGTATAGACAGTGGCATGCACCTTTCCCTACATGAACATTTACATGGAGTAGCCTACATGGCAATATCAAACAGTGGCAGCTTTACTATAGAAATAATAGCAGCTAGGAAATCTCCAGGGAGACTGTGCGCTGCAATCAGTAACTTGGCCACAAGGGAGTTAAACTAGCAGAAAAGCCAGTTGACTTGGTGCAGATTGACGTTTACTAGACACACATTCCTTTATGGATGATGAATGATATTGGCGTGGAAGAGACAGAAGAGAAGAAGATGGAGATAATAATGGCAATGACCATGTGCAAGGTATGGATGCCATGTGCCAAAAAAGACAATCATGGGGAGAAGGAATGAAAGGTCTTGCTCACTTGGTGCCTCTGCCAATTCTATTTTACCAAATGAGCTGGTGAAACCATTTCATGTGTGTACGGAGAGACCTAGTTTATACACGTGTGCCAGCACTCTAACAGCTAATTATCTGCTTGTAAATCTTTCACCTTGCTATGAATTTATCATTTGGTATTGTGAAAAAAAATTATCATACGGGAGATGGCCACACGTGGCTGCTGCCACCAAAACCTTTTGGTTGTTGTGGGTTGCACATTGAATGTAATTCTTACTATTGCAGCTGCTACCACCCTCTTATTCTGATGTCATCCTGTACCCCTGAGCCAGTTGCCAGGTCTTATCTGTAATAGAATCACCGTTCTGTATGACCTTCCTCACTTTTTTGTGACTCATCGTGGCAATGGGATTCCTGTATGCCCTCACAATTCCTAACAGATTTCTCACTAGTGCCCCTACCAGCACTATCACCAGTAGCACATTCCCTACCACTACTACCTAGACCAACACTCATGTCTTTCACCTCTACCTCCTCTTCATCTAAAAACATTGGCTGTTCCCATCCAACTCATGAAGAAGAGGAAGAAGACAAAGACTTGGGCTATCAGGATTATCTGTCTCAGTGTATGCCACATGACTACTCGAGAAAAGGATCTGTGTCAGTGAAGAAGACATGCTTGACAGTACAGAAAGACAGCATAGGAATTTATGCACTACTATATATGAGGAGCAACACACAGAACCCTGACATTTGTGTTTCACTACTTTTAAAAAGGTCTTTATTCTCAGGAACCAAAGCAACACTACAGCTACTGGCTACTGTCAAGACCAGAAGTAGTGTTGCTGTTGAAATCTACATTGTTATTGTACTTGTACTAGTGTTTCCTCCTCCTCCTTCTTATGCCTTTCCCTGGCCCTGTTTTTCCAGTTTACATTTTACTGCACACTGTTTTATTATAAAAGTGATTGGCAACAATTCTGAAACTGTGTATGTCTTTTTTTGTTTGTTTGTTTGTTTGTTTTTTTACAAAAAACTATTTTAAGAAAAATAGCAAAGAACTAGAAGCACTAAAAGGGGTGACCTGGTCAGTGACGATTAGACTAGAGCTGCGTCATTCAGCTTGTTATTTTTTATTTTATTTTTAATGCCGTTACAATGGAAGATGTTTGTATGTACATTGGACAACCAATAAAACTCTCTTAACATATAGATATTTTTCAGAGTAGCAGGGTATCCTGCTGTTTATTGGGGGGAAAAAAAAACCTTAACACTGAAATTTTTAAGGTTAGCATAGATTGCATTAGTGTTTTGCCGTTAGAACAGCAGTTTGTATGTATAACGGATAACCAAAGAAAATCCCTGAAGAAAAGAGGTTTTTTTAGATTAACAGAGTCGTAATCAGTGTTTTGCTGTTAGAATGGAAGTTTGTATGTATTTAATGGAAAAAAAAAAAATCTTGCCCAAAAAAACACTTAAGAAAAGATTTTTCATTACGAGGACTGATTTTGTCTGTAAAAACAATGTAAGACCATCTGTGGACAGTCTCAGATCAAACTGCTTTATTGCAAAACAGACAGACATAATTAGATTATTGGAAATGAAAGGGTTAACTATCCTTTGACTGTATTGTTTCTGGAGTCAGGCTCACACAGCACAGATATTCTTTCTCCTATCTATGATTTCTATCTGTATCTGCTGTAACTGATTAATCTGACTAAACTTTGTTCTACTTCTCCTACACCTAAAATTCTCTTGTAATATTGCATGTTTTGCTGTTCACTTGTATTGTTTATCTGTATAGAATCTGGTTCCATACTCAGCTCACAGACAGACATCTATGGATAGAGGAGGAGGAGGCTGTTAATGGATTTATTGCCTCATTCTGTGGAGTGTTGGACTCTTATTTGGAAGATATAAAAGTGTTAGAAGAGTTGTCTCCATCACAGTGTAGCAGAGTTTGTCTCTTCCTGCAGCCCCCTCCCCCCTAATATCTCCATAGATGTTTATGTAAAAAGTAACAGCCTGATAAATGGAAAAGGAAACAGGTTTCTTTAATAATATATATTACAGAGTATTTTATAGTCCCCTGTACTATTCATTAGTGAAAAGCTGTTTTATAATTGGAGGTCCACTTAACATCAATGGTCTTTGAGATATCTAATCTGAGGTATAATGTCTATTAAAATGCCAAATCTGGTAGTAAACACAGGCCAAGTGTTGATCTTATTCTGTTATTCCACTTTGTACTAAATAATAGTAAGAAATAGAGATGGGTGAAGCTGTCAAGATTAGTTTTGTTTTTGGTTCGGGCGGCTTGGGTCCAAGTCTACATTTTAGGTCGAACAAATTTGGATAAAACTGGAAGTGAAATTATTATACTCTGGGATCTCCCCATACCCCAAAGCATAATAGGTGGAGGCCCAGGGGAGGTGTAAAAAAAAATAGAAAACATTTATACTCATCTTCACTCACCTCGCAGTGTCCGATGCGCTCTCTCAGCCAAGACATCACCAGGAGACCAAGAGAGAGAAAGCCTGACGCTACGAGGAGGCCCAAAAGAGGTTACGGAAGGTGAGTATAAATGAGAAGAGACCCAAGAGTACAATAATAATAATAATAATAATAATAATAATAATAATAATAATAATAATGCAATATATGTTGCAGAGGCCATTTCAGTTCATCTGAGACAAATCTTCACTTCTTCGTTTCGACAATAACCGAACAATTTTGGATATGCGAGTCAAACTTGACTTAGACCGAAGCAGTTCACTCATCTCTAGTAATAACAATAATAAGTGTGACACCAAACATTGGCTTTGTCCATAACAAGATCTCATATACTATGCACATATACATTTATTTTATACAATTAGAGGACAAATACGTCCAGGTCTACATGACTAGTAAGAGGAGTAGGAGGTGGCATCCATGTCAATGACTAAGAAGCCAATAGTACCACAATGATATGGCAGTTTAGGAGAACTTTCAGGAAGGCTACAATGATATCATTATGACTAGACATTGTCCTTTCATGTTGTCAATCCCTTCAAAGAACTAACAGACGAAAAAATGAGCCATAACTACAAGTGATAGCCCTGATGTGATCCATCTCCAGGGTTCTCAGTAGAGATCTTATTAGAAGAGCTTCACGGTCAGTCCAAGCAGGGAGGCAGCCAACACAGCCCAGGATGCAGCTAGAGAGAGGAATACACGGCAGATTATTTCACACCAAATCATCTACTATTCGCTAATACAGGACACAAAATTATCATCACTTTTCTTCTTTGCGCCACTTGAGATGTTTTGGAGATGGGCAAACCTCTCAAGATTCAGTTTGGTTTTGGATGGCTCAAATCCCAGATTACTTTTGGTTTGAACAAGTTTGGATAGAACTGGAAGTGAAATCATTATACTCTCTCTTCAAATCCCAGAGAATAATAGGTGGAAGTCCAGTGGAAGTGTAAAACAAAAAAATAAAATAAAATTCATACTCACCTTCCGCTACTTCTTCTGGGCCTCCTTGCAGCATCAGAAGCTCTCCTTGTAATGCTTGGTGTATTTCTATGACATCATTGGCCTCGGCTTAGCACTAAGACCCGTGATTGGGCCTCAGAGGTTACCTGGGCACGCCGAGCGTCATGGTGGGATGTGACAGCTGGTGGCCCACTCACATCACTCACACTCAGCCGAGGCTCTGTGTCTTCCTGCTCATGTTGTTTGGTGCTCTGCTCTCGTGTCATGATGCTTGGCATGTCGATGTCACCGCTGAGGCCCAATAAGAGACCCTAGGTGCATGACATCATAGATGAGTGCCAGATGCCGCGAGTAGGTAAACACAGAGAGCTGGACAGCACAAGGAGGCCCAGAAGAGGTAAAGAAAGGTGAGTATAAATGTTTTTGTTTTTTTTTACACCTCCCCTGGGCCTCCAAATATTATACTGTGGGGTCTGAAGAGTCCCCAGAGGATAATAATCTATTAGTGGGGGCCATTTTAGTTTGTCCAAATTGTACTTGAAATATTTGGGTCAAACTCGTTTTGTGATGTAGCGATTCGCCCATATCTAGTTCTGACAAAATGCACTGGGGAGGGTCATTGTAGAGAAGAGAATAAAATGTATTATGTATGTAATGTATATTATTTGTGGGATTTGATCTTACCTATGTGATGTCCAGAGTTACCGTAATAACCAGAATCTGAAAGAGAAATCAAATTTACCAAATGTGAAACACAAGTAACATATTCCTTCATGACTAATATCACATCATATTCCTCAGTCATACAACCTACAATAGGTATGTTTACAATCTTGTCCCTGTTCTCTATATAGCACTGCCATGTTCCAGGGTCAGGGGACTTTCTTTAACAAAGATTCGGCATTCAATTAGCAGGGACAACTACACACAACGGGGCAGATAAACTAATGAATATAAACCAGAATTCTGGCATAATTTGCATAAAAAAGCTAGCGGTACATTTTTTATACACGGTATATACTTTATACACAAAACATGTTATAGACAGGGTACATGCTTTATACACAGTACATGCTTTATACAGGGTACATGCTCTATACAGGGTACATGCTCTATACAGGGTACATGCTATATACACTGTATATTCTTTATACACGGTACATACTTTATACAGGGTACATGTTCTATACAGGGTACATGCTCTATACAGGGTACATTCTCTATACAGGGTACATGCTTTATACAAGGTACATGCTTTATACAAGGTACATGCTCTATACAGGGTACATGCTCTATACAGGGTACATGCTTTATACAAGGTACATGATCTATACATTGTACATGCTCTATACAGGATACATGCTTTATACACGGTACATGCTTTATACAGGGTACATGCTTTATACAGGGTACATGCTCTATACAGGGTACATGCTTTATACAGGGTACATGCTCTATACACGGTACATGCTTTATACAGGGTACATGCTTTATACAGGGTGCATTCTCTATACAGGGTACATGCTCTATACAGGGTACATGCTCTATACACGGTACATGCTCTATACAGGGTACATGCTCTATACACGGTACATGCCTTATACAGGGTATATGCTCTATACAGGGTACATGCTCTATAAAGGGTACATGCTCTATACAGGGTACATGCTCTATACACGGTACATGCTCTATACAGGGTACATGCTCTATACAGGGTACATGCTCTATACACGGTACATGCTCTATACAGGGTACATGCTCTATACCGGCCACAGGGTACATGCCTTATACAGGGTACATGCTCTATACAGGGTACATGCTTTATACAGGATACATGCTTTATACAGGGTACATGCTCTATACACGGTACATGCTCTATACAGGGTACATGCTCTATACACGGTACATGCCTTATACAGGGTACATGCTCTATACAGGGTACATGCTCTATACAGGGTACATGCTTTATACAGGGTACATGCTCTATACACGGTACATGCCTTATACAGGGTACATGCTCTATACAGGGTACATGCTTTATACAGGGTACATGCTTTATACACGGTACATGCTTTATACAGGGTACATGCTCTATACACGGTACATGCTTTATACAGGGTATATGCTCTATTCAGGGTACATGCTCTATACAGGGTACATGCTGTATACACGGTACATGCTTTATAAAGGGTACATGCTTTATACACGGTATATACTTTATTCAGGGTACATGCTCTATACACGGTATATACTTTATACAAGGTACATGCTTTATACACTGTACATGCTTTATACACGGTACATGCTTTATACAGGGTACATGCTCTATACAGGGTACATGCTTTATACAGGATACATGCTTTATACAGGGTACATGCTCTATACAGGGTACATGCTTTATACCATGTACATGCTCTATACACGGTACATGCTTTATACAGGGTACATGCTTTATACAGGGTACATGCTCTATATAGGGTACATGCTTTATACAAGGTACATGCTCTATACACGGTACATGCTTTATACACGGTACATGCTTTATACAGGGCACATGCTTTATACAGGGTACATGCTCTATACACGGTATATACTTTATACATGGTACATGCTTTATTAAGGGTACATGCTCTATACACGGTATACACTTTATACATGGTACATGATTTATACAGGGTACATGCTCTATACACGGTACATGCTTCATACATGGTACATGCTCTATACAGGGTACATGCTCTATACAGGGTACATGCTTTACAGCATATACAGGGTACATGCTTTATACATGGTATATGCTATATACAGGGTACATGCTCTATACAGGGTACATGCTTTATACACGGTACATGCTTTATACAGGGTACATGATTTATACAGGGTACATGCTCTATACAGGGTACATGCTCTATACAGGGTACATGCTTTATACAGGGTACATGCTTTATACAGGATACATGCTTTATACAAGGTATATACTTTATACATGGTACATGCTTTATTAAGGGTACATGCTCTATACACGGTATATACTTTATACATGGTACAAGCTTTATTCAGGGTACATGCTCTATACAGGGTACATGCTCTATACACGGTACATGCTTTATACAGGATACATGCTTTATACACGGTATATACTTTATTCAGGGTACATGCTCTATACACGGTATATACTTTATACAGGGTGCATGCTTTATACACTGTACATACTTTATACACGGTACATGCTCTATACATGGTACATGCTCTATACAGGGTACATGTTTTATACAGGGTACATGCTCTATACAGGGTACATGCTCTATACAGGGTACATTCTCTATACACGGTACATGCTTTATACAGGGTACATGTTTATACAGGGTACATGCTTTATACACAGTACATGCTTTATTAAGGGTACATACTTTATACACGGTACATGCTCTATACACGGTACATGCTCTATACAGGGTACATGCTTTATACACAGTATATCCTTTATTCAGGGTACATGCTCTATACACGGTATATACTTTATACATGGTACATGCTCTATACAGGGTACATGCTCTATACACGGTATATGCTTTATACAGGGTACATGCTTTATACAGGGTACATGCTCTATACAGGGTACATGCTCTATACAGGGTACATGCTCTATACACGGTACATGTTTTATACAGGGTACATGCTGTATACAGGGCACATGCTTTATACAGGGTACATGCTTTATACACAGTATATCCTTTATTCATGGTACATGCTCTATACACGGTATATACTTTATACATGGTACATGCTCTATACAGGGTACATGCTCTATACACGGTATATGCTTTATACAGGGTACATGCTTTATACAGGGTACATGCTCTATACAGGGTACATGCTCTATACACGGTACATGCTTTATACAGGGTACATGCTCTATACAGGGTACATGCTCTATACACGGTACATGCTCTATACAGGGTACATGCTTTATACAGGGTACATGCTTTATACACGGTACGTGCTCTATGCACGGTACATGCTTTATACAGGGTACATGCTCTATACAGGGTACATGCTCTATACACGGTATATACTTTATACATGGTATATGCTTTATACAGGGTACATGCTTTATAAATTGTACATGCTTTATACACGGGACATGCTTTATACACGGTACATGCTCTATACAGGATACATGCTCTATACAGGGTACATGCTCTATAAAGGGTACATGCTCTATACACGGTATATACTTTATACATGGTACATGCTTTATACAGGGTACATGCTCTATACAGGGTACATGCTTTATACAGGGTACATGCTCTATATATTGTATATGCTTTATACAGGGTACATGCTTTATACATTGTACATGCTTTATACACGGTACATGCTTTATACACGGTACATGCTTTATACATTGTACATGCTTTATACACAGTACATGCTCTATACAGGGTACATGCTCTATAAAGGGTACATGATCTATACATTGTACATGCTTTATATATGGTACATGCTTTATACAGGGTACATGCTCTATATATTGTATATGCTTTATACAGGGTACATGCTGTATACACGGTATATGCTTTATACATTGTACATGCTTTATACACGGTACATGCTTTATACATTGTACATGCTTTATACACAGTACATGCTTGCCAATGAATAAGTGATGTAAAATTAGAATAGACAGTGTAAAATACACCAGATTATCAAACCGCGCAAATCTGGTGAAGTTTAGGGCTGTATTGTCTAACTTTGCACTGTCTAAGGCAACATTCAGGTATCGGAGATTTAAGACTACAATCAGACAACCGATATGCAAAACAGCTCTGAAAAACATCCATTTTTTAATGTTCATCTTGCACCCGAGGGACCCCAGTTTTCATAGATATCTCATATATTTGAGTGTATGGAGGAATCCATGAAAATTGACAAAATGGAACATGACTTATATTTAATGGACAGTCAATATGTATAGCCCCCATTCACATACAGTGACATTGATGCAGCTGTGCCGTCACATGTCATACAAATATAGCTTTACTTTAGTTATGTTTTTATTGTTTTGTTGTAAGAAGGGTGATGAATATTCATATAAGTAACATAAGTCAATAGGACTGTAGGCAGGTACAATGTGTCCTAGTACAGGTATATTCATAGACAATAGGACTGTAGGCAGGTACAATGTGCCTTAGTACAGGTATATTCATAGACAATAGGACTGCAGGCGGGTACAATGTGTCCTAGTACAGGTATATTCATAGACAATAGGACTGTAGGCGGGTACAATGTGCCCTAGTACAGGTATATTCATAGACAATAGGACTGTAGGCAGGTACAATGTGTCCTAGTACAGGTATATTCATAGACAATAGGACTGTAGGCAGGTACAATGTGTCCTAGTACAGGTATATTCATAGACAATAGGGCTGTAGGCAGGTACAATGTGCCTTAGTACAGGTATATTCATAGACAATAGGACTGTAGGCAGGTACAATGTGTCCTAGTACAGGTATATTCATAGACAATAGGACTGTAGGCAGGTACAATGTGCCCTAGTACAGGTATATTCATATACAATAGGGCTGTAGGCAGGTACAATGTGCCCTAGTACAGGTATATTCATAGACAATAGGACTGTAGGCAGGTACAATGTGCCCTAGTACAGGTATATTCATAGACAAAAGGACTGTAGCAGGTACAATGTGTCCTAGTACAGGTATATTCATAGACAATAGGACTGTAGGCAGGTACAATGTGCCCTAGTACAGGTATATTCAGAGACAATAGGACTGTAGGCGGGTACAATGTGTCCTAGTACAGGTATATTCATAGACAATAGGGCTGTAGGCAGGTACAATGTGCCCTAGTACAGGTATATTCATAGACAATAGGACTTTAAGCGGGTACAATGTGTCCTAGTACAGGTATATTCATATACAATAGTACTGTAGGCAGGTACAATGTGTCCTAGTACAGGTATATTCAGAGACAATAGGACTGTAGGCGGGTACAATGTGTCCTAGTACAGGTATATTCATAGACAATAGGGCTGTAGGCAGGTACAATGTGCCCTAGTACAGGTATATTCATAGACAATAGGACTTTAAGCGGGTACAATGTGTCCTAGTACAGGTATATTCATATACAATAGGACTGTAGGCGGGTACAATGTGTCCTAGTACAGGTATATTCATAGACAATAGGACTGTAGGCAGGTACAATGTGTCCTAGTACAGGTATATTCATAGACAATAGGACTGTAGGCAGGTACAATGTGCCCTAGTACAGGTATATTCATAGACAATAGGACTGCAAGCAGGTACAATGTGCCCTAGTACAGGTATATTCATATACAATAGGACTGCAGGCAGGTACAATGTGTCCTAGTACAGGTATATTCATAGACAATAGGACTGTAGGCAGGTACAATGTGTCCTAGTACAGGTATATTCATAGACAATAGGGCTGTAGGCGGGTACAATGTGTCCTAGTACAGGTATATTCATAGACAATAGGGCTGTAGGCGGGTACAATGTGTCCTAGTACAGGTATATTCATAGACAATAGGGCTGTAGGCAGGTACAATGTGTCCTAGTACAGGTATATTCATATACAATAGGACTGTAGGCGGGTACAATGTGTCCTAGTACAGGTATATTCATAGACAATAGGGCTGTAGGCAGGTACAATGTGTCCTAGTACAGGTATATTCATAGACAATAGGGCTGTAGGCAGGTACAATGTGTCCTAGTACAGGTATATTCATAGACAATAGGGCTGTAGGCAGGTACAATGTGTCCTAGTATAGGTATATTCATAGACAATAGGACTGCAGGCAGGTACAATGTGTCCTAGTACAGGTATATTCATAGACAATAGGACTGTAGGCAGGTACAATGTGTCCTAGTACAGGTATATTCATAGACAATAGGACTGTAGGCAGGTACAATGTGTCCTAGTACAGGTATATTCATAGACAATAGGACTGTAGGCAGGTACAATGTGTCCTAGTACAGGTATATTTATAGACAATAGGGCTGTAGGCAGGTACAATGTGCCTTAGTACAGGTATATTCATAGACAATAGGACTGTAGGCAGGTACAATGTGTCCTAGTACAGGTATATTCATAGACAATAGGACTGTAGGCAGGTACAATGTGCCCTAGTACAGGTATATTCATAGACAATAGGACTGTAGGCAGGTACAATGTGCCCTAGTACAGGTATATTCATAGACAAAAGGACTGTAGCAGGTACAATGTGTCCTAGTACAGGTATATTCATAGACAATAGGACTGTAGGCAGGTACAATGTGCCCTAGTACAGGTATATTCATATACAATAGGACTGTAGGCGGGTACAATGTGTCCTAGTACAGGTATATTCATAGACAATAGGGCTGTAGGCAGGTACAATGTGTCCTAGTACAGGTATATTCATAGACAATAGGGCTGTAGGCAGGTACAATGTGTCCTAGTACAGGTATATTCATAGACAATAGGGCTGTAGGCAGGTACAATGTGTCCTAGTACAGGTATATTCATAGACAATAGGACTGTAGGCAGGTACAATGTGTCCTAGTACAGGTATATTCATAGACAATAGGACTGTAGGCAGGTACAATGTGTCCTAGTACAGGTATATTCATATACAATAGGACTGTAGGCAGGTACAATGTGTCCTAGTACAGGTATATTCATAGACAATAGGACTGTAGGCAGGTACAATGTGTCCTAGTACAGGTATATTTATAGACAATAGGGCTGTAGGCAGGTACAATGTGCCTTAGTACAGGTATATTCATAGACAATAGGACTGTAGGCAGGTACAATGTGTCCTAGTACAGGTATATTCATAGACAATAGGACTGTAGGCAGGTACAATGTGCCCTAGTACAGGTATATTCATAGACAATAGGACTGTAGGCAGGTACAATGTGCCCTAGTACAGGTATATTCATAGACAATAGGACTGTAGGCAGGTACAATGTGTCCTAGTACAGGTATATTCATAGACAATAGGATTGTAGGCAGGTACAATGTGTCCTAGTACAGGTATATTCATAGACAATAGGACTGTCGGCAGGTACAATGTGTCCTAGTACAGGTATATTCATATACAATAGGACTGTAGGCAGGTACAATGTGTCCTAGTACAGGTATATTCATAGACAATAGGACTGTAGGTGGGTACAGTGTGTCCTAGTACAGTTATATTCAGAGACATTAGGACTGTAGGCAGGTACAATGTACTCTAGTACAGGTATATTCATACTGTAGGCAGGTACAATGGGTCCTAGTACAGGTATATTCATAGATAATAGGACTGTAGGCAGGTACAATGTGTCCTAGTACAGGTATATTCATAGACAATAGGACTGTAGGTGGGTACAATGTGTCCTAGTACAGGTATATTCATAGACAATAGGACTGTAGGCAGGTACAATGTGCCCTATTACAGGTATATTCATAGACAATAGGACAGTAGGCAGGTACAATGTGTACTAGTACAGGTATATTCATAGACAATAGGGCTGTAGGCAGGTACAATGTTCCCTAGTACAGGTATATTCATAGACAATAGGACTGTAGGCGGGTACAATGTGTCCTAGTACAGGTATATTCATAGACAATAGGACTGTAGGCGGGTACAATGTGTCCTAGTACAGGTATATTCATAGACAATAGGACTGTAGGCAGGTACAATGTGTCCTAGTACAGGTATATTCATAGACAATAGGGCTGTAGGCAGGTACAATGTGTCCTAGTATAGGTATATTCATAGACAATAGGACTGTAGGCAGGTACAATGTGTCCTAGTACAGGTATATTCATACACAATAGGACTGTAGGCAGGTACAATGTGCCCTAGTACAGGTATATTCATAGACAATAGGACTGTAGGCAGGTACAATGTGCCCTAGTACAGGTATATTCATAGACAATAGGACTGTAGGCGTGTACAATGTGCCCTAGTACAGGTATATTCATAGACAATAGGACTGTAGGCCGGTACAATGTGTCCTAGTACAGGTATATTCATAGACAATAGGACTGTAGGCAGGTACAATGTGTCCTAGTACAGGTATATTCATAGACAATAGGACTGTAGGCAGGTACAATGTGTCCTAGTACAGGTATATTCATAGACAATAGGACTGCAGGCAGGTACAATGTGTCCTAGTACAGGTATATTCATATACAATAGGACTGTAGGCAGGTACAATGTGTCCTAGTACAGGTACATTCATAGACAATAGGACTGTAGGCAGGTACAATGTGCCCTAGTACAGGTACATTCATAGACAATAGGACTGTAGGCAGGTACAATGTGCCCTAGTACAGGTATATTCATAGACAATAGGACTGTAGGCAGGTACAATGTGTCCTAGTACAGGTATATTCATAGACAATAGGACTGTAGGCAGGTACAATGTGTCCTAGTACAGGTATATTCATAGACAATAGGACTGTAGGCCGGTACAATGTGTCCTAGTACAGGTATATTCATAGACAATAGGACTGTAGGCAGGTACAATGTGTCCTAGTATACAGTCATGGCCAAAAGTTTTGAGAATGACACAAATATTATATTTTCACATGATCTGCTGCCCTCTGGTTTTTATGTGTGTTTGTCAGATGTTTTTATCACATACAGAAATAGAATTGCATTCATATTATGAGTAACAGAAGCTTATATTGACAGTTAGAATGAGTTAATGCAGCAAGTCAATATTTGCAGTGTTGACCCTTCTTCTTCAGGACCTCTGCAATTCTCCCTGGCATGCTCTCAATCAACTTCTGGACCAAATTCTGACTGATAGCAGTCCATTCTTGCAGAATCAATGCTTTAATTTTGTCTGAATTTGTTGGTTTTTGTTTGTCCACCCGTCTCTTGATGATTGACCACAAGTTCTCAATGGGATTAAGATCTGGGGAGTTTCCAGGCCATGGACCCAAAATCTCTATGTTTTGTTCCCTGAGCCATTTAGTTATCACCTTTGCTTTATGGCAAGGTGCTCCATCATGCTGGAAAAGGCATTGTTGAGCGCCAAACTGCTCTTGGACGGTTGGGAGAAGTTGCTCTTGGAGGACATTCTGGTACCATTCTTTATTCATGGCGTTTAGGCAAGACTGTGAGAGAGCCGATTCCCTTGGCTGAGAAGCAACCCCACACATGAATGGTTTCAGGATGCTTTACAGTTGGCATGAGACAAGACTGGTGGTAGCGCTCACCTCTTTTTCTCCGAATAAGCTGTTTTCCAGATGTTCCAAACAATCGAAAACGGGATTCATCAGAGAAAATGACTTTACCCCAGTCCTCAGCAGTCCACTCCCTGTACCTTTTGCAGAATATCAGTCTGTCCCTGATGTTTTTTCTGGAGAGAAGTGGCTTCTTTGCTGCCCTCCTTGAGACCAGGCCTTGCTCCAAGAGTCTCCGCCTCACAGTGCGTGCAGATGCACTCACACCTGCCTGCTGCCATTCCTCAGCAAGCTCTGCACTGCTGGTAGCCCAATCCCGCAGCTGAAACACTTTTAAGAGACGGTCCTGCCACTTGCTGGTCTTTCTTGGGCGCCCTGGAGCCTTTTTGGCACCAATGGAACCTCTCTCCTTGAAGTTCTTGATGATGCGATAGATTGTTGACTGAGGTGCAATCTTTCTAGCTGCAATACTCTTCCCAGTTAGGCCATTTTTGTGCAGTGCAATGATGACTGCACGTGTTTCTTTAGAGATAACCATGGTTAACAGAAGAGAAACAATGATGGCAAGCACCAGCCTCCTTTTAAAGTGTCCAGTGGTGTCATTCTTACTTAATCATGACAGATTGATCTCCAGCCCTGTCCTCATCAACACCCACACCTGTGTTAATGGAGCAATCACTGAAACGATGTTAGGTGGTCCTTTTAAGGCAGGGCTGCAATGATGTTGAAATGTGTTTTGGGGGATAAAGTTCATTTTCTACGCAAATATTGACTTTGCAAGTAATTGCTGTTAAGCTGATCACTCTTTATAACATTCTGAAGTATATGCAAATTGCCATTAGAAAAACTGAAGCAGTAGACTTTGTAAAAATTAATATTTGTATCATTCTCAAAACTTTTGGCCATGACTGTAGGTATATTCATAGACAATAGGACTGCAGGCAGGTACAATGTGTCTTAGTACAGGTATATTCATAGACAATAGGACTGTAGGCAGGTACAATGTGTCCTAGTTCAGGTATATTCATAGACAATAGGACTGTAGGCAGGTACAATGTGTCCTAGTACAGGTATATTCATAGACAATAGGACTTTAGGCAGGTACAATGTGCCCTAGTACAGGTATATTCATAGACAAAAGGACTGTAGCAGGTACAATGTGTCCTAGTACAGGTATATTCATAGACAATAGGACTGTAGGGAGGTACAATGTGCCCTAGTACAGGTATATTCATATACAATAGGGCTGTAGGCAGGTACAATGTGCCCTAGTACAGGTATATTCATAGACAATAGGACTGTAGGCAGGTACAATGTGCCCTAGTACAGGTATATTCATAGACAAAAGGACTGTAGCAGGTACAATGTGTCCTAGTACAGGTATATTCATAGACAATAGGACAGTAGGCAGGTACAATGTGCCCTAGTACAGGTATATTCATATACAATAGGACTGTAGGCAGGTACAATGTGTCCTAGTACAGGTATATTCAGAGACAATAGGACTGTAGGCAGGTACAATGTGTCCTAGTACAGGTATATTCATAGACAATAGGGCTGTAGGCAGGTACAACATGTCCTAGTACAGGTATATTCATAGACAATAGGGCTGTAGGCAGGTACAATGTGTCCTAGTACAGGTATATTCATAGACAATAGGACTGTAGGCAGGTACAATGTGTCCTAGTACAGGTATATTCATAGACAATAGGACTGTAGGCAGGTAAAATGTGTCCTAGTACAGGTATATTCATAGACAATAGGATTGTAGGCGGGTACAATGTGTCCTAGTACAGGTATATTCATAGACAATAGGACTGTCGGCAGGTACAATGTGTCCTAGTACAGGTATATTCATATACAATAGGACTGTAGGCAGGTACAATGTGTCCTAGTACAGGTATATTCATAGACAATAGGACTGTAGGTGGGTACAGTGTGTCCTAGTACAGTTATATTCAGAGACATTAGGACTGTAGGCAGGTACAATGTGCTCTAGTACAGGTATATTCATACTGTAGGCAGGTACAATGTGTCCTAGTACAGGTATATTCATAGATAATAGGACTGTAGGCAGGTACAATGTGTCCTAGTACAGGTATATTCATAGACAATAGGACTGTAGGCGGGTACAATGTGTCCTAGTACAGGTATATTCATAGACAATAGGACTGTAGGCAGGTACAATGTGCCCTATTACAGGTATATTCATAGACAATAGGACAGTAGGCAGGTACAATGTGTCCTAGTACAGGTATATTCATAGACAATAGGGCTGTAGGCAGGTACAATGTTCCCTAGTACAGGTATATTCATAGACAATAGGACTGCAGGCGGGTACAATGTGTCCTAGTACAGGTATATTCATAGACAATAGGACTGTAGGCGTGTACAATGTGCCCTAGTACAGGTATATTCATAGACAATAGGACTGTAGGCCGGTACAATGTGTCCTAGTACAGGTATATTCATAGACAATAGGACTGTAGGCAGGTACAATGTGTCCTAGTACAGGTATATTCATAGACAATAGGGCTGTAGGCAGGTACAATGTGTCCTAGTATAGGTATATTCATAGACAATAGGACTGTAGGCAGGTACAATGTGTCCTAGTACAGGTATATTCATACACAATAGGACTGTAGGCAGGTACAATGTGCCCTAGTACAGGTATATTCATAGACAATAGGACTGTAGGCAGGTACAATGTGCCCTAGTACAGGTATATTCATAGACAATAGGACTGTAGGCGTGTACAATGTGCCCTAGTACAGGTATATTCATAGACAATAGGACTGTAGGCCGGTACAATGTGTCCTAGTACAGGTATATTCATAGACAATAGGACTGTAGGCAGGTACAATGTGTCCTAGTACAGGTATATTCATAGACAATAGGACTGTAGGCAGGTACAATGTGTCCTAGTACAGGTATATTCATAGACAATAGGACTGCAGGCAGGTACAATGTGTCCTAGTACAGGTATATTCATATACAATAGGACTGTAGGCAGGTACAATGTGTCCTAGTACAGGTACATTCATAGACAATAGGACTGTAGGCAGGTACAATGTGCCCTAGTACAGGTACATTCATAGACAATAGGACTGTAGGCAGGTACAATGTGCCCTAGTACAGGTATATTCATAGACAATAGGACTGTAGGCAGGTACAATGTGTCCTAGTACAGGTATATTCATAGACAATAGGACTGTAGGCAGGTACAATGTGTCCTTGTACAGGTATATTCATAGACAATAGGACTGTAGGCCGGTACAATGTGTCCTAGTACAGGTATATTCATAGACAATCGGACTGTAGGCAGGTACAATGTGTCCTAGTATAGGTATATTCATAGACAATAGGACTGCAGGCAGGTACAATGTGTTTTAGTACAGGTATATTCATAGACAATAGGACTGTAGGGAGGTACAATGTGTCCTAGTACAGGTATATTCATAGACAATAGGACTTTATGCGGGTACAATGTGTCCTAGTACAGGTATATTCATAGACAATTGGACTGTAGGCAGGTACAATGTGTCCTAGTACAGGTATATTCATAGACAATAGGACTGTAGGCAGGTACAATGTGTCCTAGTACAGGTATATTCATAGACAATAGGACTGTAGGCCGGTACAATGTGTCCTAGTACAGGTATATTCAGAGACAATAGGACTGTAGGTGGGTAGAATGTGTCCTAGTACAGGTATATTCATACTGTAGGCAGGTACAATGTGTCCTAGTACAGGTATATTCATAGACATTAAGACTGTAGGCCGGTACAATGTGCCCTAGTACAGGTATATTCATAGACAATAGGACTGTAGGACGGTACAATGTGTCCTAGTACAGGTATATTCATAGACAATAGGACTGTAGGACGGTACAATGTGTCCTAGTACAGGTATATTCATATACAATAGGACTGTAGGCGGGTACAATGTGTCCTAGTACAGGTATATTCATAGACAATAGGGCTGTAGGCAGTTACAATGTTCCCTAGTACAGGTATATTCATAGACAATAGGACTGTAGGCGGGTACAATGTGCCCTAGTACAGGTATATTCATAGACAATAGGACTTTAGGCAGGTACAATGTGTCCTAGTACAGGAATGTTCATAGACAATAGGACTGTAGGCAGGTACAATGTGTACTAGTACAGGTATATTCATAGACAATAGGACTGTAGGCGGATACAATGTGTCCTAGTACAGGTATATTCATATACAATAGGACTGTAGGCCGGTACAATGTGTCCTAGTACAGGTATATTCATAGACAATAGGACTGTAGGAAGGTACAACATGTCCTAGTACAGGTATATTCATAGACAATAGGGCTGTAGGCAGGTACAATGTGTCCTAGTACAGGTATATTCATAGACAATAGGACTGTAGGCAGGTACAATGTGTCCTAGTACAGGTATATTCATAGACAATAGGACTGTAGGTGGGTACAGTGTGTCCTAGTACAGATATATATTCAGAGACATTAGGACTGTAGGCAGGTACAATGTGCCCTAGTACAGGTATATTCATACTGTAGGCAGGTACAATGTGTCCTAGTACAGGTATATTCATAGATAATAGGACTGTAGGCAGGTACAATGTGTCCTAGTTCAGGTATATTCATAGACAATAGGACTGTAGGCAGGTACAATGTGTCGTAGTACAGGTATATTCATAGACAATAGGACTGTAGGCAGGTACAATGTGCCCTAGTACAGGTATATTCATAGACAATAGGACTGTAGGCAGGTACAATGTGTCCTAGTACAGGTATATTCATAGACAATAGGACTGTAGGCAGGTACAATGTGTCCTTGTACAGGTATATTCATAGACAATAGGACTGTAGGCCGGTACAATGTGTCCTAGTACAGGTATATTCATAGACAATCGGACTGTAGGCAGGTACAATGTGTCCTAGTATAGGTATATTCATAGACAATAGGACTGCAGGCAGGTACAATGTGTTTTAGTACAGGTATATTCATAGACAATAGGACTGTAGGGAGGTACAATGTGTCCTAGTACAGGTATATTCATAGACAATAGGACTTTATGCGGGTACAATGTGTCCTAGTACAGGTATATTCATAGACAATTGGACTGTAGGCAGGTACAATGTGTCCTAGTACAGGTATATTCATAGACAATAGGACTGTAGGCAGGTACAATGTGTCCTAGTACAGGTATATTCATAGACAATAGGACTGTAGGCCGGTACAATGTGTCCTAGTACAGGTATATTCAGAGACAATAGGGCTGTAGGCAGGTACAATGTGTCCTAGTATAGGTATATTCATAGACAATAGGACTGTAGGCAGGTACAATGTGTCCTAGTACAGGTATATTCATACACAATAGGACTGTAGGCAGGTACAATGTGCCCTAGTACAGGTATATTCATAGACAATAGGACTGTAGGCAGGTACAATGTGCCCTAGTACAGGTATATTCATAGACAATAGGACTGTAGGCGTGTACAATGTGCCCTAGTACAGGTATATTCATAGACAATAGGACTGTAGGCCGGTACAATGTGTCCTAGTACAGGTATATTCATAGACAATAGGACTGTAGGCAGGTACAATGTGTCCTAGTACAGGTATATTCATAGACAATAGGACTGTAGGCAGGTACAATGTGTCCTAGTACAGGTATATTCATAGACAATAGGACTGCAGGCAGGTACAATGTGTCCTAGTACAGGTATATTCATATACAATAGGACTGTAGGCAGGTACAATGTGTCCTAGTACAGGTACATTCATAGACAATAGGACTGTAGGCAGGTACAATGTGCCCTAGTACAGGTACATTCATAGACAATAGGACTGTAGGCAGGTACAATGTGCCCTAGTACAGGTATATTCATAGACAATAGGACTCTAGGCAGGTACAATGTGTCCTAGTACAGGTATATTCATAGACAATAGGACTGTAGGCAGGTACAATGTGTCCTTGTACAGGTATATTCATAGACAATAGGACTGTAGGCCGGTACAATGTGTCCTAGTACAGGTATATTCATAGACAATCGGACTGTAGGCAGGTACAATGTGTCCTAGTATAGGTATATTCATAGACAATAGGACTGCAGGCAGGTACAATGTGTTTTAGTACAGGTATATTCATAGACAATAGGACTGTAGGGAGGTACAATGTGTCCTAGTACAGGTATATTCATAGACAATAGGACTTTATGCGGGTACAATGTGTCCTAGTACAGGTATATTCATAGACAATTGGACTGTAGGCAGGTACAATGTGTCCTAGTACAGGTATATTCATAGACAATAGGACTGTAGGCAGGTACAATGTGTCCTAGTACAGGTATATTCATAGACAATAGGACTGTAGGCCGGTACAATGTGTCCTAGTACAGGTATATTCAGAGACAATAGGACTGTAGGTGGGTAGAATGTGTCCTAGTACAGGTATATTCATACTGTAGGCAGGTACAATGTGTCCTAGTACAGGTATATTCATAGACATTAAGACTGTAGGCCGGTACAATGTGCCCTAGTACAGGTATATTCATAGACAATAGGACTGTAGGGCGGTACAATGTGTCCTAGTACAGGTATATTCATAGACAATAGGACTGTAGGACGGTACAATGTGTCCTAGTACAGGTATATTCATAGACAATAGGACTTTATGCGGGTACAATGTGTCCTAGTACAGGTATATTCATAGACAATTGGACTGTAGGCAGGTACAATGTGTCCTAGTACAGGTATATTCATAGACAATAGGACTGTAGGCAGGTACAATGTGTCCTAGTACAGGTATATTCATAGACAATAGGACTGTAGGCCGGTACAATGTGTCCTAGTACAGGTATATTCAGAGACAATAGGACTGTAGGTGGGTAGAATGTGTCCTAGTACAGGTATATTCATACTGTAGGCAGGTACAATGTGTCCTAGTACAGGTATATTCATAGACATTAAGACTGTAGGCCGGTACAATGTGCCCTAGTACAGGTATATTCATAGACAATAGGACTGTAGGACGGTACAATGTGTCCTAGTACAGGTATATTCATAGACAATAGGACTGTAGGACGGTACAATGTGTCCTAGTACAGGTATATTCATATACAATAGGACTGTAGGCGGGTACAATGTGTCCTAGTACAGGTATATTCATAGACAATAGGGCTGTAGGCAGTTACAATGTTCCCTAGTACAGGTATATTCATAGACAATAGGACTGTAGGCGGGTACAATGTGCCCTAGTACAGGTATATTCATAGACAATAGGACTTTAGGCAGGTACAATGTGTCCTAGTACATGTATATTCAGAGACATTAGGACTGTAGGCAGGTACAATGTGCCCTAGTACAGGTATATTCATACTGTAGGCAGGTACAATGTGTCCTAGTACAGGTATATTCATAGATAATAGGACTGTAGGCAGGTACAATGTGTCCTAGTTCAGGTATATTCATAGACAATAGGACTGTAGGCAGGTACAATGTGTCGTAGTACAGGTATATTCATAGACAATAGGACTGTAGGAAGGTACAACATGTCCTAGTACAGGTATATTCATAGACAATAGGGCTGTAGGCAGGTACAATGTGTCCTAGTACAGGTATATTCATAGACAATAGGACTGTAGGCAGGTACAATGTGTCCTAGTACAGGTATATTCATAGACAATAGGACTGTAGGTGGGTACAGTGTGTCCTAGTACAGTTATATTCAGAGACATTAGGACTGTAGGCAGGTACAATGTGCCCTAGTACAGGTATATTCATACTGTAGGCAGGTACAATGTGTCCTAGTACAGGTATATTCATAGATAATAGGACTTTAGGCAGGTACAATGTGTCCTAGTTCAGGTATATTCATAGACAATAGGACTGTAGGCAGGTACAATGTGTCGTAGTACAGGTATATTCATAGACAATAGGACTGTAGGCAGGTACAATGTGCCCTAGTACAGGTATATTCATAGACAATAGGACTGTAGGCAGGTACAATGTGTCCTAGTACAGGTATATTCATAGACAATAGGACTGTAGGCAGGTACAATGTGTCCTTGTACAGGTATATTCATAGACAATAGGACTGTAGGCCGGTACAATGTGTCCTAGTACAGGTATATTCATAGACAATCGGACTGTAGGCAGGTACAATGTGTCCTAGTATAGGTATATTCATAGACAATAGGACTGCAGGCAGGTACAATGTGTTTTAGTACAGGTATGTTCATAGACAATAGGACTGTAGGGAGGTACAATGTGTCCTAGTACAGGTATATTCATAGACAATAGGACTTTATGCGGGTACAATGTGTCCTAGTACAGGTATATTCATAGACAATTGGACTGTAGGCAGGTACAATGTGTCCTAGTACAGGTATATTCATAGACAATAGGACTGTAGGCAGGTACAATGTGTCCTAGTACAGGTATATTCATAGACAATAGGACTGTAGGCCGGTACAATGTGTCCTAGTACAGGTATATTCAGAGACAATAGGACTGTAGGTGGGTAGAATGTGTCCTAGTACAGGTATATTCATACTGTAGGCAGGTACAATGTGTCCTAGTACAGGTATATTCATAGACATTAAGACTGTAGGCCGGTACAATGTGCCCTAGCACAGGTATATTCATAGACAATAGGACTGTAGGACGGTACAATGTGTCCTAGTACAGGTATATTCATAGACAATAGGACTGTAGGACGGTACAATGTGTCCTAGTACAGGTATATTCATATACAATAGGACTGTAGGCGGGTACAATGTGTCCTAGTACAGGTATATTCATAGACAATAGGGCTGTAGGCAGTTACAATGTTCCCTAGTACAGGTATATTCATAGACAATAGGACTGTAGGCGGGTACAATGTGCCCTAGTACAGGTATATTCATAGACAATAGGACTTTAGGCAGGTACAATGTGTCCTAGTACAGGAATGTTCATAGACAATAGGACTGTAGGCAGGTACAATGTGTCCTAGTACAGGTATATTCATAGACAATAGGACTGTAGGCGGGTACAATGTGTCCTAGTACAGGTATATTCATATACAATAGGACTGTAGGCCGGTACAATGTGTCCTAGTACAGGTATATTCATAGACAATAGGACTGTAGGAAGGTACAACATGTCCTAGTACAGGTATATTCATAGACAATAGGGCTGTAGGCAGGTACAATGTGTCCTAGTACAGGTATATTCATAGACAATAGGACTGTAGGCAGGTACAATCTGTCCTAGTACAGGTATATTCATAGACAATAGGACTGTAGGTGGGTACAGTGTGTCCTAGTACAGTTATATTCAGAGACATTAGGACTGTAGGCAGGTACAATGTGCCCTAGTACAGGTATATTCATACTGTAGGCAGGTACAATGTGTCCTAGTACAGGTATATTCATAGATAATAGGACTGTAGGCAGGTACAATGTGTCCTAGTTCAGGTATATTCATAGACAATAGGACTGTAGGCAGGTACAATGTGTCGTAGTACAGGTATATTCATAGACAATAGGACTGTAGGCGGGTACAATGTGTCCTAGTACAGGTATATTCATAGACAATAGGACTGTAGGCAGGTACAATGTGCCCTATTACAGGTATATTCATAGACAATAGGACAGTAGGCAGGTACAATGTGTCCTAGTACAGGTATATTCATAGATAATAGGGCTGTAGGCAGGTACAATGTTCCATAGTACAGGTATATTCATAGACAATAGGACTGTAGGCGGGTACAATGTGTCCTAGTACAGGTATATTCATAGACAATAGGACTGTAGGCGTGTACAATGTGCCCTAGTACAGGTATATTCATAGACAATAGGACTGTAGGCGGGTACAATGTGTCCTAGTACAGGTATATTCATAGACAATAGGACTGTAGGCAGGTACAATGTGTCCTAGTACAGGTATATTCATAGACAATAGGACTGTAGGCAGGTACAATGTGTCCTAGTACAGGTATATTCATAGACAATAGGACAGTAGGTAGGTACAATGTGTCCTAGTACAGGTATATTCATAGACAATAGGGCTGTAGGCAGGTACAATGTGTCCTAGTATGTATATTCATAGACAATAGGACTGTAGGCAGGTACAATGTGTCCTAGTACAGGTATATTCATACACAATAGGACTGTAGGCAGGTACAATGTGCCCTAGTACAGGTATATTCATAGACAATAGGACTGTAGGCAGGTACAATGTGCCCTAGTACAGGTATATTCATAGACAATAGGACTGTAGGCAGGTACAATGTGCCCTAGTACAGGTATATTCATATACAATAGGACTGTAGGCAGGTACAATGTGCCCTAGTACAGGTATATTCATAGACAATAGGACTGTAGGCAGGTACAATGTGTCCTAGTACAGATATATTCAGAGACAATAGGACTGTAGGTGGGTACAATGTGTCCTAGTACAGGTATATTCATAGACAATAGGACTGTAGGCAGGTACAATGTGTCCTAGTACAAGTATATTCATAGACAATAGGGCTGTAGGCCGGTACAATGTTCCCTAGTACAGGTATATTCATAGACAATAGGACTGTAGGCAGGTACAATGTGTCCTAGTACAGGTATATTCATAGACAGTAGGGCTGTAGGCAGGTAGAATGTGTCCTAGTACAGGTATATTCATAGACAATAGGACTGTAGGCAGGTACAATGTGTCCTAGTACATGTATATTCATAGACAATAGGACTGTAGGCAGGTACAATGTGCCCTAGTACAGGTATATTCATAGACAATAGGACTGTAGGCAGGTACAATGTGCCCTAGTACAGGTATATTCATAGACAATAGGACTGTAGGCGGGTACAATGTGTCCTAGTACAGGTATATTCATAGACAATAGGACTGTAGGCAGGTACAATGTGCCCTAGTACAGGTATATTCATAGACAATAGGACTGTAGGCAGGTACAATGTGCCCTAGTACAGGTATATTCATAGACAATAGGACTGTAGGCAGGTACAATGTGCCCTAGTACAGGTATATTCATAGACAATAGGACTGTAGGAGGGTATAATGTGTCCTAGTACAGGTACATTCATAGACAATAGGACTGTAGGCAGGTACAATGTGTCCTTAGTACAGGTACATTCATAGACAATAGGACTGTAGGCGGGTACAATGTGCCCTAGTACAGGTATATTCATAGACAATAGGACTGTAGGCAGGTACAATGTGCCCTAGTACAGGTACATTCATAGACAATAGGACTGTAGGAGGGTACAATGTGTCCTAGTACAGGTATATTCATAGACAATAGGACTGTAGGCAGGTACAATGTGTCCTAGTACAGGTATATTCATATACAATAGGACTGTAGGCAGGTACAATGTGTCCTAGTACAGGTATATTCATAGACAATAGGACTGTAGGCAGGTGCAATGTGTCCTAGTACAGGTATATTCATAGACAATAGGACTGTAGGCAGGTACAATGTGTCCTAGTACAGGTATATTCATAGACAATAGGACTGCAGGTAGGTACAATGTGTCCTAGTACAGGTATATTCATAGACAATAGGACTGCAGGCAGGTACAATGTGTCCTAGTACAGGTATATTCATAGACAATAGGACTGTAGGCAGGTACAATGTGTCCTAGTACAGGTATATTCATAGACAATAGGACTGTAGGCAGGTACAATGTGTCCTAGTACAGGTATATTCATAGACAATAGGACTGCAGGCAGGTACAATGTGTCCTAGTACAGGTATATTCATAGACAATAGGACTGTAGGCAGGTACAAAGTGTCCTAGTACAGGTATATTCATAGACAATAGGGCTGTAGGCCGGTACAATGTTCCCTAGTACAGGTATATTCATAGACAATAGGACTGTAGGCAGGTACAATGTGTCCTAGTACAGGTATATTCATAGACAGTAGGGCTGTAGGCAGGTAGAATGTGTCCTAGTACAGGTATATTCATAGACAATAGGACTGTAGGCAGGTACAATGTGTCCTAGTACATGTATATTCATAGACAATAGGACTGTAGGCAGGTACAATGTGCCCTAGTACAGGTATATTCATAGACAATAGGACTGTAGGCAGGTACAATGTGCCCTAGTACAGGTATATTCATAGACAATAGGACTGTAGGCGGGTACAATGTGTCCTAGTACAGGTATATTCATAGACAATAGGACTGTAGGCAGGTACAATGTGCCCTAGTACAGGTATATTCATAGACAATAGGACTGTAGGCAGGTACAATGTGCCCTAGTACAGGTATATTCATAGACAATAGGACTGTAGGCAGGTACAATGTGCCCTAGTACAGGTATATTCATAGACAATAGGACTGTAGGCAGGTGCAATGTGTCCTAGTACAGGTATATTCATAGACAATAGGACTGTAGGCAGGTACAATGTGTCCTAGTACAGGTATATTCATAGACAATAGGACTGCAGGTAGGTACAATGTGTCCTAGTACAGGTATATTCATAGACAATAGGACTGCAGGCAGGTACAATGTGTCCTAGTACAGGTATATTCATAGACAATAGGACTGTAGGCAGGTACAATGTGTCCTAGTACAGGTATATTCATAGACAATAGGACTGTAGGCAGGTACAATGTGTCCTAGTACAGGTATATTCATAGACAATAGGACTGCAGGCAGGTACAATGTGTCCTAGTACAGGTATATTCATAGACAATAGGACTGTAGGCAGGTACAATGTGTCCTAGTACAGGTATATTCATAGACAATAGGACTGTAGGCAGGTACAATGTGTCCTAGTACAGGTATATTCATTCCCATATCCGAGCAACAATTTCATATGTAAGACCCATCTAACTAAAAGGGATGTCCAAGGAACAATCCCTTTAACTTCACAAACCTTCTCTAGAGTTCAGAGTAAATATCTGTAACAGTTGAGGTGATGAGGGTAGTGAAGGCTATCTGCAGCGGACTACACGTATCAGTAAGAAACCTTTCTTTAAAGTCTTTTCTGATCTCCAGAAAATAATTATCTTGTAGAAAATGTTGTAGGAATCTTCATCAACAACGTCTAAAACTTTGTCCTTACTAGCGATGGGAGAACCGCAGAGTTAAGAGCTGAATATTCCTAGTTGTTGGGTTCTTAGCGAGGATTTCTACAGGAGCATCTCCATAAATGAGAATATCTGGGAAACGTTTCTTTCTTTCAGTAATTCCATTAATAAAGTGACCTCCTATATTTTCTAGATTCTTTACACACAGAGTCTTCTATTTCAGGTGTTTTATTTCTGTAAATGTTGATTATGGATTACAGGGAATGAAAACCCAAATCTAAGAAAATGAGAATCTTGTAAGTTCAGTTCAGTCTTGTAAATTCAGCGTCACCTGCCAAGGTTTCCTCAGTCTGGTTCAGTAGGACACACAATCATGGAAGACGCTGATTATGGATTGTATTACTGAATTACTGAGATGAAGGAACGTTTCACAGATATTCTCATTTATTGAGATTCTCCTGTACATAGAAATGACTTTCCTAGGAGTTTCTTCTCCCCATCATTGCCCCACTTGTTATCAGGTGTAGATGGGTCCTTACTGTAACCTCTCCTGTGATAAATCCCTAAAGATGCCGCCATATATCTGCCCTGACAACATCTCCCTCTCTGGAGTCGTAACTTGCTTTACTGAATATTGTAAGAATTATTTTACGTTACCTAAATTCAGTTGTATTCCCAATTGTGACGTATCTGCTTGTGATGAACGGCCAAGGTTACACTGTGAACAGAAAGAAGAGGCCTGAAATGTCTCCATGTTCTTCTATATGCGAAGAGATTAACCCCTTCCTGCAACAGCCATTTGGAGATTTTCAGTTTTTGCCCCGCCTCCCAAAATCCATAACTTTATTATTTTTCCTTCACATTGCCATATGAAGGCTTAATTTTTGCATAAAAAATTATACTTCATAATGTTACCAATAATTATTCCGTACAATGTACTGGGAAACTGGAAATTTTTTTTAAATTGTTGTGAAATTAGAGAAAAATTATTTTTGTTCGAAAATTCTTACAGGCTGAATTTTGATAGTATTGGCGAAACCAAATTTTTATAGTTCATTTTTATTTATGTTTAACCCTTTTAGAAGATTCAAAACTTTGCAATAAAAATTTCTTGGAGTCGTCCTATTCTAATTTTTTTCATATTTCTGTGTATGGGGATGCATAGGGCATCTTTTATTGCGGGGACATATTTATTTTTTATTATACCATTTTGGGGAATTTCTGTCACTTTGTTCACTTATTATTTATTTTTTTTATAGGAGACTATTTCAAGTTTTTATTTTATAAAAATATTTTTCTATGTTTGTAGTTTGGACATTTTTGGACGTGGAGATGCAGAATTGTTGATGTTTATTTTTGTTTGTCTTTATTTGAGTTCTAGAGAAAGGGGGAAATTTAATGTCTTATTTTGTTTTATACTTTAAAAAACTTTTACTTTTTAAATATATATTATATGTAAATGTGTTGTATGTAAATGGTAAAAACAGTTCTAAATATAACCAGTTCAGATTATTGCAAACCTGCCCCATTGAATATGTTGTGTTATCCAGGAAGGTCTTGGCTTTGAGTTCATCCAGGAGAACCTATTTGTGGATTGACAGCTGGCTATGTATGCCCCCTCTCACTAGCAGGACTGTCGACCATGAAGCTACTAAGCCCACTGAACTGATAAGCCCATAGTAAGACAGAAGAGACATCCATTTCCTGCTATACCATGGAGCACATTCACCATGGCAGGTGTGCGCTACGATAAAACATCCTCATACTTACCCCTTCACATCCGTTGGCTTTGTTACATAGCCTCACATCACAAAATATATACACTTGTGAGTATCCATTAAAAAGAAATGCACTGGTTTGGATTCTGGCCTCTGTAGCATTGCCATTCTCTAGGACTGTAGTCTGGACGTCACCATTTACTGCACAGCTATTAACACAAAGGACAATATTTAGGATCAATTCCAGGAATGATATCCATCCTACATACACATAGTATGGTATTAGATCATATCAGGTGAAAATAGTGGGGTTCCTGTTGGTCTAGATTCAGCTTTGGTTGAACAACCATGACATCATCCCTAAAGTCTACCGACCAATATAGGAACAAAGAAATGCTGAGAATAATTTGACTTACCCTCCACTTACAAACCCCAGATGAGTGGGGTCATTTGGGTCACTGGAAGGAGTCGCAAAACACTTTTCTACCCTTAAAGCAAACGAACTTCCATCCATATTGGGAGAAAACAGCCCCAAATAGATCATAGATTCAACATATACAACGTCATTCTCCTGTATTGGAGCAATACATTCTGGATCTGAATAAGCTGCCATGATGACCGTAAATGTTCCAGTACCATTTTGTGGGGTTAGAATATTTATGCTGTCAAAAAAAAATTAAATTAATTAATTAAAAAAGATTTAGTTTAGAATTAATTTCACTTTGAAATTATTTTTTATAATGTAAATGTGTCTTAGTTACAGTATATTAGAGTCACCATTATATTGGATTGTAGGGTAAAATATATCAGCCACATTCCTTCCAAAACATTCACTTTCAATTAGTGAGAAAAAGAGAGGAGGTCACAAGACACCTCTGGTATCAGTCATATGATGACTGGCCTTATGCACAAGACAGTGATGTTTTTTGACAGCAATTTTGCATCCGTTCCATTTTTGATGACCAAGTGTCAACTATTTTGCACTAGTTTTTAACTTTCAGTGAAAAAAAAACAAATGAATTTCATCGGTCTTTCTTTTTAAACCCAACCCACTGGTCCTTTTTTAACAGATGCAAAACTATAGTCAATCCAATTTGCATCACTTAAAAATTGATCCATTAATTTCTACGGGGTCCATGAAAACAGACAGAGTATGCTAAGTTTTTATTGGCTTAATGGCTTAAGACATGGTGTAGAATAATCTTAGTGCTCCTAGGACTATATATCTATAATACATAGTGTATGACACTATCAGGGCTCCTAGGACTATATATCTATAATACATAGTGTATGACACTGTCAGGGCTCCTAGGACTATATATCTATAATACATAGTGTATGACACTGTCAGGGCTCCTAGAACTATATATCTATAATACATAGTGTATGACACTGTCAGGGCTCCTAGAACTATATATCTATAATACATAGTGTATGACACTGTCAGGGCTCCTAGGACTATATATCTATAAAACATAGTGTATGACACTATCAGGGCTCCTAGGACTATATATCTATAATACATAGTGTATGACACTGTCAGGGCTTCTAGGACTATATATCTATAATACATAGAGTATGACACTGTCAGGACTCCTAGGACTATATATCTATAATACATAGTGTATGACACTGTCAGGACTCCTAGGACTATATATCTATAAAACAGTGTATGACACTGTCAGGGCTCCTAGGACTATATATCTATAAAACATAGTATATGACACTGTCAGGACTCCTAGGACTATATATCTATAATACATAGTGTATGACACTGTCAGGGCTCCTAGGATTATATATCTATAATACATAGTGTATGACACTGTCAGGGCTTCTAGGACTATATATTTATAAAACATAGTGTATGACACTGTCAGGACTCCTAGGACTATATATCTATAAAACATAGTGTATGACACTGTCAGGACTCCTAGGACTATATGTCTATAATACATAGCGTATGACACTGTCAGGTCTCCTAGGACTATATATCTATAATACATAGTGTATGACACTGTCAGGGCTTCTAGGACTATATATCTATAATACATAGAGTATGACACTGTCAGGACTCCTAGGACTATATATCTATAATACATAGTGTATGACACTGTCAGGACTCCTAGGACTATATATCTATAAAACAGTGTATGACACTGTCAGGGCTCCTAGGACTATATATCTATAAAACATAGTATATGACACTGTCAGGACTCCTAGGACTATATATCTATAATACATAGTGTATGACACTGTCAGGGCTCCTAGGATTATATTTCTATAATACATAGTGTATGACACTGTCAGGGCTTCTAGGACTATATATTTATAAAACATAGTGTATGACACTGTCAGGACTCCTAGGACTATATATCTATAATACATAGTGTATGACACTGTCAGGACTCCTAGGACTATATATCTATAAAACATAGTATATGACACTGTCAGGACTCCTAGGACTATATATCTATAATACATAGTGTATGACACTGTCAGGACTCCTAGGACTATATATCTATAAAACATAGTATAGAATACTCTTAGGACTCCTATCAACGGTAAGCAAACGATACATACTCATAGTTTACTCTTACACTGCACTGTCACTCACTTTTAGACATTAAACACTTAAAACACTCCTACAATTACCCATTTATTAGGGAAATGTGCACTTTCGTGTTTTTTAGACACACATGGAGGTAATATTTCAAAAAGCAATGGTTTTGATCAGTGGCGTAACTAAAGTCTTGTGGGCCCGGGTGCAAAATTTTGTCCAGGGCCCCCTTTCACCCTTCCTAAAGCGAATTCTTGATATTGGCGGTTACGGGTGCTGAAGCGATATCTCAGATACTTGAAAGGGGTACAGCTTTAATACCCATAACTACAGTTATCAAGAATATGGTGAGTGAGCAGCGCAGCACCTGGCATGTAAACAATACTGGGACAGTATTACGTGCTCCGCAGTGGTCCACACACAGTATTATGTGCTCCACAGTGGCCATCAAACAGTATTATATGCTCCACAGTGGCCCCCACTCAGAATTATTTGCTCACAGTGGCCTCCCACAGTATTATGTGCTTACCAGTGGCCCCCACACAGTATTATGTGCTCACAGTGCCCACCTCCCGAGAGCCTGAACCCTTCATTCCCCCCTCTTTCTCACACGCAGCCTGCACCCCCATTCCCTCCCCTTGCTCGCATGCAGCCTGCACCCTCTTGTCCCCCTCAGGCTCACATGTTCTCTTCTCTCCTCCTTCCATCAGTCTTTGCCCCCAGCAGCTTCCTGTGTAACACCACACTGTCCCGTACAATCCAGAATATCTCTGCCCACATGAGTCTGATCACATGGTCATGACGTCATCAAAAGTCATTTAGCCCACTAGGATTTAGCATCTACCGCAGGAAAAGCCCCAGAGCGGATGCTCAGTCCAGGACAGGTGAGTATAAGTATTTTTTTCATTTTTATACACCTCCCCTGGGCTGGCATTTAATGGAAAGGGGCTCTGTCAGCCCCCTTTCCATTAACAATATGGTGGTCCGGGGCCTCAGCCATTTCCAGCTGGCCGCGGGCCCCGAGCCCTGTACCCCGTATCCCTCTGGACCCGGATCGTTATACCACTGGTTTTGATGTTTCTAATTGCTTCAGGGGCTTATTGATATTTTGGAGACACATTTGTTGCTGTGAGCCACTTGAAAATTGATAAATATTTGGCTTTTTAAAAAAAAAATAAAAGCCATGAAAAATTGCCCTTTGATTGGAGTAAATGTAATATATATATATATACAGTATATGGGGCCTTTAATTGCCCCAACCCCCCCCCCCCCCCCCCCCCCCCCCCCCCCCCCCCCCCCCCCCCCCCCCCCCCCCCCCCCCCCCATATATATATATATATATATATATATATATATATATGTGTATTTTTTTTTAAACCATCAGTGGAAGCAGGGTAGAATTCAATCATTTTATATTTATAGCGAGGGTCTAAGAACATTGCCATCCAGTACTCATCCCTCTGCTTGATGCTAATAATACACTTTTTGCTGTGTAAGGCTAGGTTTACATCTGTGTTCGCGTTTCCATTCGGGGGGGTCCGCTTGGTGATCCCCTGTACAGAAATCTAATCCGCATAAAAAAGTGGTTACCTTAGGAAACCCGCGGACCCCATTATAGTCTATAGGGGTCCGTGTGGTTTCCACTCGGTTTCTGCCCGAAAAGGCGGGTGTTCCTGGCCAGCGTGGTCATTATCATCTTCTTCTTTAAATAGGTAATAGTCAGCCTCTTCCCCTGGCTGCTCCTGTGACATATCAAGGGCTCCTTCTGCATCTAAGGGAGAGGCTTCCTCCACTTCCCCCTCTTGCAGTCTAGGAGTCCAAGTTCCTCTAGCATAATGAACCTGACCTGGATGACATTGACTAAGAGGTGGAAATTGTTCCTCCTCTTCCATCCCTCTTTCCATGAGTGTAAGGGTTTCCTATAAGATATACAATAGAGGGATCACATTGCTCATTAGGCAGTCTTTCCTGCAGACATATGTGGTGGCTTCTTCAAAGGGCTTGAGAAGCTGGCACACTTCCCTCATGAGCCTCCAATGACGTATGTCAAAGTAATACATTGCCCTGTGGTCTGCTGCAAGCAATAATCATTCACCACCTTCTGCTGCTCACACAGATGCTCCAGCATGTTTAAGGTGAAGCTCCACTGAGTTGAAATGTTGCAGATAAGGCTGTGCAATGGCACACCGTTTTGTCGCCGCAAATCGAGCAGGGTGTTTTTTGCGACATAAGAATGGCTGAGACACAGAGGTTTTTCTGGCCATGAGATCACCTCTTTTCAGCCACCATACATGTTAATAAACCAACATACCACCAGATTAAGGACATGCACCATACAGGGACTATATGTTATTCATCCTAACTGCAGGACTGCAAAAATATTAGTGTGGTTGTTGCTGGCAGCGCTACCAGTTGGAGTTTTTGTAAGCTATTCCGTGGGATACCTGTTGCAGGATATAGTGAAGCAGCTCCTTCTCCGCTGTGTGACTCCTCTCATCCAGGTTCATTAATTGTAAAACCGCATGGCAGCACGCCACCTTACACTCATAAAAGAAGGGGGGAGGAGTGGAAATCTTGCCCTGGTGGACGCCTTGCCCTGGTGAAGATTGGTAGATAGGTTGGAAATGGCTCCCAGAGGAGGATTCAGAAGAGGTGGATGGGCCCTGCATGGTGTTGGAACTGGGCCTGCACAATCAAGGTGGGGCAAGCAACTGACCTTGCTACTTTTCTGTATTGTGGCCACTGCCATTCAGATCATTGACCTAGCCAAGTATAGTCCTTTTCCATAATTAGTGCTCCACGTGACGACAGTGGTGTGCACCTTTCCTCAGACTGATGTATCTAAAGAAAGGCCCACATGTCGATATACAGCAAGGAAATTTTTAACATAGAAATAATGGAAGCTAGGTAACCTCCATCAAGGTTGAGCGCATACAAATAGTTGTCGAAAAGCAGTGGAATCCACTAAGTGGTACGGCAGTGACTGCGCCACCAACAGCTTGGCCAGGTGTGTGTTAAGTTGCACAACTGCCCAATGACTGGGTGCTTATTGCTGTCTCCTGGCCACACATTCCCTTATGGATCACTGACATTGGTGTAGAAGAGGTGGAGGAGGAGAAACAGTTGGTGATGGTGATGATAATGATGACCATGTGCTAGTGCTACATGTAGATGTGACCTGCTTGCCAGTAAGATCATGCGAACAATGACCATGCCCTAGTGCTACGTCTATATGTGACCTGCCTGTCTGGAAGATCATGGGAAGAAGTAGGAGAACAGTCTTGCTCACTTCCTCTGCCAGTGCCACTGTCAAGTCTATTTTTCCAAATAAGAAAGTGATGCCTTTTCATGTGAGTACGTAGAGATGTCATTCTTACATTTGCTCCTGCATGGCCACGGCTACGTTTCTACTTGCAGATCTTTCACATTGCCATGCATTTATTGTTTGCTAATGTACAAAAAAATTTGAACACGAGAGATGACTAAGTGAAAATTGCTTCTGCCAGCTGCAGTGGAAACAAATCTGTCACTACTACCACCATCGCCACCATCCCCACCCTGAGAGGTTCCCCTAGGTCTGCCCCTGGCAAGATTTTTGGGTGTTGGACCTGCACAATAACTGGAATTACTATCACCATATGCACCACCCTCTTCATCTGATGTCACTCTGACCTGGTTGCCAGGTCCTATCCACAAGAGAAACATTATCATCAATGTCATCATCATCATCATCTTCCTTGCTTTTTTCTAACACATCATGACCATGCATACCCTCAGAATTCCCACCTTCAGATATCCCCCTAGCTCCCCTGCCAGAATGGCTACCAGTAGTAGTACCATACCCCCTGCCACTACTACATCCACCACCTACAGTCATCATGTCTTCCTCCTGTGCTTGCACAATATGCTCACTGTTCCCAAACAGCTCATCAAAAAGAGGAGGAAGAAGACTGCTCTGACTAGGAGAAATAGATTGCTCATCAGGTGACACATCAATATTAGGGATCTGTGTCAGTGAGGAATGTGAAGGAGACACGGTTGACAGTCAGGAAATACCATGCAGTAAATTACATGCTATATAGGAGTAGGAACACTCAAGATCACATCACTCTTGGATGCAATATCCTCCTATGAGATGAGCAAGCTAAATAATCAATACTAAAGTTCATTAACATTCTCAGGAAGTACAACAATCCTTTGGCTACTGGCAATGCCACCAAAACCAGAAGCAATGTTACTGTTGTCACCCACATTCTTATTGTTAGTAGTAGTAGTACTTGCATGAGTGTCCCCCCTCCTTTTGTCTGTCACCTGCCCTGTCTTTTCCACTCATTTTATTATTGCACAAGGGGCTTAATTTAAAAACCAAAATAAATATATTGAAACTGAGATTCTTTCTTCCATTAGTGAAGGATGCACTACTAATACCACAGCCACTTCTACTTCTACTTTATTATTGTGTGTGGCGTATACACCGTCGAGCAAAGGGGTAACAATGTGACCTTGTGACTTTCAGGCTCCAGATCTCTCCATCCACTACAGCTTGGAACGTGAGCCTGCCATCATGTTATAGACAATCCTCTTGGCTATCTCATACATAAATGTGACCTGTAACTATTTAGCATATGATCAGTTCTGCAGATTCTTCTCATGTTACTGTTACTGTTTTCCTCCTAAAAATCTAAATTTTAATTTTTATAAATTAAATTTTGTAAATCCACCTTTGGCTTTCAGCACTTCCTGAATCCTTCTGGGCATGTTCTCCATCAGATTCAAGCATGTCTCCAATGAATAGTGGTGCATACTGGTGACTCACTTGGGTATGAATACAGCTTTTTCTTCAACTCTACCCACAAGTGTTAGATTAGGTTGGGGTCTGGGGACTGTGGGGGCCAACCCTGCACCTCTACTTCATTGTCATTGAACCATTTCTTCGCTAATCTCGACGTATGCTTTGAGTCGTTGTGCTGCTGGAACACTATGTTGTCCTTTTCATGCCCATAGTACTCAAGGGTATAAAGTAACTCATCTTGTAGGATACTCACATATAGCTCAGCATTGAGACCACCATCGATCCTTGTGATGTTTTTGGCTGTGAAACAACCCCATATCATCAGGCTTGACAGTTCCTTTAATTTCTCAATCCGTTACCCCCCTTTTCCCTTGTTTCTTCCAGACCCATTTGCACCCATCAGAGCCCAGTCTATTGACTTTCATCCCATTGCTCCAAATCACCCGTAATCTTCTGTTGTTCACTTTTCTACAAACTTGAGCCAATGGTTCTTATGATGATATTGGAGTCGAGGCTTCTTCACCTTTTTCTGGACCACCATTCCAGACTTGTGTAACGTGCGTTGCACAGTGCATGCATGGATGTTGGTGAACTCACTATTATGAAGCATACGAGCCATATCCACTGCCTTGTTTGTCGCATCAGAACTTATAGACCTTGTGAAGAGACGGATTGTTGACTCGGATATTTTGACTGGACGTCCACCTTTTGGATTGTGACTAGATGGATGGACTTCATTTCATATTCTTCCCACTGTCCTGGCACTCACATGATGCAGTTTGGCAATTTTCTTGTCCGAGAGACCGCTATCGATGAGCTGGATGATGCTGTTTCTTTTTTCTTGGGAAATCTTCTTGATATGAACCAGTGACCTTTCACTTGGGAATCCTCCTAATAACACACTGAGCTATTAGAGAATGTAAGAACAGGTTGTATTTTGCAGTAGACAAGATGAAATAGATTTTTCCACCACCAGGAGCAAAACAGTAACAAAGCAGTTACATGAGAAGAATCTGCAGAACTGATCATATGCTAAATAGTTACAGGTCACATTTATGTATGAGATAGCCAAGAGGATTGTCTATAACATGATGGCAGGCTCACGTTCCAAGCTGTAGTGGATGGTGAGATCTGGAGCCGGAAAATCACAAGGTCAGAACATTGTTATCCTTTTGCTCGACAGTGTATCTAGAATTATATATGTGCACATAGTGCACTTGCGCATACAGAGAAAGGGTTAAAATATTCTGTCCAGATTTGCAATGCTAGAAAGAATGTGTTATGTGCATACAGAAGAGATGAAATCATTCTATAACAAGTACTGTCAGACAATATAGATTATTGCCTGTAAATGAAAGGGTTGACTGTCTGCTTTGCAGACTCACTGTCTGAACCTGTCCTGCATATCTATGTCTGTATATTCAATTCTATTCTAGCAGTACTAATCTGCCTGTGTATAATTATTGCTGATTCTCTAAGTCCTCCTATAACTAGTGTTTAGTTTTCTGACTTGTGCTGCCTATAGCCTAGCTAATATCTATGAGATGCATCGAGATTACACCATCGAGACTACACACAACCTTATATAGTGTATATGACATCAGCACTGTAAGCTCCACCTACCATCAGATTTTACTATCAGATTTTGCTATCACATAATGTGTGAGTCACTGCACACATGACACTATCTGATATGAATTCCTGGTGTAACTTGTGGCAGTGGACAAATTCTCGTAGCGTGGCCATTTTTGTTCATCTGAATAGAATCGCTATTTGCTCAGTTTCATTAAAAAACAAACAATTTAGAATATTCTGGATGAACCTGGATCATTACGAACTAATTCGCCCATTTCTACATGGGAATAGACACATTTAAATTGACGTGTGCTCAAAACGTCCGTGTGAATAAGCCCTTATTCAAAGTGAATAATGGCCGCATGCCGCGTGATGTCGGTTTTTTTAGTGGATGTCACACGGCAGCATTAAATTCAGTGACCGTTGTTTTGAAAGTCCATTTTAACAAAATGTCAAAATATAGGTCATATTCTACTTTTGTCCATTTTCACAGATCCCTCCATACACTTAAATATACTGTATGAGGGATCCATGAAAATGGGCGCCGCTCAGGTGCAAGACGACTGTGTAAATAAGCCTTTAGAATCCAACCCATGAGCAGATCCTTGTTTCAAGTGGAATCTATCAGGCATTGTTCTTAGATATTCTCAATGACATCATGTTTAGTGAGATACAACACAACAAAATCCAATGTATGATCACAAGTACCAGAAGACCCTGCATATACTGTACTTCATAGTAGGTTGGACATTCACATCTCACCTGATAGGTTTGGGAGAGAAGCTAAGGCTGGTCTGCATAGTCAGGTTGTATTCGCAGGTAAAGTTAAAGGCGATTGGATTTATGGTAGGGGACAGTCCAGGCTTTGGACTGATGTAGAGCGTGTTGGAGAAGTAGATTTTGGAATCAGTCTGTGTGAGCGAATACAATAAGTTATTGGCTTTATCGTGTCCTGTATGTTTTATGTACATTCTTAGGACCTTTTTGCTGGATATTTTACTATAGTAATGGTGTTTTCTATCAAAATTCTAAACTAAATCCTATTAATAATAAATATAAATAAAATAATAATAAAATATGTTCTTGATGTTGCACATATAGAAGTATATTATTGGGCCCTATGGATTTTATAGATCGTCACTCTGTGATCCATAGCACAGAATCTCTAGCAAACAGCGGTTCTTACCCTTTACATTTATTACATTCCAGCATGTTCTACTTCATTTTACATTCCTCATATTGAAACGAAAAAGGAAATGTCTGCATGAGACAAACCATGTAAGGGTAAGTTCACATGGGAGTTTTTTTCAGGTGGATTTTTGAGGCGGATTCCACCTTAACATCTGCCTCAATAAAGGTCTCCAAATTCTCCCTTTCATTTCTATTGGAGTCAGGAGCAGATTTTTTTCCTCTAGGTGGTATTTCTGCTACAGGAAAAAAAGAAGTGTCATGACCTATCTTCAAGCAGATTGCAAACCTCATTGAAATGAATGGGAGGCAGGAAACTGTTTTTTACAAAAACTGCCCCCCAAAAAATAATAAAAAAGCTGGGGCTTTGTTTCTGCCTCCTATTCATTGCTATGGGGTTTATGAGGTGAAATCCATTTTAAATCTGCCTACAAAAAACTCAGTCTGAACTTACCCTAAGGATGAAGCCACACAATGTTCCTGATGTGGACAGGGGCAGATTAAGGGGACCTTGGGCCCCAGGCTGTACAGAAAGCTCGGGCCTCCTCTTCACGTCAAAGATCCCTGTGACAGAATAATGTCCCATAGTGACCCCCATACAGTATAATGTCCCATACTGGCCCCCCCCCCCCCCCCCCCCCATATAGTATAATGTTCTATAGTATCCCCTCCATACAGTATAATGTCCCATACTGGCCCCCATACAATATAATGTCTCATAGAGGACCCTCCACCCAGTATAGTGTGCCATAATGGCACATACATAGAGTTGACCGAATAGGTTTCCAATATGAATTTTCCAAAAATTTTGCATTCAACTGAACACAAAATCTTTGAGATACACCACCCAGGAACTACTATTATCTCTTCAGACCCCAGAGTATAATAATTGGAGGCCGGGGGAGGTGAATAAACATAACAAACAGTGTTATTCACCTCCCCTGGGCACTGGTACAAGCTCTTTGGGCTTTTTCTGGGCTCTGATCCACGCACAGATGTAAGCATTATTACGTCAGTGTGACCCACAATAGCGCTAGCGGTTCTTCTGTGATAGCGGAACCACCACTGATAATATCAGCAGTGGTCCCGCTATTGTCTACATGTGGAGGCCATTTTAGTTCATCCGAGACAAATTTCAAGTTGTTCGGTTTCATTAAGAACTGAACAATTTTGAATATTTGGGTCGAATCCAGTTCATTACCAACCAATTCACTAATCTCTAGTTTTGGCTTACAATCAAATTGAATGCAAATCACTGACTAAAATGCTGACGTGTGAATAAGGCCTAAGAAGTGAAAGCATTGGCGGTCTAGGGACCGAGTGCAGATATAGCATTCTAGTACATCTGTGCGATACCAAACTAAAACAATTTAATTTAGAGTGAAATATTCCATGTAATAATAATAGTCATACCTTAGTAACAAGGTTTCCGCACCAATCTATGGCTGCTTTTACTTCAATACCTTCTACTTGAATATTGTCTATAGAGTCTGTATAAGGAAATGTGCACACAACTGAGTCATTAGTAAGGTGAAAGCTGCCGTAGTCGTATCCAAGTTGCTGCAGTTGACACCGACTTACAGAGACTATCATTAGGCCACCGTCACAATTCACTATCGGTTTCAAATCTGACGTCTCTGTACACAAACACAAAATGATGTTTTAGAGGTGAAAATTCTCACAACAGATTCTTACATTGGCAGTTGTGTTCTGGTCCTCAGTGAACAGACTTGGAGTTGTGTCTGAGATTGTCTGCTGCCTGGGACTCTCTCCATCATGTCGGCCATATCTTAAGTCATGTATGACTGCATAAAGTATATCAGCTCTTACAAAACAAGGGCTTATCCACAAGACTGAGGTGCAAAACGGCCATGAATAACATACATTTTTAATGTCCATTTTGACCCCAAGGGGCACCTGTTTTCATGGATCCCTTAAGTGAGTGTATGGAGGGATTTGTGAAAAAAGACAAAAATAGTTCAATTTTTCCATAGTTCCATTAAATAATTGGTCATATGAAAAGCCTTTATTCACATGCATTGAATTTAATGCAGTCATGTGATGGCCATTGAAAAAACGGCCATCACACAGATGATATTCACTGTCGTGAGAATATAGCTCAAGGGCTATAGTGAGAAACGACCGTCTGACCATTTTTGCAACATCCGTCACATGGCTGTTTTGAGAACACTTTGATTTGACAACTGTAAAAAAAACGGACATGCTCTATAGCTGTATTCACACGAATAATTTCCATGTGACATCTGTTTTTTTTTTTTAACGGACATCACACAAATTGAATTTATGTGACATTCTTTTGGGCTTCATTTTTATGGTGTTCCCTGTGCAGCCAAAATGACATTTTACCTATATTCTATGTTACGGTAGATTCCGGGGATACCAATTTCTCTTAGGTTTTAACCACTTAAAACTTTGCAAAAAAAAATAAAAATTTTCTTAGAGTCTCCATATTCTGACACCCGTAACCTTTTTTATATTTGTGTATTGGATGCATAGGGCGTCTTTATTTGCAGGGCCAGGTGTACATTTTAGTTATACCATTTTGGGGAATGTCGATTGCTTTGATCACTTTTTATTAAAAAATTTTTCAGAGGCAAAACAACGAAAAAAAGTGATTCGACACGTTTAATCTTTTTTTTCCTCTACAGGAAAAATATTTTATAAGTTTATAGATCGGTGTTTTTGGACACAGGGATACCTAATGTGTTAATGTGTATGTGTTTCACATTTTTTTACTTTTATATTTTATTTTAATTCTGTTTATTGCTTATTTAATTCTGTTTATTTATTTTTATTTATTTATTTATTTTTTTTACTTTTTTTAATACTGTAATTATAAGACCCCCTCAGAGTCTTGAACCCCAGGGGGTCTAATCACTAATGCAATGCATTAAAATGCTAATGAATTGCAACACACTGCAAAATATGGGCACTTATACAGTATTACAGGCAATAGGCTCCCGGTTGTTAAAGCAATAGATCGCCAGCCCTGGATCTCATTCTGGGGAACAGCGATCTTCCCTAAAATGGCACCTTGGTCAGCTTTGACCAAGGTGCAGGGGGACTTAATACCCACGGTCAGTATTTTACAACAAAGACCCAGTGGCAATGGCGGCCGGTCATATTTAACCGACTTATGCCGTAATAGTGCAACACATGTCGGGAAGGGGTTAAATTCAATGTATGTGAGTTAGGGCTATTCACATATCCTATTCACAGAATCAAGGAGATATAGTCCCCAAATTTTAACCAGTTATTCACAGAGCCTAAATTCGGAGACACTGATAAAATAAAACTTAGCCTTTAATAACAAATGACTAAAAATAATGAAAAAAAAAAACAAAACAATAATCAAGGAGAGAAAACAAAAATAGAAAAAAACTTGACACCGCAGTATCAAGCTATTCACATGCCCATTGTTTTGATGGTCCTTTGTAACAGACCGTCAAAATATAGATCATGTCCTATTTTGTCCCTTTTCACAGATCGATCCATACAGTCGAATATATGCGGGATGCATGAAAATAGATGTCCCTTGGCTGTGAAAAAAGGATGTTTTTTTATGGCCATTTTGCACCTTGGTCGTGTGAATGTAGTCTTATCCTATATTCACCCATGAAATTCAGACTGTGTGTTGGCCAGATTTAGTGGCCCAAACATCATGCCAGGATAGGGACTCCTAACATTATAGTTAGCTGTGCTACTAGGAGTCCCTGCCTTTCAGTGACATACTGTCCTATACTGTAATCCCTACAGGACAGTGTGTCGCAGGGACATCATAGGTAACTATACTGCTAGGAGTCCTTCTCCCGGCATGATGTTCAGGCCAGTAAATCCAGCTAATATGGACTGAGTTTAAAAGGTCATGTGAATATAGGGTTGCACTTTCTACAGCCTTCTCTTGTGACCTCCTATCATTATTTATTTAGCTTACAGCGCCATCATATTCCACAGCACTTTACAGATGTTGTCAATCACTGTCCCATATAGGGCTCACAATCTACATTCCCTATCAGTATGTCTTTGGAGTGAGGGAGGAAACCTAGGACTCCAGATTTCCATTATGACACAAGCAAGGATATTGGCGACAAAAATAATCAATATGTCAAGTTGAGTTGTCCCTGTCCCGATCCTCTCCATTCCTGCCCCAGACCTCTCTATTCACCACCCAGGCCCTCTCCACTCCTCAGCCATCTCCATTCCCAAGACTTCTCCCGTGCATCCCCCATACTCATTACCAAGACACATAAGACTGACCCCCACAGTCACAAGCTTCAAGAAGGCCCTGAAGACTCACCTATTCAGGAAGGCCTACAACCTCCAATAACACTACTGTCACCACACCGCCATCTGTACAACCTCCAATAACACTACTGTCACCACACCGCCATCTGTACAACCTCCAATAACACTACTGTCACCACACCGCCATCTGTACAGCCTCCAATAACACTACTGTCACCACACCGCCATCTGTACAACCTCCAATAACACTACTGTCACCACACCACCATCTGTACAGCCTCTACCCCCTCCTTCTGTCTGTATCCCTCTTCCCTCATAGATTGTAAGCCCTTGCGGGCAGGGCCCTCTATCCCTCTGTGCCAGTGATCACTGCTAGTATTATCTGTTTTGTATATCTTCTGTACTGTATGTGAATCCTCAAATGTAAAGCAGCATGGCATTAATATAATAATGTACAGAGCACCATGGGATTAATATAATAATGTACAGAGCACCATGGAATTAATATAATAAGGTACAGAGCACCATGGAAGTAATATAATAATGTACAGAGCACCATGGCATTAATATAATAATGTACAGAGCACCATGGGATTAATATAATTATCTACAGCACCATGGGATTAATATAATAATGTACAGAGCACCATGGGATTAATATAATAATGTACAGAGCACCATGGAAGTAATATAATAATGTACAGAGCACCATGGGATTAATATAATAATGTACAGAGCACCATGGGATTAGTATAATAATGTACAGAGCACCATGGAAGTAATATAATAATGTACAGAGCACCATGGGATTAATATAATAATGTACAGAGCACCATGGGAGTAATATAATAATGTACAGAGCACCATGGGATTAATATAATAATGTACAGAGCACCATGGGATTAATATAATAATGTACAGAGCACCATGGGATTAATATAATAATGTACAGAGCACCATGGGATGAATATAATAATGTACAGAGCACCATAGAAGTAATATAATAATGTACAGAGCACCATGGGATTAATATAATAATGTACAGAGCACCATGGAATTAATATAATAATGTACAGAGCACCATGGGAGTAATATAATAATGTACAGCACCATGGGATTAATATAATAATGTACAGCACCATGGGATTAATATAATAATGTACAGAGCACCATGGAATTACTATAATAATGTACAGAGTAACATGGAATTAATATAATAATGTACAGAGCACCATGGAATTAATATAATAATGTACAGAGCACCATGGAATTACTATAATAATGTACAGAGTAACATGGAATGAATATAATAATGTACAGAGCACCATGGAAGTAATATAATAATGTACAGAGTAACATGGAATGAATATAATAATGTACAGAGCACCATGGAATTAATATAATAAGGTATAGAGCACCATGGAAGTAATATAATAATGTACAGAGCACCATGGGATTAATATAATAATGTACAGAGCACCATGGGATTAATATAATAATGTACAGAGCACCATAGGATAAATATAATAATGTACAGCACCATGGAATTAATATAATAATGTACAGCACCATGGAATTAATATAATAATGTACAGAGCACCATGGGATTAATATAATAATGTACAACACCATGGGATTAAATAATAATGTACAGAGCACCATGGGATTAATATAATAATGTACAGAGCACCATGGGATTAATATAATAATGTACAGCAACATGGAAGTAATATAATAATGTACAGAGCACCATGGGATTAATATAATAATGTACAGCACCATGGAATTAATATAATAATGTACAGAGCACCATAGAAGTAATATAATAATGTACAGAGCACCATGGAATTAATATAATAATGTACAGCACCATGGGATTAATATAATAATGTACAGAGCACCATAGAAGTAATATAATAATGTACAGCACCATGGGATTAATATAATAATGTACAGAGCACCATAGAAGTAATATAATAATGTACAGAGCACCATGGAAGTAATATAATAATGTACAGCACCATGGGATTAATATAATATACAACACCATGGAATTAATGGTGCTATATAAATAAATAATGATAATAATAATTCCCCAATTGGTCCTCTCCACTCCCTGCCCTGGCCCTCTCCATTCTCAGCCCGGCCCTCTCGACTTTGCCTGGTCATCTCCAGTCCCTCCCTCTCTACTCTCCCCGCCTGGCTCTCTCCATTCCCCTGTCCTCTCCACTCCCCGCCTGGTCGTATTCACTTCCCTCCCCTGCTCTCTCTGCTCCCCTGTCCTCTACACTCCCTGCCTGGCCCACTCCACTCATCGCCATCTCCACTCCCTACCCTGGCCCTCTCCACTCCGCACTTGGTCCTCTCCACTCCCCGCCCCTGTCCTCTACATTTCCTACCTGGTCCTCTCCACTCCCTGCTGATTGCTTTGTGCTGTACACAATGAACTTTGTTTTAATTCATTAAAATACATGAAAGCCAAGGTAGAGCAATGACTAATAAAATGTACGTATTACTACTTACTTATTCCCTCATATACGGTGCTATTACAAACACAAGTTGCAGCTTCATTTACAACGTCACAAAACTCATCACTTCCACAACTCGGATGACAGAATGGAGTTTCTGCAACAGAAAAACAGCGATGAATCTACAGAGAACAATCCAATATGGCGGGGCCGCTATTGTACAACAGTCCCACTTACCTGTGCAGCACTGTAAGCTACTATCCCAGTACCAGCCTACAGAGTTGGTACAACATGAGTTGTCTTCCATTGGGCATTGACTAGTACTAGGGACACAGTTAGTAATGCCATCAGCACAGAGGCATCCATTATCAAACGTGCAAGACCCTGCACAGGAAGCATCACTGCACAGAATAGGATCAGAGCCGCCTGCAGAAACAAAGCAGAAATCATACAGGGAACAGAAAACATCTTTACATGGTCGGTAACTTTCATTTAATAGAGTTTGTGATTCTGGACCAAAATGAGATATTTTACATAAAGATGTTGCTGTTTTCTGCCTGAAAAATCTCTCACCACTAGGTGTCTCCCTTCCTGCAAATTTGACCACTCCCTGGGAAGTTCAGTCTTTAGAGACCAGCAGGATCTGCACAACTTTTCCAGCCTATACACTGCACAGAGAGGAGTCTGCAGCTTCTCAAGGCTTACAATGAGTGTGAGGAGAGTTTATCTAACTCTATAGTTAAGTTTACAATGGAGAGGTTTAAATCAGGCCTCAGCTTTTTCAGGTGTTACAAGTAGAGGCTAACTCTGCCTCTTCTATGTACAGCCCTAACCTGCCTGTTTTGCTGTGGATACAACAGGTGGTGCCTCATACTAGGCAGGAGGCAACTGGATCCACTGCACAACTGATTTAAACCACTCCATTCTAGCATCTACCCTATTTCTATATACCTCTGACTAGCTGCTTCAGTTATTGCTGATGGGATGTTAGTCATAGACAATAAGCAGATTTCCTTATTGTGCTCAGATTTCTGGTGTCAGGCGTCTTTTTAACTGCATCATAACATCTATCTACAGTCCAGTGTCCCCGGATCTCTTATATTATTTTTGGGGCTTTTCTCAGCTACTAGTTTTCTATTTTGCAGTTACTCCTGGCAGAATTACATGTAAAGTAACCAGTAATAGTAGTAATGGATATGGGAGGGGCAGACTGCTCCTAATTGTACATGCCCTGCCTCAGAGACAAATGTAAAATGTGCTGCAGCCATAATGTGATTATTAGAAGCATAAAAACTGAGAGGACACCATGTATGAAGACTTGTACAGTCATAGACAGGAAGACATCATTGGAAGCATCATCACATTGTTACATAATGGACACTGAGCTGAGACTTTGACAATGAATTAGAAACAACAAATGATCTAACAATGAATAATGATATATTTGCTGTATATGTAGTCCGTCTGTAAGTGCGGCTGATAAGCAGTAATAGACAAGCTCGTGCAATGCTCTCTGGTGCCCCCTCCCCACAATCCTCCAATAATTCACAAAGTCAAATTACAGTAACCAAAAGGGTCCACATAAAGAGGAAGGAATCAGTCCCACCCCAGTCCTGATCTGCTGTAAGTATACAAGTAATAACATACCATACTACACATATACATGGGGATAGCAATAGAGTGGACTGTAAGGAGGACTTGTCAGCTCTCTGTGGTTTTCAGATTATAAGAAAAAATAAGCATTCTAGGGTATATAAAGATGGTTATTAGCTAAAAGTCTGGTCCTATTGCACACACAGCACTTTACATACTCACATGCTACATACACACACAGAAAGCCCTGCTGCACACAGGACATATACACAAACAGCTCTGCTGCACATATACACAAACAGCTCTGCTGCACACAGTATTTACACACACAGAAAGCCTTGCTCTGCACAGTACAAATAAACACAAAGCTATGCTGCACACAGTACATATACACACACAAAGCTCTGCTGCACACAGTACATATACACACACAAAGCTCTGCTGCACACAGTACATATACACACAAAGCTCTGCTGCACACAGTACATATACACACACAAAGCCCTGCTGCACACAGTACATATACACAAACAGCTCTGCTGCACACAGTATTTACACACTCACACTATCTACACACACAAAGCCTTGCTCCGCACAGTACAAATACACACACAGCTCTGCTGCACACAGTACATATATACACAGCTCTGCTGCACACAGTACATATACACACACAGCTCTTCTGTACATATACACAAACAGCTCTGCTGCACACAGTATTTACACACTCACACTATCTACACACACACAAAGTCTTTTCCGCACAGTGCACATATACACAAACATCTCTGTTGCTTACACTTCTGCACAAACACAACTATACTTTTACACAAATAACAGGATCCATCAATACAAAACACTTCCTAATATGTATCCTGCTTAATTTCAGAACTGTTTTTCTGATTTATTTCCAGTTCATTAACCACAGCTGTGATGTTTCGTTTATAAACTCACTACCCCTCCCTGTGAGCAGTGCAGCCAGGAAACGTAACGTCACAGCAGCACATGATCTTGGATGTGAGAGTGATTTATTACCTGTGATTTCATTGTAGGGCAGAGTACAGAAGGGATGAGCACACAGAGAGTGAGAGCAGGCAGATGAACTACATGGGAAATGTAGTTCATCCGCAGATTCACTGCATATAAATAACAGTGAAACAAGGGGCAGCAAGTAAAATAAAGCCAAGCAAAGGCTGCACAAGGGAACAGTGAGGATTCATGACTGCTGGGGATGTATTTGCAGATATTTTTTGGAAGCTGGAAAACCCCTTTAATGATATCCCGGCACACAGTAAAGATCATGGACCAATAAAAATTCCATTAATTCCTATTTAACTACTGGCAGTGAGTCCAGACTCCTCCCATACATGTCACAGGTCATAAGCTTGTGACATCATGAAAGTCCTAGACTTGTCATCTGGCAGCAGCAAAATGAAATGAAAAGTCTGAAGCATAGCTGTATAATGACCCATTGTGACCCCATACACAATAAAATGACCCCCTTTTGTCCCAAAACACAATAAAATAGCCCATTTTGCCCAAAACACCATATAATGGCCCCTTTTTGCTTCCACATGCCATATAATAGTCTCCTTTTGATCCAAACACAGTATAATGGCCCCATTTTTGCCCAAAATGGCCTCCTTATCCCTCAGAATATAACATTAGACCCCTTCCACACAGTTTAGTGGCCCACTTTTTCCCCACACAGTTTAATACCTCCCTTTTGCACCTTCCCCCCACAGTATAATGGACCTGCCTGCATGGCGGAGGAGGACGACACTCTCACACAGTCCTCTCTATCCAGTCCCTTCTCCTCCCCAGTCCTGCACTGACAGATCACTGTACAGACACACAACTCTCTCAGAGATCAGGTAAAGCACTTTGTCCATGCTCCTCCCAACCATTAAGGAATTGGGGGATCTGACACTGCCAAAACCTCCTGACGTCACACTATAAGACACAGGCACATTTTAGCAGGATATTTCTCTGCTAATAAGTAAATATGAGAAAAACTCTGAAGATTTGTTTTGGGGTCAAGTGGTTCGGTCCAGAGATTAGTTTGAGCTGGACTTTTTTGTCACGAGCTGGAAGTGTTATCATTATACTCTGAGGTCATGTCAGACCCTAAAATATAATAAGTGGAAGTGTGATGAAAAATACGAGAATGTTCCTTATGAAATAAAAGTTCTGGAGCATTATTTTGTAGAACTCTGTGTAGAGCCAAAACTCTGGTGCTCCTTCTGGAACAATGGCATGGAGGCAGGGGAGACAATTGCTGGGGGCCTGGTAAGAGAGGAGACCCAGGGAGGGAAGGGGGCTCCAAGGTCCTTCTCAAAGCACTTTGATCTCTATTGAAGTCTGACAGTCCAAGAATCTTAAATTCTTCCGCCCTAATATTTTTTATCGAGATTTATGATACGGATTGTCAGACATGCCCTCCCCCACACACACCCTTCAGGGACATCCTTAACCCTTAAATTAAAAGGCAGCAGTAGGTCAGTATATAGTTAAACTGAAAGGGTTACTGCCTGTCAGCAAGACTAAAACTCAACATTTATTCATACTTTTAAAACATCTATAGATGACCAACACAGTATAACATTATACCTCATATATCAAGGTTATCTGAAACATTAAACCACCAAGTGAATACAAAGATGTGTGGATCTTACCAGTAACCTCACGGGGTCTTCAGATTTGCTGCCAGTTCCATCTCCGTTCCATTCCATACACATGCAGTTTGGGTGTTTCTCAGAGATCCAGAGCTTCATATAAAATATCCAAGAGTTCTATATGGTTCTTACCCTGGTATACCCTACATACTCCCTGTCACCCAGACTCCTGCCCTGACAGACCCAAATCTTTTCCTTGTTCCCTACACGTTTCACAGTACATAGTTACTGCCTATCAGGAGACTGAGCAATGAGTGCAGGGTTCTATACTACTCCAGTCATCTAACAATCCACAATGGTGGATCTATATAGCAGACGGCTCACAGCGGTGAAATCTATCCCCTCTAAATAGTGTCATAGAGTAAGAGAGTGCGAGGCAGAAGAATTATTACAGCACTTATCAATATGGACGCCATAAGGCCGTGCAAACATCCAACACTCTGCACACATTACTAGCAAGCAGGTAAGTATGAAAATGACTTACTGTAGCAAGCTGCCCCTGTAAAGGAAGTAAAGAATAAGATATATAAGTGACAAGGAGCACATATAGAATATAGTCAGCTCAAATGATAGAAAACATTTCTGCCTGTGCTCAATAAAACACCAATAAAACATTGACAGATTGTGGAGTTTGACAGTTTTGATGTTACATTTTACTGGTTTTGTTTCAATAACTAGTTATTATTAATCTTATCCAGTCTTATAAATTCTGCTGACATTGAAGGGCCCAGATTAATAATGTGTTACCCCTCAGTCTTGTAGTGTTTATAGCATTATATACCCCCATCATGGCTTCCACTAAAAGAAGGGGACATGAGTAGGGATACTGGGACCACGATTGGGACAGCGTCATATGGTCAGTGTGTGGTCAGTCTTTTGCATCAGATATACAAATCTATGGTATTGTCGTACCATACTACAGCTTGGCCACTAGTCTGTAAACCTGGCTGCCATACAGAGGGGCAGGAAAATCTCTGATATCACATACAATGGATTTCTAGGATCTGCCCCAAATCTGGTTGTATCATAAAGAAGCTCTCTTAGGTCGGTGCTACAATATGTCACCAGGAAGGAAAACTTTTACATTCAAAACATCAAAATCTGCTTTATACCAAATCCCGTAAAGAAATAATAAAGTGGAGAGATGAAGGAATTAAAGACAAATAGATGGAAATAAATCCCCTGACAATGGTGTCGTCTTCAGTATCAGATGTTACCTGCGTACTTGAACAGAGCGCACAAGGCAAGCAAAAGAAGAGATTTCATGTCTTCCGTTGTCTTCGCCTCTTCTTCAGGACACTGCAGTGCTAACAAGTGTGAGGCAGAGACTTGGTGTTACTTTCATTGGAGATTTACACCTAAGGGGGTAGGAACTAAGCTGGAGCCAAACACACATGAGATGCAATATGACAGTGACGTAAAGACTAGAGGTGTGTCCATGTAACCTGGGGGGGCACTAGCTTGGGGTGTCTATGGATAACTACATTCTGCTTTACAGTGTTGACATTTAACAGCCATGTATGTCAGGAATGTACAGATGTAATAGATTCTGACTATGAAGGTGAGCTCTGCCCTGCCTTACCCCTAAGGTTACATGACATGATGTGTTCTTGACGCTTAGGATGAAATTATATGGTCTCTTTACATAACTATCTCTTGTACTAAGTTTATATTTAAAACTTTTTAACCTGCATAATGTTTTAGTACAGGAGCAAAAGATGAAAGTGACTCTATGTAATAATGAATAATATATATCAAAGTGACAATATAGGCGCATCTCAATAAATGAGAATATCTGTGAAACGTTCCTTCATCTCAGTGATTCAGTAATACAATCCATAATCAGCGTCTTCCATGATTGTGTGTCCTACTGAACCAGACTGAGGAAACCTTGGCAGGTGACGCTGAATTTACAAGACTGAACTGAACTTACAAGATTCTCATTTTCTTAGATTTGGGTTTTCATTCCCTGTAATCCATAATCAACATTTACAGAAATAAAACACCTGGAATAGAAGACTCTGTGTGTAAAGAATCTAGAAAATATAGGAGGTCACTTTATTAATGGAATTACTGAAAGAAATAAACGTTTCCCAGATATTCTCATTTATTGAGATTCTCCTGTATGTGAAAAACAACCACATACAGATGAGTTGTACACACTTAGTTTAGAGTAGGGCTAGGGTAAAGGATAGACAGCTCATTAGTATTCACAGCGCAGTGACATCACCTCAGTGCAGTGAATATTAATGAGGAGGTTGTTGGGAGATCCTCCAGAAATTTACAATTTCATTTTATTCCTTTTTTTTCATTAGGTGTTAGCCGGGATTTGAACCCAGGAAACAGAAGATGCCAGGCTGTTACTCTACTGACTACTGACAAATTAACCTTTTAGCTGAACTGAAATGAACTGTAAATGAGTTATCCTTACACCATCCCTTACACAACATCCTCCATTAACCCCTTCCCACCACAGACATTTTTTGATTCCCCGTCTTCTAAACCAATTAACTTCTATATTTTTCCATTCACAGAGCCACATGAGGGGTTAATGTTTGCAGGACAAAATGTTCCATTTATTATTCTATACATTGTACTGGGAAGCTGGAAAAAAAATTCACAATGGAATTGGAGAAAAATTGCATTTGTGCGACTTTCTTATGGGCTTCGTTTTTATTGCGTTCACTCTGCAGCCAAAATGACATGTCACCTGTATACTATGGGTAAGTATGATTCCGGGGATGCCAAATTGATATAGTTTTATATATGTTTTAACCCCTTTAAAAAAAAAAAAATTTAAAACATTGTAAATAAAATTTTTCTTAGAGTCGCCATATTCTGACACACGTAACTTTTTATATTTCCGTGTACGGGGGGGATACATAGGGCGTCTTTTTTTTGTGGGTCCAAATGTCCTTTTTAGTTCTACCATGTCTATTGCTTTGATCATTTTTTATAAAAATTTTTATGAGGTGTAAAAAAGGGGGTTCAGCTCGTTTGATTTTTTTTGCCTGCTACGGCGTTCATCATACAAGAAAAAATTAAAGTTTGTTGACCGGGTGTTTTTAGATACAGGGATCCCTAATGTGTTTGTGTTTGATAGTATTTCTGTACTTTTATATGTATTCTAGTGAAAGGAGGGGTGATTCAAATTTTTAATTATTTTTTTTTAACTGTAATTATTAGGCCCCCAGTCTTGAACCCCAGACGGTCTGATCAGTAATGCACTGCAAATTACCAGCACCTCAATTTCCGGCTACATAGAGCAGCCTGCAATATAAATCAATGAGAAACCAACCTTCAATAGGCTCCTGGTTGTCATGGCAATGAATCACCAGCCCCGAAACTTGTTCCGGGTGGCAGAGAACTTCCCCAAAATGCGGCGCCCATGACAAAGTAAGAGGGAAGTCATGTAAGAACAATGGCCTTACTTACTGGTATTAATATGCAAAATTTCCCGTGTCCTTGTCACCCTTTCTTTTTTTTGATCCTCCCCCGGAACAGCAGTTGAGATCCGGGAGCCCCCTCCATCTGTTATATGGATCTGTTATATTGTGGTGCCTCAATTCATAAATATCTTTTGGGATTAAGGATATGTCTTATCAAACCAAGAAAGACAGAAACATAATGCCTGGCAGGTCTATGAAGTCTCACCGCTTCACAGTATCCCATTTATTTTAAAGTAATAGGTCTCACAATGTGTGACTAAGTTTCATCCAATCATAATTGTAGACTTTTCAATGTATAGCTAAGTGTCAGTCAATCAGAATTGTGATGTTATATAAAGGATACTAAGCAATATTTCATATCTGTATAGATAAATCTTAATTGGTCCCTAAGACAAATATAAAACCACTAAATCTGAGACATAATGACAGTATTACAAAGTCTAATAGATACCTCAAATGGTTTTCTATCTGTCTAAATCAGAACACCAGAATAGTCTGCAATACCATCCAGTGTAATTGTATCAACTGTCCCACTATTGTGGCGTCTTCAGGGGTATGGGGCGTAATATTTATCAGACTTATATAACTTCCTATGTCCCTCCCCACAGAGGGCTTCACAAACAACAGCCAGTCAGCTAACTATGAATATGATAGAGGGATTGTTCAAATCAAAATGAATAAAGACCCAATGGCAAGTCGCATTCGAGCAGACGCTAACCATAGACATAATGATGTATCAAAAGGCCAACAATGATGTCTAATCCAGGCACGGACAGATGACTTCGCATGTGCCCTTAGCGTCTTCATGACACAGTCAAGTAAGAGAAAGTTCTACTGCGCATGCACAGCTCTCCATATAATGCTACAGTCGCAGTGGTCAAAATGATAAACTGCACACGCTCAGGGACTTCGTTTTCTGAGAGGCCAGTGCTGCAATGTATTTACAATGGAGTTTATGATATATACAGTATATCGGATTACAAGCTAAGTCCCGCGGGGATCAACTGCGCATTCTCGGGAACTTAGTCACTTGACAGACATAGAGAGCAAGACCACCTAGGGATTTAGCCCACCATCCTGGGGCTGATAATTCTGTGTATCTGCAATGGGAACCACTGTTTATATACAGTCATATGAAAAAGTTTGGGCACCCCTATTAATCTTAATCATTTTTAGTTCTAAATATTTGGGTGTTTGCAACAGCCATTTCAATTTGATATATCTAATAACTGATGGACACAGTAATATTTCAGGATTGAAATGAGGTTTATTGTACTAACAGAAAATGTGCAATATGCATTAAACCAAAATTTGACCGGTGCAAAAATTTGGGTACCCTTATCATTTTATTGATTTGAATACTCCTAACTACTTTTTACTGACTTACTGAAGCACAAAATTGGTTTTGTAACCTCACTGAGCTTTGAACTTCATAGCCAGGTGTATCCAATCATGAGAAAAGGTATTTAAGGTGGCCAATTGCAAGTTGTTCTCCTATTTGAATCTCCTCTGAAGAGTGGCATCATGGGCTCCTCAAAACAACTCTCAAATGATCTGAAAACAAAGATTGTTCAACATAGTTGTTCAGGGGAAGGATACAAAAAGTTGTCTCAGAGATTTAACCTGTCAGTTTCCACTGTGAGGAACATAGTAAGGAAATGGAAGACCACAGGGACAGTTCTTGTTAAGCCCAGAAGTGGCAGGCCAAGAAAAATATCAGAAAGGCAGAGAAGAAGAATGGTGAGAACAGTCAAGGACAATCCACAGACCACCTCCAAAGAGCTGCAGCATCATCTTGCTGCAGATGGTGTCACTGTGCATCGGTCAACAATACAGCACACTTTGCACAAGGAGAAGCTGTATGGGAGAGTGATGCCAAAGAAGCCGTTTCTGAAAGCACGCCACAAACAGAGTCGCCTGAGGTATGCAAAAGCACATTTGGACAAGCCAGCTTCATTTTGGAAGAAGGTCCTGTGGACTGATGAAACAAAGATTGAGTTGTTTGGTCATACAAAAAGGCGTTATGCATGGCGTCAAAAAAACACAGCATTCCAAGAAAAACACTTGCTACCCACTGTAAAATTTGGTGGAGGTTCCATCATGCTTTGGGGCTGTGTGGCCAATGCCGGCACCGGGAATCTTGTTAAAGTTGAGGGTCGCATGGATTCAACTCAGTATCAGCAGATTCTTGAGAATAATGTACAAGAATCAGTGACGAATTTGAAGTTACGCCGGGGATGGATATTTCAGCAAGACAATGATCCAAATCTACTCAGGCATTCATGCAGAGGAACAATTACAATGTTCTGGAATGGCCATCCCAGTCCCCAGACCTGAATATCATTGAACATCTGTGGGATAATTTGAAGCGGGCTGTCCATGCTCGGCGACCATCAAACTTAACTGAACTGGAATTGTTTTGTAAAGAGGAATGGTCAAAAATACCTTCATCCAGGATCCAGGAACTGATTAAAAGCTACAGGAAGCGACTAGAGGCTGTTATTTTTGCAAAAGGTGGATCTACTAAATATTAATGTCACTTTTCTGTTGAGGTGCCCATACTTTTGCACCGGGTCAAATTTTGGTTTAATGCATATTGCACATTTTCTGTTAGTACAATAAACCTCATTTCAATCCTGAAATATTACTGTGTCCATCAGTTATTAGATATATCAAATTGAAATGGCTGTTGCAAACACCCAAATATTTAGAACTAAAAATGATTAAGATTAATAGGGGTGCCCAAACTTTTTCATATGACTGTATATAAACAGTGGTTCCCATTGCAGATACACAGAATTATCAGCCCCAGGATGGTGGGCTAAATCCCTAGGTGGTCTTGCTCTCTATGTCTGTCAAGTGACTAAGTTCCCGAGAATGCGCAGTTGATCCCCGCGGGACTTAGCTTGTAATCCGATATACTGTATATATCATAAACTCCATTGCAAATACATCGCAGCACTGGCCTCTCAGAAAACGAAGTCCCTGAGCGTGTGCAGTTTATCATTTTGACCACTGCGACTGTAGCATTATATGGAGAGCTGTGCATGCGCAAAAGCAGGAAACACATGCGCAGTAGAACTTTCTCTTACTTGACTGTGTCATGAAGACGCTAAGGGCACATGCGAAGTCGTCTGTCCGTGCCTGGATTAGACATCATTGTTGGCCTTTTGATACATCATTATGTCTATGGTTAGTGTCTGCTCGAATGCAACTTGCCATTGGGTCTTTATTCTGTCATTTTGATTTGAACAATCCCTCTATCATATTCATAGTTAGCTGACTGGCTGTTGTTTGTGAAGCCCTCTGTGGGGAGGGACATAGGAAGTTATATAAGTCTGATAAATATTACGCCCCATAGCCCTGAAGACGCCACAATAGTGGTGAAATATGTTGTGGGGGGGTCTTGAATTTGTATTTTTTTTCAGCTTCTGATACAGTTAATACAATTACACTGGATGGTATTGCAGACTATTCTGGTGTTCTGATTTAGACAGATAGAAAACCATTCAAGGTATCTATTAGACTTTGTAATACTGTCATTATGTCTCAGATTTAATGGTTTTATATTTGTCTTAGGGACCAATTAAGATTTATCTATACAGATATGAAATATTGTTTAGTATCCTTTATATAACATCACAATTCTGATTGGCTGACACTTAGCTATACATTGAAAAGTCTACAATTATGATTGGATGAAACTTAGTCACACATTGTGAGACCTATTACTTTAAAATAAATGGGATACTGTGAAGCGGTGAGACTTCATAGACCTGCCAGGCATTATGTTTCTGTCTTTCTTGGTCTGATAAGACATATCCTTAATCCCAAAAGGTATTTATAAATTGAGGCATCACAAACAAAAAAGTGAGATCTCTGGAAAATGAGATATTACTATAACAGATGGAGGGGGCTCCCGGGTCTCAACTGATGTTCAGAGGGCGGATCAAAAAAAAAGGGTGACAAGGACATTGGGAATTTTGCATATTAATACCCGTAAGTAAGACCATTGTTCTTACATGCCTTCCCTCTGTCTTTATCATGGGTGCCGCCATTTTGGGAAGGATCACTGCCACCCGGAATAAGATTGAGGACTGGAGATTCATTGATTTGGTTTCTCATTGATTTGTATTGCAGGCTGCTCTAAGTGCTGGTAATTTGCAGTGCATTAGTGATTAGACTTGGGGCCTAATAATTACAGTTAAAAAAAATAAAAGTAAAAAAAATAAAATAAAAAGAATTAAAAATTCAAATCACCCCCCTTTCCCTAGAACACATATGAAAGTACTAAAATACTGTGAAACACAAACACATTAGGGATCCCTGTAACAAATACAAAACTTTACAAAAAAATTTTTTATGAGGTATAAAAAAGGGGGTTCGGCTCTTTTGATTTTTTTTGCCTGCTACGGTGTTCATCATATGGGAAAAATATTTTTATAGGTTTGTAGACCGGGTATTTTCAGATACAGGGATCCCTAATGTGTTTGTGTTTCACAGTATTTTAGTACTTTCATGTGTGTTCTAGGGAAAGGGGGGTGATTTTAATTTTTAATTCTTTTTATTTTATTTTTTTTACTTTTATTTTTTATTTTTTTAACTGTAATTATTAGGCCCCAAGTCTTGAACCCCAGAGAGTCTAATCACTAATGCACTGCAAATTACCAGCACTTAGAGCAGCCTGCAATACAAATCAATGAGAAACCAAATCAATGAATCTCCAGTCCTCAATCTTCTTCCGGGTGGCAGTGATCCTTCCCAAAATGGCGGCACCCATGATAAAGACAGAGGGAAGGCATGTAAGAACAATGGTCTTACTTACGGGTATTAATATGCAAAATTCCCAATGTCCTTGTCACCCTTTTTTTTTTGATCCGCCCTCTGAACATCAGTTGAGACCCGGGAGCCCCCTCCATCTGTTATAGTAATATCTCATTTTCCAGAGATCTCACTTTTTTGTTTGTGATGCCTCAATTTATAAATACCTTTTGGGATTAAGGATATGTCTTATCAGACCAAGAAAGACAGAAACATAATGCCTGGCAGGTCTATGAAGTCTCACCGCTTCACAGTATCTCATTTATTTTAAAGTAATAGGTCTCACAATGTGTGACTAAGTTTCATCCAATCATAATTGTAGACTTTTCAATGTATAGCTAAGTGTCAGCCAATCAGAATTGTGATGTTATATAAAGGATACTAAACAATATTTCATATCTGTATAGATAAATCTTAATTGGTCCCTAAGACAAATATAAAACCATTAAATCTGAGACATAATGACAGTATTACAAAATCTAATAGATACCTTGAATGGTTTTCTGTCTGTCTAAATCAGAACACCAGAATAGTCTGCAATACCATCCAGTGTAATTGTATTAACTGTCCCAGAAGCTGAAAAAAAAATACAAATTCAAGACCCCCCACAACATATTTCACCACTATTGTGGCGTCTTCAGGGCTATGGGGCGTAATATTTATCAGACTTATATAACTTGTCCCTCCCCACAGAGGGCTTCACAAACAACAGCCAGTCAGCTAACTATGAATATGATGGAGGGATTGTTCAAATCAAAATGACAGAATAAAGACCCAATGGCAAGTCGCATTCGAGTAGACGCTAACCATAGACATAATGATGTATCAAAAGGCCAACAATGACGTCTAATCCAGGCACGAACAGACGACCTCGCTTGCACCTTTAGCGTCTTCATGACACAGTCAAGTAAGAGAAAGTTCTACTGCGCATGTGTTTCCTGCTTTTGCGCATGCACAGCTCTCCATATAATGCTACAGTCGCAGTGGTAAAAATGATAAACTGCACATGCTCAGGGACTTCATTTTCTGAGAGGCCAGTGCTGCGATGTATTTGAAGTAGAGTTTATGGTATATATATTGGATTACAAGCTAAGTCCCGCGGGGATCAACTGTGCATTCTCAGGAACTTAGTCTCTTGACAGACATAGAGAGCAAGACCACCTAGGGATTTAGCCCACCATCCTGGGGCTGATAATTTTGTGTATCTGCAATGGGAACCACTGTTTATATATCAACTTTATACTAAGTCCTGCAAGCAACCAACAGCGTATGCTTTAGGACCCACAAAACATAAATTCATAAAATATGTAGTTATATTCTAATAGCTTTCATAGAAATACACCAATAGATGAATAGGCTTAAACGGACAGCAATAATATATCAAATAGGTTTATATTGAAATAATATTTACTCTTACACTGACGAAGAATCATAATCTGTATGAAGCTAGATCCCTAGGTTGTACATCCTTTAATAACATGTTGCTGATAAATCGCAAATATCTGATAGCCAGCCTATATGATAACTCAGATGTGAATACTACACCTCCTAAAATATGACAGCTGTCTTATTAGTCATAATGTTAAATACCTTAGTGGTAGAAATGCACCCAGATCAACAATTGAATTTGTGTATGGACTGTGGGGGAGGTAGCTCGGTAGTAGCAGTGGTGTGGACCCAACCAGTCAGAGACAGGGACAGAAAAGTCTGGTGCAAACAGGTTTACTTAAAAAAAACAGCAAAATAAATAAACCTTCAGTTCAGGTACAAAATAAGCAAAATAAAATACAGCCTCAACTTCAGGCAAAACAGAAAGAAACAAAATCCTGCTCGAAGGGATTGCCACCCAGTTGCTGGCAGTCGCCTAGGACAGTTCAGGCAAGTAGGCAGGGACAGGGGAGGGTGAAGCTTAGAGATCACTGTCTTGTCATGCCCCTCCCCCCAAGGTTCACCAGCAGCGACTGGGGAATTGCTCGTCTAGTAATTTTTTTACACTCTCTGGACCGTTTCCCACCATCATCTTCACCAGGACAAGCCGTTGCATCCACTCCTCTTTCTCCTCCTCCTTCTCACTCTTTTCATGGGTGTAAGGTGAAGCACTGCCATGCAGTTTTACAATTAACGAGCCCGAATCAGAGGAGCCGCACAGCGGAGGAATCCTGGTGCGACTATCCCATTGGAAGGCTCCTCACCAACTACAACTGGGCAGAATTTTCTTCGACAATTGCACCAATATTGTTGCAGTGCTGCACTTAGGACGTATAATACATTGTCCTTATATGATGCATGTCCTTAATCTGGTGCTTCACTGCTTTTTTTAACCTGTATAGTGGATTAAAAGAGGTGCTCTTCAGGGCCGGAAAAAACACCACGCTCAAATTTTAGAGAAAGGAAGGCTGTATAACCAGCTTGCTTCCGTGTTTAGAGAGAGCACTGCAACTGGCAGTCACATGTGTACCCAGGGGGCCTCTGCCCGCTGTCAGTCTACTTCACTCAGCCAGCGCTCCACCTCATCTGCCAGTGCCACAAGTGTCAGGGGGAGGAAAAGCAGCAGCAGCCAGGCCAGGTACAGTATCTGGAGTACTACAAGTAGCAGCAGCAGCAAGGCCCAGTACAGTATCTGGAAGATGAAGAACTAGAAAATTTTCAGTTTGCAGCGCCATCCAGAGCCACAACAGTCTGAGCGCTAAACTAAACAGTAACAAAAACTAACTATACATGTGGCTTACTTCCAGCCACATGAACAAACAAATTAACAGTTTGGTCTCTCAGTGTTTTCAGAACAGACCCAGACTGCGGCATCCAAGGGGTTCCGCCATGTTGCCGCTCCGATCGGCACCTCACGCGGCGAGATCGGGGGGTGCCGATATCTATAATCTGCAGCCCGGGGTCTGCCCAGTGACCCCAGGCTGCCTGGAGACCCCACTACCTGGTTGATCCTGCCGAGACCTGCGGAAGTGAGCGCTATGCGTCTGCATAGCCTCACTTCCTGTATAGACTGCAAGACACTTGCATGCTCGTGTCTTGCAGTCTAAAGTGCTGAGCCAGCAATCAAAGCATTGCTGGCTCAGGTGTCCTAATGGGACACATGAAAAAAATAAAAAAAAGTGAAAAGAAATAAAATAAAGTGTTTGAAAAATTTTTATAAAAGAATAAAGCCCCAAAAATTCCCTTTTCCTATATAAAATGAATTATATAAAAAAAAAACTAAAAATTAATAAAAACAATGCATATTTGGTATCGCCGCGTCCATAACAACCTGTACAATAAAACTGAAACAATATTTAATGTACACAGTGAACATCGGGAAAAAAAAACTGGAAAAAACTCGCCAAAAGTAATGATTTTTTGCCATCTCACCTTACAAAATATGCCATAAAAAGTGATCAAAACAGTACCAATAAAAAGCACAGATTGTCCCTCAAAAAATAAGCCCTAAACCAACTCTGTAAACCGTAAAATAAAAATGTTACGCATCTCAGAAGATGGCGATGCAAAAATAATTAATTTATGTCCCCAATTGGGTTTTTGTTCTGCAAAATTAGTATCGCATAAAAAAAGCAGTATAAATGAGGTATCGCCGTAATCATACCGACCCGCAGAATAAAGGTAACATGTTACTTATGCTTTATGCTGCATGGTGAAAAATTTCAAAGGTAAAACGCAGTGCCAGTATTGATGTTTTTTTTTTTTTTAATCCAACAAGAAAGAGTAAATAAAATGTATTCAATAAGTTATAGGCACCCAAAGATGATGTCATTACAAAATAAATCTCACCCCGCAAACAACAAGCCCTCATATGGCTACATCACCAGAGAAATAAAGAAAATATAGCTCGTACAATGTGAAGACAAAAACCCCAAAAATCACCAAATCATTAGAACACAACTGGCTGCGGCAGGAAGGGAACGTATAAGCTGTGCGAGCGTATATGAGGGTACAAAACAAATTTAGAGCTTACGAGGGATAATAAACCAGAAGTGACCCCAGAGTGACCCCCCATCATAGGAGTTACTTGGGATATAGTAGGGAATTTCGTGTTCCCCATGTACTCCGCACAGCTTACATATTCACTCGTCACCATCCGCTGTGCAGTCATGTCTGGGATACTAATGCTTTTTCGTTGAGGGGGCAGTTTTCACAATGGGGTCACTCCCTAGGAGATTACACTTTTCTGATACATTAGAGGCTCTGCAAACATGACATGGCGTCCAGATCCCAAACATCTAAATCTGCGCTCCAAAAGCCACATAGCGCTCCTTCCCTTCTGCGCCCTGGTGTGTGCCCAAACTGCAGTTTATGCCCCCATGTATGACACTGGTGTACCCAGAATAACGTACATAATGTCATATGTGGTATAAACTGCTGTTTGGGCACAGCAGGGATAGACAGTTTAGCTTTTGGACGTCATGACACACTTACAGAGCTCCTGAAATGCCAGTAAAGTGGAATCCCCTAATATGTGACCCTATTTTGGAAACTGCACCCCTGAAGGAATTTATCCAGGGGTACAGTGAATATTTTTAACCTCCATGTGATGCTATAATTTATTTTCCAGAAATGAATATGCAGCTGATTGTGAGAGGTGAAAATGGCAATTTTTCCAGGAATATGTAATTTCAATGCATAATACGATGTGCCCGGCTTGTATCAGATGTGAACGCTCCAAAAGATGTTGTGCCTGGGATACCCACTTAACAGTTTTTAGAGTGTTTGTGCCTGCTGAAATAAGCTGGGCACAAAATATTGGGCACTGAAATGGCGTATCTCTGGAAAAATTGCAATTTTCCCTTTTCATTATCAGCTGCACATTCATTTATTGAACTTAAATGGATGCAACACTTAAGGGTGAAGAATGCTCGCTACCCCACTTGATAAATCCCTTCAGGGGTGTAGTTCCCAAAATGGGGTGACATGTCTGCGGATTCCACTTTACTGGCAATTCAGGGGCTCTGCAAAAGTGGCATGGTGTCTAAAAACCAAACTGTGCTTCAAAAACCAAAATAGCGCTCCTTCCCTTCTGTGCCAGGCTGTGCCCAAACAGCAGTTTATACCACATATGGCAGTAAGTACGTTATCCCGGGTACACCAGTGTCATACATGTGGGTGTAAACTGCAGTTTGGGTACACAGCAGGGGGCAGATGTGAAGGAGAGCTATGTGGCTTTTGGAGCATAGATTTAGATTGTTGGATTTTGGACACCATGTCAAATTGGCAAAGACCCTAAAATTGCCTCTACAAAATGGGGTCACTTCTTGGGGAATTCCAATTTACTGGCACCTCTGCAAAAACAACATGGCGTCCAGAAAGTCCCTCTAGATCTGTACTCCAAAAGCTAAAAAACGTAGTTCTCCTTCCCTTCTGAGCCCTGCTGTGTGCCCAAGCAGCAGGTTACACCCACATATATCATTTTTTTGTACCCTGGATAGCCCACTTAATAGTTTTAGGAGTGCATGTCTCTGATGCCACAAAGTGGGTACAACGTATTGGGCACCAAAATGGCTTATTTATTTAAAATTGTCAGAGAAATTGTGTAACAAACTGCGGGGTTTTTTCTTCTTTATCCCCTTGTAAAAATTAAAAATATGTCGCTAAATGGACAGTTTATTGGAAAAAAAAAGTAATTTTTTTTTCTGTGAAACAACTGTAGCGTCAAAATGCTCACCATACCCCTTGAGAAATTCCTTGAGGGGTGTAGTTTCCAAAATGGGATCACTTTTGGGGGGTTTCCATTGTATTGGTACTTTAGGGGATCTGCAAATGCGACTTGACACCTGAAAACTATTCCAGCAAAATCTTCTCTCCAAAAGACAAATAGCGTTCTTTCCATTCTGAGCCCCACCATGTACCCATGCAGCAGATTACAACCACATGGGAAGTATTCCTGTATTCAGGAGAAATTTTGTAACAAACTTTGGGGAGCTTTTTCTCCTTTATCCTCTTGTGAACATTAAAAATTTGGGGCTAAATTGATGGTTTATTGGAAAGAAAGTAATTTTTCATTTTCATGTCCCAATGTTAATAAAATCTTTGAACTGGCTCTGGGGTCAAAATGCTCACTATACCCCTTGATATGTTCTGTGAGGAGTGTAGTTTCCAAAATGGGGTCACTTTTGGGGGTTTCCATTGTATTGGTACTTTAGGGGCTCTGCAAATGGGACATGGCACCTGAAAACTATTCCAGCAAAATCTGCCCTTCAAAAGCCAAATAGCGCTCTTTCCATTCCGAGCCCCGCCATGTTCCCATACAGCAGATTACGATCGCATATGGGGTATTGCCGTGTTCAGGAGCAATTGTGTAACAAACTGTGGGCAGCTTTTTCTCCTTTAACCCCTTGTGAAAATGAAAACTTTGGAGATAAAGTGATGTTTTAGTAATTTTTCATTTACACATCCCAATGTTAATTAAATCTGTGAAACGGCTGTGGGGTCAAAATGCTCACTATACCCCTTGATAAATTCTGTCAGGGGTGTAGTTTCCAAAATGGGGTCACTTTTAGGGGGTTTCCATTGTAATGGTACTCTAGGGGCTCTGCAAATGAGACATGGCACCTGAAAACTATTCCAGCAAAATTTGCTTTTCAAATGCCAAGTGTCGCTCTCTCTTTTCCGTGCGCTGCTGTGTGCCCAAAAATCATTTTACACCCACATGTGGGGTATTTCTGTGCTCGGGAGAAATTGCACAACAAACTTTGATATGTATTTTCTCCTTTAACCCTTTGTGAATGTGTTAATTTTAGGGATAAATGAATGTATTATTGGATAAAAATGAAATGTCTAAATTTCACCTCCATGTTGTTTTAATTCTTGTGAAATGCTTAAAGGGTTAACAAACTTCCCAAATGCTGTTTTGAATTATGTCAGGGGTGCAGTTTTGAAAATGGGGTGATTTATGGGGGTTTCTAATATATAGGTCTTTATAATCCCCTTCAGAACTGAAGTGGTCCCTAAAAAATGAGTTTGGGAAATGTTCTTGTAAATCTGGAAAATCACTGTTACACTTGTAAACCTTCTAACATCCAAAATAAATTAAAGGATGATTAAAAGATGATGCCGATATAAAGCAGAGGTATGGTTGATAATATTTATTCATGTATTTTGGTGGTATGACTATCTGTCTGAAAAGCAGAGCATTTCACATTTTGAAAATTGCAATTTTTTTCCAAATTTCCCTCAAATTTCCTAATTTTTTCATAAATAAATACAAAATTATTGATCAATATTTACCACTAACATGAAGTACAATGTGTCATGAAAAAACAATCTCAAAATTACTTGTGTAAGTTATAGCATCTCAAAGTTATTGCCATATAAAGTGACACCGGTTAAAGGCTTAGGAAACCTTGGCAGGTGATACTGAATTTACAAGACTGAACTGAACTTACAATATTCTCATTTTCTTAGATTTGGGTTTTCATTCCCTGTAATCCATAATCAATATTTACAGAAATAAAACACTTGAAATAGAAGACTCTGTGTGTAAAGAATCTAGAAAATATAAGTTACTTTTTTAATTTAATTACTGAAATAAATAAATGTTTCAAATATATTCTAATTTATTGAGATGTAAAAATCCTCCCATTAAAAAAAACAAAACACCCATTATAAATAACACTCCATCCATTAAAAGTATTAATCCACATTATAAAAAAATGACCCCCAATATAAATATTGTCCCCCAATTAAAAATAAAAGCCACACATGATAAATAGTTGTCCACATTATAAATAATAATCCCCTATTATAAATTAAAGCCCCTTAATATAAATAATTGATCTCCCATAAAAATAAAAGTCCCCACATTACTAACAACAGTCCCCCATTATAAATAATAATCCTCCCATTATAAATATCCCACCCATTATAAATAATAGCCCTATTTTAAGTAAAAGTCCCCCATTATAAACAGTGGCCATTATAAATAAAAGCAGTCCCCCAAAAAATAATTGCCCCTCCCCAATATAAATAACAGTCCCCCAATATAAACAACAGCCCCACATTATAAATAATAATCCCCCAATATAAATAAAAACCCATGTTTCTCATAATAAATAACAGTCCATCCATTATTAATAGTCCCATTATAAATAATAATAATCCCCCCATTATAAATAAAAACCCACCCATTATAAATACTATACCCCATTTTAAATAACAGTCCCCTATTATAAACAGTCATCCATTATAAATAAAAGCACCCCCAATAGATTTAATTGTCCCCAATTATAAATATTCCCCCATTTTAAAAAACAGTCCCCCATTAAAAATAATATTCTCTCTTTATAAATAAAATGACTCCCAATATTAATAATTGTCCCAAATTATTGAAAAAGCCCCCATTATAAATAATTGTCCACATTATAAATAATAGCACCCCATTATAAATAACTCTCCATTATAAATAAAAGCCCTCCAATATAATTACCCCAATTATAAATAACAGCCCCTGCTATAAACAGTCACCCATTATAAATAATACTCCTTCCCATTATAAATAAAAGCAACCCAAAAATATAAATAATTGTCCCCAATAGTAAAATAACAGTCCATCCATTATAAGCAACAGACCTTCATTATAAATAATAGCCCCCTCATTTAAATCACTTCAGTACTGGGCCAATTTCTGGTCCAGGACCAGACACATTTTCGGGTTTTTTCTTTGTGCGGTCTTAAGGGCTGTAACATTTTTATCATTTGCGTTATTCAACTAATTTCTGCATCTTTTTTCGATGACTCATCGGGCTTTTTTTTATGTTGTTTTTATTTTTACATGTGTTAATTGTTTTATATCCAGAAAAAAATAAAAACAAAAGAGGAGGGAAAAAGGGTCTGTTTTTCACTTTTCATTATTTTTTTATTTAATAACACAAAGTGCTACTCAAAAACTTTATAAAATAGTTTTTACTCTCCATTATGGAAATTATTATTTTGTCATCGGGGGTGGGACTATAACCTTTAATAATGGTGGTTTATTGGCATATTATTTTATTTATTTTTTCATTATTTTATTAAAAAATTTTTACATTTTTTTATAAAAAAATTTTTTTACTCTTTTTTTTTTTTTTACATTGTGTCCCCACAAGGTTATAATAGACCACTGGGGACATCTGATCACTTTTTTTTGTTGTTGGAGAGGCTGATTTCCCCTGTAACTGGGGCTGGTGCATTAAGCCCCAGTTGCAGGAGAAATACAGCCTCCTGCATGTTACTTGCACAATACTACAAAGCTGATCTGGGTCCTGCAGGACCCAGCAGCTCTAATAGATTCTGATCCTGGCAGATCACATGACACCCGTGTCAGAGGGAAGGCGCGAGATAATGGCACCCATAGCGTTGTATACAGTGCTCATTGAGCGCTGAATACACAGTGATCGGGAAGGCAGGGAACGTAATAAACCTTCCCTGTCTTCTCTTTGTGAGCTCCGACTGAAGTTACAGCCGGCTCCCTGTTTCCAAGTTCTGCTTGGACGTACCGTTATGTCCTTGCAGAACAAGGCAACCACCTTCCGGACGTATATAATCTATGGGAGGTCTGGAAGTTGTTAAAAAATTGTTTCTCCATTACAAATAATAGCCCCCATTTTAAATAACAATCCCCCATTATAAATAATAATCCCCATTATAAATAAAAGGACCCCAAATATAAATTGTCCCCAATAAAAAATAAAAGCCCCCATTATAAATAATTGTCCACTTTATAAATAATAGCACTCCATCATACATAGCAGCCCCCATTATAAACAGTCCCCCATTATAGATATTTCCCCCATTATAATAAGACCCCAATATATATATAAATTGTCCCATTATAAATAACAGCCCCTATTATAAACAGCAATACCCCATTACAAATAGTAATCTCCCATCATAAAAAGCCCCTCAATATAAATAATTGTCCCCCATAATAAAAAACAGTCCTCCATTATAAATAACAGTCCCTCATTATAAATAATAATCCCCTATTATAAATAAAAGGACCCCAAATAAAAGTCCCCCATTTAAAAATAAAAGACCCATTATAAATAATTGTCTACTTTATAAATAACAGCACCACATTACATATATCAGCCCCCATTATAAACAACAGCTCTGCATTATAAAAAATAATCCCCCCATTATAAGTAAAATAACCTCAAATATAAATAATTGTCCCCAATTAAAAATAAAAAAGCCCCCCTTTATAAATAATTGACCACATTATAAATAATAATATCCCATTATAAATAACAATCCCCCTTTATAAATAACTCCCCCATTATAAAAAAGCACCACCACTATAAATAATCGCCCCAATTATAATCAACAACCCTGTGAAGGATCTTGCTTTGCCAAGCCGCTTGGCCCTCCTGCGATTAACCTTTCTTAATCTCGCGCTCACACACCATGAGCGGACCGGGTCATAGGATAATACGAAACAAGCTTTTTTAATTTTATATATTTATTAATCCAAGTGTTTCGGTACTAAGCATTAACATATACAGAAAGATATATCAATCGGTAAACAAGCAGATTACGGATAAAGGTAAAATACAGCACACAAAATAAAAAGGGAAATAAAAGAGAGAAAAAATATCAGCACAGGCTCGTAGTCCTTTTCTCTAGGCCGCAACAGGTTTTTGGGCCCAGGGCGCATTCTTAAGTGAGTTACAGAAAACAAGTCTTCTACATGTTGTCCAGAACAAAGGGAAAGGCTTCAGGCCTCCATGCTAGGCCCATGCTGCATTCCACAGTAGAACAAACTCTCTCATCTTCTCCAAGATAAGCACTCCTTGCTGCCTCTTTGCTGAATGACTCAGAATCCAGGTCTTCCCCCAGCATATGGCTAGTGCCCAACCCACATCTCCTCCCCAGGCAGCCCCCCTTCTCTCTCCTTTGCAGAGCCCTCAGAGAGATGGGTACCTCCCTAGGTGCTGGGAGAGATGAGTGTCTGTGGGTGAGCATAAGGTCACTGGCCTTCTCTCCCCCATGGCCATCTGGCCAGGGATAATAAAACTGCCGGCTATAACAAGCCATCTCCCATGATACACACATAAAACCACTGAAGCAGTGTAAACCCAACTTAAGCCTAACATTCCAACAAGGACTGATATGAGCAAGTAAAAATACATTTCTAAGAAAGATAAAAAACTGAGGGTCGGTTCATCACAAGCCCCCCATTAAAACAGTCCCCCATTATAAATAACTCCATTATAAATACAAGCCCCCATAATAATTGTCCAATTAGAAATAGCAGCGCCAAATATAAACAGTGTCCCATTATAAATAATAATCCTCCCATTATAAATAAAAGCCCCCCAATATAAATAATTATACCCCAAAATAAATAACAGTCCACCCAATATTAACAGTCCCTCATTATAAATAATAACCCCCCACTATAAATACAATGACCCCAAATATAAATATTGTCACACAATTAAAAATAAAAGCCCCTCATTAGAAATAATTGTCCAGATTATAAATAATAGCACTGCAATATAAATAACAATACCTCATTATAAATAACTTCCCCATTATAAATAAAAGCCCCCACTATAAATAATTGCCACCATTATAAATAACTGCCTCTATTATAAACAGTCCCCATTATAAATAAGAATACCCCCATTATAAATAAAAGCCCCCAAATATAAATAATTATCCCCATAATAAATAACAGTCCACCCATTAATTACAGTCCCCCAGTATAAAAAATAATCCCCCCACAATAAATAAAAATCCACCCAATATAAATAACAGTCCCCCCATTATAAATAATAGTATCCCATAATAAATATTATCCCCCAATTAAAAAAAAAAGCTCCCCATTATAAAAAAAATTATCCACAATAAAAATAGCAGCCCATTAAAAATAACAATCCCCCATTATAAATAACTACCCCATTATAAATAAAATCCCCCAATATAAATAACTACCCACATTATAAATAACAGCAGTACCCCATGAAAAATAATCCCCCATTATAAATAAAAGCTCCCCAAAAATATAAATATTGTCGCTCATAATAAATAAAAGTCCACCAGATATCAATAGAAGCCCCCCAATTATAAATAATAATTCCCCATTATAAATAAAAAAACACCCATTATAAATAACAGTTCCCCATTATAAACAGTCCCCATTAAAAATAATCCTCGAATTAAAAATAAAAGCCACCCTTTATAAATAATTGTCCACATTATAAATAGCACCCCATTATAAATAACAATCCCCCATCATAAATAAAAGCACCCAATATAAATAAGTGCCCTCATTATAAATAAAAGTCCCCCAGTATAAACAGTCCCCCATGATAAATAATAATCTGCCCCATTATAAATAAAAAAAACACCCATTATAAATAACAGTCCCCCATTATAAATAAAAATAACCCATTATCAATAAAATAACCCCCAATATAAATGCTGTCCCCAATTAAAAATAAAAGCCCCCATTATAAATAATGGCACACCATTATAAATAACTCCCCCATTATAAATAAAATCCCCCATTATAAATAAAAGCATCAAATATAAATAATTGCCGCCATTATAAATAAAAGCATCAAATATAAATAATTATACCTCATAATAAATAAGTCTACCCAATATTAACAATAGTCCCTCATTAAAAATAATCCCCCATTATAAATGAAAACCCACCCATTAAAAATAACTGTCCCACATTATAAATAATACCTCATTATAATTAAAAATGACCTCCAATATAATGACCCCAATTAAAAATAAAAGCCCCCTTATAAATAATTGTCCACATTATAAATAATGGCACCCCATTATAAATAACTCCCTCATTATAAATAAAAGTCCCCAATGTAAATAATTGTTAACATTGTAAATAACATCCCTCATTATAAACAACGGTCTCCCATTATAAACAATAATTCCCCATTATAAATGAAAGAACGCAAATAAAATTATTGTCCCCATAATAAATAACAGCCCCCCATCATTAAAAGTCCCCCATTCTAAACAGTCCTCATTATAAATAAAAGTCCCCAAATAAAAATAATTGTCCCCCCATTATAAATCCAGTCCCCCAATATAAACAATCCCCCCATCATAAATAATAATCCCCAATACAAAAAATGTCCCTCATAATAAATAACAGTCCACCCATTATTAAAAGTCCCCATTATAAATAATAATTCCCCATTATAAATAAAAACCCACCCATTATAAATAATAGCCCCTGCTTTAAATAATAGTCCCCTCTTATAAACAGTCCTCCATTATAAATAAAAGCACCCTGAATAAATTTAATTGTCCCTCAATCATAAATAGTCTTCCATTTTAAAAAACAACCCTCATTATAAATAATTATATATAAATAAATATAAATAAAAGGACAAAATATAAATAATTGCCCCCCAATTAAAAATAAAAGCCCCTGATTATAAATAATTGTTTACATTATAAATAATAGCACACCATTACACATATCAGCCCAAATAATAATAATAATAATAATAATAATAATACATTTTATTTATATAGCGCCAACATATTCCGCAGCACTATACAATTTGTAGGGTTCAAGTACTGACAAAAAAGATACATTACAAAGAAATAGTCAATTCACACACTGGGACTGAGGGCCCTGCACGCAAGAGCTTACAATCTATGAGGTAGAGGGGGTGACACAGGAGGTAGCAGGGGCAGCATCGGAGGTAGCATTGCTTATACAATGGTCAGACAATTTCGTAATAGAGGTTACTGTCATTACACATATATAAAGCTGTAGGAGCCGTCACCAGTCGTGTCCTGTAACGTGCAGATGGTGCCTGGATATATAAAGTTAATGGTAATGGTAGAGGTAATGTTGGCGCATAAACAGAGGAGGGTATGTTTTAGGGATTCTAACTATGAAAGGGTTTACATTAGGAGATGTGATCGGCCTGTCTGATAAGATGTGTCTTTAGTTTACGCTTGAAGGTGTGGAAATTGGGGGTTAATCTGATAGTCCGGGATAGAGCATTCCAGAGGTGGTGCAACTCGGGAGAAGTCTTGTATAGGAGCGTGGGAGGTTCTGATAATAGAGGATGTTAGTCTTAGGTCATTGAGTGAACGGAGAGTACGGGTTGGGCGATAGACAGAGATAAGGGAGGAAATGTAGGGAGGTGCAGCATTATGGAGAGCCTTGTGGATGAGGGGGAGAAGTTTATATTGTATTCTGTATTGAATAGGCAGCCAATGTAGTGACCGGCACAGCCCGGAGGCCTCGCTGTAGTGACCGGCACAGACTGGAGGCCTCGCTGTAGCGTCTAGACTGATAGATGAGCCTGGCCGCCGCCGCATTCAGAATAGATTGTAGAGGGGAGAGTTTAGTAAGTGGAAGACTGATTAGTAAGGAGCTACAGTAGTCAAGACGAGAGTGAATCAGGGCAACAATAAGTGTCTTTAGTGTATTTCTGGTAAAGAAAGGGCGGATTCTGAAGATATTTTTGAGGTGGAGATGACAAGAGCGTGCGAGTGATTGGATATGGGGGGTGAAGGAAAGGTCTGAGTCAAACAAAACCCCGAGGCAGCGGGCATACTGCCTACGAGTTATGGTAAGGCCGGAGACTACAATGGAGATATCAGGGACAGATCTATTATATGGTGGAAACAGCAGTAATTCAGTCTTTGAGAGATTCAGTTTCAGATAAAGCGAAGACATGATCTTTGAGACAGCAGAGAGACAGTCACTGGTGTCCTGTATTAGTGCAGGGGTGATGTCACAGGATGACATATATAATTGGGTGTCATCAGCATAGAGATGGTACCGGAAGCAAAATCTAGTGATGGATTGTCCAATGGGGGCTGTGTAGAGGGAGAAGAGCAGGTGACCTAGGACCGAGCCCTGAGGAACCCAACGGCAAGGGGAAGAGGGGAAGAAACAGAGCCCGCAAATGATATACAGAAAGTGCAGTCAGTGAGATAAGAGGAGAACCAGGAGAGAGCGGTGTCTGTGAGGCCGACAGAGCGGAGCATAGTGAGGAGGAGTTGATCGTCAACAGTGTCAAATGCTGCTGAGAGATCTAGAAGAATAAGAAGAAAAAAGTCACCTTTGGATTTAGCTGTCAGGAGATCATTGGAGACTTTTGTGAGGGCCCTTTCAGTAGAGTGCAGAGTGTGCAAGCCAGATTGTAAGGGGTCAAGAAGAGAGTTAGCAGAAAGATAACGGATTAAACGAGAATAAACTAAGCGTTCCAAGATTTTGGAGATGAAGGGGAGGTTAGAGACAGGTCGATAGTTAGCAGCACAGGACGGGTCAAGAGAGGATTTCTTCAGTAGTGGGGTTGTGACAGAATGTTTGAAAAAGGATGGGAAAATTCCAGAAGAGAGAGAGAGGTTAAATATTTTAGTAAGGTAAGTCGTGACGGCAGGCGACAGACTGGAGAAGGTGTGAGGGGAAAGGCTTCACTACTACAGGTTGTAGGGCGAGAAGAAGAAAGTAGCTGAGAGACTTCTTCCTCTGTAACAGGTTCAAAAGATGAGAATGAACAGTCTGAAGTGCGGCAGGTGAGGGGGTCAGTGCCACCTGGGGATTGGGCAGTTATTTCCTGATGGATCTTATCAATTTTATCATGGAAATAAGTGGCCAGGTCATCTGTGCTAAGGTCTGTGAAAGGCATCTGTACCTTGGGGGTGAGTAAGGAGTGAAAAGTTTCAAATAGCCTTTTAGGGTTACAGGAGAGAGAAGAGATGAGAGCGGTGAAATAGGCTTGTTTGGCTAGGTGAAGGGTAGAATTATAGGTTTTAATGGGATTTTCTCCACAGACGTTCAGCACACCTAGAGCACCGCTGAAGAAAACGTGTCTGTGGCGTGTGCCAGGGTTGCTGCTTCCTGCATCTAACTTTTTGAGTGGAGGGGGGAGGGGGAGCCACCTCATCCAATGCACTCTTAAGGCTTTCATTATAGTGACTGGTGGCTAGATTGGGGCAGGACAGTGAAGAGATGGGGGACAGAGAGGACTGTAGAGTATCTGAGAGGTGCTGGGTGTTAATAGCACGTAAATTCCTATATGTATGATGAGTAGGTGTGTCCTGTGAGGAGAGAAAGCACTGATGGTGAGAGACAGAAGGTTATGGTCAGAGAGGGGCAGAGAAGAGTTAGTAAATTTAGAAACTGTGAGGAGTCGATGGAAGACAAGATCAATAGTGTTGCCATCTACATGTGTGGCGGAAGAGGAAAGTTGTGAAAGACTAAAAGACGTGGTTATTGAGAGAAACTGTGAGGCAGCTGGGGAGACAGGGGTGTCAGTGGGAATGTTAAAGTCACCCATGATGAGGGGAGGAATTTCACTGGATAAAAAGAGGGGAAGCCAAGAAGCAAAGTGATCCAGAAATTGGTAGGGTGAGCCGGTTGGATGGTAGATCACAGCTACACGTAAGGAGAGTTGTCATGAAAAGTCTGATAGCATGTACTTCAAATGAAGGAAATGTGAGTGAGGGTACCGGTGGGATGGCATGAAAAGTTCACTGCAGTGACAGAAGTAACCCTACCCCTCCACCCTTCCTGTTGTTAGGCCTAGAGGTATGTGAGAATTGTAGGCCACCATGAGACATAGCAGCAGGGGAGGCCGTATCAGACTGCTGGATCCAGGTTTCAGCAAGGGCAAGCATGTTGAGAGATTTACTGAGGAATGAGTCATTAATATATTCTAGTTTGTTACACACTGAGCGGGCATTCCAGATTGAACAGTTGAAAGAGACAGAAGAAAGATAAGGAGAGGGAACACGGTAAATATTGATTAGGTTTGTAGGATTCCTGTGTGTGCAGGAAGAGGAAGAATTAGGGAGAGAAGGAGGGCCAGGGTTAGGAGAGATGTCCCCAGCAGCTAGGAGGAGCAAAATGGAGAGAGACAGAAGGTGTTTCAGTGATTTATGTGGATGCTTATGTTTGGTTTCACTACTAAAAGCAGTATAGGGATTAGGGTGGTTGAAGAGAGTGAAAACTGTGTGAGAGCTGTACATGGGAAAAGGCAGAAGAGAAGGACTGATATGTATAGTTTACACTGGTGGTAGAGATGGAGGAGAGGACTGATATGTATAGCGTACACTGGCGGTAGAGAT